>BTCW01000001.1:46359675-46959675 GCA_033239725.1 Echinochloa phyllopogon | reverse complement strand
CGGCCTATACAAAAAGGATAGCTCTATACATTGACTGCATAATAATCCGTTGCTATGTAAGGACCAAATGAACATATCCGGTTGATCCACAAATTTGATGTTGGCTATTTTGATTACCAACTTATGCCAATCCATAAGATCCCTTCTCATTTGAGCCCTCCTAAAAGAAACATTAAGTGGAACCAATGACATGACCTTTTTAACTGTGTCACACTTCTTGTTTACTAGATTATAAAGGGCTGGATATTGGTCACTAAAGCTGGTGTTTTCTATACATTTATCTTCTCAAAATCTATTTTGCTCCCCATTTTAGAGTTTAAAGATTCCGAACTCAAGGAATTCTTCTTTAACTTTCATTAATGCTGATTAGAAATGTGAATCGCCTTACTTTTTCTTTACTCGTGCAAAGGTTTTGGAGCCAAGATATTTATTTTTTAGGATTTGCTGTTAGATTCCACCTTCATTAATAAAGAGTATAAAAGGCCATTTGCTTAGAAGACATTCATTCTGCATTTCTAAACCAAGAATTCCTAGACCTCCTTGGTCTCTCTGTCTACACAAAATAATCTTTTTTTGATTGTTTTCTTGCAAAAAAAATCTAGACCTAAAATAATCTAATTTTAAGCACTTCTTTAGGGATTTCAAAGAAAAAAATAATGTAGATAGAGAGATCGTTGGGGAACTGTAAAACCAACTCTCCCACGTCCCCGTTAGCCTGTTACTAGATAGATTTATCGGTAAGCCGCTGGCGATGCTAATCTTCATTTTAAATCTGTCAAACATCATCCTTCTATTTTGTATTAGTGTCTTAGAGACATTCTCATGTAAATGCGCCTACAGGGACACAAATGCAAAAAGTACAGTACATTTTTTCTTTACACCGCACCACCAACAGAAAAAGCAATCGAGCGCTGTGACTTGGGCCACTCGGCTAAACCCTGCTACACCACCACCAAGGGGGCAAGGGGATCTGCGTCGCGTCGCATCGCATCCGGAAGGGAGGAGAAGGGTTCCAGATCATCGCGCCGGTGGCCGAGCACCGACATGGCGCCCGGCTCCAACCCTGGGTCCATATCCTCCCCTCCTTCCTTCGCTTAGAGTACCGTATGGTTGCTTTGGTTTGGATAGGGATTTTGTTGGATTTCTTCGATCGCAGGGCGTCCTCGCCGGCCTTAGATCCCACATGATTCGCGGGGCCAAGGGGAGTGGTGTTTTGGGTGGGCATCGGGACAAGCAAGCCGGGGCGATATGGGGAGTGTGGACAAGGGGCAAGGGGCGGTGGGGGCTTGGGCGATGGTGTTGGGGATGAAGTAGGCGGAAAGGACAATCTTGAGTTGTCAGTAATATGGTGATGCTAGTAGTTGGCAGTTTGCTACACCTGGAAGGGAATCTTAGCTTTCAATTCTTATGTGCTTTGTTAACTGTGGCATCTCTGGAATGTTGGCATTTTCATCAGGGTTGTTTACTGCAGTAATAAATACAAACATTACTGGTAGAGGGCTTAGTTATCACTTCCAGCCCAGTTGAGTTAAGGGTATCTTCTGGAAGACGTCCTTCACCTTCGTGTGCTTTATGCCTTTTATCAAGTTATTCTGCATGCCACTTAGGTTTTTCCCCCATACGTGCTTGTTGTCTTCGTAAAGGAAATACAGGATTAGGGGATGATAGAACTTGTGAGTTTGATCGAATGCTGGGGATATAACACCTTTTTTTATGTCTCTGTTTTTAATTTAAGGGACCCGTGAACTACTTTTCTCCTGGTATAAACAAGTGTATCATACTGTAGCTTCATTAGTAGTAATTCAGAATGTGTTGCAGTTTCATGTGCTTTATCAATTTACTTGGCATGCCTCTTAGGTTCTTTTCATATGTGTTTGTTTGTCTGTTCATAGAAATATGGGATTAAGAGATGATAGAGCTTTTCAGATAGTTCCAATGCTGGGGATATAAACACTTAGGATGACATTTGGATTATGGCTGTTGCTGGCCAGGCCAAGGTTTGGCTGCACCCCATATATTTGGCCAGCATTTAGACGGAGGCTAAAACTTGGCCGGGGCAAGTTTCGGGTTTGGCTGCAGCCAAATTTGGCTTGGCAGGTTGGGGCCACCAACAAAACAAGCCCTTTATGTTGCTATTTTTAGTTAAAGGGGCACAATATTTTTCTCTTGGGTCAAGCATACTGTAGCTCAGCTTTGTGACTCATATAAGCTGTACTTCTTCGCAGCTGCCATCTGAGGAACGTGATCAAAGGGACCAAGAGGGTCCATGGACTTGCTCCAAGTCCTGTATTCTGTGAGGGGTCAGAGTACCTGGAAGGTAAATAATGAGAATATTATTATGCATCCTATTTAATAGTCCTATCACATTCTTATATGCCTGTCTTGCAGTGCCATTCGAGACTTTGAATATGAAGAAAAGCTTTTCTACTAAGGACAAAAAGAAAGCCAATATGAAACTTCATTCTCTCCGACTGGGGGGATTGGTGGGGACTAAATCTGGATTAAATGGCTGCTTGACCTACAGGTCTTGCTCTTCACAAAACAACTTACTTTATTGCTCGAAGCTGTGTGTTTTTTTCTTTTAGGCTGCATCGTTTTGCATGTAAATGATTTGGATGACTTATTTTTGCAGCATGGATAATACTATTTGGGCTATGAAGACACCATCTGAATCCTGTTCCCTGACTCGCACTGATAACGTGATGTATGGCTCGAATTTGTATTTTATCAGGTTGCAGGCTTTTTGCTGTCATTCTGTATGTTTTTGCATGCAAGTGAGCTGTATGACTTATTTTGCAGCAGGAAGACAGCTGTTGTGGAGTTGCAGGGTGTGGAAAGGTACTCGGCAAATGGCAAGATGATGTATGGCTCTCTCAAACTTCAAAGCTGTATTTCATCTTTTCCATGCGAATAATTAAATACTTATTTTGCCGTTTCAATTCAATCAGATCTGCAAGCATACCAACTGTTCAGTCAAGGCCTCTTACACCCAAAATCCCAGCAACTACAGGTACATGTCCTTATGACTTTGGTGAATATTCTTTTTGTTAATCATTCCAGTTCATGTCTGTCAGTATTATAAAACTTGGAAGAATGTCTGCTACACTTTTTACTTGATGTTGTAATGTTTGGTTTTGAGTTAAGCAAAGTTGTGTTTCCTCTCGCATGTTATTCGTCTCTAGCAGACGTATAGCACTGTTTAATGATTGAGCATACATCATACTTCTGCATTCACCTATTATTTGGGTACATTTGGTTTGATATGAGTTGTAGATCAATTGGCATGGCTTGAATATGGGTGATGCTTGTCTTTGTTAATTAGCACCGACTTTTGAAACAAAAATATTTTGATTTTCTTGTGTCTTGTGATCCTCATTTACTATTTTGTCCTCACATCTTCAGTATGTATCTAATTGTCTGTGCTACAGATATGCATGTCTATAACCCCATATATTGATTGTATTTCCCATTCACGTTTGTTTTCTCTGTGGATGCACTGAATTGTAATATTCTATATATGATATTTTTAGGGAACCTAGTCATGGCTGAAAGGAAATTAGATAATCTGTTTTTCTTCTGATCTATAGTTGTGGTGAAAATGTTATTACTGTTTTTCTTATACCATGGATCGATACAGAACTTGTTGTTGGCATGTTGCATGGAAGGACTAGGTGACTTACTAGAGCAGATTGCCTTCTTCAAATTTACATTCTTTTTTTGTGAATTTTGATCATTTAAATTATTTAAAGGTTATCTATTCCTGTTGTTAACCTTTGTTAAACCTATTGGCAATATGCCAGCTGTTACCTCATTAACATCCTCCCCCCCAGGATAACCTGCTTTTTGTAATAAAAAATATCCTTTTCATTTTAATAATTATATATAACCAGCACCGAGCCTTAGTTTGCAGATGTTGTTTCTCCTTTGAATGATAGGTTCATTATATCACTTCACTATATAGTCGAGTCGACAATCGACGTTCGAGTTGTCCTAAAAGTGTACATACCTTACTATACACCTATTCTTCCATATTTATCTGAAATGTTTCAGTTTGGTCCCTATACTTGAAATATCCAGCTTTCTACGCTTTACTCTATTTGCAAGTGTGACTGGATGACTTTGGCCACATGAGTCTGTAGTTCAGTTTAGTACCAGCTTGGTAGAAATGAACAAATGATGTAAATAGTTATTTCTTTATGTATTATTACACTTGTAAGATGACAGGATATGCATAGCTTATGAACATTCTCCTTTTATCTGTATGTGCTCTTTAATTGCATTAATTACTAGCAATCAACATAGGATACCTTTTCCAGTCTCTTGTTTACCTCAGTAGTGCTGATGTTAGTAAAAGGGCTGAAAGCTTTTGTCTGAGCCATGGCTGGTTTTGTATTTTGAAGCCTGGTATCAATTTCTTTGCATTGGAGCATAACACTCGATGATCTATGTATGCATATACTGTGTGTTTTTGCTGATTACTGGTTTCCTCTTGTTTGCAGCTGACTCTATCATGAGTGAAGTGCCAGTTTATGCTGTCTCTGTGAAAAGGCCCCAAGCTGGCTACAAGGCTAAAATGGCGGAGTCTATGATTCGCCTAGGAGGCATTTATGGTGAAAAGGGGGAGCGGGGTGTCAGCACCATCGTTTATGGCTCTTTCCAGAACAGCCTTCAGTTTTGATTTTTGAAGACTGGACAGTTACATCGGTACCCACTTAAACAAGTAAACTGAGGATCTTCGTGCCGTGGACTACTTTTGGAAGCGAACCGGAACCTAGTGAACTATAACCCTGGTGGTGTTGGGGATGATGTACTGTTAGGCAGCGAATTAATATCGTGTTAGTATTGATTGTATGGAAGCCTAAGAATGTTTGCTGGTGTGATTCTGCTTGAACCATTTCCCGGTTGCCTCTGCGGGGTCTGCGGTGCAGTGCGCTTGGATTTATTGTGCAAGTTAACCCGACTAAGCGAGCTGGCCAGCGACCGCACAAATGCACAATAGTTGTGGCGTTTTTTCGTTTATCTACTGATTCCTTGCTTTAACTATACTATTTTACAATTTTTTTTGCACTGAGGATATTAGTTTCAACCTACATATAATGAAGTGCTTCGAAGGCGAAGAATTATCTTTCAAAAATCACATGTAGAACATCAGGCGCAATTACATCATCATCAGGCGCAAGCGCAACCTAAAAAAGGACGTACCCAGTGCCGTAGGCTTCCGCACACCAAACCCGCCCTTCAAGCTATCGTCAATGCAGCACAACTGCTGCGTTTTCTCAATACAGTAGCCATTCATTTCTCAATGCAGCACCACTCTATGCAGTTGTCACCGACGTGCTGGGCCTGAATCATCTTTACCTGGGCCTTAATCAGCCTGGCTGACGGGAGGAGAGCAGTTTTCCCTTCCCTTCCTCCTCGTCGTCGCTTGGCGGCGGCGGCGGCGAGCTCGCCGGATACTTCTCCCCTCATCACCAACCAACCAGGTAATTCAAAATCACAAGGCTGACTCTCTCTTCTCTCTCTTAACTATTTCGTCCTTACGTTGAAGCTGTTCGAGAGAATATGCATACGAGATCGGAGGAGATCGAATTCGATTCCGATCTGTAGCGGATTCACGGGATGGATAGATAGACAGAGGATGTAAACTGGCAATTCCCTCTTCTGCTAATAATAGAATCGAATTCGGAAGGAAAGAGTCTCCCCCGTTTCCGAATCATAGATGACAAGACACGGCGCCTCCGTCCTCAATAAGTATTGGGTCCGCCGTGCCTGCATACATATATTGTCCAAAGGACGGACTTTTTATAAGTTTATTATTATTGGCTTCCGGAGGGTTGAGTTTGGTTGTTAACCCAATTCAGAAGCGTCTCAGAGTCTCCTCGCCATTGCTGCGGCGATGGGGCGTGGCAAACCAAACATCCGCGTGCCCGCCAAAGCAATCAGACATGTAAGTCTCCCGGTTTCTCCTTGGCCCTACTACTCCTACTAAGATTGACACAATTTTCACTTCTAGTATTATTAGTACGCTGCAGTGCATTACATTTTGGTCCTGCCGACATGTTACTATGATAATTAAATGCTATTCCAGCATAGGAGCTTGCCTAGTGCACCATTTCATCAGCATGGTGTAGAGGAATATGTATCTATAGCCCAAGGCTTTAGTTGCTCTTACGCTGATGGGAGTAGGGAAAGCTCCAAGTTTGATCATTATTTCATTGGAAGAACAACTGAATCTTTGAATGATTTCTACTTTAGCCACCCACAATACTCCTACTCCTGCAGCTTAAGTTAGGCCTTGTCTTTTTTTTTTCTTTTTTTTTGAGAGAGAGAGGGTACAGTTTAGGATGCACTAAACATCCATGTGTGTCTGTACCCAATACAACTAGGAATAAATCCTGGAAATTTATCCCCACTGTGGATCGAACCTGGGACCTCTCGGAGGCTTGGTGCTACTAAGGTCGTGCTGACAAACCGGTTAATGCCCATTCGCAGTTAGGCCTTGTCTTAGCTAAGAGATTATACCTCTATTTATAAATTTGGTTCCCTTTTTAAAATGGCAACGTATCCTATGGAAACCAACTTCGTATGTAAACTATGGAAACTTCCATCACAACCGCTGGATCTCCATCCGAAGGCCAGAGAGGGAGGCAAAAAAATTTAGCACTTAAACTCTCATACCATTAGCTTTCCTAATTACAATTATCTAAAACACCCCTCCAAACTAAACTGGGATGGAGAGATCCAGTATACGGCATCTCCCCGCCGCCGCGACTGTCCACGAGGCACCGGTGGCGGCGACGAAGTGATCGTCGACCACATCCTGACGCGTGTCCGGGCCGCCGCCACCGTCCGCTTCCGCGCGGTCTGCCGCCCTCACCTCCTGATGCCTGATTTCTTCCACTCTGTTCATCACATCATCGATAGAGGATTCTGCTGCAGGCCGGGCATGTGAATGCACTGCCATCAATGACCATGGCCCCGACGGATATTGGATACAATCCACTAGTGTTCGACATCTTATTTCATTTTCCTTCTTACATTTTCTCTGAATCCCTGTGGTAATGTTTGACCACCCATCCAGCTTGCACTTTAATCTTCTCCACGGAATTCAGAGCACCAGATGTGCATATTGTTGATTCCTTGCAAATTTAAAAGACAGTTGTATCGCATCTGAAATTTCAGAGTACCAGATTTTTTTCACTAAGCCATTTGTTTGCTGCTCATTCAAAATTGACATTCCCCTGCTTAAATTTAAATGTATTCCAACAATATTTTTCAAAGCGGTAGTGTGTTGTGCAATTATACATCCGTGCAGAAATCTTCAAAGCAATATGCTTTGTACTGACACAAATACATTCTGCATACATTTTTTTGTTCTGATTGATGCTTGCTGGAGACCATCAATTATGCTGGTTTTGGTGCAGACTTGCAGTTTCAGCAAGCGTCGTGCAGCACCGCTCAACGACATGCTGCCACCGCTGGCAGCCGAGCAGATGACCGCTGCGCCACACAGCTTGACGAACCACCAAATCGTGTTTCGAGCACCGACTTCTGTTTCGACCCGGCGGCGAACCAACACATCGTGGTCAGGCTCTTCGAGGACTGGGGCAAGCGGCAGCGCTGCGAGGTCTATGGCCTGCCGTCCGGCGGGTTCTGCCGCCGCACGCCGCGAAGGGCCTCATTGGCCGGCAGCGGCGGCGGGGAGATGCCGTCTAATGGATCCCTCCGTCCCAAGTTTAGTTTAGAGGGGGTCTTTAAAAAAATATAGTTAGCAAAGCTAATGGTGAAAGGATTTAAGTGATAAAGTTTTCCACCTCTCTTCGTGGCCTTCGGATGGAGATCCAGCGATTATGATGGGAGTTTCTATAGTTTGCACACGAAGTTGGTTTGCATAGGATACGTTGCCTTTTAAAATAGTATATTAGGTCATAATCAACTTGGAGAATGTAATGAACATATCCTTCTTTACTCCCCTACTTCACATAATCTAAGTGGTACATTGATCCATTTTCATTTGATGAAATACAGGGTGGAGAGGACAGGCTAAGCAAGTTGCCCGATGATATTCTGCTTACTATTCTTGAGCGACTTGATATTCGTGAGGCTGCACGAACCAGTATACTCTCTAGACAATGGAGGCAGATACCAAGTATGCTCAATAAACTTGTGATAAAGGTTAGGTCCTTTGAGCCCAATAAGGATGATAGGTCCAAGATCACCCTCGATGATTTGGCCCGGGCCAATGCCACCGTGCATGAAGCAATAAGGAGCATCCTTTCAGGGAGGAGGAATTTCAGACAGTATCCTCTTCACCGACTTTGTCTGCAATTCTACCTGGGAGATGAGTCCAGCTCCTCTATAGTCCAAACTGTTGGTTACATAATGGAAAGCCAAATGGTTGGTTCGGCAGAATTCACAATCTTGACAAAGAAGGAACATGCCCACTGCACCGAGGATGATGTGCTCTACCATGGGCAGCAGCTGATGTCACTCTTTGAAGTCAGTCCAAATGCATTCGGTGGTCTCACTCGTCTCAAGCTAGAGAATGTGAGTCTAAATGAACCAGACTTGCTCAACATAATCAGCGTTTGCAAGAGATTGGAGTTTCTCCGCTTGTTCGACTCTGACATGGGGATTCTGTCTTCCATGGAAGTAGAACACCCACGGCTCAGTGAGCTTGAGATAGTAGATTGCCGTTTTGACAGGGTGCATCTCAAGTGGCTACCAAAGCTCACTATGCTGACATTTGAAATGTGGATCTCTCTACGAGATCCCTTGTCTTTCGGTTATGTTCCACTGCTCAGGAGTCTGAGCCTTACTAACATTGGTCTTTCTTGGCACAAGATGCTTAAGCTGAGTGATTTCCTTGGCAATGTCACAGTCAATTCTCTGCAATTGAACTTCAATAGCGAAAAGGTTAGTCAAGGTGACAGTTTTGTTGGCTATGCCTTTTACTTTCGTTACTCATGTTGTCTGCAGGTTCAATCTAACACATTATGTGGTTATCATACTTTGCATGTGCTTATCATTTGCAGATCTGGGTTCTACCAGAAGGTCCAAAAGAATTGTTGCCTGTGTTTCGTAAACTAAGACTTGTGGATCTGGTCGACATCTCCGAAGAATGTGATCTGAATTGGACAATGTTTATCCTCCAAGGTGCTCCCTCCCTTGAGGAGCTGCATATCACGGTTCGGGATCATTTCTGTGAAATGATGATGGATGAGGAGCTTAGGGAGCAATACGCATATAGCAAGGAGAAGGGTGTAGATTGGGAAGGAGTGACATCTGATTTCAAGCACAACAAGCTGACTGTATTAAAAATCTTCGGGTTTCGACCAGAAGACAAGTTTGTGAGGTATGTCAGAAGTGTCATCAAGGCAGCAGTGAATTTAGAGGATATATTTCTGTATAACAGGCTGGTGTGTGAGATGTGCAAGCATGTCGTTCCAAGGGCATCCAGATTTCCATTGCCAAAGAAGCAGAGGTTTTCGCTGAGGAACCGAATCACCAGCGGGATCGACTCATTTGTTGTGATTCACTTCCCGCATTTAAGCAGCAATTAGTGTGGTAGCAATCTTTTTTTTTTGGTCTGTGTTCTGGATCAAGTTTGATAGCAGCATCACTCCGTCAGTACTCAGTAATTCTCTTTGAGCCAATTTGTAATGCGGTCTGCCAAAAATAATTGTAATGCATCGTGACCCTTTGCTGCCAAGCTTTTCTGTTTTAGATCAGGTTTAATTTGTACTACCTCCGTTCCAAATTACTATTCGCTGTTGACTTTTTCTATGGTCTTTGATCATTCGTCTTATTCAACAATTTTGTCCAAATATACAAATCAATAAGTTATACTTTAAGTATATACAATGATAAAGCAAGTCGCATACAAAATAAATGATACTTGTACATTTTTTTGAATAAGACGAATGGTCAAACGTTAAGCGAAAAAATCAACAACGAAGTAATTTGGAACGGAGGTAGTACAATTTTATCGTATTTTAATGTGTTTGTTTGGGTACGAAAAATCAGTGATTTTGATTTCCTTTCTAATTTTGCGACCTGACTTTGAGAAATCCAATGGTCTGGAAATATAGTCCTAAATGATAGCAAAAGTTGAACTGTTGAGAACTATACCATTACATTACAATTCAATCCACAAAGTGCTGTCTCTCTGTGAATTACATTTGAATTCACAATCTGTTATCTCGTTCCGAAGAGCCTTTGATCTCAAATACTCCTACAGTGATTCTCCGTTTTCATACCTACCCTTCAAGTCGGCAGTTTATTCAGAGTCATCGGGATTTTTGGTCAGGCCCCGGCCAGTTATTATCTGACGAAACTGAAGATGGGCATCGCTTCAGACTTGTTCCTTTTACCCTTCCCAAATTGTCAGGTTTCCATCTCGGATCTTGACACCACGGGAGCACGCCTCCATCCCGTTCCCTCTTCCTCCACTTCTCTGGCGACGAGGATTAGGGTTTGCCGGCCATAGTCCTCGCCTCAATCGTCTCTTCCCATGATGGCGCGCGGCAAATCCTGCACCCATGTAAGTAGCTCCTTCCCAGTCCCAGTCCCACTTGGATCTAGCTTGATGCACAGCATGGCCCTGTTCCTTCAGTCCTAGGGTTTAGTTTTACGCGTTGCTGGTAATCCCCGCGTCGATTTAATCCGGAGCTGCTTAAAATTATGCTTTTATCTTCATGATGATGAATTGCTCTTATCTTCTTCATCAGTCTCTTTGATGATAACAGTAGAACATCTCTTTCGCCCCATATGTCATCTAATCACCCGGCATGCTCATCCTGAATGCTTTACAGGATGCAGAGGATAGGCTCAGCAAGATGCCCGACGATATTCTTCTCGCTGTCCTTGAGCGCCTTGATATACGGGATGCTGCTAGAACTGGTACCCTCTCTAGACGACTGAGGCAGATCATCCCCTCCATGCTCAATAAACTTGTCATAAAGGTTACTTCCTTTGAGCCTACTAGCAAGGGCAGCAGGTCCAACATCACTTTTGATGATTTAGCTCAGGCCAATGCCACCATGGCTGAAGTAACAGAGAGCATCCTAGCAAGAAGGAAGGCCAGTCAATATGCCATTCACCTCCTGTCGCTGCAATTCTACCTGGGAGATGAGAAATCCGTCTCCATTGTCCAAACTGTTGCTGGAACCATGGGAACCCAGAGAGTTGGCTCGGCAGAGTTCGCAATTTTGACAAAGAAGGGCCGTGCCAACTGCACCGAGGATGATGTGCTCTTTCATGGGAGGCAGCTGATGTTGCTCGTTGATTCTTGTCCAAATGCATTTGGTGGTCTCACATGCCTCAAGCTAGAGAATGTGCGTTTAGAGGAACCTGATTTCCCCAAGATTTTCGGTACATGCAAAAGGTTGGAATTCCTCCGTTTAAATAATTGCGACATGGGGATGCTGTCCTTGCTAGAAGTAGAACATCCGCAACTCAGCAAGCTAGAGATGGACCCTGCAGTTTTGAGAGGGTTCATCTCAAGTGGCTACCGAGGCTCACAAAGCTGGCCTTTAGCACCTGGGTTACTCAACAAGATCCATTTTATTTTGGTTATGTCCCGCTGCTCCAGAGTGTGAGCCTGACTAACATTGGCCTCTCTTGGCACAAGATGCTCAAGTTGAGCGTGGTTCTTGGCAATGCCACAATCAGCACTCTGTATTTAAACTTTAAGAGTGAAAAGGTTAGTCAAGGTGACAGTTTTGTTAGCCGCCTTTTACTTTTGCTGCTCATGTTGACTAAAGGTGTTGTCCAATCGTTGTTGTGGTTAACATATATTGCACCCTCTTATCTTTTGCAGATTTGGGTTCGACCAGAAGGTCCAAAACAGTTGTTGCCTGTTTTCCATAAACTAAGGCTTGTAAATTTGATCAACATTTCTGAAGAATGTGATCTCAACTGGACAATGTTCGTTCTCCAAGGTGCACCGTCCCTTGAGGAGTTGCAAATCACAGTGCAAGATCATTTTTGTGAAATGTTAAGGGACAAGGAGCTGAGGAAGCTATATGCATACAGCGAGAAGAAGAAAGGCATAGACTGGGAAGAAGCAGTATCTGGTTTCAAGCACCATAAGCTTGCTGTGCTCAGAATTTTTGGGTTTCGACCGTAAGACAAGTTTGTGAGGTATGTCAGAAGAGTTATTGAAGAAGCAGTGAATCTAGAGGGTATATTCCTGTATAACAAGCTAGTGTGCGAGAGGTGCAAGCATAAGGTTCCAAAAGCATCCAGATCTCCATGGCCAAAGAAGCAGAGATTTTCGCTGAGGAATCGAATCACCAACGGCACAAACTCATTTGTTGTTATTCACTTCCCTAGTTAAAGCAGAGATTAGTGCGCTAGAAGGTCTTCTTTGTTGTTTCTTGATAAGTTTGACAGCAGCCGTCAATTGTTCAACAGTGCATAGTACAGCCACAAATATTTACCTTTGGTGTGTAATCCTAGCTATATGTATGTCATTGTAAAAATGTGTTACAAGTCTGTCTTGTACCTACTTTTTGTTACTAATCCACTGCTCAGGCTTCCTGCCACAAATGATAAGCTTCTTTCTGTAATTATACTCACAATGACTGCATCATCGTTTTGTTATCTAGAGTCGTGTGCAAATGACAGGGGGTCTTGTCGTGTATCCCTTATCTGCCAACTAAAGCTACAGGGCAAAGTATCATCAGGTTGGGTTAAATCAGATCAGATCATCCGTGAAGTCCAGGCCAAACCAGGAAGGAGCTGTCACTGAATCAGCAACGTTTTGCATGTTAATTAACAAGTCAGTATCACAATATGATATATGCAGCAAGGTACAGTTACTGTGATGGAACGAATATATTAATCAAGTACAAATGGTGAGAAATAAATAATCGGCCGTCCGAATATCGTTCAACGAAAGAACAGGATTATTTCAAATACATCTTTATTTTCACAATGGTGGTAGGTCCAATAAATTGGCCCAGACATAAAATGAACACGATACATGAAGGCATCCAACTTTTATCGCCGGTCTGATGCCACTGATTCAGCAGAAAATAGATACTTCACGCGAGAAAGAACTGAGTCGTGCGCTGGATCATATGGATGGTCCTTCGATGGGATCTCCAGTATAGCAGGAACAGGTTTGTTGTAGCCATCTACCAAAAATCTTATCATGTTTGCAACCTGACAAAACACAAATTAAACACTTTCAGCGAATGATAAACACATTTCAACTTAAACACATTTCAACCGTTAAAGAAATATGCATAATGCAAAAGCTTAAAATTCATTTCAATGGATTGCTATGATTCCTACGTATCTTACTAAAAGTAGGAGCCAACGTTCTGCACACTAAGAAAGGGCTTCTAGGCTCAATGAAAGGTTTAAGTAGCTTGACATTATGAACTCATGTTGACACAGGCAGACAAAAATCACATAATCAACTAACCCCAAGGGAGTTAGTTTTTTTAATAACAGTTATTATCCTCTATGCCGCAGTATGTCATGATGAAATAGCACAAGCACCAAAGGTCACATTTCTATGTGTTTAGAACTGAGAACATGAACATATTCCTAGAGCTAACTTATTTTCCAGAATTTTGAAGCCACAAAATTTAGCTCTGTGATGATCCCTTCATGGTGCAAAAGAACAAACAGCTCAACACACACACAAAACAAAAAGTAAACCAAACCACTTACATATTGGCTGATGAGCACAATCGCAATGTCCTCTCTAGCGGTGAACTCTTTAAATGCATCTTCAATTTGTTTAACTGTTGTTTCTGTAGCATACAATGACGTAATTCAAAGGGTTACTCAAATACTAATTAGTAAGCACACAGATTGTTATCATCTGGCAAATAAGAATAAGAATATAAATAAATGCAAAAGCTTTTGCTCTTCAACCAGCATTTCAAAATACATGAAACAATCACAAAATGGTTAACCAATGAATAAAAATCAGTTGTCACAAAGCTACAACTTTCATCATTCAAAAAGGTATACCAGATGTCAAAGGAAAACAGAGATATGCAATTGTTCAAGCAAGTAAACAATCAATGCTCACAAACATTAAAAAGGTTAGTTTGCAAGTTTTAATATTTTCCAGAACAAAAAATTCAGCTGTGACATAATTACAGGTCTGACAAATTGGCTGGCATTGGAATGCACAAACGACTATGCAATGTTTCTGTATAATTTATTGGCAAAAATTCACCACATAAACCTTACTAAGCAGAATTGTGGAGTGCTAAAGCACATCTTGCAGCAAAATGATACTGCACAATAAATTGAGTGGCACGGAATGAATAGGCGCCATTTTTCCTGTGAGCACACTATATTGGAGAGCTTTTGAAAGATTAATCAAGTTGAACATTTTAACTCTATATATTAGTAATATAGATCAATGGACATGATATGACTATTCTATCACAGTTAACAGCATTATCATGTGAGGCAAGTTTAGCCGAGCATATATTGACGGGCAACTTAAAAGGCTTTACATATTAACAGGTTGAAGGAATTACTGTTGTCAACAATAAGATAATTTGTTTTCTTCCTCAAATCAACATTGCCGACTCCAGCCAACAAAAAGCCAGTTACTGTATCCTGCAAATAAAGTGGAGATAATAAATCATTCCCATCATAGAATATAATAACATACTAATAATATATCAAATAAAAGAACTGTCTGTACAGAATAACAATAAAATGTGTCCAGTCTTAAGGTGCCATCTGACAGGTACAGTACTAAGATCAAATAAGAAAGTTATATAATGCTGCTGTTGGAGAGAACTGCCTACTACAATGAGCTTATCTCAGTGCCAGGAAAGTCTTTCAGTATATATGTGAAGCAGAAATTGGAATTATCAGGGGGTCTCTGTAACCATTTCATTGGACCATCAGCTAGTTTTGGTTTCCCCACATATCCCGCCATTCGTGTCCAGTTGTTGGAACAGAAGCCAGAATGACACTATTTTGCCTTTTGTTTCACCCCTTCTTATGATGCCAGGATCAATAAAGTAGCATTGGTAATTGCTGTGTATGTGCGGTAACCTATCAATTACTTATGCTTCAGCTGGAAGCAATAATGCATGGACAATGAGTTCGGTAACACAATAATCGATTGACAGATCCAGTGCTGGACAGCTAACACAACCCACAGCAGTATGTTTCTCGCATAAAGAAAAGCCAGTAATTTCAAGCTGCTACTAGCAAGAAAGGCCAGGAATCTCTTGCCAGAGTCACACATGTTTTTTCTACCGAACTATTCGACAGCAAAGCGTCGTCAGATCAATCAAACATCCCTACTAATAATCCGACGAAAGGGGGAGAAAGCTGGGGGTACCTCATCGGCGATGATGGCGATTAGCGCAGAGCTGTTGGTCGGGATATTGGCCCTCCCCGCCATTGCCGCCGCCTTCCTCCTTCCTGCCAAGTGGGAATCGCAAACAAGACACACTTGTTGGATCAGAGAAGAGATCGCGGATGGAGGTGGTCAGGGGTTGGTATTGATCGGGGATTCAGGATCGGACCTCGCGAATCACCAATTCACGAGCGCGCGTGGAGATGGGAATTCGGGCGCGAGATCGATCAAACGATTTTGTGTGGCGCGGCGTGGATGGATCCACAAGTCTAATCTGTTTATTTCGGGTTCGGCTGCCTCTCTTTGATGATGACGGGGTTGCAGGTGGTGGGTCCCATATGGAGGAGAGAAGAATCCCATCCACAAGCTTTGTCCGTATTGGAGACAGTATTCGTGTATTATTCCGTGCCACTCCGGCCCGTATACCTCTGACTGTTGTACATGCGAAGCGTGTCAACTAATAAGGCCCAGAAAAAGATTGGGCCCAGAACTGATGCAACTGACCCATAAGGGCCCATCCTGGTCGTCCGCCTCGTCTCGATAAAATGCCCCACCGCCACCGCCGCCCCGATCGATCGCAGTCACATCACACGCTCCTACCTTGAAGCCATGGCGAAACCCTCCAGCGGCTTGCAGACCCCGCGCCCCTCCTCGCTCCGCTCCTCCTCCTGCCCCGCCACTCGCAGCTCCGCCGGCTCCACCTCCTCGTCGGCGGCCGCCGCATCGAAGATCCCCGCCGCCGCCAACCCCCGCGACTTCGCCTCCAACGCCAAGGTAACCCAACCACAACCAGCAAGTTCCGTGCTCACCTTCGCTCGCTGTCGTTTCTCACCGCCGGCCTAACACCTAGCCTTCGCCTCCACTTCGTGCTCGTGCTGATCAGGTGGTGGCCAAGTGCCTGGCCTACGACGACGATGACGACATCACCGCCACCGCCTCCACGCTGCTGTCTCCGGGTGCCGCGCATGAGGAGGGGCTCGCCGCGCAGGAGGACGACCTGGCGCCGCTTCCCGAGCTTCCGGACCCCGACGTCTCCGGCGACAACTCCGTCATTTCCGCTGCTCCTGATGACGCGCTGATCGCTTCCGCCGACTCCTGTGTCACCGAGGTGGGTGGGGATCGCGATTCGTTGGATCCGAATTGCTTCTGACATTCGTTGCAGATTTTGGATGCGGCTCCGTGTTTTCCGTTTCAAAATTTGGGTCCGTGCCGCGGTTTTGATTGGAGGTTGGATTCAAGCGCCCGCACCCATTCGAATTTCTGCTGCTTCTCGACTAAGAAATTTGGGCTGGAAATTTTGGACTTGAATCGGAGGGTTTCGGATGTCCGCACCTATTTGAATTCCTGTTGCTTCTCGGCTTTGCATTCGAAAATTGGCACTCGCCCTGAAATTTTGGACGCGATGTGAAATTGGGTCTATCAATTGGATTTTAATGCGCTCGTGCTTCGGTTTCCAGAGGAAGTCACGCTCGAATATAATGTTGTTTTAATTGGTTCGGTTGGGCCTCTTAGTTCTCCACCGGATTTGAAATCTGAAGCCCCCGAATGCGTAGGTAGAAGAAGACTCGTGTGTTTTTATCCGTGGCGTTTGTGTGTGTAACCATTCGAAATTCAAAAATCCTGACGGCTTCTCTGCGGTTTTGGTGATCCACGCACACACAGGTGGCAGGGCGCGCGGAGTCCACCAACGACGGCTCGGCGCCGCCGCTCCAGGAGGAGATGAAGCTCGTCCTTGCCGAGCTGCACGGTGCCAGCGGCCTCAGCCCGCGCTCCAAGCGCCTCCTGGCTGCGCTCACCGAGGCCGCCACCTTCGAGCTCGCCCCCTCCCCCACCGCCCGCCGCCTTCGCCGCGCCGCCTTCTGGGGCAAGGTGCGCGTGGCTGTCCTCGCCGGGACGCTCGCCGCCGTCGTCGCCGTCGACGCCGCGATCGCCGCCTACCTCTACGCGCGCCGCGCCAACGACCGGTACCACGTCATGCCCCCCACCTGATCCGATCCGACCGCCGCAGCGCGTGCCCCTGCCTTGATCGTGCAGACCAAAGCCGTGGTCACCCTCGCTCCCTTCCATCAGTCGCGCTGCTGCTTGTGTCACGTTTGCACTGCTGTTTGCTTCTAGTTTCGGTAGCTAACGTTTATGTTTATGTGTTAATTGCCGTGCTTAAGCTGCCATGGTGTTCATCCTGGTTGCATTGTATTACACGGTTGCATTGCCTTGCCCTTGCTAGTATATATAGGTCAGACAAGCAGACCCAGAAAAGAACGATGTGGTTCGTCAGTTAACTGCATCGAACTGATCCCTGTTCTCAATCATCTCATCGCCTTGTCATGTTATTCAGAGGGCTACAGGATGCTGCACACACATGCTGTTACGCTACAGGCTCTCACTTTTGGAAAATGTTCACGGTGCTTACAATACATATAATTACACCTCACTGCAATACTGCACACGCAAAAATCCACAAGCATTCAAATTTCCAGCAAACAATACACGCACAGAAGAACAGCAGTCAAGATACGGAAAACATATACATGAAAACAAGCCAAAACTGCAACTGATTACGCATCCTGTTCTGTACATACCATTCCAAGCAGAACCAAAGCGTGAACCTCCGAAGAAGCTGCTGCGGAGATCAGATTCTTTCTGGATCTCACACGGTCCCTTTCAGAGCGTGCAAGAACATGACTCAACTGTATGACATCATGTGTTCCTTCCTCGACAGTCACAAACAGCCCAGGAATTTCTTGGTCCCTTTGGATCGGTGCTTGGCTGCCATGTCCTCATACTTGAGAATCGTCTCGTGTCGCTTGGCCTCAACAGAGGCGCGCTTCTCTTCGGCCTCCTTGTGGATGGCTGCAATCTGGTTCCTCATCTTCTCTGCATACTCCGCCTTTTTCTTTTCCAGCTTCTCCTGAAATCAACAAATGCATGCTCCCATTCGGTCACAAGTTATATCTTAGTTTTCTGCCCGTTTCTGTATGTATTGACTTCAAATTAACTGTATGCAATATTTTCAGCAAACCATGTCCCGCACATACTCATGTCATCGTATCGTCAGTAATTGTAGGTTTCGTTACAAACTCAGGACTAGTTTAGGAGGAGGAATGGATGCTTGGCAACCTGTTTCAGTCTCACCACCGAGAGCTCAACTGGTGATACATGATCAGCAACACAACTATCTAAAACTAGTATGATCAGAATCTGATAGTGAATAAGCTAATTGATGCAAGCAGCATCTTCCTCATACATAGGTGATTATGATTCTGTGACAGTATCCAGACCTCTCGTGTTCGCAGCTTTGCTTCCACGGCCGCCTTCTTTGTGTTCTCCCACGACATGATGGATGACATCTTCTTCTGAGCCCTGTGTGACATTAGCGACCAAAAGCAAAATTACATTTTGGCTACAGCTCAAAGAATTATTCTAAGAAGAGTTTAGCTGAGCATGGCTGCTCACTTGTTCTCTGCTTTGCTCTTCTCGCTCTCCTCCCAAGCCTTGATCATCGACAGCTTCCTGTCCATCTCCACCTTTGCAAGAACAGCATCTGCACATCTCTGTGTTATCCACAACGTCTCATCGTAGCAAAAGTAGCAAAAGAAGATCCAGGCAAGCATTGTTATAACTGAAACGTTGAGAATACCTCTGTCAGCCGGGGCAGCTGCAGCATTATCAACTGGAACTGGAGGTCCACCTGCAGATCGAGAGGCACGGGTCAGCACCTCTAGGCAAGCAACTGATGGAGTAGCCTTTTGGGACATTGATACATCATGATGGTTTTTAAGCAAAAGCAACTCTGTTTCTATAAGACTGGCCGAACGCCTGAATGAATTCCTGAACAACTGAACAAATAAGAATATCAGTTTGACAGGCTCCTTCCGTTTTCTAATCACGTCCTACAAAGAGTCGTTTTCGATCTAAATGATGATAATTGCTGGTCTAAGCAACAAGGGTATTCTTTTTTTAACAATAACAACAACAACAAGGGTAGTACCAGGGGCATTTGGATATCAGGTCAGTCACTTGTCTGAATCGAAAAGGAGCATGGCAGCTGCCTGAACATGACCAACAAAGCATTTAAGCCAAGAGAGATGCAAAGAAAATAAGAAATCTTCGCTAGAGTAGCAGAGACCATAGGGACAGTGTACTGAGTGAAGATTCTTACTCTTGGTTGCTCCACCACCGACATCGCCGGCGCCTGCGCCGGCTCCGGCCGCCGGCGCCACCACATCCGCTTTCGTCGCCTCCATGGGTCTCTCTCTCCCCTGTGGCACTGGCACTAGCAGGATAAGACCGACACCACCGATGATGATGATAACCAAGCTGCTAAGCGGCCTCCTCCTGCCCCTTTTAGAAGCTTGCAGAAGCTCAGTGCCGAGTAGTAGTAGAGCTTACGCGTTACACTAATCAAAGACATCTTTTGGAAAGAGATGTAAAAAGAAATGCTTTTGCCTCGTTGGTGGCGGCCGGCCCAGCAGGCCGGAAAGCGCGGCCAGCGCCATGACTAAACCAGGCAGGTGCGGAGTTAATTAATTACTCCTCCTATATGGTGCTTAATGCTAATGATGGCTGCCACGTCGCCACGCGTCCGCATCATTGGCCGTGCGGGGCCTACATGGATGTCGGCCGGAGCCACGTGTCCCGAATCGGCGGCCACGTCCCCAGATCCCGAGGAATTGATCTCGTCGTTTCCAGGTCGCAATCACGTGATGTCGCGCTATCGACGACGAGTAGTCCGGCCTTTGATTGCATTAGCTGGGCCGGCCTCAAGATAAGAAGAAACGCTGGCAAGCCCACCAGATAAGAAACATTGACATGCCGACCCAAGCCCAGCAACGACGGTCCACGGGAACGAAAAGGAGGGGGGAGTCGGCTAGGGTTTGGTTGGTGGCCTCTCCTCCTTTCCTTCTCGGCGTGTCTCGGCGGCGCGGTTGGCGGCGAGGCGAGGGAAGGAAGATGTCGAAGAAGAACAATCTCGCCAAGAGGAAGAAGCAGTACGAATTCGACCTCCAGAGTACGATCTCACCTCTCTCTCTCTCATTTCCTCTCTTCTAGTGGAAGTAGCTGTTCTGATTTGGCGCTTCGGTGCCTCGGCTGTGGTTGTCATGTGCAGGGGAGAAGGAGGCCAAGGAGAAGCAGGTCAAGAAGCTGCAAGCCAAGAAATCCAAGATGAAGGTACCACCAACCCCCGTGCTGTGCTGCCTTTCAGTTTTGCTCTTTCAACTAGTTGCCCTGACTAGTAAATTTAGATTACTGGATACCTTTGTCGGTGAAATTAGCATGTAGTGTTTCTCTATGCAATGCTGTGGAGCTCGATTTTTTTTTAGAAAAGGGAATATATTGATATTCCAGCCTCTGCATCGAAAAGATACATACAGCTATCATTATTACAAAAGAAAAGGCTACATTCCTAATAGCACACAGGCCTAGGAAAAAAGAGCAGAAAAAAAGAGCTATCACCATCATTAGCTCCAAACTACCAACACCAAAAAGACCTGTCCAAACCATACGTACTGACACATCTTCTACGACCAAAAGCACACAGTCAACGGTGGTGTTTCATACACCTAACCTGAATCTACTCAGAGCTGCCACCAATAAGGCCGTCGTCTTCATCTTGCTCCAATTAACCAGTTTTAAGTATCGTTGGCACAATCAACCGGTGTAGAACTGCATCATAGATGAATAAGATCAAGCCTGGTGTCTTGCTGAACGAACACCACCGTGTCCAGTATGCTAATCGCTGTGTAACCTTGACAAGAATGGACCCCGTGGACTCGCCATCCCTTCCTCGCCACAGTGCTTGCAGTCGCCGCAGCTTAACAGAGCATCAAATTCCACAACGACGCCTCCAAGGAGGGAAGCGACGCTGATTGCGCCGCCGTCGCCTGACCCGAAGACCAAGGCTTTACACCCAGGAACGTATGCAGAGAAGCCGCCGCTGCTATCGTCGCCCATCAATCCGTGCGAGGTGAAGAAACACCCCCTGCGCGACGAGCGCAACACTTTCGTTGCACGGAATCCGGTGAACGGAGGGGATCCCCCACTCACCGCCGCCAGCCAAGAAGCCCCCGAGGGTGGCTGCACGGCGACGCCGCGGAACCGGGGACGGCCGGCAGATGGCCAGCGGCCCCAACGGCGCGGGGAAGTCGACGGTGGCGGCGGAGTGCGACGGGAGAAGAGGACCAAAGCGACCGGTGAGGAACGTCCGCACGGCGCCGGTGATGAACGACCACGGAAAAATCAGATCTAGGGTTGGTGGTGGTGCTGCAGGTGGAGGAGCGACCGAAGGGATGGAAGAGAAAGGGGAAGGAGGGGGCCGCCGCCGCCGGTTCGCGGCGGCGGCGGCCGGCGCAGATCAGAGAGAAAGCCTGGCGGCGGCGGGCGTGTCCCCCTCGTGTCGCCTGGGGGCGACGCGAGGGTCGCGGGAGCGCTTCTGTTCCTGGTAAACAAGAGATTAGGATTAGGATCTGATTTTTCCGGGAGCTCGATTTAAACTGGCATAATAAGCAACTGGTGGATCTTAGCATTAGGATCAGGGCCTTTAACTGAATAAGGGTACTAAAGAATATTCTCACTAGGAGGCTAATTAGTTGTCCGATTTTGCTTGAAACTGCCATGATCATGAGCATTTGGGTTTCAACGCTCCAGCTACAGGTGCACCTGACAAACTAAACACGCCACTCAAGGTGTGTGAAATAAAAGTTACTAGATTCTGGGAAAGATTTACAGATTCTGCAACTTAGTCTTTCCCAAGTCATTTCCTTCAATCTCGAATCTGTAGGCATGGTTGAGCACATTATTTTTCCTTCCTGCATCCATCAGAACATCACTGGGCATGCTTTGGAATTACATACAGATGCTTTGATCATGAACTAGGTTTCATTTATCTGTTATGTATTCTGATAGGCCTTTTTAACTGCCATGAACAGTTTGGTAGTGCCATGAACTGGTGGTGTGGTTTTAGGTGGTTGATAACAACCCTTACGGCCTTACTCCAAAGTTCTTTCCAGGTGTTATCTTGTTTGTGCATAGGGCATTATTTCCAACTGCCTACTTTTCTTATCTGAAGTTTGCCCGTTAACAATTTGAAATACTTGTTGCCAAGTTCATTATTCTAGGCTGCTAGCTATATGATTTTTGTTCGTTCAGGCCACTTGGTTATCTTTGGTCCACATATGCCATCTGATATGCTGCAACCAGGTTGCTCATGCTATTTTTTTGGCTCCAGAGAAACATTGTTAAATCTCCTGTCTTCTGAAACTATAGCTGTAATTCTTTGGTAGAACGATGTGGCAATCTATCATTGAAATTTGAATATTTACTTATGCCTTGCCGTTATGAGATTTGATTATCTAGCCACTCGTAATTATGTAGTTGTCCCTTGCTATATACATTTGTACTTCAGTCCCCCCATTGTTTGGCTTTGCGCTGTCTCTTGTTTTAATATCCAGACTATCTAATTATGCAATGCATGTGCTAATAATGTTCTTTACTCTCTATCTGTTCAGATAGATGGTAGCGACAAAAAAAAGGGTGGTCAGTTTAAGGTTGGCAAGAAAAAGGTTAAGACGAAACTTTCAGCCTTAACGAAAGCCAAAGCTGCACAGGCCATGGAGGTCGACAAGTGAAGTGACTACGGAACTTTGCTTGCTTCATATAATATGCTACACTTGCTGAAGTGCTGAGCTGATGCTGAACTTGTGAAGGAAATGACAAAGTTGTATGCTCAGATGGGTAGATAGCATTTGATGGGACCATATGGAAACATGTAGCCTAGGCAACTCCAATCGGGTGCAGCTTGTTGCCCCTTTACCTTTTTGTTGCTGGTTCGTGTGCTCCAGTAGTGGTAGACTAGTAGAGTATAAATGAGTTCTTTTGTGCCAAAAGAATATTTAGCCTGGATCTTTGATCTGTGATCTCGATTCTCTCTTATTTGCCTGGAAGCAGCCGCTTTTGCATGTGTCAATCCTCAGTGTTGTGTTGCGTGGTTGTGGCTGTAGTGAATCATTTCATGCTTTCCTTGCCTGCCCAGCAACTCAATGTTGACAAATGATGCATACGCTTTTTCACCGGTTTTCTTTGCTTCCTGTTCTCTGAACTACTATTTCATTTCACATTGGAATTTTCTTGTGTAAACTGCTACGCCCATTGTTTGTGGTATTTGCTGCTGATCTGTTTATGCGTGGTATCATACGGACGCGCCTGCATTTTGTCCTGTTGCTGGAGTATACCGTATACGGGGTAGCAAGAAGTTGTTTAAGAATAATATGTATTATTACTCCTCGGAAGTAGCGACGAGGGGTCGAAAGCGGCCTGGCACATGGTCAGCTTCAAGCTGTACTCCAGTGGAACTTTCTGGATGTGAGTACAAATCCAGTACGTGATGCTTATGTCATCACTTCACTACACTTTTTTGGGCAGTGCTGATTTGTGCTGGTGCTGATTTGGGCAGTGCTAATTTGCGGCTGATTTGTGTTGAGATACACTTCACTTCACTACAACCCTTTCGTTTGGCTGATGCTGATTTACGTTGAGAGAAAAATACTACTGGTTGGATGTGCTGAAAGAAAAAATATTACTGGCCGGTGGCTGCTAAGCGAAGAGAAGAGGGCGTTCCAAGGAAAAATACCAAAGCCAGCAATAAATCGAGGTGAGTGATATCATGTCAGCCGCCTGCTTGTCGTTTCAGCCAGCGTAACCCGTTTCTGAGAAAGGAGTTGGGGTACCTTCGGTGGTGTTGAATTTTCATGCTCCATTCTAGAGCAGCAAGCAAGTCTCATCGATAGAAATGCAGGCTCATCCAGGGATAAATCTGCTTGAACAAGTGCTAACAAATATCTCTTTTTGATGGTAATAGCCTGCTCATCTATATCTGGGTTGTGGGTGGCTTCACAGCACAGCCCAATTATTACTGTCACCCTATAGCTTACGCGTCAACAAACGATGTGTCTCTGTCCCCGTACTCGGTCAAGGCTAGGATCTTCTGTGATAGTCATTTGATGCCATTATCCTTCTTTGCACCAGTACGACACATGGACGAAATGAAAGAACTTTTATTTTCCCTTTTTACTTTAGAAGGTATAGAGCACTTTTAAGTGTTTTTGTTTTCTTTTTGTTTTGAGCCACTAATTTCTTTTGCATGGATCTACATTTGAACATATAAAGAGGTATTTCTATATCACTCACGTATCTAATAAGTTATTTTTTTATTAGATATCCATTAATACTATGATTTCAAAATAACTTTAAACGTTCGTTCCAAACGAAACAAAAATGTCAACATTTGTTAGCGTGACTAAGGGCTTGTCACCCACTCACGACCAGTGAGGAGAACTGTAGAAATGTGGCGTTGGGCCCGTCACAGAAAATCCTTGTGGCTCCTTCCCATTCTCCTTCTCTCTCTCCTCGAACACATACACCATACATGCTCGCTCTTCCTCTCCTCTTGGGTTCGTCCCCTCTGATCCCTTCCTCACCCTCCCCCCATCTCTAGGCCTAGGGTTTTAGCACCCCATTTCCCCCATCGACATTTCCGATCGGATCGCTCCCTTCTCACCCGCCGCCAGCCAGATCCCGGCGCGAGTAAGTAACCCATCCCTCCGGCGGCGCCACCTTCGTCTCGGAGGTCTCCACCGAAAGCCTC
This sequence comes from Echinochloa phyllopogon, assembly GCA_033239725.1. NCBI lineage: Eukaryota > Viridiplantae > Streptophyta > Magnoliopsida > Poales > Poaceae > Echinochloa > Echinochloa phyllopogon. The sequence continues at coordinate 46,934,683 of BTCW01000001.1, read as the reverse complement.
GCACAAATCCCCACCTCCTTTTCGCCCATTTGTTGCAAAGATCGGATTTTTTTTCGTCATCCATGTATTGCGTTTCATTCCTTCCGTTTCCGGAAATTTCACTGCTTCCTTGAGATCTCTCGTTCCTCGATCTGATCTTGCCAGCGTCTCGCGAGAAGCATATAGCAGTTTTGTGCGAGTTCGCGAGGGGAGATCCTCAGAGTTGATATTCTTGCATCCATTTGCTGGCTCCAATACCTTTCGGAAGCATCTGATCTCGAATAGTGAAACAAAGTAGCCACCTTTGTGCTGTTTCTTGCAACTAGGCTTGGCCCCCTGCGTATTGGCGGTGAGGGAGCTCCGCGGCGCTGCCCATTCCTATGAATGGACGGGAGGGAGTCCACGGTGGCGTCGGGGCCCAACTTCTCCTCGTTCTACGCGCAGCACCGGGGCATCGGGGCTCCGGGTGTCCCCGGCCACTCGCCGGGGCTCCACGGCCCGCCGCCCGGCGGATACCGGCAGCATCTTGATGCAGTCCCTGGGGGGTACGCATTCCAGACCCCGCACGTTGGGGGCCCCCACATTGGGCAGGGGTACCACCATGTTGAGGCCTCACCTCCAGTGGTGCAGCACAGCGCCGGCGGTGGCGGCAGCTCTGGCGGTGGTATGGACATTGGCATGGGTGTGGCTGTGGGTTCTGATGCTAAGGTGGACCAGATGAGTGGGGCTGGACAGGATGAGCAGGTGAAGAAGAAGAGGGGGAGGCCAAGGAAATATAAGCCTGATGGAGCGGTGACTCTTGGGTTATCGCCATCTTCATCATCAACGCCTCACTCGTCGAACTCAGGGATGGGAACCATGGTCGCCACACCAGGTTCAGGATTTGGATCAGGAGGGTCAGGGGGTTCAGGCTCTGGTGCCCCATCAGAGAAACGTGGCAGAGGACGACCACCTGGCTCTGGGAAGATGCAACAGTTGGCTTCGCTTGGTGAGCCCCGCAGCCTTGCAATTTCACTTACATATCCTATGCCATATGAAAATTGATTCATTGTGTGCTTCCATGTGGCTTATGTTGTTTATTCGTTCCGTTGAAAGAAATGTGCTAAGCAATAATGGATAGGATTGAATCTCTGTAATAACGTAGCTTCTTGATGCTGTGAACTTCTTGCATGATAGCATTGCTTCTTGGGTATGAATATGCTACAGCCATCTATTGTGTTATGTTTGACCTTCCTTGAATCCAGCCACATTGTATGTTGTGCTAGTAGACTTCACCTATACATTTTGTTTGGTATCTGGATCAACTGTGAACAATGTGCTCTGTTATACCTGTGCTCTTAGCCTGTTTCTTGCATGACATACCAGTACTTGTCCTTCCCATGATTGATAAGTCGTTATTCACATATTGTCCTCTACAATGTATTACTGTCCTCATGGCAAATATAATCCTCTCACATTCGGTTCCAGTACGTTCTGTTGCATGTCTCTTCAGGATGTTATCGGGAGTTGGAGTGAGTATTCCTCTAACTGTCTTTCTGGTATTTTTCCTTTGCTAAAGTGAGATTATGAACTGGAGGTTCTTGAATTTACTGGTGGCTTTGTTATGATAAGCAATTAGTGTATATGTTTTGCTTCCTTGGCGGTTCCCAGAACAAAAAGAAAAAAGTGGACACTTTGCAGCTTTGCCTAACTGAGATTTTTCTTGTTCTTTTGCATCCCCTTTATAGAGGGAGGCAATTTTCCCTATTTTGTACGCATGAACTGATGAGTTTGATATTGTTGTTATCTGATGAAGTTCTGTTGTGTCTTGTTTAGGAAAGTGGTTTCTTGGCTCTGTTGGAACAGGTTTCACACCTCATGTGATTATTATTCAACCAGGAGAGGTAAGTTAGAATGATCACTAACTGATGACTATTCTTTCCAAAAGTGGCTCTCCCTCTGTTGATTTGTGTATTATTGCTCAGTGGGACTTCTTGTTTTCTTAGTTTGACGAGTGACGATTGTTTGTATCCGATGCTGCAAATTACCTTTAAAGTGTTTTTTTATTACCCATTGTGCATATCCAATCAATTTCCTGTTGTAAAAAGGGTAATCTTATAGGTGGTGTGTCTGAATTCGCAATGCCACATGAACCTGTAGGTAGCGTAGCAATTTCTTCTTGGTGGTCAATACAGTTTGATATTTACCGGTGGCATTTAGTGGCTTCTATTCGTGTTATACATTAAGCTTCCAATATTTGCTAGCTGTCAAATGAGTAATGTGTCATTGATACATATACAAATAGGTTGTGACATGGGATGAATGCAGCTGGGTTAGCATCAATTTTTTACATTATGCAAGCTAACCTCTCTAGAGAACCGCACTTCCTGCCCTCAAAAGCTACATGATGCGACACTACAATTTCCTGTCGTGCTATTAAATTTTATTATCTTGGCAATGATACTCCTAATCATTTAAATCCAAATATGTCCCCTATCCTTGGGAACCAATGTGATTACTTCTTCTTTGAAAAAATAAAATAATTTTGTGCCTACAAGATTCTGGTCCAAGCTTGCCAATTGAACTAAAATTTAAAGGGAAGTTCGACTTTCCAGGTTATCTTGTCGCTACCTGGTTGCTATAGTTGCTATAGTGTCACTTGGTACCTTAGGTAAATTTCAACCTGGGGCGCTAACTACTAGAAGTCTAGAAGAAAAAGTAGAGCGTGGCAATATTTTGTCTGTTTTAGGAAATACTAATTAATTGTTATCACTGAGTATTCTGATTATAGCTTTCCTATCTGTGCAGGATGTTGCTGCCAGGATAATGGCCTTCTCACAACAAGGCCCAAGGGCTGTGTGCATCATTTCAGCAACTGGAGCTGTTTCTACAGCAACCCTTCACCAGGATTCAGACTCTGGTGGTGTTGTTACATATGAGGTATGTTACTCTTGATTACCATTTGCACCAAACTACTGCACGCATGTGTTTTGCTCTTACTTGTTGCACATCTGAATATACATTTTGCTGAAAAAAAAGGATTTCCGCTGGTGTTTACCTGGATAGTTGGATTGCATGCATGTCACAGCTACAGTCGCTATGAAAGGAAAAGAATCATAAAACAAAGCATCTGTCATACTTCTGATTCAAATTAGTTTTCTATGGTGAGAATGTCTGATTGCTTTCTGAGGGCGTTGTATTCATGTTCGAGGTAGCAGTGCAGACCATACCTCACAAGATAGAAGCTACATTTTTACCCATGGAACTGTTCACTCATACTGTTATCCTGAGAAATATAGTTCCATTCACATTTAATTTATGCATGTGTGGTCCACTACTTATTTTTGGCAGGGTCGATTTGAGATCCTGTGCCTTTCTGGGTCATACTTGGTGCTAGATGATGGTGGCACACGGACCCGAAGCGGAGGCCTCTGCATAGCTTTGTGTGGTCCTGACCACAGGGTTATCGGTGGCAGTGTAGGTGGAGTCCTGACAGCAGCTGGAACAGTTCAGGTGATCGCTGGTTTTTGTGTGATAAATCATCTGTTTTTTTGTGAGCTAGTATGCATAGCCATCATAATTTTGCTGTCATATGGTCTGTTTGCTGTCTCAAACTGAATAAAACAGAAGCATGGCCACCATCTTGTTGGTTTTGCATACCAGTTTCTTCCCACGTTCAAGGACCTTGAGCTACGAGCTTGTCTTGCTCATTGATTTTGCATTGCTGCAGGTGATAGTGGGGAGCTTCATGTATGGCGGTTCAAAGAAAAATAAAACTAAAGCCGAGCCAGACATGGAACACGAGGAGGTGAATGCTGGTGAGGAAGAGGCAAACCCTGCCATGGTGCTGCCGGAGCACAACATTCCCCCTCACGCAATGAGTGGATGGCCTTCGGACATGATGAGGCAGATGGACTCAAGAGCCTCAAACATCGATATCAACTCAATCCGCGAGTAGGTAGTTGCAGGCTGGATAAGGCGGGTGGGAAGAGCAGGCCAGGCTCTCTCTGACATGGAACCATCCTCCGCTGCAGCTGAGCTGAGGACACAGGCACAGCATGCATGCACTAACTTCTCCGTAGGTGCGAGCAGAGTTGTTGTGGTTGCTGTGTTAATTAGGAGCTCTGCGTATCATATAAATGTGATACTATTATGGTGTTGTACTTGGATGATGTTGTATGAGATAATGGGAGATGCTTTTGCTACCAATGCAACCGTATTCTATGTATGCTAGAAGAGAACCTGGGTGTTGCAATGGAAGGTTGTTGGTTTCGAACCTATCTGGGTGCATCGACAAATGTCTGTTAGGCCTTGTTGGGTCTGATGTTTATCGACAGGTATTGAACTTACGCATAATTCTGATGGATCCTGCACAAAAGAATCATGGGGGGTGGGTACAAGAATTTGATTTGGCTAGTGTGTAAAAGGAACGACCAGACCAAGAATGGACAGATGTTGTTCTCGTCAAAAAGGAGGAACGTCTGCCCTACTTGCTGCCGGTGCATTAACATTTAGGTTTAAAAAATTGCTTCCAAATGGAAAGATGAACGAAAGAGGTAAGAAACGGGCCAGCAAAGTTTTAAACAAGGAAAAAGTAGACGCGTTTGTCTAGGACTAAATGTTGAATCAAATTTCAACTTTCCAAGTTCCGTTCCGTGGAAACCAAGCAGCGGTGGTCAAGCTGCGAGCAAAAAGTGTGTGTGCATCCAGCTGCAACTGCAATGACCGTGTTTGTTGATCATCATCCCTACCAGTAGCAGCTAACAAGATTGTCAGGATCACGATCTGATCTGAGAAGAAGGTGAAAAGGTCCTGCCTGCTCTTTTTCCAAGTCCTCGTGTCATGTCGTGTCTCCTAATTTTATACAGTATAGTGTGGTCATATCTTACTTAGGTGATATATCTGTGCAGGATTGGTAGGATCCCGATCCCAACACCAGCATATATCATGGCCGGCTCGTGATTGGACTAACTGCCGTCACTTGTCGATAATTGTATGTTTGACCCAAACCTTGTCCTAAACGTCAGTTATTTCAGAATGGAGGGAGTACATTGCATTGCATTGTCTCACCGCAAGTTGACATTGACCATCTGTCTGTCTGCTCTGCTCTGCTCCAGTACAGACAGATGGATCATTTCTTGACAGGTCTTGGATTGGATTGTACTACTGTAGCAGAGTACTCCAGCAGGCAGCCTCTTTGTTTCCTCTGTTCAGATCATATATATGGCTATGATGATGGTAAAGTTTGAGTGGTCATAGACTTGTAAGGAAGGGAACTCGTGTGGTTGCCATCATCATTACCCGAGGAAGATGTGGTATGTAATGGCCGCCCAACGCCGACGCCGGCTTGACTCCCAACACCACCACGGCTGCGGCGTCCACACCCGTCCCATTCCGTTCCGTCTTATATTTTATAAAATTCCTCCTCATTGTAAAGTAGCATCATCGGGTCCATAGCTCAGTGGTAGAGCAATTGACTGCAGATCAATAGGTCTCCGGTTCGAACCCGGATGGGCCCTCGATTATTTGCATTTTTTTTTGTATTTTGGATTTGCTCTCTTCTTCTTACTCAAGAATAAACTTCAATTCGTTTATCTTGTCAAACATTGCTGTTAGGTTTTTGGTCTCTGGGCATGCAGCTAGTTAGTGTTGGACGAGAAAAATGAGCAAGAAGAAAGCTGGACTATACGTACGTGGTGGCACCGCAGGCAGGCAGGCAGGAAGATGAGATGCAAAGCAAAATCCAAATCTGACCCGGCAGCGCTCCATCGATCGACTAAAAAAAAGGCAAAACTCTTCTTTTTTGACATACTACACATATGTAGAGTCCATGTCGATCTTAATTAGCTAGCAAGAGACCATCATACTACATATATTACCTAGCTAGCTCATTCGTTAATATAACAATTTAGCATTGATCAAGTTATTAAGCTGACCAAGGCAATGCAAGCACGAGGGATGAAATGCTTCCAACACAAACACATGCGTGCATGCAATCCACGACGACGACCTTCGTCAATTCATGCATACCGCTTAATTTGTATGTGTATCTTCCATTGGACTGGACCGGACCATGTATGCGACGACGCACGCACGCACAACAAGCAGGAAGAAGAAACAAATTCATGGACCGATATATGCATGTCATTCAAACTTATTAATTCAACCGAATCAACCCCCCGGCCCGGTTACACGTTGGCGCGCATGTGTACGTAAATTCAATTCCCTACTTGTTACCCTGGCGTCCACGCTAGCTAGCTTTTACTTTTCGTTAATTTGATTTGACCAGTATATATACTTATTAGTAGTACTATACCATGCATGTAACTTTTCCTAGCTCGATCGAAAAAAAAATCATATTATACGTACTGACAATTAGTGCCAGCCACGCATAGTTTCACAGCATAGACATATATATATATATAGGTCATCACTCGGCTCGTCAGTCTGAACGGGCTGCCACACGTACAAGCACAACAAAACTGATAATGCTGAATATAATGGCATCAGATGGAGTTGGAGAGTTTCAGGGGTTTCATCCAGAGGAAACCCGCCAGGTATACATTGTTTCTAAGATTTCAAACACTCTGACAACAACGTTGGAGAGGCTAAGCTAGCTAGCTAGGGGTCGGCCGGTTTCATCATCATCCGATCGACGACTCCACAATAATCGATCTTATCCATGCAAATTAATGCTATATATATGTGGTGAGGTGACTGACGTACATTAATTGTATGTATGTTAGAGCAGTCGACGTTTTATTATTCATCGATCAGCTCAAAAATAATATGCCTGCCCGGGTACGTGTATTAGCTATAGCTAGAGTAAGTAGAGTAGTACAGTACAGTAGTGTACGTAATCGGCGCGCGCGCTATCATGGATGATCGCTTAATAATAATGCGAGCATGCATTTGGTTGCAAATTAATTTCGATCAGAGCGGCGTGAGGTGGAGTTGGATGCCTGCGGATGGCCTGAGCGAGAGCATGACCCTTGGCTTGTGCTGGTACTGCGGCGCCACCGACAGCCTGAACCTTGGGAGCAGCATGGCCAGCACCACCCTGTACTCCATGGCCGTCAGGTTCCTCCCCACGCAGATGCGGCCCCCGAAGCCGAAGGGCACGAACCCCATCCGCTGCCGGCAGCCTCCCTGCACCGAGTCCCTGGCGAACCTCTCCGGCCGGAACTCGTGCGCGTCGTCGCCCCACAGCGCCGGGTCGCGGTGCATCGCCACCACGTCCACCCACATGTTGGTGCCGCGAGGGATGGTCATCATGGTCTGCTGTTGATTCTTCTCCGGCGCCGGCAGGACGACGTCGACGTCCTCCAGCGCCTGCCGCTGCACGTTGGGTGACGGCGGGTACAGCCGGAGCACCTCGCTCATCACCCACCCCATCTTGGTCAGCCGCCCCAGAGCGGCGGCGTCCAGCTGGCCGGCCTCCTCGATCACCTCCTCCCGCAGCGCGTCCTGCCACTGGGGGTGCTCCGCCAGCATGAGCAGCGTCCACGAGAGCGCCAGCGCCGTCGTCTCGTGCCCGCCGAAGAAGAAGGTCTTGCACTCGTCCACCAGCTCGCGCGTCGTCAACCCCGCGCCGCCGCCGGTCCCAGCAAGCAGCAGCGACAGCAGGTCCTTGTTGTTGTCCTTGCTGCCGGTGTCATCAGACGACGCCGATGCCGAACGCTGCCGCCTTCTTTGGTCGATGATGTCCATGAGCAGCGCGTCGATCTCCCTGCCGAGCTTCCAGGCCTCGTAGGTCCTGCGCAGGTGCAGCAGCCTCGCCATGGGCACCCCGACGAGCCGGTTCGACCTGAAGAGCATCGCCTGCATGGCCTGCAGCTTCTGGAACACCCTCTCGCCATTGTCGCCGCCGATGCCGAAGCTGGCCCTGGCAATGATCTCGGCGGCGTTCCTGACGACGCCCTCCTCGACGTCGACGACGCCGCCGCCGTGGGCGGCCCAGCGGTCGAGCATCCCGGCGGTGCAGCGCTGCATGACGGCCACCATGCCGCCGAGGTTGGTGGCGGAGAATGCGGGGGCGATGATGTTGCGGTGGCGCGCCCAGTCGTGGCCCTCCGCCATGACGAGCCCCCTGCCGAACATGGGCATGCGGTCGCGGCGGAACACGTCGGGCTTGCCCCACCGCTTGCCGAGGGCGCCGGCGGTGGCGGCCTTGAGGAAGGCCGGGTCGGCCACGTACAGGAAGGGCTCCGTGCCCAGCCAGTACACGAACACCTTGCCGAAGGAGCGGCGCCACCGGGAGAAGTAGGGGAACACGGCGGCGTGGATGTCCCTAATTTCCTTGCTGCTGTTGACTGCTGCTGTTGTTGCTGTGATCTCGGGCAGGTTGCCCAAGGGGAAGGATGGCCTGGGCCCGTCGAATCCGGCGCGGCGGAGGCGGCGGCGCGTGGCGGACGGGGACAGCCAGGCGGCGTAGATCAAGTAGCACAGCAGGACGGCGGCCATGGCGACGACGGCGGCCATCATCATATATGGTCGTCGTAGCTTAGCTAGCTGGCTGTGTAGGCCGGAAAGAAAGGTGGCGAGCGAGATGGATGCTATGGATGGGAGGAGATGGAAGGGTTGCTTGGTTGATGTGGAATGAGACGAGGCACACGGATTGGTGGGGTTTATATAGACGACACGGTTTGAGCCGGCCGCGTCGGTCGGCGTACTCGCCCCGCGTCTCCATCATACTATCGCCTCCCCATATTTTCATACTGCACTTCATTTCTCGTGCCTTAATTACCGCCTGAACCTCCATCACCTGCCGATTCATCACCACTCCTCACTCTTTTTCTAATTTTTTATTAATTATTTTATTTTTTTCGAAATAATATATAAATTAATATAACATCTTTTGTATCTAAAAAAGTCAAAAAAATATTACACCGCTACCTCTTCCTTAATCCATTTCACCTCAACTTAATTTTATGATCGATTACACTAACTACTACTACTCACTACTTACTCCGCACGTGTTTGCTCAGGAATAATTAACAGTCAAAAGGTAGCAAGTGCCTAGCCTTCTTTTCTTTGCTTTTTTTTAGAATAAGTAAGTGCCTATACTCCTAAGTTTGTCCTAAACCTTTTTTAAACTCTGACTGTCAATACTAAAAAGACTATAAAGGTTGACAGTACGTACACAAATAATGTTGTTACTATCAGAATATGTAACTCTCTATTTAAAATAATTTATTTTTTGAAATATACTTATTAATCAAATTACCATATTAGAGGCTGTCTCCATGATGTCCTAAACTGCTTTGCTTGTGCACGGAGTAAGTAGCCTTTTGTCCGCGTGTTCTTCCTAAGCTCCTCCGATGCCTTCAAAAGTCCTATGTGTTTGAGTGTCTACATTGAGCAAATCCTAGCTAGGCATATTTCTCATTCAAATATTTCATCAGCACAAGTCAAAACTAAACGTTTCTTAAATGATTTCGTGGTCCAAATTAATCACCTTCCTTAGTACGAATATGCCTTTTTAGCGACCAAATAAATAATAATGCAAATTGATGCTGGCTTCAGATGCTTGTTGCACTTAATTAGTTGCATGCGTGCAAGGTCTTCAACCTCCGTCGACCATCGCATCGTCTCTCAGTCTCTCTTATCTACTAAATAAATACTAATCCGCCTCGTGCTTAATTACCCAAACCCGTCTTAGCTTTAATTGCCCCTAAATCTGCTGCCTCTTCTAACTATATTCCAGTGGACTATGATTTGATCTATATATATTCCTTGTTTATGGCACCACTGTCACCCATGTGAATCAAGACATAATTAAAGCCAAGTAGGAACAATCATCTGATCCTTTCAAAACGACTACAATGCAATTCAAACTAATAGCTCCGCCTGTACTAGGTACATAAAAGTCGAACTATATTACTCAATTAGTTCCAATCATAGTTTTTGTGCTAAATGATTTTTTTCTATTTTCTTATCAAGTTTATATACTACTACTAGAGTACCGGAGCTAGCTCTATTTTCGTATGTGCTCCTAGGAATGCTGTGCATTTGTGCGTTCAAAGAGTACGTGTGCACCTATTGACAGGAAGGCACTACTAGCATAGACACTGCACGCTATGCATCTATGCACCTATTGATAGAAAGATACGTATTATGTACTAATGCTTTGTGGGCGTTGGATTGAGGAGGCTGGCGACTTGGCCGGATTGACCGTCCGATCGAGCAGTGCCGCACATTCCGTTCCAAGCGTATGCCGCGCCGTCCACTACTACAACTACACCATATCCGCCGCAAACTTTGTGTCCCTTCCAACGAAAAAAAAATATGTAACACAACACAATCTTCCTTCTACAAACAGTCTTAGTGGGATGATTGGCCAACATATACAAATTAGGTAGCTAGGTGCGTCTGCCGTTAACATATATAAAATGCATCTGTGTGCCACAAATTCCATCTGACCAGCATTGTTTGTTCACACCCTCCTCCCAGCCGGAATCATATATATACTTGTATATTAAACAGAGTATATATGCGACGTACGTATCATACGGATGGATATATATATGCGCTTCCATTTAGTAGTCAAATATCCACACACTTGTTCCTACGTTTAATAAGTCGCTGGATTTCAAGAATATATATCACTCGATTAGAATAATACACGCTAATTTTAATTTGATTCGGTTGAAATATGGCATATATCTTCCTTAAATTACATTATTATATGTAATTTTTTTACTACGGAGTATGTAGATACGTAGCAATAACTAGAAAAATTAAAATGTTTATAAATTTAAGATAGAGGGAGTGGTTTGCAATCAGTGCAGGATAGTAATATTATTATTGTCACACTTGTATAATAACTTAAGTGCATGGAGTTTTGGTTAGAGAAATAGAATGAGCCCGGCCTCTTCTTTTCACTTATCAATTTTTATGTTTGTTTGTGATACAAAGTAGTTGATCTATTGTCGCAGATCATTCCCCTCCTCAGAAGCTAACAACAATCAGTATATAAATATAAAAGAGAGAATTATCCTACCAAATTGAATTCATGGGTTGATACTCATGAGTGATCAACCCATTTAGAACTAGCGAAGTGCTCTGCCTAATAAAACACTATATCAGGAATTCAGGTTAAAGGTGAAAAGAATCTGAGAATTGTATACATGCGTGCGTTAGATTCACGTTTAGCATCACGTGCGAATATGTAATTAGTACTCCATTTATATATGTGACTGTAATTTGTGGTGTGTTTTTTATGGCGCTAGGCAGACAGCAGGGTGCAAGCAGGCAGATAAAATAAATGGACGCTAGCAAGGTGCAAGCAGGCAGGCCACTTATAAGTGGCGAGCATACGCTGGCTGACGAGTAAGGAGAAGGACAGACCCGCATTGGGCTGGGCCGGTCAACGCAACGGCGTGGTGCTAGGCAAGTCAGCGGCCACCACACGAAGGCTTGTTTAGATTTTAAATTTGGGTGGCCAAATTTAGAAGTACGAAGTCACGTTGTAATTATTGCGTAACCGTAACATTTTGTTTGTATGTGTGAAAAATTATCCAAAAACTGATTAATTAGGCTTAAAATGTTCGTCTCGCAGAGTACAACACAATTTTGATTTCATCTACATTTAGTACTCCATGCATGCTATGACATTTTGATGTAATGTGAATCTTTTTTTATAGTAAATTTAGGGGTGCAAATTTGGAAACCGAAAACACGACCCGGCCATCATACGTGTACGGGCGGCGGCGCGAGGGAGGAAGGAAGGAACACGTGGCCGCCCCGCCGGAGGAAGGAATCCGGCCAACGGGCCGTGGTCATGCGGCGGTCAGATGAGGGAGAATCCTGGGGCGGGCCGCCGGCTCTTGGGCTCTTTCTTGGGCTCCTGCACCTGCTGAATTCAGCAAGGTGAGGTGGTGGTGTGTCGCTTTCTTGCCCTTTTGTTTTTGGACTGACTGACTGACTGGCTCAATGGACGGAAGGAAACGACAAACACGAACTACATTAATCAATTCATTTCTTATTATAAATAAACTTCAGGCATGCGCCGAACGTACAGGAAATACCGTTTTTCTTTTCTAAAAAACATGCATAAATACGCCTAAACTGACCTGACGTGTATGCATCATGTATTCTTGTAGTACGCGCGCAAAGTTGGCACCCACCGTCAAACGCAACCCGACTATACTGGACTTAAAATCAGTAGTATGTAGCAGCTTGTTGGTCCATTGGAAAACAACATGAAAAGCTGGGAACTTAAATAAACAGCAAAGTTTTACTACAACTTTTTAAAAAGTTAGAAGTTTAGAAAAACTAAGATTTATATGAGAAGCTGAAAATCTTAGTTTTCTAAACTTTTTTTTAACTTTCTAGACCCAGACAGACAGACAGTTAAAAACGTCTTCTAATTAAAAATTATTATTGACTTTGAGATGAGAGCACGTGTTTCCCACACATATATAAAAATTGTAATAGCGATCGAGAATGTCAATATGTTGGCCGGCGTGCTGGCATCCTTTGCTTTTGGCATTTCTCAACAATAAATGCCTGGCTTTTGGAAACGGCGCGGCGAGCTTATGTGTGGACAGCAGGCCGCCTTTCTTTTCTCGTCTTTTGGATAGAAACCCGTGGTCGTCATTTTGGATGATCCAGCTATAGCTGTAGCTAGTGACTTAACAGCTGAGTGTTGCAAAAAGTACACGAGCACTAGCTAGCTTGACAAGCAAAAGGATAAGATCAAGTATAGATATATGACGCCGCTTCTTCTCTCCAAAAGAAGAAGAAGAAAAGGAATGAAGGGTAGATATGATACCGCACCACACCGGCCTGCTAGCTTGTTCAGATGAATCAATTATTTCTAGTCCTTCATAATTATTTCCGTGAATCAATAATTCCTAGACCATGTACTATATATATACTGCCCTTTAGTTGAGCTTATAAAAAGAAAAAATGTCTTAGCTAAAGATGTACTTGTTCTATTTTTTTTAAAAAAATATTCCCTCCGTTTCAAATTATAGTTCGTTTAATATTTTACCACAATTTTGACTGCTCGTCTTATTCAAAAAAATTATGTAAATATAGTCAAATTAAGGTATTTTTGAAGATCTTTTTATTAATAAAGCAAGCCACCATAAAAAATATGATAATTTATACATAATTTTAAATAAGATGAGCGGTTAAACTTAAAGTCAGAAAAATCAAACGAATTATAAACTGAAACAGAGGGAGTATATATGATGGAGTGCATGTTATTGATGGAGCTGCGCGCAAGCCATTGGGTGGTGGGATGAAAATACTAGATGGATGAAAATACTCACTGTATAAATATGCGTATATAGCTTATTCGTATGATCACCACTGATATGTCTGTGATTAACAAAGTTACCACATACAAACATCGTTAATTTTAAAATAAATCTAAAAGTTATAAGACCTCGTGGTAGAAAAAAACTTACTGCATCTATTTTTCTATGCATGTCTTTTGTACAGTACATAAAATGCTCAAAAGTAAATTGTATGCATTCTAAGCAGGAGTGCAGGAAGATTAAGAAAGGACGGAGGGAGCAGCAAGCAGCGACAAAGTACAATGACGACGAATATCTGAATTCCCTACCTTTTTTGAAAATTTTGTCAATGTCACAGCTCAGGTGTACTCGGCATGTGGCGAATATCTCAATTCCCTACCTAGCTGTCGCCGCGTCGGTGACGTTAAACCGCCAAGGTATGTTGGGCCGGCAGTATTGGGCTCAGGTGTAGAATCTACTATAAAGCCCATCGCGAACTTCGTGAGACACGGGCCCAACGGGCTTTGGCTTCGCCGGCGGCCTCTTCTGTCTTCTCTCCAGTCTTAAACAATTCTCAAAAAAAAAAAAACAGAGTCTTAAACAGGATGCTCGCATTTTTTTAGATTTATTTTATAATTTAACAACGCTATTTTTTTTGTTATAGATGACATATTCATCGACAGCGAGATGAGTGTGATATGTGATTTCATTAACCTTGACATGAGTATATTAATAGGGGTGAATGTATATGTGTATATGTTACTTTGTGTTTCTGTGGTTCGAAAGAAAAATGAAATTAGGACATAATAATAGGAATGATGATGGTAAATACGTGCTAATTAGTTGGGCCTAGAAGAATTTGGACGGATCAATGATGAAATTAACGAGGCCGGCCCAAAATGTTCCTTTCCATACGCGAGATCATCTTGATTTTTCTGCCCATGCAATGAAACTAGAGCAATAGCCAAATAGACAACACATTGCATGCATACATGATAAGTTGGGAGAAAAAGAGTAACAAATAAGACAGAATCCGAATCAAAAGGATGCAAGGTGAGTGGCGAGTGAGAAGAGCAGGCAGGCAGCCAGAGGGCCACACGTTGACGAGGGAGGAAAGGCAGCACCACTCAACTAAAAAAACAAAAAAAAGGAAAGACATACATATCTGAATCTGGTGGCGCAGCATCAGCCAGCAAGCCAGAAACAGCAATATCCTCTCTCCAGTCTAATCGTGCACGTATGTAGCTAGAGAGGCACTGAAGAAGCCAGCAGACTAAATAACCACCAGACCTTTTTTTTCTTTTCTCCCATTTTCTTCTTCAGAGAAGCAACGGCCGCTGATAGTGATGTCAATTGGGTCGCCGTGGCGCTGAGCCTGCCTAGCTACCTGTCTTAGCAGCAATGACTTGAAATCAAGGAGAACTGCTCTCGCTGCTATTTCTTAATTATTTATTTTTGCTATATATATGATTATAGGATCGATGATACAGGTGTCAAACGAGTAGAATTAATTAAGGACGTAAAGAAAGGAGTGGTGGTGGTGGTCACGGCTCACGGGAGTGATATGAGTGACACGTACTCGATCATGTCGATCAGGAGACGGCCGGGGCGGGGCATGCAGGCCACAAGTACGTGAAGAAAGAGCGAGGCCATGAGCTAGCGAGCTGATAGCCTGATCGAGCTCTACTTTATTTGCTTTTGGGTGCACAAGAAAGATGCAATGCATACATACACATGCTGGCTGCTCACACTCTACTTGCATCAGTTGCCTCCCCTTTAATTAATTTCTCGCAGATCGAGTGAGTGAGTGTGTGTAGGAGCTGAGGTTAGTTGCAGCGTCGCCGTCAGGAAGCGCGCGCGCGGGCTCTGTCGGATCGATGGAATACGGTGCGGTGCGGTGCCGGCGCCTCTCATTCATTCACAAGCTATAGCTCGGCTCGGCTCCGCTCATCCCCAGCCTCTCCCTTCCGTGGTTCGGAAATCAAAAAGGGGATTGCAATGGATTGGCCGACATGCTAGCTCACCCAGCCGGCCGTACGTTGCTGTCGTCCCTCACTCTCCCTTTAATTTGCCTCGATCTCTTCTCTGCAAACAAATTGAGCAGTCGCTACTGCTACGACATACTACCACTGGCGGCACTGCCACTTATCAGCTCCCTACCTAGCTAGTGGCACACAACACAGCCACTTCATCATCTCAGATCACTTCACTCAGTGTGTGTGTGTGCCGTGACTAGCCTAGCTACTAGCTTAGTATAGCTGCAGTGATCCACCAGTGACACTCTAGTGGCTGCTGACTGACCGAGCATGTGTGGAAGCATCACACCCTATGGTTTTTCTGTGGCCAGGCCACTAAAATCACCACCAAATGGGCACCACCAAATTAAAGGCATGCCGAATTCTATCTTTTAATTTCCTTGCAACGATGACGAATATATATGCAGTACGTAATGGGTACTTTCGGTTGGCAGATTATTTGTAGATGTACGTGCACGGCAGCATATGATATATAATCGTGCGACCAAGGCTGGCTATTATAAAGGGGCTGATCTGATGAATAGCTGCCAGAGTTTGCCAATTTTGGAAGCATGGTTTAGGTTGGAGCTGAAAGTAGGCCATGCGTCAGGTTCATCCCTCCATCGTTTTCAATCAGTGACCAATGCAACTTTCCTGGCACTGATCGAAATGTTCTGGCCGGTTGCCCAACTAGCTAGTTGTACTCGTTAGGCATGCCATGCATCTTGGTGAAAATACGTGACCTTAATTAATCTCCAGCATGGATCATCTATAGTGTATATGTGAACAGAGATATAATAATGTTCACTGCCTCAACATCTGAATATCTGTCGACCAGGGTGTGGGTCGAGCGCCAACTTGTATATATATGCTCAAAAGGGTATACATGCGAGCGGTCGTTTTAGTAACTGCGCTGCCTTTCCAGAAAGAAGAAAGTGAGAAAAAGAAGGGCCACAAAATTTTCATCGAGCAGATTATGTATGTGGCCCACACTTGAGGGAGAGAGATCCTTCCACTTTCCCTTTTTTTGTGGAATCTGTTTCTCAGTGTAAGTTCTTGGATAAGAGCAGCACTACTGCTACTGAGCTTGAAGCTGTCCTAGTCTCCTACCTAATAGGTAGCACAAGTTATTATTTAATTTTCAAATATATATCTTTCTACGCATTGGTTGCTGGTTATTTTAGTTCTGGAGTTGGTAATGTTGTCTTTGTACCTTGTCTTCTAGGCATCATGCATATGCATGGATTCTGCTGTGTCGTTTTTGACATCATTTTTATTCTCTTTCCCATTCTCTCTGTCCGGTTTTCCATATGTCAGTTCTTGGAGAATGTTGACATCTGCTAGCTTAACGTCTGTCGTCCACTAGTTAAATTTAAATTCATGATCAGCTCCAATTGGAGGGCGAAGGCATAAATAAAGGTTAATAATCTTGGAGCTGCTCTGGTCTCAGACATATGATGCATCTACAATAGGAGAACCCCGGCCCCATCAGACAAAAAGTTGACCAAATATAGGAAAGTTTGATGTGATTGGCCGTGAAAAGAAGGGTTTGCAAGCGCAGTTTGGCTTTCTAGCTAGTGTCACCGACCACACTAACTATTTTATTTCGTGAAGCATGCTAGCTTGCAACGTAATTAACTTTAATTTGAAGAAGTATCCAGCTCGCATTACATTACATATATGTATATTTATATGCATTTATATATATGTGGTGATTGTTCAATACATAGCTTGCATGCATGTTGTTGAGCTACTCAGCAATATATAGCATGCATGCAGTGGTGGAGCATGAAGCAAGCAATGCAATGGGATAGATTAGATGCGTGACTTGTGACAAGGAACAAGAGACGATTCTAGCACATGCCTGGTTGCAGTTGCAGGAGGAGGAATAATCAGCAGGTCGCCTCGCCCACGCACCAATCAGTGTTAGGCAGTGTGTTGTGTAGTGTAGATGTTACCCATATGACCATGAGCAAAGCCAAACATGTACTTGCCACACACAAACACAGACAGGTGAAGCCCTGATGGACGACATGCTGATCATGCATGCAACACTCCATCCATCAGCAAGGCAGGCATAACCTCTCACAACAAGGCTTGAATATTCTCAGTATAATATTTATGTATCTACCTATCCTATGGCTAGCTACTGTGCACAAGTGTCGCTTCTATACCGAAGAAGGGATTATATACTACATATATCTTCCCTTTTACAAAGTCTTCTCCCCAAATGGACCAGGTTGGCTTGCATTGGCGATATGGATGCTTGATTTGGAGGACATGTTTGTCAATTGAGGAGGCAGCATCGTGATCAACGGTGGAAGCGTGTCTCGATCTAAGCAAGCATGACAGCAAGATGCAGCTAGAGCTAGCTGCTTCGATCCTTAACCCTTTGCACTGGAGGAAGAACAACGTACTCGCTGTTTGCTGAGTTTTCTCCATCTAGCTTGATGTGATCTCTAGAAATATCTATGAAAATATGTCATTTAAATATAAAAAATTTATAGATTATGAAAATATGTTTCATAATGGTAGCACCAATATATATGTCGCCTCAATCTGCATGAAAATTTATAAATTTTTTCAATGCTAAAAGTACCAGTCAAATGACAATTCTAAATAGACTTACATTTGTCATCCGAGAGAGAAAGTATAATTTAGTATGAGTATGACTTGAGGAGTGGTGTCCCACTCACTAAACTATGATGAGTGCTAGCTGATCGATCGCCCTGCCCATTATGAGAGCAGTGGCCGAGCGAGCGAGTGTCCCTCTAATCCTGCAGGCCACTCATGCATCCATTTGATTTGAGACAGGATGCTCCCAGCTCCTAACAAATATAGATGAAAATCAAATGCAGGTCACCACTTCTTGTATACTCTCGCTGGCACAGATAGTCAGATGCAGGTGGGGTTGGTTGCCCTTGAACTGCGCCACATGTTCTCTATAGCTCCCAACACCGGCCAATCAATAATCCGGTCCCATCAACAATTTTACTCTGCCCCAAAATTAAGTTGGTAGATTTTATAGCTTGTTTTTTTATTGGTTACAATGTTTTTTAGACAATTTTATAGCTTGTTTTGCCGGTATCCTACTTAGTAGGAGTGTGTGTGTAAACAGAGGGACGGCTGGCCAACGCTAGCTCGGGGAAAAGAAAAACCTCCGTATTACCTGATGCGTACGAAGCTAGCTTCTTGTGTGGACAGGAGTGCCACACACTTTTCAACTCATCTATCCGTGGCCGATAGGTAAGGTAATATAACCCAATTGATAAGGCAGTGACATCAGATCGAGAGATTATGCATGTCCTCACGTCTACATTACTCCTGAGCTTGATCACATTTTTAATTATGGACGTGAGAGATGATGCATGCCTTATTGGTATGTACTCTCTCCGTCCACTTTAAATTTGTTCTAAATCAAACTTTTCTAATTACTAAGACCAAATTGTAAAAAAATCAGCATCTATATTATTAAACAATGTTAATATTTATTTTTATAAAATTATTACCGAAGTTAGAAAAGTTTGACTTGAGATAAATATAAATTAACTTATAATTTGGAACCGTACGAGTACTGCAGTTGGCCTACTGGAGGATCGGAAAATTATATATAGTAGAAAAACATTTGTTATTCCTAACCGTGGGACCAAAATCCCTAGGGCCACTTATCCAGAGTATTAAACTACTCGGCAGAGAGAGTCTGATCCGACTACTCCAAACCAGTCGGCTATGGTGCAAGACGGCGTAGTAGATTGGAATAACCAGTCGTGTACTAATAGGAAACTCCCCAAAATATTCTGTTGTAGTTATCCATGTTGTATACGACTAGGACTGTACAAACCGACTTGTAACCCTGCCTCCCGGACTATATAAGGCGGGGCAGGGACCCCCTCAAAACATCAGACAACCACACGTGCAATACATTCAAGCACACAGGACGTAGGGTATTACGCTATTCGCGGCCCAAACCTGTCTAAATTGTGTTGTTCGTGTACTTTCAATACTAGAACTCAGCGAGACCCACACAAAACTACTCCCTGGGGTATCCCCGGTTAGACGTGCTCGACATAATTCGTCGACACTTGGCGCCCACCGTGGTGCACTCTCGCCGAAGCTCGACATTAGGCGCGATGGGATCAACTTTCAGAGCAAGCGGCATCGAGGAAGGCGCGACGTTCGTCATCGGCTCATGGACCTTCGTCTCTGATGGCAAGCTCGGTTTCGAGTCATTCCTAGCAGATCGACCGGGGCCCTACTCGATGCCGGCGTCTCCACTGGAGCCGCGTCAAGACCTCGCCGAGAATCAGATCTCGACGAGTTCATCAACCCCTACTTCAACACCAAGTTCGACTTCGACAACGACTCGAACTCCGAACGGGACTCTCCAAGTCAAGACAGGGTACAACTCTGTTCCAAACATGGAAAGAGTCAGGGATTCCGAGCTGGCTATGCCATCGGAAAACCACCCAGATCGATTCTCGTTCAGCCTCTCCAACTCCGCGGTTGTATATCAACAGATGTACATCGCGAAGCAGGGCGACAAGACAAGCTTATCGCCTAGCCAGATCGTGAATCGTTATAAGGACTCTGAGTTGGTCTCTGGACCATCAGAGGACGAAGACGAAGACGATTTCACGCTCTTACTAAGCAACTCCCCAGACAACGTTGCATGATTCAACTGCAGCACTTACTACAAGTCTGACGTTACCCTCGAGCAACCACTTGTTCGGCTCCCCTCAGGACTTGTCGTGACCAACTCGCCAGGAGGACTCCTTGTTCACTGGCCAGGCGCAATCCCTGTTGATTCCTGTTGGGGCAACGAGTCGAGACTAAGTGCCGCAATACTGGAGGATCTACCCTATCAAGACGGCAAGACCGCTTCGATCACCTCTTTTTCCGACTCAACGGGGGATAACTTCTCTGGTGCTTTGAGCCTACAACTGCGCGATCCAAGTAGGCAAGATTACATGGCAGACGCACCAGGACAAGGAGATCAATACGAGCGAGAGCTTATGGGCGATATCTCCGACGAAGAGCCGACTGTACCCAATGAGACTGATCAACAGAGGATGGCCCGACGATCGAGGAACGTGAAGCGCAGGCAAAGGCGCGTCAATGCAGCTAGGCGCGCCGCCGCTACACGAAACCTTGATAATGATTTCCAGATGGTCGGGGATCAACCCGTTCTACCCGACGCACCAACCAATCTGACCGTGGCTGCTGAAATTGTCAAAGCTATGCCTAGCACACCGCAGCTACAACAAGTACTCACCTTGCTAGCCGCGGCCCAGCCCCAACCCTAAGGTGGGCCAGGGATGGTCCAGAGGACTCAAGACCAAAGAACTCAAGGCAGCCGCTCCGTATCATCCCCTCACCCAAGCCGTGCCCCACAGGGAAACACAGGGCAAATCGTGATCCGAGGCACTGCACCGGCTCCCCAAGGAGGAAACAGAACCAACCCTGCGGCTGGCGATCTCCGGAACACGATCAACGCCAACCGAGATGCCCGCTCCCAAATCGACGCCAGCAGAGCCAATCGCATAGCTTCCGAGATTCGTCGACGAGCTGAATTTGAACAACTCTACGGCCCAATCCCAGCTGATCAAGAGCAGCCTTCGCATAACCGGGAACAGAACCCGCCACGCGACACCAATCGTGATCGAGATTGTCGATCACACGGCCGTGGCAGAGACAATCAGCCAGACAATGACCCCTCGGGCGACGATGGCCATGGCGATCGCCCCCCACGTGGTCGTGACCGCAACTATCAAGGCGGCCGAGGTCATCAAGACCCCGAACCGAGTGGTTCCCCAAGCCACCACTCGAACCGCCGAAACGATGACGAGGACGACGGCTACCGCGGAAGAAGACAGCAATCTCCCTCCGACAAATATGATGGATTTCCAGCTTTCTCCAGCCGCATCAATAAGGTCCTGTTGCCTCAGAAGTTCAAGACGTCTGGAATAGAGAAGTTCACAGGCAAACAAGACCCAGAACAATGGTTGCGAGTCTACTCGACGGCAATCACCATGGCGGGCGGCAGCAACGACGTCAAAGTCAGATACTTCCCAATCATGATGGATACCGCTCCACTGACATGCCTCGAGGGCCTCTGCCCTAGATCCATCGACACCTGGGAACAACTCACGCGCAAGTTCACTGCTAACTTTCAGGGAACCTGGGCACGGCCCGGAACCCGATTTGAATTAGCATCTTGCAAGCAGGAGAAAGGCGAAACCCTGTGCAAATACATCAAGAGATTCTTCGAGAAAAGAGCCACGATCGTAGACGTGTCAGACAGAGAGATCATCGACTGTTTTCACGACGGTCTATGGGCACGTGAATTGCATCGCGAGTTTGGCAGACGACGCCCAGAAACCATTGCGGAACTCAGGAGCATGGCTGCAGATTGGGCAGATCAAGACGATCGAGAACGCGAGCGATTCGACAAGCGCAAGGACAACAACTCGAATGGTGGCAACAACCAAGACAAGAGTAGTCCCGAGCGCCGTAACAATAACAACAGGCGTGATTTCAACCGCAACAAGCGCAAGCCAGACAACACGGTCGCGACAGTTGAGCGCTCCATGTGGAAGAAAAGCACCCCTGACCTAGATAAAGTCATGAATATCCCTTGCCCATATCATCCGCACGGCAAACACACGATGTCCCAATGCATCCACATCAAGAAAGAGTTCGACAAGCGGGAGTTGCCTGAGAAAAAGAATCCAACGAACAAGAAGAAAGACGGTGACAATGATGACCAAGACAATGACTTCCCTCAAGTGGACAACGTTGTTGCAATATTGTTCAGCGGAGAAAGCCTTACTCAGTCAAAGCGCGCCAAGAAGCTATCTCTCCGTGAGATCATGGCAATAGAACCAGCAACTCCCACATACCTCAAGTGGTCTGAGGTTCCCATTACTTTCTCCAGGGCCGACCAGTGGACCAATTTCGCCAATCCAGGCAAATACCCCCTAGTACTGAACCCAGACGTGGCACAAGCCAGACTGACCAAAGTACTCATCGACGAAGGCAGCGGGCTCAACATCATCTTTGCCAAAACATTTACAAAGATGGGGCTTGACATCACCAAGTACCTGAAGCCCATGGAATCTCTGTTCTACGGCATTGTACCAGGCAAAGCTGCAATTCCCTTAGGACAAGTCACGTTGCCAGTCACCTTTGGCACGGCGGCCAACTTCAGGACCGAGTATATCAAGTTTGAGGTGGCAGATTTTGAGACCTCATACCACGCGATTCTCGGGCGACCAGCCCTCGCGAAGTTCTTGGCAATCCCACATTATGTCTACCTCGTCCTCAAGATGCCAGCTCCCAATGGAGTCCTTTCCCTCAAGGGAGACCTCAAGATTTCCCATGACTGCGATGTAGAGGCAGTAGAGTTTGCTGCGGCTGCTCAAGTCCCAACTCAGATGATGGAAGTACTCGCCTTGGCCAAGAAATCCACAGAGCAAGAATCAGACGTTCCCACCAAGAAACCTGCGCATACGAGTTTCAAGCCCTCTGAAGAAGTGCAGCTCAAGACTGTAGACCTTGAGACGGGCGACTCGTCCAAAACAGCCCTCATAGGGGCAGGCTTAGATTGTAAATAGGAAGACACGCTTGTCAAATTCCTTCATGCTAATAAAGATATATTTGCTTGGAAACCATCTGATATGCCTGGTGTTCCTAGGGAGCTTGCCGAGCACAATCTTAACGTTCAGAAAGACGCAAAGCCCAAGAGGCAGCGATTACGATGCTTCGATCAAGAACGGCGCAACGCAATCAAGGCTGAGATAGCTAAACTACTCGCGGTTGGCTTCATCAAAGAAGTCTTTCATCCAGAGTGGTTGGCCAACCCAGTCCTAGTCAGGAAAAAGAACAACAATGAGTGTCGCATGTGTGTTGACTACACGGATCTCAACAAGCATTGTCCTCCAGATCCCATGGGTTTACCACGCATTGATCAAGTCGTGGACTGTCGACGAATTATGTCGAGCACGTCTAACTGGGGATACCCCAGGGAGTAGATTTGTGTGGGTCTCGCCGAGTTCTAGGAACGAAAGTACACGAACAACACAATTTAGACAGGTTCGGGCCGCGAATAGCGTAATACCCTACGTCCTGTGTGCTTGAATGTATTGCACGTGTGGTGTTACTTCTGATCTGATCTACCGAACTAGGACCCCTGCCCTCCTTTATATACCCAGGGGGAAAGGTTACATGGTAAGTATCCTAGTCGGTTTACAATTGGGAGTCCTAGTCCTAGTAGGAGTACACGAGTAATTGTCCGAGTAGTTCTACTAGGACTCGGTCTTCTGTCTTGAGGGTACCCGGGGATGCATATCCCACAAGCCCCCGAGCATCTTGCACCTTCGCTTCAAGTCTTGAATCTGCTTTAACATCTTCGAGTACTTGGAGCTAAGTCCAAGACACTCTGATCTTCTCTGACGAGTAGTTTTATTGGTGTGCATCTGATGATGCACCCAATGGGTGTAGCCCCCGAGCCTCCGACTACTTTTTAAGTAGTCGTAGGTTCAAAAGCAATCTTCTGTCTTTATCTTGAATAGTTCAATGGCGTGCACCTAGTAGGTGCACCCATTGGGTGTAGCCCTCGAGCTTCGAGTAGTTTCGTGAAAACTAGTCGAAGGTCTTGAATTGATCAACAATAGGCACAAAAAATGTGTACCCCTTGAGTGTAGCCCCCGAGCCTCCAAGCGAATGGTTTGCATTCGGTCCGAGGGTCAAGAACATAATCTTCAAAAGTACCAAATTGTTTAAAGTACTCGGCTAGCACTATAGCGCCTCGCCGTTTGAGTACCGACTGGTGCCAGTACTCGTCTCCATGTCTTAGCTTGCGATGTGTAGCCCCCGAGCTTCATGCGACTAGATAAAGTACTCAGCATGTGAGCACCGACTAGTATAAGTACTCGATCGGTTCCGCAGCATCATAAAGAGGTGAAGTGGTGCCAAGTCTCACTGATGTGAGTACCCAGCTGTGAACCCTGCAATTTAAATATATAGGATGAGTAGTATCCAATCAAGAAAGAGTGAATAATAGTATTTGTAATGCTTGCAAAGCAAATAATAGCACTTGTAATGCATGTAAAGGTTTTCGCTCGCGCTCTTGTTAGACTTTCAACCACTCAAGTAGTAGCCCTGTTACGTTTAAACACTTGGTCCCGCTTAACCCGTCCTTTAATGTGAGACTGGTGTCTTCTTTGACGTCTAGGTGCGTAGGTGTTGCGAAAGAGCCGAAACTTCACGAATTAAGGTGCATGCTATCGAGTGGTGTTTGGTCATTAAGAGATGACAACAAGCATAAAGTAGTCGACATGCAACAAAAGTATGCGTAGTACGCAAAAAAGTAGTCGGTGAGGACTTCCTCCTGTTGGAGAGGTCGCGCGAGGGTCTTGATACCCATCGGCGAAAATTATTATTGTTGAAGAATGTACTCTTTTAGAGTAGTCGGCTCATGGCCAAGCATGTTTTTAAACAAACTGATAAAATTAATATGAAGAAAAATAAAATAACTATTAAATAAGACTTAGCTTTGTTCGCGGATGATCGTCGACGAAGCCGTGGCGATTGGCGATGAAGCCGAATAGTTGGAGTCGAATCCGACTAGTTGTTGATGAAGCCGTAGCCGCTCTCGACTAGTTTTAACTAGTCGAGAGTAGTCGAAGTAGTCGTCGTCGAGTCGATGGAGCCGATCCCGACTAGTTTTAACTAGTCGAGACGAGTCGAAGTAGTCGTACGCCGAGTCGATGCAGCCGGACGTCGATGTAGTCGTACTCGCGTACATCTTCTGTGTGCAGCAAGGAGAGATCTTGAAGCCTTCTGGTAACTTTCCTTGTGCTTGTAGCAGATTTATTTTGATACTTTGACTTTTGACGAGATGTAGGCAGGTCTTCACGGAGTTGATTCCAGAAGCACGCAAGCAAACTTGCTCTCGGACTCCGTGCCCGAAGTCTTTTGATACCCGCCTGGTGCTGCCGCTTGCAGCCTTTTCTTCTTCCGATTCGAAGTAACGCCGCATGCATGCACCAGGGACAGCTGGACTTGTACTCGATCTTTAAATCGTCGAGCTTCCTGACGAATTTATCCAGCACCTCGCCAATTGATGTAGACCAGCCACCATGAAACGCTGAGTAGATTGAATTTGTTGATGATTGGTCCATCAAGCTCTTCCAAGCTTTGAAAGTTGATCCCATCGCGCCTAATGTTGAACTTCGACGAGATTGCCCCACGGTGGGCGCCAAGTGTCGACGAATTTTGTCGAGCACGTCTAACTGGGGATACCCCAGGGAGTAGATTTGTGTGGGTCTCGCCGAGTTCTAGGAACGAAAGTACACAAACAACACAATTTAGACAGGTTCGGGCCGCGAATAGCGTAATACCCTACGTCCTGTGTGCTTGAATGTATTGCACGTGTGGTGTTACTTCTGATCTGATCTACCAAACTAGGACCCCTGCCCTCCTTTATATACCTAGGGGGAAAGGATACATGGTAAGTATCCTAGTCGGTTTACAATTGGGAGTCCTAGTCCTAGTAGGAGTACACGAGTAATTGTCCGAGTAGTTCTACTAGGACTCGGTCTTCTGTCTTGAGGGTACCCGGGGATGCATATCCCACATGGACTCTACAGCTGGATGTGCGTTACTCTGTTTCCTCGACTGTTATTCAGGCTATCACCAGATAGCACTGAATGAAGATGATCAAATCAAGACTTCTTTCATCACCCCCTTTGGCGCTTTTTGCTACACCACCATGTCCTTTGGGTTGAAGAATGCCGGAGCCACGTACCAACGAGCCATACAGAACTGCCTCTCCTCCCAGATTGGCAAGAATGTAGAGGCATATGTTGATGATGTTGTGATCAAGACACGAGAACCGGAGAATTTCATTACCGATCTGCAGGAGACATTCGACAACCTCAGAACGTATCGATGGAAGCTCAATCCAACTAAATGCGTTTTTGGTGTTCCCGCTGGCAAACTACTCGGATTCATTGTAAGCCACCGAGGCATCGAAGCAAATCCTTCCAAGATCACAACCATCCTTAACATGGAAGCTCCTTCAAGCATCAAGGAAGTACAGAAGTTTACCGGGTGCATTGCAGCGCTTAATAGATTTATTTCAAGGCTCGGGGAGAAGGGTCTCCCTTTCTTCAAGCTACTCAAGAAACAAGACAAGTTTATCTAGACTGACGAAGCAAATCAAGCCTTCGAACAACTCAAGACATACTTGACTACTCCCCCGGTACTTGTCGCTCCTCTAAAAAATGATCACTTATTCTTATATATTGCGGCTACTACACATGTAGTCAGCACAATCATTGTGGTCGATCGAAAGGAAGAAGGCCATGTCTTTCCAGTACAGAGGCCGATTTATTACATCAGCGAAGTACTTTCGGAATCCAAGATGCGCTACCCTCAAGTCCAGAAGCTGCTCTACGCAATTTTCATCACCTCCAGAAAGTTAAGGCATTATTTTCAAGCTTTTCCTATTACTGTTGTGACTAAATTTCCTTTGGGCGAGATTTTTCACAATCCTGATGCAACCGGATGAATCAGCAAGTGGAAGGCAGAGATAGCGGCATATGACCTCACTTTCACATCACAAAAGACCATCAAGTCTCAAGCCTTGGCCGACTTCACGGTTGAGTGGTTGGAAACCCAGTACTCTAAAACAACTACTCGCCCTGAGCATTGGGTTATGTACTTCGATGAGTCATTGAAACTGGAAGGAGGCGGCGCAGGAGTTCTTTTAATTTCCCCCAAAGGTGAACAGCTCAAGTATGTTCTACAAATCCTTTTTCCAGACACCAACAATGAAGCTGAGTATGAGGCCATGTTACACGGTCTTCGCCTAGCCTCATCACTTGGTATCAAGCGCCTTTGTGTGTATGGAGATTCCACAATAGCTATCAATCAAGTCAACAAGGATTGGGATGCCACGAAGGAAACAATGGATGCATATGTAAAGGAGGTCCGTAAACTTGAACGCCACTTCCTTGGACTAGAATTTCATCATGTCGTTCGTGATTACAACGTTGTTGCTGACGCCTTGTCCATGATGGGATCGCAAAGATCAAATGTTCCAGCAGAGATTTTTGTTCACGAGTTACATCATCCATCTATCAAAGAACCAGTCCAAGCAAACTCTGTTTCAGAACCACCAAGGCCTGACCTCCAGGTCATGATTATCGATACTGACTGGATGACTCCATTCATCGAGTACTTGCGAGATCACAAACTACCAAAGCTAGAAAGCGAACAAGTTCGCATCAGGCGCAGGGCGGCAAACTATGTAGTAGTCAACAATACACTCTATCGGTGGGGCGCATCTGTCAACGTGTTGATGAAGTGTATACCAGCTGATCAAGGTAAAGCCCTGCTTGCGGAAATTCACAGTGATACTTGCGGCAACCATGCTGCTTCACGCACACTAGTCGGGAAGGCCTACAGAGCTGGGTTTTTCTGGCCAACGGTGAAGAAAGATGCTGAAGATATCGTCAAGAGATGTCAGGGCTGTCAGTTTTTTGCTTGTCAAGTCCATGTCCCAGCACATGAACTCCGCATGATTCCATTATCCTGGCCTTTTGCCTGTTGGGGCCTGGACTTGGTTGGTCCTCTAGCTAAAGCCCCTGGTGGTTTCGAGTGGCTCATTGTTGCCATCGACAAATTCACCAAGTGGATTGAAGCGCAACCGTTAGTCAATCCAAGGGCTGACAATCTCATCAAATTCTTCAACGGGATTATCCATCGATTTGGTATACCTCACGAGATCATTACAGACTTAGGCTCTGTTTTCACAAGTGAAGCATTTCAAGAATATTGTGAAAAGTACTCGATTGAGACTCATTACGCTTTAGTTTCTCATCCAAAGGCTAATGGTCAAGTCGAGAAGGCCAATGGCTTGCTACTGCAGGGTTTGAAGCCTAGACTTTATGAACCACTCAAGAAATATGGTGGAAAATGGGCTCAAGAGTTACCGGCAGTACTTTGGGGATTACACACACAGCCAAGTCGTACAACAGGACAAACCCCTTATTTTCTAGTCTACGGATCCGAAGCAGTTCTACCTGCTGATCTTCTTTGGAATGCTCCACGGCTAGAGAACTATGATGAACAAGTCGCTCAACAGGAACGTTTTCAAGATGTTGACGGCATTGAAGAAGCTCGAGTAGCGGCTCTCATTCAGAACACCCGTTATCTCGAGGGCTTACGGCGTTAACATCAACGCTCTGTCCAGCCTCGTTCCTTTGTCATAGGAGACTTGGTCTTACGGCGAATACAGAAGACAGATGGCTTACATAAGCTCATGTCTCGTTGGGAAGGTCCATTCCTCGTCAAACAAGTCATTGGGGCTGGAACATATCGCCTACAAACTCAAGAAGGCGAAGATTTGCCAAATGTCTGGAACATTGAGCATCTACGAAAGTTCTATCCATAGCAGTGGATTACAGAACTATACCATGTACTTTTTTTATTCTAAAGATATCAATAAAGCTATATTTTCACTTGCGCATCACCCTGTGTTCAATTAAATTCAAGTATCAGGGATAGTTGTGTTAACAACGACTCAAAAGACGTCACGACTGCTTTTATCACAAAAGCGGCACCAAGCCTCAGTAGTCTTGATTAAACTACACCTGCCTATATTTGGTAGTTGCTGTTAGTTCTACAGTCTTTTGTTTATTACTGAAATCTGGCTCTGAGTCTCGTGCCAACTGCATCTGATTTCAGTATTGCGCCTAACAGGAAATCAACAGATTCACCTTTTACACAATGCATCTATATATTCATGCAAATTATAAGTACATACTACTTTTTGTAGCATTACGGCTCTGCATCAGCAACCATTCATTATATCTGTTTAAGCAATGATCTTTTCATACAAGCATCTGCTTTTACAGGTTTTTGACCTTGGGTCTAGGCACCATTGTACTTTTGCATGATTTCATTAGCTTGTTCCAAGATCATCTACAAGTTAAAAACAAATGACTTCAGGCTTTAAAAGTACTACAAGTACATCTCATACAATGAACATTCAAATTTATAAGCATTGTTACTTCCATTCCAAAGTAGCACAATTATATTATTATATATTACATAGCAATCTCACAGCAACAACTTGTTTTTCACTTCTGGATTATAGAGTTTACAAATTCTTCAGCTAATGGCTCTGTTTTCTCTACTAGTGCTTTATATTGCTCTTCACTTGTACCAACTGGCAGATATTTCAATTCAATCTTTGTAGCCGGGTTGTGTGCCTTAAACAAAGCCAATACTTTGCTTATGCAGTCTTTCAGGGTGGCCTTACAGAAGTCGCCGACTAGTTCTGGCACTTGGCGCAATCGCTCTGGCAGATATAAGTTGCCTGACCCTGCACCCTCTGGAATCAGCAAGTCCATGATTGGTTCCACAACCTCTTCAATTTTCTTTCTTTCATCAAGTAGGTTATTCACTTACTCTTGTTTAATCTGAGAAATCTTCAAGGCAGCGGCCAACTCTTTCTCCATGTCGGTACGAACTTTATGTTCCTTGGCGAAATTGGCATCTTTCTTATCAATCAGAGCCTTCAGCTTGGTAA
The DNA here is from genome assembly GCA_033239725.1 of Echinochloa phyllopogon. Taxonomy (NCBI): domain Eukaryota; kingdom Viridiplantae; phylum Streptophyta; class Magnoliopsida; order Poales; family Poaceae; genus Echinochloa; species Echinochloa phyllopogon. The sequence continues at coordinate 46,904,864 of BTCW01000001.1, read as the reverse complement.
TATCGTCAGCTTGGCGCTGTACCTGGTTATACCAGCTTGTAGTCTTGCCTTTTTCTTCAGTCAGCTTTTTCTTCAAATCTGTGCATAGCAGGTTATATTTTTCAGTACTGCTTATTAGTATAAATACTTTACATTAAGTATAGAGTACTTACCAGTATTTTCTTTGTTCAAATTTGTCACACGGGTCTCCAATTTACCCTTGACATCAACAAGGCTGTCATTTTGCCTCTGGAGTGTTTGAATTTCTTCCTTGTGCTCCGCTTGGGCTTTCTCGAGTTCTTCACGAGCTTTCACCCAGTCGGCTTCTAACTCGCGAATCCGGGCTGATAATTTAGCATCTCCAGGCTTTTCGACTAGTTCGACCAGTGCCTGTGCATTTTTCTATTATTACAATATCATCTATGTTCTTGAATTCACAAGTAAGGTACACCAGTTTCTTACCAAAGCTAGTTGCAGGTGGTTGCGCAGTTCATAGGCTTCATCTTTCACGGATTTGCCCTGTACTTCAACCTGAACAGGAACATAGTTAACAATATTAATCAAGTTTTTACTCATGCAAACAACGAAATACATTTTATGAGTACTTACATTTTTAAGTATTTCGCCTGGTATTTGCTCACACAACACTCTTTCGAGTTGCTCTGTTTCTTGTATTTCTTCATTCTGCAGAATGCGATTCAAGTCGATATTACAATAAATGCAATAAGGAGTAACATTACTACAATTTTAGTTCAAGGAGTACCTTTTCCAGAGACGATTCATCAACATTGATAGCTTTGGCTGGTGATTCAACCCCTTCAGCGGAGCCAGCCGGGGCGATGGGGGCAGTACCTTGCGGCGAAAGACTCTCACTGGGTATGTTGGCTTGTTCATCAGGGGCGCTAACCACCGTCTGCCTCGAAGCTTCTGTGTCATCATGAGCAGTGTTCTTGGTTGGAGTCGTTATGGTAGCTTCCAGCTGAGGCCTTGGCGAATTTTCAACATTGGCTTCAATTGCAGCCCCATCTTTAGTTTCCTCTTGTTGAACAGCCTTTGTGACTGCTTCTTTGGGTGACCTGTCAGTCATAACAACTATAAGCATACATTATCTATTCAAAAGTCAGAAACAAGACATTAGGGGACCGTTTTCTTCTTATTCCTTTGTTGGTTCAGGAGCTTTCAGAGGCTGGAATTGGAACTTCAACAGAGGTTTTGGCCGCCTGGAACTAGTGGTACTCTCAGAAGGTGTGCTTCCCAGAGCACTTGAAGAAGATGAACCTTGAGGAGTAGAGAGCCTATGTGACAGCTTGATGCGCTTGGATGGATCATCAGACGGTACGACATCATCAGATCTTGTCGACTGACTCCGAGTGGATCGTTTTCTCCTAGCAGTTATTGGTAGATCTGGAGCAGCTACAAGATACAAATATAAGCAATAACGTTTTCAACATCAACAAGTACTGCTTTTGAGTACTCAGGATACTTACTTGCAGTCAAAACTTGTGGTGGCGCGCTGATGTCAGAATTTTCCACGGCCTCGTCATCACTGCGGACATCGACAGCTTTATCACTAAGAGTCTTCTCAGATGAACTCTTAGCGAGTTCTTCCCATTCATCGGGGGCAAATAGATCTTGTGGTTCAGCCTGTATTGATCAAGACAATCAGGGTTCTTATTTATAAAACATCAAACGACTCGAAGTATTAAAGATTTGGGACATTACCTCCAACAGTGATTGTTCACTAGACAATTCTCCAAAAAGGACAGGTTTTTCATGAACACCTGTAAACATCTTGTTCAGCCGCATGAGGACAGTCTCATCAGAGATATCCTCGGGAGCCATTCGTGATGGATCAGTAATTCCTTCATACTAAAATCCAAGATGGACCCTCTCACGCAGAGGTTGCACCCTTCGCTTCATGAAGCTGAAGGCAATCCCAACGCCAGTCAAGCCTTTTTCCTTCAGAAATTGTACCCGCTTCAGTAATGCGGGCACATCCTTGGCTTCCTCAGCAGAGGGGCGGGAGTTCCAGTTCTCTTGGACCTTGGGGTACCATCCATCTTTTTCAGGACAACTCAAAGAATGATTTTCTACTATTTTTTAAGGTATCCAAGTAAATGAGAAGGATACTAGTAACAGAATCGACTAGTGTATTTGAATTTACAAGAGATTTGAAGTACACTTACCAATGGTGAACCATTTGCTCTTCCAGTCGCCACAGGAATCCATGATTGGCATATCAAACCACTTCGCTTTCATTTTCTGGCGAAATTGAACGCCAGCTCCTCCAACAACTTCTGTTCTTATATGGGTTGGTTGTGGTTTGATATGGTATAGTGTGCGGAATAAAGGGAGGCTAGGTTCTATACCAAGAAATGCTTCACAAGCATGAACAAAGACAGAGATATATAAAATCCCGTTGGGATTAAGATGATGCAGTTGCAAGCCATAGAAACCAAGGAGATTTTTGAAAAAAGCAGAGATTGGCAACCCAACTCCACGTTCACAGAAGGATATGAAAAGAGGAATTTCTTGGTTATTTTCATTTGGGAATTCTTGATTCCAATAAGATTTCCACTCAAGGGAAGCTTGTTAAGAAGCAAACCTTTTTCCACCAAGCTGCTTAACTCATCAGAGTTGGCCGCGCATCTCTTCCAAGCTACGGCAGGTGATGGTGGATCAGCGAATGTCGGCTTCATCAAAGGATCCGGAAGTGTTGATTTTCTTCTGCCACCCCTCTGAGATTCAGGGTTTCCAGTTCCCCTTCCTGTGCCTCTCTCTCGCGAAGACATTGCAGAGCGATTCACTGCCTTGGATTTCTCTCGCATTCACTGATTGCACAAGCTCGGGGGCTACCCTAGGCTGATCTTACGCACAAAGGTGTGATTGGTGATTGGCGAGGAAAGGGAGAGATTTCGGGCTCAGAGGTGTAGAGTTGAAGACGAATGAAGTGATCCATACAATGAAGTTCGGCAGATCTATATAATACATGGTTAGGGTTATGTGCACTACAGTGCGGTGGCGTATCGCATCCTGATTTCCCGCCTATTTTTTCGAGATAACATTCCCTCATCAGTTAACGGAGCAAAATCCGGAAGTTCAGTTAGGCAACAGATAACAGAAGATTTGTCCTGATCTTTAAACCAAAGATATTTGCTTTAAAGCTCGGGGGCTGCTAGCGGATAATCCGGGATTTGATTTCCGAAATTTAAGGAACAATTACTTGCAGACCTTCGACTAGTTTTCATGAAACTACTCGAAGCTCGGGGGCTACACCCAATGGGTGCACCTATTCGGCGCACACCATTGAACTACTCGAGATGAAGATAAGAAGATTGCTTTTGATCCTCCGACTACTTCAAGAGTACTCGGGGGCTCGGGGGCCACACCCATTGGGTGCATCAACAGATGCACTCCAATGAAAACTACTCGTCAGAGAAGGCTTGCGCGTCTTGAGCTTAGCTCCAATTACTCGAAGACATATTCAAGACTTGAAGCGAAGGCGCAAGATGCTCGGGGGCTTGTGGGACCAGGATCCCTAGGGCCACTTATCCTGAGGATTAAACTACTCGGCAGAGAGAGTCTGATTCCGACTACTCCAAACCAGTCGGCTATGGTGCAAGACGGCGTAGTAGATTGGAATAACTAGTCGTGTACTAATAGGAAACTCCCTAAAGTATTCTGTTGTAGTTATCCATGTTGTATACGACTAGGACTGTACAAACCGACTTGTAACCCTGCCTCCCGGACTATATAAGGCGGGGCAGGGACCCCCTCAAAACATCAGACAACCACACGTGCAATACATTCAAGCACACAGGACGTAGGGTATTACGCTATTCGCGGCCCGAACCTGTCTAAATTGTGTTGTTCGTGTACTTTCGTTCCTAGAACTCGGCGAGACCCACACAAAACTACTCCCTGAGGTATCCCCGGTTAGACGTGCTCGACATAATTCGTCGACACTAACCGTCTTAATTTGGGTTAACAATGAATCTAGCACAAATGATCACATTCAGAGTGCAGTGGATGCATGTTCTGGCTGCTAGGAGCTAGATAGATGGATTGGGTGCACTAACATAACAACAATATAATTATAATTATAATGAATATGATCCTTAAAGCTAGGGTTCTCCACATGAGGAACAACTTGGCTGATTGCTAATCATAGGCAGGATCATGGCAAGCTAGCTAGCTCAAGGCCCACTCACCTTTAATTTGGTGCATAGTACGTGCTCAAGTATGGCAAAGAGTACACACTATAGATAGCTAACATAACTTTGGATTGCAGTGCAAGTGATGAGTGACCTGATCAGTGTGTACATGTGTCGTGTGTGTGCATGTTTGGGTGAGAGAGACGATCTAGGCATCTAGCGCTGCTGCTTATATGTAGAGATGATTGCTTATTAATTAATTAATGAGAGAGAGAGTTTAGCATAACTAATTAGCAAGGGCAGCTTCCATTCATTTCCATGTGATTGATGCCTTACTTGCCCCCACCTCGCCCGTCATGCCACCCAATATCACAATATATTGGTTTTTAATTATTAACCTAAGGGCTTCGCTTCTTCCTTCCCTAGCTAAGAGAAATAACAATTCATTCGATCCGCCTCACGTCAAGAATCATGCATGCGCCCTTCCTCACCACCCCATAACCTCTTCATCGTTGACTTGTTATCTCTCACAAGTCATAAACACATCACGCAACGACACTTATTTTCCTCTTTGCGAGGAATATAATTAATGTGGATTTTTTCTTTTCTATTTAATTTTTGTGTAATTTGAAGACGATGACACTAACTCATTTTGATTGAGACAATGCAGCCACATCAGCTACTATATAGTAGCATGCATCAATCACCAAACCCAAGTCCTCAGTGCCTGTGTGTGTGAGAGAGAGATCCGATCCATCCGATTTTTCAAAAAAATAAAAAAAAACGAAGTAGCAAAATGCAACCACTAACTAATCTTTATTATTGTCCAGTGTGGGATTGATGGAAGAGAAAACCAAGTGGCACTACTGTGTACGAAACGCATGGTGGCGGCAGGGCTGGATTTTTATTGGTTTAGCGTCGAAAGCAAGTGATTATTATTAGTATTAGGCGATATACGCAATTCAGTGCAGTGCAAAGGACAGGCGATGTGATCTATCAGTGAGACGGAACAAATTGGTTGAGAGGAGATGAGCTGAGAGGGCATGAGACTGAAGAAATTGCAGCTATTTTTGTGTGGCTGGGCCAGCCACTACAAGTTCGCTAGCTAGCTAGGGACACCTGCACCACCACTAGCTAGCTAGCTACCTCACTACCACCTCCTGATTTTAGTTGCTAACTGCCGAGCAAGCTAGCTGTTCAGGATCAATTATCAGCTCAAAAGGAAAAAATAAATAAAAACAAAGCTGTTCATGATTATTAATGGGAAATTGCTACTAATAAGGACAACTGTATTAATTGGCTACAGTAAGATTTTGCTAGCATTTGTTTGTTTAGTTATAAGGAAACAATAAAGCGAAAGCTGTCACAAAAAGAATGGGTCAAAATTAAATAAACTATATATGAGCTAAATGTGTGTGCGTGCCTCTCAGAAAATCCGGTCCAAGGAAATATGTGTGTGTGTCACAATTAAAAATAAACAAATAGTAGTAGGAGTAGTATGCGGGTATAAATATATAGTAGAGGATCAAAATTAAAGTGGAGAAAATAAAGGGAGCATTCTTTTCCTGTGGTTCCAGCCTTGCAGTGCGACACTATCACCCCAGGAATCATTCATCAGAAAATGCATGGAGTTGGACACCCCATCACTCCTATGGAATATTGGAGCAGCTGGCAGAGGCTTCCTTGCTTGGCTTCTTGTTGCTGAGTGCTGCTACTATTACTCACTCCCCACTCCTGCATAGATCCCATTCCCTCCCTACCCCCACACCCACATATAGTGCCAAACACAAAGTTCCTCTCTTTTTCAAGAAAATTTATTTATTTATTTATCCATATGTAGTGCAACTCGTCGCTTCATCGGTCAGGTAAATATACTTGTACAGTAGAGGCCGGCCTCACTGTCACATAATGTCGCACCCGGATTTACACAAAACCCGGATGTGGCCATATGTGTGCCCAGAAAGTCCACAGACACATATAGCGAACAAATATGGTAAAAATCAGAGTACAATGCTTTATTAATCTCATGATAGCATATCGTTTACATCAGAGTGCTTCAGAAATAAAATCATGGACAGCGGAAGACTAATACATCTCTCTATGCGTAGCCGCAACCCCATAGGGACTCTGACTGGGAGAACGCAAGCTCAGAAGTACGGCAAGTCCTCGGGAAACTCCACAGCATAATCAGCCTGACTCCAATCTGTTACCCGTCCGGGATTTTGCCCAAAAATAATAATAACAACAAGTGTAAGTAACAGAATTACTTAGCAAGTATAGCACGGGTGATGAGGCAAAAGAGGCTTGACACTGGCTTAACTGCATTAGCACTTTTAGTTGGTTCATTTTAACCATAACTACTACATTCGATGAATCCCAGTTGTATCCCAAATTAATTAATGTAAGTCATCATCAAACAGTAATAAATATCATCTTCTAATCATAAAAGGATCCAGGCCGCTCGTGACCCTGAGCCGGGCTATCATGATAGATCGTACACTCTGCAGAGGTTTCGCCCTTTTCCCACCAGTCGCGTTGTTGACACAAAAAATTGGCACCAGGAAGAGACTGACATGCGGGCCAGATTCGTTGAAAAGGTATCATTCGGCAAAGGAGTTTTGTCCCAAGAGCATTCGGCAAGGACGTTCTGCGGTCGGGAACGCATTATCATTCGGCAAGGGAACTGTTCCACGGGAGGCATTCGGGAACACGTGATGACGTGGATCAGGCATAAGGAAAAGGCCGGTTCGAACAAGGAACGCAATATGGGCACAAAGATTCGTTATTTATTTTTAGAAACAAGTATTGTAGTCGTGTCCGACTAGGAGTTGTATCAAGACCTGGGTATAAATATAAACCCATGGCAATTGTAATCAATGAAATCAATCATACAACAAACCGGCCCCGTGCCAACATCGAGTCCTCTAGTCGAGTCGTCGAGTTCTTCGAGAGGAGTCATCGATCCGTCGACCTCCGTAAGTACCGGCAACCTTGTATCATGCTTAGTATCATGCGGTGGATTTAAGCTTTGATGCAAGTAGTCTTGTTACCATGCTTAGTATCATCCGGTGGATTTAAGTTGTGGTCTCAAGAAGGTTCCTCTGTTAGGTCATGAGCCATGCGGTGGGCTAAGATCTAGTATGGACCAAGTTATCGGCTCTGTTAGATTTCGGCAAGATCTAACAGATTCATTAAGTTACCCCGTGTTGCTTCTTTTTTACTCTGTGCTTAATTCATGCAACACACCTTTGCCCAATCTAGACTTGTCGGGTTCGGTTCTAGACCGCAAAACGATGAAAGAACCGCGGCGTCCATATAGCCGAATCCGAAACAGTCTAGGTTGCCACGTGTCGCGGGTTCGAGCTTGTCGGTATCGTGTAGATCTTGACAGAACCGGGTATCATGCGGTAGATGCAGGTTTTTGGGTCGTCTTAGAGCTAATCATCCGGTGGATTAGGATTCGATTCGATCTGATAGATCTATCTTTATCGATCAGGCTTGTTCCTTCGCCATGGACCCCGATTCGGCTAAATAGCCGCATTCGGTAATGCTCTCACGAGTGAACGTGTGTTCGTGGGTTTGCATTGGGCAATGAATGCTTTTAGCTTCTCATGATTAGATTGTATCATGCGGTGGATTAATCTAATCTGATTAGTGGCGTGGTCTCAAACAAGTCGTATCATGCGGTGGATTAACTTGTTTGTTATCATGCTTGACGGGTGCTGCTTTCGGCCTATGCATTCTTGTTTCGATGTAAATTTGCGACTGTGTTGTGGGTTCGTATTAAACACTAAATGCTTTTAGCTTCTCATGGTTAGATAGTATCATGCAGTGGATTGATCTAATCTGATTAGTGGTGTGGTCTCAAACAAGTCGTATCATGCGGTGGATTAACTTGTTTGTTATCATGCCTGACGGGTGCTGCTTTCGGCCTATGCATTTCTTGTTTATTGCGAATTTATGATCATGCCTCACCCTTTTATTAATCTATCATGCTTTGTTTCTCGTTAATCGGCTATGAGTATGCGTTACAATGTTCATTCGGCTGAAAGCCGATCTTTCGTCATGCTCACATCACGCATTCGGCAGTGCGCTCCCTGCGTGCCTTGCCGATTGCCGAATGAGGCTTTAACTGCCGACAAATAGCTTCTCTGTAGCTATGCGTCGTTCGAAACTGGCTCCGTAGCCGCAAATATGGAACTGTCTGGTCTCACCCGGCACGTTCCAAGTGTTATCTAAACATCTTTTCTCCCTTTGTCAGTTTCAGGAAAATTGACTGGCACGCTTTCGGATTCGTACACACGGGCCACGTGTTGAAGCTAGCTAATTCGGCTTGCTGTGTGCTTGGCGCGAACTGCAGATTTTGCGTCAACACACTTTTTGGCACGCCCGGTGGGACACACACAAGTTTTCAAGATGCCTGAGTTGAGCGACATCATGGACGTTACTTTGGAAGAATTGTCTGAAGAGCATCAACAGATGGTAAAGGCTGCTGCTGACCAATTCATTAACAAATGTTTACTGTCTTTCGCCAAGAACAGGAGTGGTGCACCGTTTCTCAAGTCCGATTTGCCAAGAGTTCTCCTTCCTGGGCAGTCTGATTTTACTGAAGAAGAAGAGAGGGAGAGATTCTCGGGCTTGTTATACAAAGCTTTGGGGGAAGCAATGACCAATCACAATGCTGCGTTCTTGAACAGCTTTCGGCATATAATGGTAAGCATTTTTGGTCAGCATGTGGATAAACCTTTCGAGCAGATACATGGGCAATTGGGCGGCCCGACATACTTCAATGTTCAAGCACAAGCTCAGAGGCCACATGGTAAAGGGAATGCTGATGAAACTAGAGCTTCTGGTACTAAAGATACAAATGGTCAACCGATTCGGCAAGATCCTCAGCCTGCACTGCCGAAAACTCGCACGTACGGTGATATGGTATTCGGCACCACAGGGAATCCGCCTGCTTCTGCTTATAAGATATCCCCTCTGAACAACAGGCTGCAAAGGGACATGTATGGAAACGGATATTCAGAGTTTATGGATTACAATGCTATCGATGCTCTCCCGAATCCTGGGTATGTTGGTACTGCAGGCATGCTTGCTGGAAGACCAGGGAATCAAGATACCGGTATTGACCTCATGGTGCAAAAAATGACCGATGTATTGCAAAATCAATTCGGTCTGAAGCCTAAAAATCAGGGGTACATGTACTCGTCTCCTTTCCCAGAATGGTACCAAAGAGTATCATTGCCGAATAGAGTCAAGGTGCCTACAGAGTTTACTAAATTCTCAGGACAAGATGATACTAGCACTGTGGAGCATATAGCTCGATATCTGATGCAGCTTGGAGAAGCTTCGGCAGATGAGGCTTTCAGAATCAGATACTTTCCTTTGTCACTGACGGGTCCAGCTTTTACATGGTTTGCTTCTTTGCCTGCTCAGTCGATTTGTACTTGGAAAGACCTGGAGCAGAAATTCCATGCTCATTACTATATTGGCAGTACCGAGAAAAAGTTGGTTGATTTGACCAGCTTAAGGCAGAGGAATAATGAAACACCTACAGAGTTTCTCAGGAGATTTAGGGAAACAAAGAGCATGTGCTTTTCTCTGAACATACCTGATGACCAGCTGGCTGGTATGGCTGTAGCTGGCATGCTGCCTGCCATTCGGGAGAAGCTATTCGGGATGGAGTTTGATGATCTGGGCCAGTTGTCACACAGATTGGCCTTAATGAGTAACCAGGCATATGGTTTCAAGAAAGATGCCAGATTTGCTAAAAATAATGATGTAGCTGACATCTATAACCAATTCCTTGAAAGAGCAGATCAAGAAGATGAGTATGAAGATAGCGAAGAGATAGCCGCAGCAGAGATAGTGTGGAGTAAAGAACCAGTCATGGTGAATCAGAGGTGGATTAAACAGAATAAGGGTACCTATGATTTTGATGTAACTAAGGCAGATAAATTATTTGATTATCTTGTAAAGGAAGGCCGAATCAAGCTACCAGAGGGGCATTCCATGCTTCGGCCTGATGGAGTGAAAGATAAGAGGTACTGTGGATTCCATGATAGAAATTCTCATTCAATCAATGAATGCAGGGTTTTTAGAGTGAGGATTCAGAAAGCTATCCAAGAAGGGCATTTGAAATTCGACAATAAGATGAGGTTGGACAGTAACCCGTTTCCTCAGAACATGGTTGGGTTCTCAATCAATGTGGTGAGTACTGCCGAATCTGGAGAAAAGGAAAAAATGAGAGTCCTGACATCAAAGAAAGCGAAGCAGAGTGGCTCGGTAGATCCTAATCGGCAAATCACGATCGAACAGATTCGCGAGGAGAGACCTCGCTTCCCGAATAGCCAATTTGAAATTGGGAATTCCTCTAAACCCAGAGTCACATCGCGTATTCTCCTCAATAAGTGGCATCGTCAACAAGAAAAAGAGCACTACCAGAGACGTGAATACGGGGAGGAGAAAAGAAGGCGCGAAGAAGAAAGGTTTGAGGAAGAACAAAAGGCATATGCCCGAGAACGGGAACGTGCGCATTGGGATTGTGCATTCTTCAGACACTGTTGGAACGAAGGTTTGAAGCTTCCCACATGGAATAATTGTCCTGAATGCAATGATAGGTATGATGAATATAGGCAGGAAACTGTCAATCGCCGATCTGTCCATGAAAGAATTGGCAGGATACATCCTAGTGATGATCGGCGTTTTGATGATCAACCAATGAAAAGACATGCTGATTATAGATGGATTGATCATGAGGAAGAAGATCGTGAGTATGTTTGGCAGAGAGGACAGTGGTGTCCACCTGGTTTAAGAAGGAGCCAGAAGAGAAGAGTCCAACGCCTGAGGAATCAAGAATTGAAGCAAGCAGGAACCAGGATGAAATCGATATGGCGTCCAAAAGACAGACCTGACGAATTGGGTCATTCGGCTCCTACATGCATGGTATGTTTCTTGCCGAATGAATTCATGGCTCCAGCTAATCAAATTGTACAGGAAGAGATGTTATCAGAAGTGGATGAAGCCGAACGATATGGGTTAATGGCACAATTGGTATTGAATAAACAAGCTATTTTCGAGAAGCCAGTCCAGAATCGGCACATGAAGCCACTGTACTTAAGGGGATATGTCAACGGGAAGCCACTAACGAAAATGTTTGTTGATGGTGGAGCCGCTGTTAATGTGATGCCATACAATACATTCAGGAAACTTGGCATGAGCCCTGGAGATTTAACGCCAACAAGCATAGTGTTGAATGATTTTGCTGGGAATCCTTCGGACACCAAAGGATGTGTACATGTAGATCTGATGATTGGGTCCAAGATTCTGCTTACAACCTTCTTTGTTATTGAAGGCAAAGGGGCATACAGCTTGCTACTCGGAAGGGATTGGATTCATGCGAATTGCTGTATTCCATCTACTATGCATCAGCAGCTTATTCAGTGGATAGATGATGAAGTGGAAATTGTCCCAGCAGATGATTCGATTAGCGTGGCTAATGTGGAACCGGCCTTCTGGGAGTATCAGGGCATAGATTGCTTCTCAGGTAAGGACTGGGGAGAAGGTCCTGTTGAGCCAGTCAGCAGTGATCAACAGCCGATCAAAGCAGTCGGCTCTTTTAGTAATTTTTAATGGATAATCCAATCGATGGGACTGATGGGAAGCTAGGACGAGGATTTGTGTCGGCTGATAAATTGGAAGAAATAGACATTGGAGACGGTGACAAACCAAGGCCGATATTCATCAGTGCTAGCTTAGATTCAGTTTTCAGAGGAAAGTTGATTGAGTTGTTAAAAGAATACAAAGATTGCTTTGCTTGGGATTATTCGGAGATGCCTGGCTTAGATCGTTCCATTGTTGAGCATCAATTGCCGATCAAGCCTGGTTATAAACCTTACAAGCAACCACCCCGGAAAATCTACAAAGATGAAGTGTTGGCCGATGTGAAGAAAGAAGTGGAAAGATTAATAGCAGCAAACTTTATTCGGCCGTGCAGATATGCAGAATGGATCTCTAATATTGTTCCTGTGTACAAGAAAAATGGGAAGATGAGAGTTTGCATAGACTTTAGAGATCTGAACAGAGCTACACCCATGGATGGATATCCAATGCCTGTTGCTGACTCGTTGGTTGATGCTGCTGCTGGATATAAAGTGATTAGTTTCATGGATGGTAATGCAGGGTACAATCAAATTTTTATGGCATTGGAAGATATAGCGAAGACGGCTTTCAGATGTCCAGGACATATAGGGTTGTTTGAATGGGTTGTCATGACGTTTGGTTTGAAGAATGCTGGTGCAACTTATCAGAGAGCTATGAATTATATTTTTCATGAGTTGATCGGCAAGATTGTGGAGATTTATATCGATGATATCGTGATTAAGTCATTAGATCACTAAGCACATTTGGCCGACATAAGGAAAACTCTAGAATGCACTAGGAAACATGGGCTCAAAATGAACCCAAATAAATGTGCTTTTGGAGTTTCGGCAGGAGAATTTCTGGGATTTCTGGTGCATGAAGGAGGAATAGGAGTTGGCAGGAAAAGTATGAAAGCCATTGATGAAGTTGTTCCTCCAACTAATCTTAAGGAATTGCAGTCACTGCTTGGTAAGATCAATTTCGTAAGAAGATTCATATCAAACTTATCACAGAAGGTGTTGCCTTTCTCTTCACTGTTAAAGGTCAAGAAGGATCAGAAGTTTGTATGGGGCGACGAACAACAGAAGGCTTTCGATGAGATCAAAGAATACATGAAAGAACCACCAGTATTGGTACCTCCACAGCTAAACAAGCCTTTTAAGTTGTACGTGGCGGCCGATGCCCAAACTATTGGATCGGCCCTCATACAAGAATTCGAGGGAAAGGAAAGGGTAGTTGCGTACCTTAGCCGAAAGTTGCTTGATCCCGAAACGAGGTATTCGGCTACTGAGAAGCTTTGTTTATGTGTTTACTACTCCTGTACAAAATTTCGGCACTACTTGCTACATGCCGAATGCATTGTGTATTCAAAGTTTGATGTGATAAAACACGTGTTGTCTATGCCAAATTTGAACGGAAGGATTGGCAAATGGATTTTAGCTTTGTCTGAATTTGAGTTAAGGTTTGAATCGGCAAAGGCTGTTAAAGGACAGATTATTGCTGATTTCATTACTGAGCATCGCGATTTATCAGTTAATTCGCTTGAAATTGCTCCTTGGGTATTATTCTTCGATGGCTCTTCATGTGACAAAGGTGGTGGAGTAGGTATTTTGTTAATTTCACCAAAAGGAGAGGTATTTGAGTTTGCTATTCCTATTCAACCTACTGTCACTAATAATCAAGCTGAGTACGAAGCGTTGCTCAGAGGACTTCAATACTTGAGAGAAGCAAAGGCCATTGCGGTTGAAATTTTTGGAGATTCAGAATTAGTTATAAGGCAACTGAATGGCGAATATGAGTGCAGAAACGATGTCTTAAGGAATTGCTATGAAGAATGCAAGCAAATCTTAAAGGAGTTTCAGTCGGTAATTCTGCGGCATATTCCTAGGAAAGACAATGAAGGGGCAAACAGATTGGCTCAAAGTGCTTCGGGTTATAAAGAGCTTCAAGAAGTTTTTGCTAATAATGTATATGCTTTCGGGAGTGGTCTGGCAGAAGATGATTGGAGAAAAGAAATAGTTGATTATCTGGAGAATCCATCCCGAAAGGTTTCTAGAAAGCTCAGGTATAAAGCTTTAAAGTTTGTTCTTCTTGATGATAATTTATATTATAAATCATTGGATGGGGTGCTGTTACATTGCTTAAATCAAGAAGAAGCAAAAAGGCTGATGAGTGAAGTGCATGATGGGCTGTGTGGAGCACATCAATCGGCTTACCGAATGAAATGGGTTATTAGGAGGACTGGGTATTATTGGCCCACAATGCTAGAAGACTGCTTTGAATATTACAAGGGATGCCAAGATTGCCAGAGATTTGGAAACATTCAAAGAGTTCCAGCATCGGTCCTGAATCCTATTATCAAGCCATGGCCATTCAGAGGTTGGGGAGTAGATTTGATTGGCCAAATAAATCCTTCATCTAGCAAGGGGCATAAGTTTGTGCTTTTGGCAACCGATTATTTTACCAAGTGGGTTGAGGCAATTCCATTAAGGAAGGTGACATCGGAGAATATGGTTGAATTTGTTAAAGAACATATCATTTACAGATTTGGGATTCCTCAAACAATCACCACAGATCAAGGGACTCAATTTACATCTTCAGAGTTCAGAGATTTTGCTGAAAGTATGGGCATCAAATTGTTAAATTCTTCTCCTTATTATGCTCAAGCCAATGGACAGGCAGAAGCTTCCAACAAGATTATGATTAAAATTATACAGAAGAAGATTGATCAGAAGCCGAAAAGGTGGCATTCGGTACTCAATGAGGCTTTATGGGCTTACCGAATGGCTCCACATGGGGCTACACAGACATCTCCTTATGAGTTGGTGTATGGACATCATGCTATCTTGCCATGGGAAATACAATTAGACTCAAGGAGAATAAAGTTGCAAAAGGATTTAAGTTCTAAAGATTATAATGATTTAATGATGGACGAATTAGAAGATTTGCATATGATTCGTCTCAGGGCCTTGGAGAATATTAAAAAAAATAAAATGCGAGTTGCTAAATATTACAACAAGAAGGTGAAAGTCAGGCAATTTGCAGAAGGAGATTTGGTTTGGAAAGCAATACTGCCGATTGGAACTAAATACAGTGCATTCGGCAAGTGGTCTCCAAACTGGGAAGGTCCTTTCAGAGTGGCCAGATGCGCGCCTGGGAATGCATATATCCTAAAAACTTTACTAGGAGAGGAATTTACTGCTGCTATCAATGGGAGATACTTGAAGAAATATTATCCTAGTATTGAGATTGATCGCTGATTGAAATATTCAATATCAGAATGACTGAGACAGCCGGCATTCGGGAAGGAGCCGTCTTCAGAACAAATGTTGACAGAAGAAGAAATGGCCAATACCAGAATGTATTGCCCTTAGTGCAAATATTTTGCATCATGAATTTGACCAAGTTATCACAAAAAGGATTGCAAAGGATGAATTTTACTACCGGAATTCCATGATCCCTAGTACAAACTAATGGAACAGCTTGTTCAGAACAGACCGAGGATGAATGGAATCGGCAATGGCAGCACCATGAGCGTCAAGACTATCTATGGAGGCCTCAATGTCGTCGATCTCCTCCGGGTTGCCATTGGCGAAGCCGGTCGGTAGCCTGGAGTAGTCGGTGCCGGTGTGCGTCGACATGGCGACTAGGCCTGCGGCAGTGCCCAGGCGGATGCCGTGTGAGGCTACTTCATCGGTACGGCCTGCCACTGCACCGAGGCGAGCTTCTGGCGTGTCCCCAGGAGCGTTCACCTTGTTTGCCAAGGACTCGACCAATGTCTTCAGCCGATCGAGTTCGGCGTCGCGATCTGTAAGATTACGAAGCAACGACGGATTAGTTCAAGATCGAATTGAAGATAAGCGAAACGTAAAAACTACCATCGATGGCCTCGAGCAGCTGCTTGCGCTGGTGTTGCCATTCTAGATCTGCGATCCCGGCTTGTTTGGAGACGACCTCCAGCTCATGCCGAGTATCATCGCGTTCCTGCTTGAAGCGGCGGGCATCGCTATCTGAATAGCGCAGATCCCAGTCGGGCCTGGAGGATCGGCTAGATGACTCCGAAGAATCATTTGCTGCAGCCGGAGCCGCAGACGGGGCAGCGACAAGGTTCCATTGAATGAGCCTGAAAGCACAAGGGAGGTTGAGAATAATGCAAAATCTGGGGGAAAGGATAAGGAGTGACAGACGGTCATCACCTCCGACGAGCGCCGGCACGGCTCCCTTCGGCTTCGTCGACGGCCGGGCGTCTTCTGTTGTTGGACATCAGGGTTTCTTGGAAGTTGCTGTGCTGGAAGAGGAAGAGACTCAGGTTAGCGGAGAGCTCGAGTTGAAAGATTTGATGGAAGATTAGGGGCGCTCAAGGTTCTTATTTATGGAACTAACGAAGAGATCGTGGCCGAGTATTGTGGTGCATATCCCAAAAAGCTCGGAAGGTGGAAAGGATTTTTCAACCGATCGGTTTCCATGTCGTTTGGGATCTTTGCCGAGTCGTATTCGGTTTTTGACTGAATGAGATTCGGCTATGTCAAGTTTGAAGCGTTTTCGGGTCTGACGCTGTTATGGCCAGCTTTGCCGAATGAGTTGCCCATAATAAAAAGAACAAAGATAAGAAATGGCAAGATTGCAGGATTGATAAAACATTCGGCTATCAATTGTTTGTTACAATTACAAACCCAAGAACTTTGAGATTACATTTTTGGCATTTGATATCATGTTGCTAATGTTCTCTAATAAGTTTTTGTCAGCTTCTTGGGTTCTAGCCAGAGCAGCAAGCTTTGCCTTGAGTTGTTTGTCTTCGTTTAGAGCTGCTAAAGCTTCCTTTCGCCTCTCCTCTGTTAACTTGGGAAGCTCGACTATCTTCTTCTTGTCAGCTTCAATTTCGGCCGATAGATCTCTCAATTCGGCTTCAAGTGCAGCTTTTCTGATCTCCTTCATTTCAAGTTCAGATTCCAATTTGGTCAATAATTCCTTGTTATTCTGAGCTTGAGTATGCAGGTCTTTCACAGATTGTTTGGCTGTGGACCTCCTCTGTTCCAAGGCTGGTCGAGAAGATTGGTTTTTCAGAGCCTGCTTTACTGCAGCGTATTGTTGATCCAAATGAGAAACTGGTTCCAGAGAGACTTTGATATCATCAGGAAGTTCTTGATCAATGGATTCCAATACATCCCTTAGGAGATCAGCATCTTTGACTTGATCTTGGATACTCTTATGCAGCAAAGCAAGGATATCTTTCAGCTTTGTTTGATTTTCTTCTGACAGAGCTTGGCCAGAAGATGTTTCTTCCCCTTGTTCGGCAACCAAGTCATCCATAGCGAAAGAATAGCTGGATGATGAAATGGTTTTTTCCTGAAAGATGGTTCTTGCCGAATTAATAATAATCTGCTGAATAAAAGAGTGAAGAAAGTTAAATGATTATGTTTACCTCGTTCCTGACTTCCTGAATAGGAGAAGGAAGCCTTTCAGGCTCAGTTGGGGGATTCTGTGTATCTTGCTGAGGAGAAGTTGGAAGGCTTCTTGGTGAGGATGGTGCTTCTGATTGGGGAAGAAGTGGCAAAGCTAAAGTTGAGTCATGATGAGAAGAAGAGCTTTCCAAGATTGAATCCATTGAGGATTGTTCTGTAGTTAACAAAAAATGAGTGCCGATGAAAAAGAAGTTAAGAAGATAAGGTGGTAGAATTTTACCAATCAATGAAGCATCGGCAGGATCTGTACTGATTGCTAGCTGCTGTTCTCTGGCCTGAAATCAAGAAGAGATAAAGCTGAGCAAAACACCAAAAGCATTATAGTCAAAGAGAAAAGGCTCTGACCTTGATTTTGCTACTTGTTCTTTTCTTCTTTACAACTGAGGGAGCAGCTATAAGGAGGGTTTTCCTCTTGACAGATGATGGTCTAGTGAGTATTGGATCTGAAGAAGCTTGTCTAGCCATCAGCTGAGCCAAGGTAGGAGATTGGTGCCCCAAAGCAGATATTGGGCCTGCAGTTTTGTATAAAATTACTCTGGCAAGAGGGGCAGGTGTTATGTCCTGCAAAATAACAGAGTTAGAGTCAATTGGGGTTAATGTTATTAAGACAGATGAAGGAATAAGCATATTACCTCTGGAGTTGGCTGATAATCAGGCATTAACTCGAGACAGAAGGGATGAATTGGCATGTTGAAGATATGATCATGGAGTTCTTGCCACCAAAGGATGAAAGAAGGATGTGCAGATATTATTGGTACAAATGGCTCAGGTGCATAGATAGTTCCACAGCATTTATAAGTGAAGATCCTTCTTGTCTCTGTGGAATCTTTGATAATCTCCCTAGGCTTGAGAAATTCATGAAGAAATAGCCTTGGGGGCACTTGGCCACATCCCAACTGTCTAGCCATCATGTTTGGCTGATAATATTCATAAGTACTTTGAACCAGCCTTCCCCCACAGAATTCGGCTGGTAAGATGCAGGGCTGGATGAAAGCATTGAAAATTGCTATAGATTGTACATCAGTGCATCCAGTCTCAAAGCTGAATTCGCAGGGGAGAGTGAGGTTGTCGTTGTCCAAATATGGGAACCAAAGGGGGTGAACAAAGCCTCTGAAGAAAAGCTCAAATAATTCACCAATATTCTTATTGATAGATACAGTGGAAGCGGCTTCTCCATAGGTTTGACAACCTTTGGTTCTCCGATTTTCTCCTTCTTTGTAATTGATTGAAGGAAAATCTCGGTTGTTGAGGTCAATAGCGACGATTTGATGCATATACAGCTGCAGCCACATTTGGACAAACCACCAAGGACCATTGACACAAGGGATTTTCTTGCTGGTGTGCATCAGGTGGGTGGTTTGATTGAGCATATGATAGACGCTCCCCAGGAGGTATTTCCCAAGTGGGATGACTTTTCCAGCAGCCAGCTCCTCAGCCATCATGATATGATTCAAGGTTGGCTCATTGGCTTTGCCACAAAAGACTGATCTGCAGAGCCACATATTCAGGAAGGCCCTGTATTCGACATCAGTCAGAGGGCCATTAGACATGTGGTTCTGAATGTATCTCTTATATCCAACCCCTGTTTTTACTCCTGTCTGCTTGGAGGAACCTTTATGGTCATATGGGTATACAGTTCCTGTAACATTCAGGCCGGTCATCATGTAGACATCGGCCAAAGTAGGAGACATTGGGCCATGACCAAAAAGAAAGGCATTTACGCCATTGGACCAAAAGTGGCAAGCTGCAATCAGGAGGTTCTCATTCTTTGGTGTTTCGGCCAATGACAGCTCCAAGCAATGAGAAATACGCAAATGGTCCCAGTTCTGTGTTTGGGGGCTTTTGTCATCAGATATCCTCTTATACCAATTTCTCCAGCCGGCAATTGGGGGCAAAGGCCAGTTCTTGAAGGCATCTTGCCACTCATGAGGTTTTGTCAGTGAAGTCTTGAAAGGGATCCTCTGGGATTCAGCCGCGATGATTTCGGAAGGATCTGAATCTCCTACAGGGCCGAGGAAGTAGGATGGAGCTTTTTCCTCAACGGGAATGAGGATTTCGACAGCAAGGGCCTATCAAGAATGGAGAAAGATGAGAAGAATGCGAATCGAAAGAAGAATGCCGAATGTGCTTGAGGGAATTGAAATTTACCTGGAGAGCAAAATCTTGGTCCGCCATTTGAAGAATGGATCTTGGAAGTCGATGACCTAGGGTTCGGGTCCGGATGAGAGCTCTGAAGATTCAAAAGGAAAAGCGGGTGCCAAGCAGAACTAACTTGGGAATGTTGAGTGCTTCTGGTCAATTCCGAGATAAAGTTACCTCTTATCCCGAAATTGAAGGGGCATGTGTTGACACCAAAAATTGGCACCAGGAAGAGACTGACATGCGGGCCAGATTCGTTGAAAAGGTATCATTCGGCAAAGGAGTTTTGTCCCAAGAGCATTCGGCAAGGACGTTCTGCGGTCGGGAACGCATTATCATTCGGCAAGGGAACTGTTCCACGGGAGGCATTCGGGAACACGTGATGACGTGGATCAGGCATAAGGAAAAGGCCGGTTCGAACAAGGAACGCAATATGGGCACAAAGATTCATTATTTATTTTTAGAAACAAGTATTGTAGTCGTGTCCGACTAGGAGTTGTATCAAGACCTGGGTATAAATATAAACCCATGGCAATTGTAATCAATGAAATCAATCATACAACAAACCGGCCCCGTGCCAACATCGAGTCCTCTAGTCGAGTCGTCGAGTTCTTCGAGAGGAGTCATCGATCCGTCGACCTCCGTAAGTACCGGCAACCTTGTATCATGCTTAGTATCATGCGGTGGATTTAAGCTTTGATGCAAGTAGTCTTGTTACCATGCTTAGTATCATCCGGTGGATTTAAGTTGTGGTCTCAAGAAGGTTCCTCTGTTAGGTCATGAGCCATGCGGTGGGCTAAGATCTAGTATGGACCAAGTTATCGGCTCTGTTAGATTTCGGCAAGATCTAACAGATTCATTAAGTTACCCCGTGTTGCTTCTTTTTTACTCTGTGCTTAATTCATGCAACACACCTTTGCCCAATCTAGACTTGTCGGGTTCGGTTCTAGACCGCAAAACGATGAAAGAACCGCGGCGTCCATATAGCCGAATCCGAAACAGTCTAGGTTGCCACGTGTCGCGGGTTCGAGCTTGTCGGTATCGGGTAGATCTTGACAGAACCGGGTATCATGCGGTAGATGCAGGTTTTTGGGTCGTCTTAGAGCTAATCATCCGGTGGATTAGGATTCGATTCGATCTGATAGATCTATCTTTATCGATCAGGCTTGTTCCTTCGCCATGGACCCCGATTCGGCTAAATAGCCGCATTCGGTAATGCTCTCACGAGTGAACGTGTGTTCGTGGGTTTGCATTGGGCAATGAATGCTTTTAGCTTCTCATGATTAGATTGTATCATGCGGTGGATTAATCTAATCTGATTAGTGGCGTGGTCTCAAACAAGTCGTATCATGCAGTGGATTAACTTGTTTGTTATCATGCTTGACGGGTGCTGCTTTCGGCCTATGCATTCTTGTTTCGATGTAAATTTGCGACTGTGTTGTGGGTTCGTATTAAACACTAAATGCTTTTAGCTTCTCATGGTTAGATAGTATCATGCGGTGGATTGATCTAATCTGATTAGTGGTGTGGTCTCAAACAAGTCGTATCATGCGGTGGATTAACTTGTTTGTTATCATGCCTGACGGGTGCTGCTTTCGGCCTATGCATTTCTTGTTTATTGCGAATTTATGATCATGCCTCACCCTTTTATTAATCTATCATGCTTTGTTTCTCGTTAATCGGCTATGAGTATGCGTTACAATGTTCATTCGGCTGAAAGCCGATCTTTCGTCATGCTCACATCACGCATTCGGCAGTGCGCTCCCTGCGTGCCTTGCCGATTGCCGAATGAGGCTTTAACTGCCGACAAATAGCTTCTCTGTAGCTATGCGTCGTTCGAAACTGGCTCCGTAGCCGCAAATATGGAACTGTCTGGTCTCACCCGGCACGTTCCAAGTGTTATCTAAACATCTTTTCTCCCTTTGTCAGTTTCAGGAAAATTGACTGGCACGCTTTCGGATTCGTACACACGGGCCACGTGTTGAAGCTAGCTAATTCGGCTTGCTGTGTGCTTGGCGCGAACTGCAGATTTTGTGTCAACACGCGTAAAAGTTCAGAAGAACTTTGCACCCAACCACGCACATCGACACTTCCGAGGTGTGACTGCATAGGGACGCTACGAGGCTTTCACAAGACACCCTAACAAGACAGTAGCCGCAGGAGTACTACAAGGTGGTGAGAACCTAGGCACCGAGATTGACTGACCCTCAGGGCGCAACGTGAGGGGGTCAATGGCGTCCACGCGCCGGCAAATCATGCCAACAAGTAAATGGCGCAACGCGCGGAGCTCACCGCACTCACGGTGGCTCCCAACACGGGACTGGGTCTAACGGGACCTAGCCGACGGGGCTACCGTCCTCGGTGGAATCCGAAATCACCTCGCGCCTTGCCTCCTACAACGCCGTAGGCCACTCGGTAACCACTGGCAAGCTAGAGACGTACAAGCTACTCAACCAAGACCAGAGCCATTATAGTTCTGGCGGCGGCGACAGGCTCCCAGGTTGCCGCTTTTACGAACCAGTCCTTAGGGAGAGACACTGGGGCCAAGCAAAACACACAAGCCCCAGCTCCCTGATCCAAGTTGCTAAAAAGCAAGTTTTAACATTAAGGTTGAAGTGGACCATTAATACAAGTTTAACAGTTAAGTAAAGGTGACAGTAGTTGCGCCTAGCAAAATACTACCCGTATGCAAAAACCCATAGGAATACAAGGACAGGGAAAGAAATGCTAGGTACAACCTTAAAGGTAAACAGTATTAGACACATGCGTATGTAATGAACAGTGTATTAAAAGAGTGAGTAGGTAGCAAGGATTGTCCGTGCTAAATACTTGCCTTCCTCGGAGTACGGCTGCTGCTGCGAGTCCTGCTCCGGCACGTCCTCAACGCACTCGAAGTCCAAAGCTACGGGCTCGCCGACTGGACACGATCATCACGCACGCATCCAAAGCAATCATTACATGCAAACAAAAGTAATACTATTAGAACAGTACACCATACAGTGAAAACAGTACAAAAACAGGAGCTAGAAATAATCTACGCTTCACTACGAACATATGAGCGCGAAAATCACACTAATCGGAGCTAAAACGTGAAAGTTATGGCGTTTCTAAGGTTCAGGGACTTGCTGGCAAGTTTCTGAAACTTTCAGGGGCTAAACTGTGAAAAACCAGGGACCTATTCGTAATTAATAGTAGCCGCCAGGGTCTAACGCGCAAAACTACACGCGCAGGACCGCGGGTTTAATTTTTCAAAAGGTCAGGGGCTTAAATGAATAAAACAGGACCTATCTGCAATTATTTTTGAACTGGAAAGGACTGCGGGTTGATTTCTGAAAAGTTCGGGGGCTCTTTAGCAAAACCGCCCCGATTGACCGGTACTGACTCGGTCAGAACGCGTGGCAGCTGTTGGATCTGATCTGGACGGTTGAGATTTAAAACGCGAAGGGGTATCGGCCGATCTAATCGTGACCGTCGATCTGAGATCGGACGCCCTGGATTTAAAACGCGAAGGGGTATCCTCGGGTTCTAATCTGGGCCGTTGCGCTCTGATCGAACGGCCCAGGGCGTGAGGCTCGCCGGGGACGAAGCCCGCACGGCGGCGCTGCCGGCTCCCGCGGCGGGGCTCGCCGGAGTTGGGTCAAACAGGCGCTACTGGGCTCCATTTACTGCGGGGTTTGGTCCTACGAGCTCGGGGGAGAGAGGCGAGTCCAACAGGGGTGAACAAGTCGAGGCTCGGGGGTTGTGGGTGGCTGCCGGCGGCAAACAGCGGAGCTGTGCTCCGGTGAGGTGGGTAGGGGTGACTACGGGGCTCTACAGGGCGCGAGACTTGTCTTGGGAGAACCAGGGAGGGACGGCAATGCTACCTGAGTGGATCAATTGGGCGGAGGAGTGGCGGAGACAGTGGTCATCGACGAGCGGCGGGCGGCGGGCGTCGGTGTACGACGGCGATGGAGCTGCGCGGCACGAGGACGGGCTTGGAGTAGCTCGGCGCGCTCCTCGTGGCTTGGCGATACTCCTCCACGGGTCGGTCGGGGCAGTGGTGCACCGGAGCGGCGGATCATCGTCGGCCGGCGGGTGAGCTCGGAGAAAACGGCGGCGAGGTGCGGGGAGCTTGGGTGGGAAGGAATTGGGGGCTCGGGCGGGGTTAGAGGGGTCCCAGGGCACGCCGCGGCCAAATTAAGTAGGCGCAGGGGGTGAGGGAAGGAAACTCGGCGTGCGCAATCCACGGCAGGTGCGCCATCGGCGGGCGCCGGGGAAGGAAAGGGGGAGGAGGGAGGAAGAAGGAAGGTGGCTGTTAACACCAAAATTTAGCACCAGGAAGAGGCTGACGTGTGGGCCGGATTTGGTGGAAGGATACCATTCGGCTAAGGGGCTTTCTCTGAAGTATTCGGCAATAACGCTCTGCGGTCGGGAACGCGTCGTCATTCGGCAGAGGCATAGTTCCGCAGGCAAAAGCGGTAGCATTCGGGAAGGCGTGAAGACGTGGAAAAACATAAGGAAAAGGCCGGTTCGAACAAGGAACGCAATATGGGCACGAAGATTCGTCATTTATTTTTAGAAACAAGTATTGTAGTCGTGTCCGACTAGGAGTTGTATCAAGACCTGGGTATAAATATAAACCCATGGCATCTGTAGAAGGAATCAATCGAATCATTCATACAACAAACCGGCCCCGTGCCAACATCGAGTC
Organism: Echinochloa phyllopogon; assembly: GCA_033239725.1. NCBI lineage: Eukaryota > Viridiplantae > Streptophyta > Magnoliopsida > Poales > Poaceae > Echinochloa > Echinochloa phyllopogon. The sequence goes on along the minus strand of BTCW01000001.1, from coordinate 46,880,796 downwards.
CTTTAGTCGAGTCGTCGAGTTCTTCGAGAGGAGTCATCGATCCGTCGACCTCCGTAAGTACCGGCAACCTTGTATCATGCTTAGTATCATGCGGTGGATTTAAGCTTTGATGCAGGTAGTCTTGTTACCATGCTTAGTATCATCCGGTGGATTTAAGTTGTGGTCTCAAGAAGGTTCCTCTATTAGGTCATGAGCCATGCGGTGGGCTAAGATCTAGTATGGACCAAGTTATCGGCTCTGTTAGATTTCGGCAAGATCTAACAGATTCATTAAGTTACCCCGTGTTGCTTCTTTTTTACTCTGTGCTTAATTCATGCAACACACCTTTGCCCAATCTAGACTGGTCGGGTTCGGTTCTAGACCGCAAAACGATGAAAGAACCGCGGCGTCCATATAGCCGAATCCGAAACAGTCTAGGTTGCCACGTGTCGCGGGTTCGAGCTTGTCGGTATCGGGTAGATCTTGACAGAACCGGGTATCATGCGGTAGATGCAGGTTTTTGGGTCGTCTTAGAGCTAATCATCCGGTGGATTAGAATTCGATTCGATCTGATAGATCTATCTTTATCGATCAGGCTTGTTCCTTCGCCATGGACCCCGATTCGGCTAAATAGCCGCATTCGGTAATGCTCTCACGAGTGAACGTGTGTTCGTGGGTTTGCATTGGGCAATGAATGCTTTTAGCTTCTCATGATTAGATTGTATCATGCGGTGGATTAATCTAATCTGATTAGTGGCGTGGTCTCAAACAAGTCGTATCATGCGGTGGATTAACTTGTTTGTTATCATGCTTGACGGGTGCTGCTTTCGGCCTATGCATTCTTGTTTCGATGTAAATTTGCGACTGTGTTGTGGGTTCGTATTAAACACTAAATGCTTTTAGCTTTTCATGGTTAGATTGTATCATGCGGTGGATTGATCTAATCTGATTAGTGGTGTGGTCTCAAACAAGTCGTATCATGCGGTGGATTAACTTGTTTGTTATCGTGCCTGACGGGTGCTGCTTTCGGCCTATGCATTTCTTGTTTATTGCGGATTTATGATCATGCCTCACCCTTTTATTAATCTATCATGCTTTGTTTCTCGTTAATCGGCTATGAGTATGCGTTACAATGTTCATTCGGCTGAAAGCCGATCTTTCGTCATGCTTACGTCACGCATTCGGCAGTGCGCTTCCCGCGTGCCTTGCCGATTGCCGAATGAGGCTTTAACTGCCGACAGATAGCTTCTCTGTAGCTATGTGTCGTTCGAAACTAGCTCCGTAGCCGCAAATATGGAACTGTCTGGTCTCACCCTGCACGTTCCAGGTTTTGATCTAAACATTTTTTTGTCCCTTTGTTAGTTTTCAGGCAAACTGACTGGCACGCTTTCGGATTCATACGCACGGGCCACGTGTTGAAGCTAGCTAATTCGGCTTGCTGTGTGCTTGGCGCGAACTGCAGATTTTGCGTCAACACACTTTTTGGCACGCCCGGTGGGACACACACAAGTTTTCAAGATGCCTGAGTTGAGCGACATCATGGACGTTACTTTGGAAGAATTGTCTGAAGAGCATCAACAGATGGTAAAGGCTGCTGCTGACCAATTCATTAACAAATGTTTACTGTCTTTCGCCAAGAACAGGAGTGGTGCACCGTTTCTCAAGTCCGATTTGCCAAGAGTTCTCCTTCCTGGGCAGTCTGATTTTACTGAAGAAGAAGAGAGGGAGAGATTCTCGGGCTTGTTATACAAAGCTTTGGGGGAAGCGATGACCAATCACAATGCTGCGTTCTTGAACAGCTTTCGGCATATAATGGTAAGCATTTTTGGTCAGCATGTGGATAAACCTTTCGAGCAGATACATGGGCAATTGGGCGGCCCGACATACTTCAATGTTCAAGCACAAGCTCAGAGGCCACATGGTAAAGGGAATGCTGATGAAACTGGAGCTTCTGGTACTAAAGATACAAATGGTCAACCGATTCGGCAAAATCCTCAGCCTGCACTACCGAAAACTCGCACATACGGTGATATGGCATTCGGCACCACAGGGAATCCGCCTGCTTCTGCTTACAAGATATCCCCCTTGAACAATAGATTGCAGAGGGATTTATATGGGAATGGATACTCGGAGTTCCTGGACTACAATGCTATCGACGCTCTCCCGAATCCTGGGTATGTTAGTACTGCATGCATGCTTGCTGGAAGACCAGGGAATCAAGATACCAGTATTGACCTCATGGTGCAAAAAATGACCGATGTATTGCAAAATCAATTCGGTCTGAAGCCTAAAAATCAGGGGTACATGTACTCGTCTCCTTTCCCAGAATGGTACCAAAGGGTATCATTGCCAAATAGAGTCAAGGTGCCTACAGAGTTTACTAAATTCTCAGGACAAGATGATACTAGTACTGTGGAGCATATAGCTCGATATCTGATGCAGCTTGGAGAAGCTTCGGCAGATGAGGCTTTCAGAATCAGATACTTTCCTTTGTCACTGACGGGTCCAGCTTTTACATGGTTTGCCTCTTTGCCTGCTCAGTCGATTTGTACTTGGAAAGACCTGGAGCAGAAATTCCATGCTCATTACTACATTGGCAGTACCGAGAAAAAGTTGGTTGATTTGACCAGCTTAAGGCAGAGGAATAATGAAACACCTACGGAGTTCCTCAGGAGATTTAGGGAAACAAAGAGCATGTGCTTTTCTCTGAACATACCTGATGACCAGCTGGCTGGTATGGCTGTAGCTGGCATGCTGCCTGCCATTCGGGAGAAGCTATTCGGGATGGAGTTTGATGATCTGGGCCAGTTGTCACACAGATTGGCCTTGATGAGTAACCAGGCATATGGTTTCAAGAAAGATGCCAGATTTGCTAAAAATAATGATGTAGCTGACATCTATAACCAATTCCTTGAAAGAGCAGATCAAGAAGATGAGTATGAAGATAGCGAAGAGATAGCCGCAGCAGAGATAGTGTGGAGTAAAGAACCAGTCATGGTGAATCAGAGGTGGATTAAACAGAATAAGGGCACCTATGATTTTGATGTAACTAAGGCAGATAAATTATTTGATTATCTTGTAAAGGAAGGCCGAATCAAGTTACCAGAGGGGCATTCTATGCTTCGGCCTGATGGAGTGAAAGATAAGAGGTACTGTGGATTCCATGATAGAAATTCTCATTCCATCAATGAATGCAGGGTTTTCAGAGTGAGGATTCAGAAAGCTATCCAAGAAGGGCACCTGAAATTCGACAATAAGATGAAGTTGGACAGTAACCCGTTTCCTCAGAACATGGTTGAGTTCTCAATCAATATGGTGAGTACTGCCGAATCTGGAGAAAGGGGAAAGATGAGAGTCCTGACGTCAAAGAAAGCGAAGCAGAGTGGCTCAGTAGATCCTAATCGGCAAATCACGATCGAACAGATTCGCAAGGAGAGACCTCGCTTCCCGAATAGCCAATTTGAAATTGGGAGTTCTTCTAAACCCAGAGTCACATCGCGTATTCTCCTCAATAAGTGGCAGCGTCAGCAAGAAAAAGAGCACTATCAGAGACGTGAATACGAGGAGGAGAAAAGAAGGCGCAAAGAAGAAAGGTTTGAGGAAGAACAAAAGGAATTTATCCGAGAGCAGGAACGTGCGCATTGGGGGTGTGCATTCTTCAGACATTGTTGGAACGAAGGTTTGAAGCTTCCCACATGGAATAATTGTCCTGAATGCAATAATAGGTATGATGAATATAGGCAGGAAACTGTCAATCGCCGATCTGTCCATGAAAGAATTGGCAGGACGCATCCTAGTGATGATCGGCGTTTTGATGGTCAACCAAGAAAAAGGTATGCTGATTACAGGTGGGTTGATCATGAGGAAGAAGATGATCATGCTTATGTCTGGCAAGAAGGACAATGGTGTCCACCTGGCTTGAGGAAAAGCCAAAAGAGAAGAGTACAACGTTTGAGGAATCAAGAATTAAAGCAAGCAAGACCTAAGATGAAATCAATATGGCGTCGAAAGGACAAGCCTGAAGAAGAGGGTCATTCGGCTCCTACATGCATGGTATGTTTCTTGCCGAATGAATTCATGGCTCCAGCTAATCAAATTGAACAGGAAGAGATATTGTCGGAAGTGGATGAAGCCGAACAATATGGGTTAATGGCACAATTGGTATTGAATAAACAAGCTATTTTCGAGAAGCCAGTCCAGAATCGGCACATGAAGCCACTGTACTTAAGGGGATATGTCAACGGGAAGCCACTAACGAAAATGTTTGTTGATGGTGGAGCCGCTGTTAATGTAATGCCATACAATACATTCATGAAACTTGGCATGAGCCCTGGAGATTTAACGCCAACAAGCATAGTGTTGAATGATTTTGCTGGGAATCCTTCGGACACCAAAGGATGTGTACATGTAGATCTGATGATTGGGTCCAAGATTCTGCTTACAACCTTCTTTGTTATTGAAGGCAAAGGGGCATGCAGCTTGCTACTCGGAAGGGATTGGATTCATGCGAATTGCTGTATTCCATCTACTATGCATCAGCAGCTTATTTAGTGGATAGATGATGAAGTGGAAATTGTCCCAGCAGATGATTCGATTAGCGTGGCTAATGTGGAACCGGCCTTCTGGGAGTATCAGGGCATAGATTGCTTCTCAGGTAAGGACTGGGGAGAAGGTCCTGTTGAGCCAGTCAGCAGTGATCAACAGCCGATCAAAGCAGTCGGCTCTTTTAGTAATTTTTAATGGATAATCCAATCGATGGGACTGATGGGAAGCTAGGACGAGGATTTGTGTCAGCTGATAAATTGGAAGAAATAGACATTGGAGACGGTGACAAACCAAGGCCGATATTCATCAGTGCTAGCTTAGATTCAGTTTTCAGAGGAAAGTTGATTGAGTTGTTAAAAGAATACAAAGATTGCTTTGCTTGGGGTTATTCGGAGATGCCTGGTTTAGATCGTTCCATTGTTGAACATCGATTGCCGATTAAGCCTGGTTATAAACCTTACAAGCAACCACCCCGAAAAATCTACAAAGATGAAGTGTTGGCCGATGTGAAGAAGGAAGTGGAAAGATTAATAGCAACAAATTTTATTCGGCCATGCAGATATGCAGAGTGGATCTCTAATATTGTTCCTGTGTACAAGAAAAATGGGAAGATGAGAGTTTGCATAGATTTTAGAGATCTGAACAGAGCTACACCCATGGATGGATATCCAATGCCTGTTGCTGACTCGTTGGTTGATGCTGCTGCTGGATATAAAGTGATTAGTTTCATGGATGGTAATGCAGGGTACAATCAAATTTTTATGGCATTGGAAGATATAGCGAAAACGGCTTTCAGATGACCAGGACATATAGGGTTGTTTGAATGGGTTGTCATGACGTTTGGTTTGAAGAATGCTGGTGCAACTTATCAGAGAGCTATGAATTATATTTTTCATGAGTTGATCGGCAAGATTGTGGAGATATATATTGATGATATCGTGATTAAGTCATTGGATCATGAAGCACATTTGGCCGACATAAGGAAAACTCTAGAATGCACTAGGAAACATGGGCTCAAAATGAACCCAAATAAATGTGCTTTTGGAGTTTCGGCAGGAGAATTTCTGGGATTTCTGGTGCATGAAGGAGGAATAGGAGTTGGCAGGAAAAGTATGAAAGCCATTGATGAAGTTGTTCCTCCAACTAATCTTAAGGAATTGCAGTCACTGCTTGGTAAAATCAATTTCGTAAGAAGATTCATATCAAACTTATCACAAAAGGTGTTGCCTTTCTCTTCACTGTTAAAGGTCAAGAAGGATCAGAAGTTTGTATGGGGCGACGAACAACAGAAGGCTTTCGATGAGATCAAGGAGTACATGAAAGAACCACCAGTATTGGTGCCTCCATAGCTAAACAAGCCTTTTAAGTTGTACGTGGCGGCCGATGCCCAAACTATTGGATCGGCCCTCATACAAGAATTCGAGGGAAAGGAAAGGGTAGTTGCATACCTTAGCCGAAAGTTGCTTGATCCCGAAACGAGGTATTCGGCTACTGAGAAGCTTTGTTTATGTGTTTATTACTCCTGTACAAAATTTCGGCACTACTTACTACATGCCGAATGCATTGTGTATTCAAAGTTTGATGTGATAAAACACATGTTGTCTATGCCGATTTTGAATGGAAGGATTGGCAAATGGATTTTAGCTTTGTCTGAATTTGAGTTGAAGTTTGAATCGGCAAAAGCTGTTAAAGGACAGATTATTGCTGACTTCATTACTGAACATCGCGATTCATCAACTAATTTGCTTGAAATTACTCCTTGGGCATTATTCTTCGATGGATCTTCATGTGACAAAGGTGGTGGAGTAGGTATTTCATTAATTTCACCAAGAGGTGAGGTATTTGAATTTGCTATTCCTATTCAACCTACTGTCACTAATAATCAAGCTGAGTATGAAGCGTTGCTCAGAGGACTTCAATACTTGAGAGAAGCAAAGGCCATTGCAGTTGAAATTTTTGGAGATTTAGAATTAGTCATAAGGCAACTGAATGGCGAATATGAGTGCGAAACGATGTCTTAAGGCATTACTATGAAGAATGCAAGCAAATCTTGAAGGAGTTTCAGTCGGTAATTCTGCAGCATATTCCTAGGAAAGACAATGAAGAGGCAAACAGATTAGCTCAAGGTGCTTCGGGTTATAAAGAGCTTCGAGAAGTTTTTGCTAATGATGTACATGCTTTCGGGAGTAATCTGGCAGAAGATGATTGGAGAAAAGAGATTGCCGATTATCTGGAGAATCCATCCCGAAAGGTTTCTAGAAAGCTCAGGTATAAAGCTTTAAAGTTTGTTCTTCTTGATGATAATTTATATTATAAATCCTTGGATGGGGTGCTGTTACATTGCTTAAATCATGAAGAAGCGAAAAGGCTGATGAGTGAAGTACATGATGGGTTGTGTGGAGCACATCAGTCGGCCTACCGAATGAAGTGGGTTATTAGAAGAACTGGATATTACTGGCCGACAATGTTGGAAGATTGCTTTGAATATTATAAGGGATGTCAAGATTGCCAGAGATTTGGAAACATTCAGAGAGTTCCAGCATCAGTTCTGAATCCTATTATCAAGCCATGGCCATTCAGAGGATGGGGAATAGATTTGATTGGCCAAATAAATCCTCCATCTAGCAAGGGGCATGAGTTTGTGCTTTTGGCAACCGATTATTTTACCAAATGGGTTGAGGCAATTCCATTAAAGAAGGTGACATCGGAGAATATGGTTGAATTTGTCAAAGGACATATCATTTACAGATTTGGGATTCCTCAAACAATCACCACAGATCAAGGGACTCAATTTACATCTTCAGAGTTCAGAGATTTTGCTGAAAGTATGGGCATCAAATTGTTAAATTCTTCTCCTTATTATGCCCAAGCTAATGGTCAGGCAGAAGCTTCTAACAAAATTATGGTTAAAATTATACAGAAGAAGATTGATCAGAAGCCAAGAAAGTGGCATTCGGTACTCAATGAGGCTTTATGGGCTTACCGAATGGCTCCACATGGGGCTACACAGACGTCTCCTTATGAGTTGGTGTATGGGCATCATGCTATCTTGCCATGGGAGATACAATTAGACTCAAGGAGAATAAAGTTGCAAAAGGATTTAAGTTCTAAAGATTATAATGATTTAATGATGGACGAATTAGAAGATTTGCATATGATTCGTCTCAGGGCCTTGGAAAATGTTGAAAAAAATAAAATGCGAGTTGCTAAATATTACAATAAGAAGGTGAAAGTCAAGCAATTTGTAGAAGGAGATTTGGTTTGGAAAGCAATATTGCCGATTGGAACTAAATACAGTGCATTCGGTAAGTGGTCTCCAAACTGGGAAGGCCCTTTCAGAGTGATCAGATGCGTGCCTGGAAATGCATATATTTTGAAAACTTTACTGGGAGAAGAATTTACTGCTGCTATAAACGGAAGATATTTGAGGAAATACTATCCTAGCGTTGAGATTGATCGTTGATTAAGACACAATGGAAATAGCCGGCATTCGGGAAGAAGCCGCCTTCAGGACAAAAATTTCCGACAGAGGAAAAATGGCCAGTACTGAATGTATTGCCCTTAGCACAAAATATATTACATCAGGGGTTCATGCAAGATCACAAAAGATAGGTTTTATTGCCGAAATTCCATAAATCTCTAGTACAAACTACTGGAAGAGCCTGTTCAAAACAGACTGGGGATGAATGGAATCGGCAATGGCAGCACCATGGCCATCAAGACGATCAATGGAGGCATCGATGTCATCGATGTCTTCTGGGTTGCTGTTGACGAAACCAACCGGCATCCTGGAATAATCAGTGCCGGTGTGTGTCGACATGGCAACGAGACCCACAGCGACGCCTAGGCGGACGCCATGGAGGGCCACCTCGTCGACGCGGCCTGCCACCGCGCCAAGGCGGGCCTCGGGTATGTCTCCTTGGGCGTTCACTTTGTCCGCCAGCTCATCCACTAGCGCCTTCAGTCGATCAAGTTCAGCATCACGCGCTGCAAGGTTGCAAGGAGATAACAGATTAATGTCATTTGGAGGATGGGATTAGGATTGAACAAGTTACGGAAATTACCGTCAATGACTTCAAGCAGTTGCTTACGCTCGGCCTGCCGTTCGAGGTCCGCAATCCCGGCTTGTTTGGAAATGACCTCCAGTTCGCGACGAGAGTCGTCGCGCTCCGCCTTGAATCGGCGAGCATCGCCGTCTGAGTAGCGGGAGTCATCCGATGAGAGAGTCCGATTGGACGAACTCGAAGAGCTGGACGCCGCAGGAGCAGCGGCTGGAGCCGCAACTGGCGCACCAGCGCCGGCAATCCATTGGATTACCCTGAAAGAACAAAGAGATTCGTCAAGAAAGAGAAAGGAAATCTCGAGAAGAACAGAGAGAAGTAAGCAGCCAATCACCTACGGCGAGCGCCGGCGCGGCTTCCTTCGGCCTCATCGGCGGTCGGGCGCCTCCTGTTGTTGTCGGCCATTGGAAGTTCCTCGGAGTTACTGTGGATGGGGAAAAGAATGACTTGGGCCGGCAAGAACTTGGAAGACGAAGAACTTGGTGAAAACTGTGGGCTACCTGGGTGTTTGTTTATAGAACCCGCAGAGGAAATTATGGTCGGAGATCGTGGCGCACATCCCAAAATTTCGGAAGGTAGAAAGCCCCACGAACCGAGCAGTTGCCGTGTCGTTTGGGATTCATGCCGAATCGGGTTCGGTTCTACTGAATTGGATTCGGCTGTGTTGTGTTAGGTCGTTTTTCGGGTCTGACGATGTTACGACTAAGCTTTGCCGAATGTGTTGTTCACAATAAAGCGGGGAAGAAAGCAAAGATTGGTGAGACTACAAAGTTGGTAAGACATTCGGCTAATTAAATATTCGATACAACTACACACCCAAGTACTTGGAGATTACATCTTTAGCATCAGATATCATTCTATTAATGGTCTCCAAAAGATTTTTGCCTGCTTCTTGGGTTTTTATCAGAGCAGAGAGCTTCGTTTTGAGCTGTTTATCTTCAGTTAGAATTGCCGATGCTTCCTTTCGTATCCTCTCTGTCAGATCAGGGAGTTCGGCTAATTTCTTCTCGTCAGCTTCGATTTCGGTTGACAGAGTCCTCAATTCGGCTTCTAGTTCAGCTTTTCTGGTCTTCTTCAGATCAAGTGCTGGCTGCAGTCTGGCTGACAATTCTTTATTACTCTGAGCTTGAATATACAGATCTTTCAAGGATTGCTTAGCTATGGCTCTTCTTTGTTCTAAAGCTGGTTGTAAAGATTGACTTTTCAGAACCTGTCTGACTGCAGCAAATTGTTGATCCAATTGAGAGATTGGTTCCAAAGAAGCTTGAATGTCAATAGGAAGGTTGTGTTCAATGGGCTCGAGCATATCTCTCAGAAGATCAGCATCCTTGACTTGATCCTGGATGTCTTTGTGCAGAAAGGAGAAGATTTCCTTTAGTTTTGCCTGGGTTTCTTCTGATAAAGCCTGATTAGAAGAAATTTCCTCTACTTGTTCGGCAACAAGATCATCCAAAGGAAATGAGTAGCTGGGTGATGAAGTTATTTTCTCCTGGAAAGAGATATTGCCGAATTAGTGATTATCCATTGAATAAAGAACTGGGAAGACTGGGTAATCATCTCTACCTCATTCCTGATTTCTTGGATGGAGAGAGAGGGCAGCTCAAGCTCAGGCAAAGATTCTTGTATGTCATGCTGAGGAGAGCTTGGAAGGTTCTTTGGTGGAGATGAGGCTTCTGGCTGAGGTACATCAGGTAGAGCTGAAGCTGGTTCTTGATGAAAAGAGGAGCTCTCCGAAATTAGATCCATTGAAGCTTGCTCTGTGACTGAAAGAAAGTTAGTGCCGATGAAAAAGAGTTTTAAAGGACAAGATGGTGAAAAATTTTACTAATCACTGAAGCATCGGCAGGTCCTGTGCTAATGGCCAATTGCTGTGATTTGGCCTGAAATCATAAAGGAACAGAAATGAGCAGAATGAAATTAGCATTTTTACTCGAGGAAGGAGAAATTTGACCTGTGCAATTATTTTGCTGCTTGTTCTTTTCTTCTTTATAGCTGAAGGGGCAGTTAGAGAAGAAATCTTTCTCTTGGTAGAAGGTGGTGCAGCAAGAGTTGGATCCAGACTGGCAGGCCTGGACATTATTTGAGCCAAAGAAGGAGAGAGATGCCCCAGAATAGATATTGGGCCAGCGATGTTATATACAATTGCTCTAGCCAGAGGGGCAGGGACTGTGTCCTGCAGGATAACAGAGTTAAAAGTCGATGAAAGAGGATGTTATTGGAAAAACAGATGGATTATAAGAATATTTCCTCTGAATTCGGCTGATAGTCAGGCATCAAATCAAGGCAGAGAGGGTGAACTGGCACATTGAAGATATGATCATGGAGTTCTTGCCACCAAAGAATAAAAGAAGGATGAGCAAGTGCTGTTGGCACAAAAGGTTCGATCTGGTAGATGGCTGCACAACACTTGTAATAAAAAATTCTTCTTGTTTCTGTGGAATCTTTGATGATCTGCCTAGGCTTGAGGAATTCATGGAGAAATAATTTTGGGGGCACTTGGCCACATCCTAATTGCCTGGCTACTGTATTCGGCTGGTAATATTCATATGAACTTTGAACCAGCCTTCCTCCACAAAATTCGGCTGGTAAGATGCAAGGCCGAATGAAAGTGTTGAAAATTGCTGTGGATTCTGCATCTATGCATCCAGTCTCGAAGCTGAATTCACAAGGGAAAGTGAGATTGTCATTGTCCATGTATGGGAACCAGAGGGGATTGGCAAAACCTTTAAAGAAAAGTTCAAACAGTTCTCCAATGCTCTTGTTGATAGCAATAGTGGAGGCTGCTTCCCCATAGGTTTGACAGCCTTTGGTGCTCTGGGCTTCTGCTTCCTGGTAATTGACCGAGGGGAAATGTCGGCTGTTGAGGTCAATGGGGACAATTTGGTGCATGTACAGTTGCAGCCACATCTGGACGAACCACCAGGGACCGTTAACGCAGGAAATTTTCTTGTTGGTGTGCATCTGATAAATGGTCTGATGGAGCATGTGATAGACACTTCCCAGGAGATATTTCCCGAGAGGGATAAGTGTGCCTGCAGCCAAGTCTTCGGCCATTACTATGTGATTCAGAGTTGGCTCATTGGCTTTACCATAGAAAACAAATCTGCACAGCCACATATTCAGAAAGGCCCTGTATTCAACATCAGTCAGAGGACCATCATGCATATAAGTCTGGATGTATTTCTTATAACCGACTCCAGTCTTCACCCCTGTCTGTTTGGAAGAACCTTTGTACCTGTATGGGTATGTTATCCCTGTAATGTTCAGGCCGGTTATCATGTAGACATCGGCCAGGGTTGGAGTCATTGGTCCGTGACCAAAGAGAAAAGCATTCATGCCATTGGACCAGAAGTGACAAGCTGCAATCAGGAGATTTTCGTTCTTGGGTGTTTCGGCTAGAGATAGCTCCAAGCAATGAGAAATACGAAGACTGTCCCAATTCTGCGTCTGGGGGCTTTTATCTTCAAGAATCCTTTTGTACCAGTTTCTCCAGCCGGCGATTGGGGGCAGAGGCCAGTTCTTGAATGAATCTTGCCATTCGTGAGGTCTCGTCAGTGAAGTTTTGAAAGGAATCCTCTGAGACTCAGCCGCAATAATTTCGGAGGGATCTGGATTCCCTGAGGGGCCGAGGAAGAAAGATGCGGATTGCTCCTCAGTAGGGGTCAAGATTTCAGTGGTCAGAGCCTATCGAGAATAGAAGAAGAACGATTCGGGAATTCAAAATGCGATTCGAAAAGAATAATGCCGAATGTGATTGAGGGAAACAAAACTTACTTGAAGAATTTGATCCTGGTTCGCCATTTGAAGATTGGAGCTTGAGAGATTCGACGAACTAGGGTTTCGAGTTTGGAGACGCACTCTGAGGATTTGGAAGCGGAAAACGGATGTCAAAGCGGATTCAGCCTGGAGATGTTGGGGATTCCTGGTCAATTCCGAGATAAAAGCATCTTTTATCCCGAAATTGAAGGGGCATGTGTTAACACCAAAATTTAGCACCAGGAAGAGGCTGACGTGTGGGCCGGATTTGGTGGAAGGATACCATTCGGCTAAGGGGCTTTCTCTGAAGTATTCGGCAATAACGCTCTGCGGTCGGGAACGCGTCGTCATTCGGCAGAGGCATAGTTCCGCAGGCAAAAGCGGTAGCATTCGGGAAGGCGTGAAGACGTGGAAAAACATAAGGAAAAGGCCGGTTCGAACAAGGAACGCAATATGGGCACGAAGATTCGTCATTTATTTTTAGAAACAAGTATTGTAGTCGTGTCCGACTAGGAGTTGTATCAAGACCTGGGTATAAATATAAACCCATGGCATCTGTAGAAGGAATCAATCGAATCATTCATACAACAAACCGGCCCCGTGCCAACATCGAGTCCTTTAGTCGAGTCGTCGAGTTCTTCGAGAGGAGTCATCGATCCGTCGACCTCCGTAAGTACCGGCAACCTTGTATCATGCTTAGTATCATGCGGTGGATTTAAGCTTTGATGCAGGTAGTCTTGTTACCATGCTTAGTATCATCCGGTGGATTTAAGTTGTGGTCTCAAGAAGGTTCCTCTGTTAGGTCATGAGCCATGCGGTGGGCTAAGATCTAGTATGGACCAAGTTATCGGCTCTGTTAGATTTCGGCAAGATCTAACAGATTCATTAAGTTACCCCGTGTTGCTTCTTTTTTACTCTGTGCTTAATTCATGCAACACACCTTTGCCCAATCTAGACTGGTCGGGTTCGGTTCTAGACCGCAAAACGATGAAAGAACCGCGGCGTCCATATAGCCGAATCCGAAACAGTCTAGGTTGCCACGTGTCGCGGGTTCGAGCTTGTCGGTATCGGGTAGATCTTGACAGAACCGGGTATCATGCGGTAGATGCAGGTTTTTGGGTCGTCTTAGAGCTAATCATCTGGTGGATTAGAATTCGATTCGATCTGATAGATCTATCTTTATCGATCAGGCTTGTTCCTTCGCCATGGACCCCGATTCGGCTAAATAGCCGCATTCGGTAATGCTCTCACGAGTGAACGTGTGTTCGTGGGTTTGCATTGGGCAATGAATGCTTTTAGCTTCTCATGATTAGATTGTATCATGCGGTGGATTAATCTAATCTGATTAGTGGCGTGGTCTCAAACAAGTCGTATCATGCGGTGGATTAACTTGTTTGTTATCATGCTTGACGGGTGCTGCTTTCGGCCTATGCATTCTTGTTTCGATGTAAATTTGCGACTGTGTTGTGGGTTCGTATTAAACACTAAATGCTTTTAGCTTTTCATGGTTAGATTGTATCATGCGGTGGATTGATCTAATCTGATTAGTGGTGTGGTCTCAAACAAGTCGTATCATGCGGTGGATTAACTTGTTTGTTATCGTGCCTGACGGGTGCTGCTTTCGGCCTATGCATTTCTTGTTTATTGCGGATTTATGATCATGCCTCACCCTTTTATTAATCTATCATGCTTTGTTTCTCGTTAATCGGCTATGAGTATGCGTTACAATGTTCATTCGGCTGAAAGCCGATCTTTCGTCATGCTTACGTCACGCATTCGGCAGTGCGCTTCCCGCGTGCCTTGCCGATTGCCGAATGAGGCTTTAACTGCCGACAGATAGCTTCTCTGTAGCTATGTGTCGTTCGAAACTGGCTCCGTAGCCGCAAATATGGAACTGTCTGGTCTCACCCGGCACGTTCCAGGTTTTGATCTAAACGTTTTTTTGTCCCTTTGTTAGTTTTCAGGCAAACTGACTGGCACGCTTTCGGATTCATACGCACGGGCCACGTGTTGAAGCTAGCTAATTCGGCTTGCTGTGTGCTTGGCGCGAACTGCAGATTTTGCGTCAACAGTGGCGTCACGCTGGGGGGGGTCGGGGCGAGCGGCTGCGGCTGGGCCGGCTTGGCTGCGTTGGGCCGAGCGGGGAGAAGGGGGAGGAGGAGTTGGGCCGCGGGGAAAGAAGTGGAGAGGGGGCTGGGCCGGACCGGGGAAGAAGTAGAGGGGGTAAAAGTGGACCACGGAAGAGTCCAGGGAGCAGAAGTGAACTATGGGCCTAGCAACTTTTCTAGAGCTCCAAACAAAGTGATTCAAATTTGAATTTAAATAAATTTAAATTCTTGTTTGAATCACAAGCAATACAAAAATAAATGCAGCAGCATGAATGCAACAATAAATGTTTCTATCACTTATATTTGATTTTAAATTTTAGAAAATTACTATTTAGTCTATAATAAATAGGAGCAAGCTCTAAATAATTATTTAAATGCCAAAATTTTTTAAATTGAGTATTTTTGGGTGTTACAAACCTACCCCCTTAAGGTGAATCTCGTCCTCGAGATTCGGATGTAGAAGCGAAGAGCTGTGGGTACTCGGACTTGAGATCTTCTTCCCGCTCCTAAGTCGCTTCATCTGCTGAATGCCGGCTCCACTGCACCTTGCACATCCGAATGGTCTTGTTCCTCAACACTCTTTCTGACACCTCCAGGATCCTGATCGGATACTCCTCGTATGTGAGGTCCTCCTGAACATTCAACTCATCAATCGGGATCTGCTCTTCTGGCACCCGCAAGCACTTCTTCAACTGGGACACATGGAACACATCGTGTACTCCGGCTAGTCTCTCAGGCAGATCTAG
The DNA here is from genome assembly GCA_033239725.1 of Echinochloa phyllopogon. NCBI lineage: Eukaryota > Viridiplantae > Streptophyta > Magnoliopsida > Poales > Poaceae > Echinochloa > Echinochloa phyllopogon. Next base: position 46,865,601 of record BTCW01000001.1, on the reverse strand, counting down.
CCGATATGCCACTTCGCCCATCCGTTCCTGTATCCTGAACGGCCCGATGTAATGAGGCGCCAACTTGCCTTTGACATTGAACCGCTTTACTCCTCTCATGGGTGACACCTTAAGGTACACAAAGTCATCAACTCTGAAGCTGAGGTCCCTCCGTCTGACATCGGCGTAACTCTTCTGTCTGGACTGGGCCACCTTCAGGTTCTCTCTGATCACCTGCACCTGCCGCTCTGCATCTCTGAGTATTTCTGGACCAAAGACCTGACTCTCTCCAGTCTGGTTCCAGAACAATGGGGTCCGGCACTTCCTGCCATACAATGCCTCAAACGGTGCCATCTGCAGACTCTTCTGATAGCTGTTGTTGTAGGAGAACTCTTCATACGGCAAACTCTTATCCCAGCTGACGCCGTACTGCAATGCACAAGCCCTCAACATATCCTCTAGTATCTGATTGGTCCGCTCTGTCTGTCCATCTGTCTGCGGATGATAAGCCGAGCTGAAGTGCAGCTTCGTGTCCATAGACTCATGTAACTTCCGCCAGAAGTGTGAGGTGAACTGTGTACCACGATCTGACACAATCTTCTTCGGCACTCCGTGTAAGCACACAATCCGCTCCATGTACAACTCTGCTAGCCTGGCGCCTGTGTAGGTGGTCTTCACTGGCAGAAAGTGGGCCACCTTGGTCAGACGATCAACAATCACCCAAATGGAGTCGAATCCTCTCTGTGTGCGGGGCAGACCAGTGATGAAGTCCATGCCAACTTCTTCCCATTTCCACTCCGGGATCTTCAACGGCTGAAGCAATCCAGCTGGCCTCTGATGTTCTGCCTTGACTCGCTGACATGTGTCGCACAATGCCACGTGAGTCGCCACATCACGTTTCAATCCGTACCACCAGAATCTCTCCTTGATGTCCTGGTACATCTTAGTGCTGCCCGGGTGGATCGAATAAGCTGAGTCATGTGCCTCTCTCAGAATCATCTCTCTAATCTGTGCTATGTCTGGCACACATATCCTCTTTCCATGCCATAGAGTTCCCTGATCATCGACTCAGAATCCAGGGGCCTTTCCCAGTGCAACATTCCCCACAATCTCTCTGATCTTCTCATCCTGCAGCTGACCTCTCCGGATCTCCTGCTCGAGTGTGGGCTCCACTGCCATCTCTGTGATGCTGGTGACGAATCCCAGACTCATCTTCTCAAGCTCTCGGCTGAGTTCTTCAGGCAAACAATGACCAGTGATCTTGTTCACATAGCTTCTCCTGCTCAAAGCATCTGCCACCAAGTTGGCCTTCCCTGGGTGGTAGTGGATCTCCAGATCATAATCCTTGATCAGTTCCAACCATCTGCGCTGTCTCATGTTCAGATCTGTCTGAGTGAAGACGTACTTGAGGCTCTTATGATCGGTGTAGATGTCACACCTGTGCCCAATCAAGTAATGTCTCTAGATCTTTAGGGCATGTACCACAGCTGCCAACTCCAAGTCGTGCGTCGGATAGTTCTGCTCATGCTTCCTCAGCTGCCGGGACGCATAAGACACGACTCTGCCCTCCTGCATAAGGACGCAACCCAGTCCCAGACGAGATGCATCGCAGTAGATGGAGAAACTCTTAGCCAAATCTGGCAATACTAGCACTGGGGCTGTAATCAACCTCTTCTTCAACTCTTCGAAGCTGACCTGGCACGCTTCTGTCCACACAAACGCGGCATTCTTCTCTAGCAAAGCAGTCAGCGGCTTAGCAATTTTGGAGAATCCTTCAATGAACTGTCTGTAGTATCCGGCCATCCCAAGGAAACTCCTGATCTCGCTCACATCCCGTGGTGGATTCCAGCTCAATACATCGCTGACTTTCTTCGGATCAACTGCCACTCCTCCATTGGACAACACGTGTCCCAGAAATGCCACTTCCTTCAGCCAGAACTGACACTTGCTCAACTTGGCGTACAACTGATGTTCCCGAAGTCTCTGCAGCACCAATCTCAGATGTTCTTCATGTTCCTCTTCAGTCTTGGAGAAGATCAGAATGTCATCAATAAATACCACCACGAACTTGTCCAGATAGTCCATGAACACGCTGTTCATTAGGTACATGAAGTATGCGGGAGCATTCGTCAGCCCAAAGGACATGACTATGAACTCATACAACCCGTACCGAGTAGTGAAAGCGGTCTTGGGTATGTCTGACGGGCGGATCCTCATCTGATAATAGCCTGAACGAAGATCTATCTTGGAGAACACACAAGCTCCCCTCAGCTGATCGAACAGATCATCAATCCTTGGCAGCAGGTACTTGTTCTTGATGGTCACTTCATTGAGGGCTCGATAATCCACACACAACCTCTGTGTACCATCCTTCTTGTCGACGAACAATACCGGTGCTCCCCACGGCGAAGCACTCGGACGAATGTAACCAACAACTCGTCCAACTCCTTCTTGAGCTTTTCCAGCTCCTTCGCTCCCATCCTATACGGCCTCTTGGCTATAGGTGCTGTGCCAGGTTTTAGTTCAATAATGAATTCAACATCTCGTTCCGGAGGCATACCTGGCAACTCGTCAGGGAACACATCCGGGAACTGGCTCACCACTCTGATGTCTTCAGGTGTTGTCCCTTCAGCTCGATTAGCTTGGCCTTGCTCTGAGGAACTGGCTACCTGATACTCCACCTTGTCACCGGACTCGGCTGTCAGCTGGATGGTCCTCGTAGCACACCGGATCAATGCATCATATCTGGTCATCCAGCTCATACCCAGGATCATATCAAATCCAAGGGTCTCCAAGACTATCGGGCCTGCCTTGAACTCTACCCCCTTATTATGATGGGAACATGGGGGCACCGTAGAGTGGCCCGTTGCTCACCCCCCGGAGAGCTTACTAGCATAGTGTTCTTCATGGGTTTCAGGGCTAATAAATTCTTCTTCACAAAAGCAGCAGAAATGAAAGCATGCGAAGCTCCGGAATCAAATAAAACAGTGGCGGGGGTCGAATTGACGAGGAACGTACCCACGACGACATCCGTGGATGCCTCTGCTGTCTCTGCTCCTGTGTGGTTGAGCTTGCCCCGAACCGGAGTCTGCGGTGCACGACCTCCCTGCTGCTGACCCTGCGGCTGCCCAACTCTCTGAGTGCTGCTCTGACCAGGGACACCCTGAACTCTGCGAGGACAAGCATTGGCATAGTGCCCGGGCTCGTCACAGTAGTAGCACTTCTGCCCCGTCACTGCTGGGCTGACTGGACCCGGACGCTGAACTGGTCTGGGTGGTATCTGGCTGCGCTGAACTGGACCCATCTGTGGCTGACCCTGAGGACGCTGCTGCTGTGGCGCCCGAGGGAACTGAGGACGCTGCTGCTGGTACTGGCCACGACCGAGCAAGCCGGACTGGCCCTGGAAGCGCTGCTGGCCTCCCACCTGCTGACTCTGTGGAGGTGCGAAGCGTGGACGACTGCTGCTGCCCACCTGCTGTCCCTGGAGCTTCCTCTTCTTGTCCTCCATCTCACGGCGCTTGTGCTCCAACATCAGAGCGCCGTCCACCAGCTCGTGAAAAGGTCGGGAACTTGGTGCACATGAGCTGGTACTGGAGAGCATCCTGCAGACCGTCACGGAACCTGGCCTGCTTCTTCTGGTCGGTGGCCACGTCTTCTGGAGCATAACGGGCCAACGGGACGAACTTGTCACGATAGGCCATGACACTCATCCCTTCCTGCTTCAGAGCCAGGAACTCCTTCTTCTTCAGAACCATCAAAGCCTCCGGCACGTGGTGTGCACGAAAACAGCTGCAGAACTGTTGCCAAGTGATCTGAGTACCGGCCGGGCGTGAGGACTGGTATGAATCCCACCAATCCAACGCCGGCCCCTGAAGCTGCCCTCCGGCGTACAGTACCTTCTCTCTGTCATCGCATTGGGCGATGTCCAACTGCCTCTCCACTGCCTTGAGCCAGTCATCTGCCTCAAGGGGGTCGCTGGCCTTGCTGAAGGTCGGCGAGCGTCCCTTCAGAAATTCGCCCCTCTTGTCTCTGGGCGGAGCAGCTGCCTGAGGATGTGGATTGTCTTGGTTCTGCTGGATCAGCCTCATGGTCTCAGCCATCTGCTGCATCATCTGAACTTGAGCATACATCAGCTGCTCAATGGTGGGGATCTGATGATTCGGATTCAGGTTCGGGGGCGGGTTCTGGTTCGGAGGCTGGCCGCCCGCATTGCCCCTGGGGTTAGCCATCTATAATCACAAAGGTCAGATGTCAGTTGATTAGTACGAGAAAAATATATAATCCCCCTGCTATCTAAACAATAAAGTCCTTAAGCCTTATTCCAACATCTAGATGGTTGCAGACAGGTGTCTACGCCCATCACAATCATTACAAAGAACCAAATCAAACATATGCATAATAACAATAAGTACAAGCATTTAAAGACATAAACTCACACAAGACTCGACTGTTAGGTTTTTAAATTTAAAACATGGGGGTCTCCTAGTAATTTGTCATCCGTACTATCTAGGCTGCGTTCCTACAGTCAGCACGGCTCTGATACCAATCTGTCGCACCCGGATTTACACAAAACCCGGATGTGGCCATATGTGTGCCCAGGAAGTCCACGGACACATATAGCGAACAAATATGGTAAAAATCAGAGTACAATGCTTTATTAATCTCATGATAGCATATCGTTTACATCAGAGTGCTTCAGAAATAAAATCATGGACAGCGGAAGACTAATACATCTCTCTATGCGTAGCCGCAACCCCACAGGGACTCTGACTGGGAGAACGCAAGCTCAGAAGTACGGCAAGTCCTCGGGAAACTCCACAGCATAATCAGCCTGACTCCAATTTGTTACCCGTCCGGGATTTTGCCCAAAAATAATAATAACAACAAGTGTAAGTAACAGAATTACTTAGCAAGTATAGCACGGGTGATGAGGCAAAAGAGGCTTGACACTGGCTTAACTGCATTAGCACTTTTAGTTGGTTCATTTTAACCATAACTACTACATTCGATGAATCCCAGTTGTATCCTAAATTAATTAATGTAAGTCATCATCAAACAGTAATAAATATCATCTTCTAATCATAAAAGGATCTAGGCCGCTCGTGACCCTGAGCCGGGCTATCATGATAGATCGTACACTCTGCAGAGGTTTCGCCCTTTTCCCACCAGTCGCGTAAAAGTTCAGAAGAACTTTGCACCCAACCACGCACATCGACACTTCCGAGGTGTGACTGCATAGGGACGCTACGAGGCTTTCACAAGACACCCTAACAAGACAGTAGCCGCTGGAGTACTACAAGGTGGTGAGAACCTAGGCACCGAGATTGACTGACCCTCAGGGCGCAACGTGAGGGGGTCAATGGCGTCCACGCGCCGGCAAATCATGCCAACAAGTAAATGGCGCAACGCGCGGAGCTCACCGCACTCACGGTGGCTCCCAACACGGGACTGGGTCTAACGGGACCTAGCCGACGGGGCTACCGTCCTCGGTGGAATCCGAAATCACCTCGCGCCTTGCCTCCTACAACGCCGTAGGCCACTCGGTAACCACTGGCAAGCTAGAGACGTACAAGCTACTCAACCAAGACCAGAGCCATTATAGTTCTGGCGGCGGCGACAGGCTCCCAGGTTGTCGCTTTTACGAACCAGTCCTTAGGGAGAGACACTGGGGCCAGGCAAAACACACAAGCCCCAGCTCCCTGATCCAAGTTGCTAAAAAGCAAGTTTTAACATTAAGGTTGAAGTGGACCATTAATACAAGTTTAACAGTTAAGTAAAGGTGACAGTAGTTGCGCCTAGCAAAATACTACCCGTATGCAAAAACCCATAGGAATACAAGGACAGGGAAAGAAATGCTAGGTACAACCTTAAAGGTAAACAGTATTAGACACATGCGTATGTAATGAACAGTGTATTAAAAGAGTGAGTAGGTAGCAAGGATTGTCCGTGCTAAATACTTGCCTTCCTCGGAGTACGGCTGCTGCTGCGAGTCCTGCTCCGGCACGTCCTCAACGTACTCGAAGTCCAAAGCTACGGGCTCGCCGACTGGACACGATCATCACGCACGCATCCAAAGCAATCATTACATGCAAACAAAAGTAATACTATTAGAACAGTACACCATACAGTGAAAACAGTACAAAAACAGGAGCTAGAAATAATCTACGCTTCACTACGAACATATGAGCGCGAAAATCACACTAATCGGAGCTAAAACGTGAAAGTTATGGCGTTTCTAAGGTTCAGGGACTTGCTGGCAAGTTTCTGAAACTTTCAGGGGCTAAACTGCGAAAAACCAGGGACCTATACGTAATTAACAGTAGCCGCCAGGGTCTAACGCGCAAAACTACACGCGCAGGACCGTGGGTTTAATTTTTCAAAAGGTCAGGGGCTTAAATGAATAAAACAGGACCTATCTGCAATTATTTTTGAACTGGAAAGGACTGCGGGTTGATTTCTGAAAAGTTCGGGGGCTCTTTAGCAAAACCGCCCCGATTGACCGGTACTGACTCGGTCAGAACGCGTGCAGCCGTTGGATCTGATCTGGACGGCTGAGATTTAAAACGCGAAGGGGTATCGGCCGATCTAATCGTGACCGTCGATCTGAGATCGGACGCCCTGGATTTAAAACGCGAAGGGGTATCCTCGGGTTCTAATCTGGGCCGTTGCGCTCTGATCGAACGGCCCAGGGCGTGAGGCTCGCCGGGGACGAAGCCCGCACGGCGGCGCTGCCGGCTCCCGCGGCGGGGCTCGCCGGAGTTGGGTCAAACAGGCGCTACGGGGCTCCATTTACTGCGGGGTTTGGTCCTACGAGCTCGGGGGAGAGAGGCGAGTCCAACAGGGGTGAACAAGTCGAGGCTCGGGGGTTGTGGGTGGCTGCCGGCGGCAAACAGCGGAGCTGTGCTCCGGCGAGGTGGGTAGGGGTGACTACGGGGCTCTACAGGGCGCGAGACTTGTCTTGGGAGAACCAGGGAGGGACGGCAATGCTACCTGAGTGGATCAATTGGGCGGAGGAGTGGCGGAGACAGTGGTCATCGACGAGCGGCGGGCGGCGGGCGGCGGTGTACGACGGCGATGGAGCTGCGCGGCACGAGGACGGGCTTGGAGTAGCTCGGCGCGCTCCTCGTGGCTTGGCGATGCTCCTCCACGGGTCGGTCGGGGCAGTGGTGCACCGGAGCGGCGGATCGTCGTCGGCCGGCGGGTGAGCTCGGAGAAAACGGCGGCGAGGTGCGGGGAGCTCGGGTGGGAAGGAATTGGGGGCTCGGGCGGGGTTAGAGGGGTCCCAGGGCACGCCGCGGCCAAATTAAGTAGGCGCAGGGGGTGAGGGAAGGAAACTCGGCGTGCGCAATCCACGGCAGGTGCGCCATCGGCGGGCGCCGGGGAAGGAAAGGGGGAGGAGGGAGGAAGAAGGAAGGTGGCGTCACGCTGGCGTCAGCACCTGACGTGCGGGGCCGGGCTGTCAGTGACACAGGGGGGGGCGGGGCGAGCGGCTGCGGCTGGGCCGGCTTGGCTGCGTTGGGCCGAGCGGGGAGAAGGGGGAGGAGGAGTTGGGCCGCGGGGAAAGAAGTGGAGAGGGGGCTGGGCCGGACCGGGGAAGAAGTAGAGGGGGTAAAAGTGGACCAGGGAAGAGTCCAGGGAGCAGAAGTGAACTATAGGCCTAGCAACTTTTGTAGAGCTCCAAACAAAGTGATTCAAATTTGAATTTAAATAAATTTAAATTCTTGTTTGAATCACAAGCAATACAAAAATAAATGCAGCAGCATGAATGCAACAATAAATGTTTCTATCACTTATATTTGATTTTAAATTTTAGAAAATTACTATTTAGTCTATAATAAATAGGAGCAAGCTCTAAATAATTATTTAAATGCCAAAATTTTTTAAATTGAGTATTTTTGGGTGTTACACAGAATTATATATATTATTGAAGCTGAAGTTTTTATCGATTAAGGTAAGAGTTTACTAGTAGCTAGAAATTATTAGGAGGTGGCTAAATTAAGGGTATACCACCTGTCTGTTGAATTGACATGATCATACAAGAACACATGCATGTTTTACACATTTAGCTAGCCAGCCCAGAAATTAGGAAACGCATGCAAGAGAGAAATTAGGAAGCTGCCAGCTTTAACACGCCCCTATTTTTCACACCTGGACCTGGTAGCGTGCGTGCGCCTTCCTTGGCCACCAGTACGTTAACCTTCCCGGCCGGCCGGCGGGTCACTAATACTATTCCTCTCTTTCTCTCTCTATCTAACAATAGTGCTAGTAGTAATTAACCTCGCTTTCTCTCTCTCTCTCTACAACAAGGAGGAATTATAAGAGAGAGAGAGAGAGTTGGCAAGGCATCTATCTATCTATCTATCCCAGAGCGAGAGACAGGTAGAGAAAGAAAGAAAGAAAGCTGAAGCCGGCCAGGTTTCGCCATACTAGACTCCTCTTGTGTTAGTTTCTCTCTCTAGGCTAACTAGCTAGCTAGCTTGCCTTGATGGTGTATTAATATACCAAAGGAAACTTCCATCCTTTCCATTGATTGCATACTCCTATATTGTAGTGGATCGGATCCATCCATCCAGCAGCAACTCATGCAAAAGCAAAACGCCCTCTCCACTCTTCTTCTTCCTCTTCTTCTTCCCCAATAAAAAGGCAGCCTAGCTTGCTACACCCCACACACAACCGCATACTACTCTTCTTCCTTCCAAAAGGAGCGAGGCCGGCCACTTTCTTGAATATATTATTGCTTCTTCGATCCTCCGCGCGCCGCCCGCCGGCATGCAAACATCGTCGGAGCTGGAGGTGTCCGGCGAGAGGGGGGAGATCATCATCGCCAAGCTGCCGCCGCCGCCGCCGTTCGTCATCATGCCCACCACGTCCTCCACCGAGGAGCACTCCGCCGGCGAGCTGGACAGGCACCAGCAGCCGCCCCTCACCGCCGCCGTCAAGCGCAAGCGCACCAAGAGGCCGCGCCACCACCACCCGCCGGCGTCGTCGTCCGCGTCCTCCTCCGAGAGCACCACCACCGAGGAGGAGGACATGGCCCACTGCCTCATCCTCCTCGCCCAGGGCGCTGGCGCGGCCGCCGCCGTCGACTCCAAGCCGTCGCCACCGGCGCCATCGCCGCCGCCGCCGGTGCAGCAGCAGCAGAAACCGGCGCCGCCGGTGAAGAGCGAGAGGTACAGCAGCCGCAAGTACACGGAGGCGGCGATCACGGCGGACGGCGTCAAGGCCGGCTTCTACGTGTACGAGTGCAAGACGTGCAACAAGTGCTTCCCAACCTTCCAGGCGCTCGGCGGCCACCGCACAAGCCACAAGAAGCCGCGCCTCGCCGGCGCCGCCGACGATGACATCGCCACCACCGCCACCACCACCATCGCCGCCGCCGCAAACACGACGACAAATAAGCAGCAGCACAAGCCACCGATGATGTCGATGGCGATGTCGACGTCGCCGCCGCCGCCCCTTCATAAGGCGGCGGCGATCGGCGACGTGGCCGTGTTCCCGGACGTGACCACCGCGCTGAGCCTCAACAGCAGCGTCGTCTCCGCCATGAACATGAGCAGCAAGCTGATGCGGGTGCACGAGTGCTCCATATGCGGCGCCGAGTTCGCGTCGGGGCAAGCGCTCGGCGGCCACATGCGGCGCCACCGGCCGCTCAACGCGCCGCCGGAGCGCGCGGTGACGACGATGACGACGACGACGACCAAGAAAGAGGCGAGCGCGGGGATCAACCTGGAGCTGGACCTCAACCTGCCGGCGCCGTCCGACGAGGAGGCCGTGTCGTCGGCGCTTCCGGCGGCGGCGCCACCGCCGGCCGTCGTGCTCGCCCTCGGCCAGTTCAGCGACGGCAACAAGGCAGGGCTTATGCTGACAGCCTCAGCACTGGTGGATTGCCATTATTGACGCGACATGAGCGCCGGCCTAGCCTCATGAATTAATTCTTTTTCTTATTAACACTGATTGATCGATCTCTTCTCTTTTTCTTCTTCTTCTTCTTTGCTTTTCTGGGGGATGAATCGCATCCTCAATTATATACTTACAAATTTATTCTTATTGGGGTATTATATAGTATATATATGTCAAGGAAGGAAGCTGTAACTGTAACATACAATACAATACGATTGATTCTTTCAATTCTTTGGTGTGTGTAACACACACTACCATATACCATACGTACTATACTGTATCGATCTAGTACCATATTGGCGACCGATTGATGAAATAATTAGCATTGAAATTAGAGGAGATTCCAGCCTCTTGCTTTGAAAGACAAGTTTGGCAGCCACTTGGAGTGAGTGTGTGGGAGTGATCGAGTAGAGTAGAGAGTAGAGAGTAGTGAGCAGTGAGTGGTGGGTGTTGCCTGAAATGTGATGGAAAAAAAAGGGTGACAATGCCATGCCACCACCGTTTTCTCAACTTGAAAAATTAAGGGGGAAGGGGAGAGGAGTGGGTGCAATGTTATGGCCTGCTACTATCATATCCACCTTTTTCGCATGTCCTAGTTTTGTTCTTTCCAGTACCGATTTAATTGATGATATATACCGTTATGCATGCATGCTTAGACCAGCATATATATCATCAGTCGAATTTGTTTCAGATGATGAATTAATGGATATATTTTTTATTTTTCATGAAAAGGGTAAAGGGGCTCAAAAAAAGGTTTTTTTATAGATATTCTTGCTGATGAGATAGTGGTAAATTAATTAAATAAAATTAAACAGCGCATGCATATTGCGTTTCTTGTATGTGCCGCATATGCTGCAGTGAGTGAGTGAATAATGAGATGTGTCCGTTTGGGGTGATCGGATGGGAGTAGATAGTTAGCTTTTATGAGGAGCTTTGTTGTTTCAAGTGGTGTGCGTTTCCTTTTGAGCTAGCCTGGCTTAGCTTGTGGCATGCATTAATAAAGTTGGATGGATAGCGGAACGTAGATGGTGAAGTGGGCAAAGTTGCCAGCCAGCCAATATAATCCATCCATTCATCCCATCCACAGCGCTAGATCAGAGCAGGGGAATTATATTTGCATTGCAAGCAAGAAAGACAATTGGAAGCTATATATAGCTACCTGCCACTGGAATTTGTATAATTAGGGCCTGTTTGGCATAGCTCCAGTTCCAAACTTCAGTCCAGATTTACACTTTCTATGCTAAATTAATATATTTTAAATATTAGTATTTAATATAAGCTATAAATAAAATGATTCATCTAAATATTCTCTATGTAATCTCAGCTCCAACTCCAGGATTTTTTAGAGCACCTCATACCCAGCTCCAAGAACTCCACTAATTTTCTGGAGTTGGAGCTGTGCGAAACACGGCCTTGATGTAGTGATGCTGATGCATCCATATCCATGAGAAAGCAAGCAGAAGATGAATGAAGAGTGAGATCGATCGAGTTGGCATATATGTATATACGGATAGATGTCTCAGAGTTTGGTTTCTCCACCACCAAGTAAAATAAGGGCAATATATATCCTGTATTTGTATATAATGCATGGCCGGATCGGATGAGACGATGCAGCTGCTTTCTGCTACAACCTTTTTTTTTTGCATGCTGCTAGCCTGCTACTACTACCATTTTTTTTGCGAGCTGCTTTTGTTGTTTGCGAGCCACATATAGGTAGATTTCTACATATGACTCCCCGAGTGTTTTGTACCAATGACCGATGATTAATTGACCTTGTTTATATTTTTTTCAGATAGCCAAGACACATTTTTAGTCTAAATTAAATGAGGCAATCCCCAGGGAGACTTGTTATTATTTTTCGTTGTCAAATGTGGTTGGGGATTTTTTGGTTGCTACTGTAATTTGTCTTCTCTCGAGAAACATAATAATGTCTAAACTAGACTAGAAAACCCCTGGTAATTAAAAAATTGTGAAGAAGAAAATAACTGTCGACAAAAGAAAATACCCAAAAAAAAAATCCTCGATATCATGTACTGCAACACGAATGAGAGGGTTGCTAATCGATGGAGAAGTTTATTTTGCTAGGCCCGGCCCTACCTTTCGAAAAGTGCCCGGATCAGAAATAGATTTAGCCTCAGGTCTGCTTTTCAGATGAATTTGTTTGTTGAGAGGCAAGCGTGGCGGTGTGAATTGAAGTTGCCAGACTCAGCAGGTAGATGCAGGAGAGCAAGGAAGACGATCGAAAAGGCCGGGCGGCAGTAATACTTTCCGTGACTTGCACTTAGCTTTATTTATTATTTGATTGACGGACAGACAGGCACAAGCAGGCAGCACGAGGTGTTTGCGTGTTGCTGGCCTGGTCTCGCTAGCTACCTATCGCTATGCGTGCCTGCTTCCATCGATTATCGGTTCCATTTCCCTCCCTGCAGTCAATATATTTTGATCTACCTACCAATCATGAATATATATGACCAAACATCACTATTACAAAAATACTGATTATTTTCATGAACAAAATAACCTCCAAGTCATCTTCAAAATTCACAAAACTTTTTTTTGGCGATAGAACAAATAGAGAATAATCTAATTTAAAAAACATGTACCTTTATAGAATTTTAAAATCAAAATTCAATAAATTAGACAACTTTTGAAGCTTACTTATCTGATTTTTATGCACCAAAATAATTTCCAAAAAGTATGCGAAGTAACTAGTATTGTTCACATGGGATGCAATCATTAACAAAATTATTTTCTATCATAAGTTACATCTCACAATTCTCCATATAAGTTTACTTGTTGGATCGTTCAGAGTGCCAAACAAGCAATAAAAGATTCAAAGAGGTGAAATCAAAAGAATGACATTCCTTACAGAGTTACAGTATTGTGTTTTGTAGGTCGAATGGTAAGGATATGTAAAAGAGAGAGTATGGTTGACTGACACGTGCTCTCTTCCTTTCCTTTCCTTTCGTTTCATTTTCTCTCTTTTTTCTTTCATATATGTGTGCCACAGTGCTAGAGTCACCGAGAGTCAGCCGTGATGATAAGGTAGCTATCGGTGATCAATGTACGCATAGATGCATGTGTTTGCGTTGTGAATTTGTTGCGATTGTACCAAGCTGTACGTCTTGTGGTGCATGACTACATCGACCGCCCAACGACTTATTTTTGAGGTATCAGTGCAGTGCACGTATATCCAAATATGCTATTAATTAGTAAGAGAGAGATGGCCTGCCCGCCATGGTTAACACGGTTCATTTCATTAACTGGCTGCTGGATGCAAAATAGTAAGTCATACTCATATGTCTTGTCCACGACGAGAAGCATTATGTTTTGTTTATTAGTAACTCGTGTAAAAAAGAGTACTAGCTACTTATTACTTCCATGCAGGCAAATTTAAATTAAAGAACGGATCATACAGTTTTGGATTTTTTTATCACCATCAAAATTAATTACAGGAATTCGCATAAAATTGGCGACATATTTTTAAAATTTTCACGAAAATAAACGATTTCTAGCTCTACAACTATTGCGTTGAAGAATATGCAACAAAAAGTAGAAATTATAAGTCTGGAGTACTAATGCACTATATTTACCATAATGCACTACGGACCTCATATGTGTTATATATATACACTAGTATATGTAGTGTTAGTGGCACCATGCCATATTGCCATGCCAAGGCACCATCAGCATGCCGGCCATCTTGCATTGTCATGGCGGCTCATGCTGCATGAATGCTACGTACCGCCCCAAAATCCAATTTCTTTGAACTCTGAACTCTTCTCGGTTCTTTATTATTTTTGATAAAATCAACTCCTCTATTTTTTTTTACGGTCTAGTTGGAGACTTTGTAACCACCATGCATCAGTCCAGACACAGCTTCCAAATCCCTTCTTTTTATTTCTTCCCCGGCCCCATCAATAAGTATAATTCCACACTGCTAGCTCAACGCTAGCTATATATAGTACTGTGCACCTACGACTACAAATAAATGACCATGCCGTTCTATAGCTAAGACGCACATGCCAATTTGTGCTTCAGTTCTGTCAGAAACTTCAAAAATGTGTTAAAATTTTATTGGGATTTTTTAAATGAATTACACAGTACAAATATAGACGCTAATCCTACTACAATCAGCATCTTTAAAAAAAATTAGACCAGCAATTGCCAAAGTCACCACAACATACCTCACTGTCGAGGAGGTCCCATTACAACCTAACCAATTGAGCAAACAACTTATTAGCAATTAAGAGTTTGGTATTGGCAATAGATTCTAGGATCCCAAGGCCTAGCTACGTCTTGCCCCATAAATCGGAAAATAGTCCTTGCAAACTTGAGATGAATCGTCTCTTGGTGTTGTAGGAGGGGGACTTTATAAGTAGACCCTCGACCGGACCACTTTCATAAAGCACATGATCAGTTGACATGGATTATGTATGGCCCAGCCTAGAGAACGTCTCTATCAGAAAAGCAGCCACGAAAGAACCTTGCATTGCCTACCACGCACATCAGTATCAGTTTCACTATCTTCTTTACTTTTCTTTTCAAACCAAGATGCATATGCATATGCATGACGCTTTAATCCAACTTACATTGTCAAACCTCTCAAAGAGTATCCTTAGTCTCAGTACACAGTTTCACTACACGGTCTACAGGTGGGTATTGACGTAAAGGTTGAATATGTCTGAGCCTGCTCCCTGCTGGTTACCCTAGATGGAAGGATCACAGATGAAAACCCAGATCAGATCATCATGTGATTTTCTGGAGACACAAGCCCCTGAACATGGTCCTTGAATTAAACACAAACGAAAGTGCACATCAGACCTGCTGAATAAATAGAGAACAGGTACTCACCAACAGTTGCTGTGAATCATGGCTTCCTGCAGAACAAAGGAACAGTGTGGTGCCTGAACCAACCAGCTGTTTGTTTGAATTAACATCCACTTCCATCAATCCGGTAGCAGCTGTTCCAGTCCATGTCAGTTATTGGTCAAGCAAAAGATTAGGTAGCAAGCCCACACAGCCGCATGTCCAAGTCCAAGCAACTCAACCTCATGCTTCGCTTCACTCATTGGACAAAGGCGTCATGGAGAAACACACAAGAAAGGAACTTTTTCAGCTGTGCTGCGTGCATTGGTTAACCAACGTGTCACGCTTCCAACAGCCATTCTGGAATGATTCACGTCACGTGGAAACGCCTGTTATGCAGGTGAAAAAACAAAAGAGAGACTTGGATGCATCATCCACATGCCTCTGCCTTTACACTTGTCAAACAGGAGTTGCTCATGCGTTTCCTTCCAGCCTCAACATTCTCCAATCCAGTCTCCGGTCTACCAGAAGCTGCTGCTGCCAACCTGGACCCTCCTACATATTCCAACAAAAGTTTGATTTTTCGGTTATCAACTCATTTTTAGGATCCATCTTTTTTCCAGGGCTGCGAGAAACTCCTGTACTGCTCAGAAGAATAAGGGATACAGATAGATCAGTCAACAATATTTAAGGAAACCATTTCAAGCAACAGAATTCTGCAGCACGCCATTCAGAAATTCCTTGTTTTATATTCCAAGGTCAAATTTCTTCGCAAGCCTAGAAATGAAGCAACACATCAACTGACCAAAATTATTACACAGCTGAATTGAACTAGTCTTAGCACAAAAATTCCCAGTCAAAGGATCTGATCGGTCCACTGATCCTCAAAAGAATTTGACCCGACATCACCAGCTAAACTTTACCTGACACCTAGTCATACCATTGCCTGCACCAGTAACACATATTGTGTTTAGCAATGAACTAGTTCACCGTGCACTTGTGGTATTAAAGGTTGAAAATACAGAACTATCAATTGTACCTGTGTGTCAGTCTCCTGCGTGCATCTATTGTACATCATTCAGGTAGTTATCAATGAAACCTCCATTTTCCTATGCAAGGAGCACAGGAAAGGAAGCTAGAGTTGTATCGACAGCTCGGTAGCACAAGTCCAGAAGTAGAAGCAAAACTAACCATCCTGCATGAATTATGCCAACAAGAGATCTATTCAATGCCTTGGGTGATGGGAACAAAGGAGAGCTGACTAAAATTGTGGTGAAGAGAACAGAGGAAAGAAAACAGAACAGATATAGATACAATCATCTCACCAATGGCATATCACTGCATGTGAATAGGATACGCTCAAACTGGTAAAACTTTAGATAACACATCTATCACTTCATAATGGTTTCTTTCTCAGTGGTGTTCCCTATCGATACAATTTGCAAAGCTGTGCCTCCAACCAGCCATGCCGTGAGCTCCGGTTGTTGCTCAAAGTGTTTGAGGGGAAATATACTTCCCTCTTTTGTCTCGACACCATAGACAAATGGAAGCCTCACAGTTAGAAAGCTCTCAGGTGGGAGGATAACTCGACACCCAATACTGAATAATCCTTCTCGCTCATGATCAGAGACATTCGATGGTAAACATGAACCCTGATGCAAGAAGGGAAAAGGCAGCAACTCCATTTAGTGATATATTCTGTTTAAAACATCTGGGTTAAAAGGAATTGTCTTCCCATAACTACTCTGTGCATGAGTAAACTAAACTACATGCTTGATGTTGAATATAGATGGCTGTACTTGCCTCGAACTGTACAAGCGGGCAGCTTGCCAACAGGACAGGGAAATCAGGTGTCACCTGCATTAAGGAGAGCCTAGACATTAGTAGAAAGACAAGATTACAGAACTCCAAGAAACAGGGATCAACTAAAAACCCATCTTTACTTGAATCAAATATTCAAATCCTTTTTCCTGCTGTATAAGTGTGAATGAGCATACCATGTCATATCTAAATACAACATAGAGCTTTAGCTTAAACATTATAACTTACAATAAAAATCCGTTGAAGTTGTGATACAGCACCAGCAAACTTTACATCTTGATGTTCCTTCCTTTCTGACATCTTACAATGTGGACAGTGCATATATATTGGCAAGTTTCTGTTAATGAGTGAAAATGCTTCTCCACCATCATCAATTGCGATGCTTCGAAAACAATGCTCCCCCCGTTTTTCATTCTGTAGATCTGAAAGCCAAGGAGAAGGCTGTGAGGTCTCTGCATCAACCCTCAGCTGCATTGACTGCTGCTGGCTGTTTCTCCCTGATGATTCCAGTGGCTTAATGTTTTTCCGTCCACTGTCCACTGTAGATGCTGTCAAAACAGAAGCATTTTGGATCAACTTTTGAGTATGCTTGCTTTCTGCTTCTTTGTTCGCAAATGGTCTTTGATACTGCAAACAGGAAGAATCAATCTCCTTCATATGTTTCTCTGACAGTAAGAATCGATGCCCATAGGGACACTCATGCTCAAATCCAACATACACAACAAACTGTTGTACCGGTTGATTAGTTTCTCTAGTCTCATTTCCAACAGCCACTGGTATTATATTGCTCCCTATCTGTAAAAATGGCTTCCCATCAGCACTTTCACTGCTCTTGTTTCTGATCAATTTCGCAGGTTCGCTTTCAGCTAGAGGCACTTGGCTGAGAGCCACCTGACCTCGGCCATCGGTCTGGTCTGCTATATTCATTTGCCGCTCATCTTTTCGACCACCAGGTTTTGGTGGCCTCGTTTGTTGAAGAGAAGGAAACTCAGAATCTTTTGCTGTGGTGCCAGCAACAACTTCAGCAAAGGGCTTTTTCATAGTAAAATTTGGAAGACCTCTACCAAAATTAATACCCAAGTTGCTCATTGATTCCATTTCAGGTTGTTTTCCAGCATTTTCAGGTTTTGCAGATTTAATTTGTGGTGCAACTTGGGTTACGGCAGATTTCACTTCACCAATGACTACTGGGGGAGTCTGGGGGTTCATATTAGATCTTGTGGATGAAGTAATAGTACTAGAACGATTTCCATTTCTCATTTGCCCCTTACCAACAGATATCATCCACCTTAGAAGATACCTCTCTTTAGGGCTAAACCCACTTTGGAGTAACCCTTTTGTTGGCTTGTAATATCTTGCTCCTCCAAGTCGCACCAAACGCCAAGAGGATACTGAAAACGAGCCAGCATCACGACCTCTCGGAAGCACAAGGGTAGGTAGTAGATCTTCACAATTAGAGAAACAATTAAAAGACACGTTGGCTGTCTGAAAGTCAAAAGGATCGTCTCTAAGGCGACGTGACCGGCCACAGGCACACGCATGGAGGAAGACATATCCACTAGAATGTTGCTGTACTGCATCTGATGAAGAGAGATCACCATGCCTCCTGTGCTTGCATGGTCTGCCAGTAAGACTTACAGCATCACATTGCTGCCTTCCAGATTCCCATATTGCCCGGCACTCATCTTCCAGCTTCTTTGAGAATACCCTGACTGCTGGTCCTTTAACCATTGAGCAAAAGGATTGCAATGCCTTCTGTAGCTGCACTTCATGCATGCTGGTCGGGTAAAAGGCAGGTAACCCTTTCAGGTACATCTCCTTAGCAGATGGAAGCACCCTTTTGCACCATGATGAGGAAAATTTCATGTTCAGCCCACTAATGCTTTCCAAGCAAGATAATGTGATGTCAATAGCATTAGATCCTCCAGCAGGAAGTTGGTCATTTTTCTCACTTGTAAGAATCTTGCTTTCAGATAGACCACTCAACGCATTTCTTCCACTAAGCAGTGCAGTGAGAATAGAGGTGCTTATAGACATCCATTTATCAAAAGTAGGGAGATCAGGAGCATTAACTGGCTTCCCGGCTGCAGCTGAAACTGCTGCTGCTGCTGCAGCAGCAGCCACCATGCCAACACCAGCAACAGACCCGGCAGTTGCATTGCATGAGTACCCCCTCCCTTTCAGCGCATCAGACTGCCGAAATATAAACTCCTTGATTAACTGAAAGTCATCATGATTTGTTGGGTGGTAGTTGTTTTCCAGTGAAAGAATATCCAATGGTGATTTGGAGCTCAAAGAATCTTCAAACAATCCTGCACTGACATCTAGTGGCTCCTGTTTCTTATTGATAGACCGTTCCAACAGTGCAACAGCCCTCGACGTATCAAGTGAGAACAAGGGTATATGATGACTCATGTTACTTGCACCCCTCGGGCCAATATGTCCTGGCTCCATGCCAGCAAGTACCCTACACTTCTTGAGCAAGACACGAATCTGTCCCTCTAATGAGGAATGCGACTTCTTGCCTGAACTGCTCTCAGATTTGTTTGCTGCCCGGGCAAGCATAACCAGTGAACCAGAACCTTTTGAAGCTGAGCTTTGTTTTGATAATCCATCAGAAGTAGAACCCTGATTTGATGAAAATGAGTCACCCATATCATCCAAACTTGCCTTACCACTTGAAACATCAACTGGATCATCCTCAAAGACAAAGAGCAATACAGGAATGCATTGGCCTGGCAATACAGAAGGATTTGAACTGGTCCCAGACATAAGTGAGATGGCTGAGGACTGGCGACCAGAGTGACCTCCACGACGTGCTGGAGGGGAGATGGAGCTTCCCTTGTGGGTTGCTCGTGTTGGGGTGTCGGAAGTAACAGTTTTGGCAGGAATAGCGCCTGCCACCAGTGACTTCACAAATGGAGCGAAAGCATGCTTTGAAGACTGCAGCAGTCGGAATTTCTTTAAGGTTTGTGTGTTAAATCTGAAGCCTTCTTGCAGAAATATAATTATGTGGCAGACCTAGAATTTTGCAAAGTATATCAAAATCAACCCGCATCCTCATTGTCAAAAAAAAAAAGGAAAGAGAACCATAGTCATTGGGGCGGTCAAAGGCATCCATTATTGTAGAACTATGATTATGAGGCATGTGAATCTACAAAATAACTAATTATGATGACAAGATCTTAAATATGGTAGAGAATCAAACCTTATCCACATCTGAACACAGGCAAGCAACACTTACAGGTTTAGCTCTAAGATATCATAAGAGAGGCAATAAATTGTTAAGGGAAAGAAAAAGTAAAGCTAAGCGCAAAGTAAGCATTATAGAACATAGAACAAAGAAAAAACCAGCAGGTAACTTCACAATAAAATGTAGTTCCTCAAACAATGGCAATGCTATACTAATTCTATAAGTGCACACAGAAGGCACCAACCTTCTGTAATCTATCTTTACATAACTCTCCAATCAAAAAACGTATTATGAATTGAACCTGGAAAGAGGCGCAGCTAATAGCCACGGCCCACGACGAAGCAGTAAAATCATTTTTATGATCAGATAAACACATAGAAACACCATCACGACTTGATATGATCAGTAAATCGCAAATTTGCAGCTATTTCACTAATCCTCTAGCACTCATACATAATCTTTGGTCGTTTAGAAGAATGAAATGGTAAAGCTATATTTTCCATTACGGCACTTTATGATAACCAAATAGCAGTTAGAAGAAGACCTATGAACTTTTAACCGAGGCAACAGATACGGAAACCTCAAGTTGTCAGTGCATCAATAACTAGGTACTCTGATGCAGCTAGATTCTTAGGATAGCATGTACTCTAACGAGCAAAAGCACAGTAGGAAAGGGAACTCACGGAGAACATGAAGAGCATCTCCGGGAGGTCGCCACCGCCGGCGCTAATTCCTCCCGCCTCCAGCGGCGCGGGTGGCTGTGTGAGGTGCAGGAACACCATCCTCTTGTCGGTGTCGCGGTGGTACCTGACGCTCCCAGCGAGGCTCCCCGCCGAGCCGCCCGGGGAGAAGACGTGGGCGTCGAGGATCCGGTCCGCGAGGGCGGCGGTCCCCGCGGCGCCGACGAAGCCGACGGCGACGACGCCGTCGTGGGAGGCAGGAGCGGTGGAGGGCGCCGAGGAGGGGTTCGGGGAGGTTGGCGGGGGAGTGCGGGAGAGGACGCGGACGGCGGAGGAGGGGGTCGCCGGAGGAGGCGGCGGCGGCGGCTCCATCGCCGGCGGCGAGGCGGACGGAGGTCGCGCTTCTGCTCGGCTTGTCCGTATCTGCGTTCCTCTGGGGTTTGATTAAGGCTTTGAGGTGGCCAGAATTAGTGGGCCCTTTTGTTGGGCCGAATTGAGGTGCCGAGTTGTTCGACGGGCCTTGGCATGGTCGCCGGATGTCGTTGCAGTCTAAGCGGGCCGCGGCCCACAATAGAAAGGAATGAATAGTTTGTGGAGCCCATCTCATCTCCGTCTTCTTCCTTCCTTGACTTCTCCCCCAACCCAACTGCCCGCATCGCCACCGCATAGCACGCGCTCCGGATCGGCGACCAGACGACGACGAGGAGGAGGAGACGAGCGGAGCAAGCAATAAGGTTAAAAGGGATCGATCTAGGAGACAGATCCATCTGACGACATGGTGAGACAGATCCGGTTCCAGCTGAATCGCTCTTCTTTCTTGCTGCAATTTCTCACCCGAATGGCGGTGTGTGATGTGCTTGCTTAGGTTTGCGTCGCGTGCCTGCTGCCCCTCTTCCTGATCCCGGTGGTCAACGCCCTCCCCTACCTCTTCGACCTCATCCTCGTATGTACCATCCGCCCTGATCCCCATCTCCCTTTATTTTCCCTTTGTTTCTTTCTTTCTATCCATTTATTTAGTGTGCTGGATTCCTGATTTAATTTCCCTAGCCTGCTAGTACCTTCATAAACTGCACTGCAACCATAATAATTTGTCTAGATTCCTCCTTGGTGCACCGAATCAGCGACGCTCTAGAGAAACCTAGTTGTCAGTTACCGATTCATCTGCATCTGATTTGTATGAACCAGCAGCTAGGGTGGAAGGCAGCTTTGTCCAACAATTTGGTTAGGATTTCTTGGGTTTATATGATCATCAAAGTTGCTCACCAGCAATTTGTAC
Organism: Echinochloa phyllopogon; assembly: GCA_033239725.1. Lineage (NCBI taxonomy): Eukaryota > Viridiplantae > Streptophyta > Magnoliopsida > Poales > Poaceae > Echinochloa > Echinochloa phyllopogon. The sequence goes on along the minus strand of BTCW01000001.1, from coordinate 46,843,943 downwards.
CCACCTGACCTTCCAGTAATCAACTCACCTTTCCAACAAAAAAAACACACACACAGTCATGCTGATTCCTTAGCAACAACAGAATCCGATAAATTTACAAGTGACACCCAACCTACAGTTGACAATTATCACACTCGCAACTCACAAGGATGGGTCATCTTGATCGTGATATGCGAATGTGTGATATGTTTCTTGTGCAGAGTAAATTCAGCCAGCACACTGGTACTAATCATTGAGCTAATCAGGATAGGCGGTGTCCCTTAGGGTTAGGGACACCAATTCACACCCCTAAGCGTGAATAACTGAAGTCAGATTCGAGATTGCACTGGTTGACATATACAAGCATTGGACAGCAGTGCTTCAGAGTGTTTTTGTTTTTTTCCCAATTAAATAAGTAATCCATGCTTGGAAGATATCATGTTATTGGTTTTCTTTTGAGAAGTAATATACATGTATACACGATAGTGCTTTAGTGATGTAGGTCAGGTCTACTGTGTACTCATGCCATAATCATGCTGAATCAAACATATTTCAGATTCTGCCAAGCCATACATTCATCTTCTTTATCAACCAGAACTGACCAGTGGTGTCCTTGCTGACCGCATAAATCCTCGTGGCTTTGCATGCGCATTTTTGTAATACCAATGAAAAGGGCTTTTGTTCTCTACTGACACTCTGTTGCTTACGTGTGGAAACTGATTTGGGCCTTGAATGATATTCCAGAGCAAGGTGTATCGGCTATTTGGATGGGAATACAGGAGACCAGAAAGAGTCCCACCTGCTTGTCCTTACAAGCCTGCAGCTAAGAACAACGATGAGGTGAGGTTACATGCAATTTGATTGCTTTGGAAAAATGATGGTTGGTACTTTTGGTCTCCAGATTATTCATACAATTTGATTGCTTCTAGTGAAAGACATAGAATTTACTGGATAAGCCACAGCTAGACCCATGGGTATTGCTCTTGATATGTGTGGTATCATTCTGCAGGAGGAAAAACTTGAGAACCTTAATTAGTAGCTGGGAAACATTCATATTTTGAGTTTCCTCAATATTTTGTCTGGTTTAGCTGTGAACTGCTTATTTGCGTGCTCTGTGTCTGCAGGGTGCGAGTGAATCGAAACCCCTAGTTGAACCCCACGCTGCTGCTGCTGCTGCTGCTGCTGCTGCTGGTGGTGGTGCAGAAGATAAGAAAGAGGAATGATATGCGTGTATTCACTCGGTTCATGTTAACTGATGCTTGAATAGAGAGCATTTCTCAATCTGCCAACATATCTATCTACTATAACTAAGAACGGAATAATTGTTGTGACGAATATATATTTGGATAATGGGTGTACTAGCTTGTATGTAATTGGGCTCCCGCCCTTACTGTTTGCGTGACTGATCTTGTCATTATCGATGGAGATGAACTTGCAGTCGCAAATTACTAATGTGCAGTTGCTGGATGGATGGTGTACGTTAAAAGTTTGTTTGCTTGAAAGAGATGGTCAACTGGGCATGCATTGCAGCATTATTATTCCTTACATACTCCTATGTTTGTTATTGAACCAAAGTGTCACAAAGAAACACCATATTGGATGGATCTTCCATGCATCCAGTTGAGGAAGAAGATACAACACTCCAGATTATTTGTTGTACTCTAGAACGGCATAGAAGGGGTCGAGGTAGATGGCCCTGAAGGTGGTGAAGCCGGCGGCGATGCCGAGTTGGCGGAACTCCTCCTGGGAGCGCTCCCTGCCCTGGGTGCGGTAGGTGGTCATGACGAAGATGTCGTTCTCCAGCAGCGCCCTGGTCCTGGTGCTGGTGTCCGTCTCCTCCGGCACCACCGGCTCGCAGGCGATCACCTTGCCGCCCTCCGGCAGCGCGCTGTAGCAGTTGCGCAGGATGGCAGTGCACTCCTCGTTGGTCCACGTCGTCAGAACCCACTGCATGCATATTATTTGTCAGTCATATATGAAGTAGAAGATGAATGTACGTGGTGTACTGCCTGTATGCAATGCACTGGAACACAAAGCCATTGTTACCTTCATGAAGATGGCATCGCCGGAGGGGATGGACTTGAACATGTCTCCACCCACATGCCTCACTCCTGCAGTCGACGATACAAATATACAATACAGTAGTCTGTTCGCATTACGAGACCTTCTTCTTATTATAATAATGGCTTTGTTTTGCGGCCCTGTACTCTATTTTTTAATCAATTGATGATTAAGAAAAAAAAAGGTATGCAGCGACAACCGGAGCAGAAGATTATAGATTGTGCTGTCGATTTCGGCGTGGGCGTGGCAGACGTTGCTGCATTAGCACACGGCAATGGAATAAATAAATAAACGTCGTAAAAGCCAACAAGGAAAACAACAAGGGAGTTGATTCAGCTGGCTCTGGCTGGGTCCTGTCTAGAAAGAAACATATATAATCTGTAGAGATAGATGATGCCTTATGTCTGACCCGGCCACATAGACTGATTCAGCTTGCAGCTGGTAACAACTGTAGTGGAGGAGTATCAATTACATGGGCCTGGGCCTTGTTAATACTCTACTGCAGTTTGATGAAAGAATTCAATTCAAAGGCAGCATGGGCGCATGCGCAGGGCGCGCGCGCACACACACACACGCCTCGTGCCGTGCGTGCCCCACCTGCTCTGCCTCGGCAGACAGCAGTGTCATGCTCGTGTCAGTGATTATTTTCGACCATTCTCGCTCGTGAAAACGCCCTCCCGGATGAGAGATGGCTTCCGCACCCTCCCCCTCCCCTACCACCACGCCGGCTGCCACAGCGGCGCCGGCGGCCACCACCCCTCAGCGCAGCTTGCCGCTAGCCACCCCGACGACGGCATCCACCCCGGCTCCCGCTCTCCCCGGCTCCTCCCGGCCGCCGCATGACGGACCTGAAGGTAATTCCCCTCCTCCCCCTGGATTCGAGATACCCTACAAGACGTCGTCGAGGGTCGCCGCCACCTCTGGTTCGCGTCTCTCGCCGGAGGCAAGACCTTTCTCTCCCAGATCCTGGGCGCTGGAGAGTGAGGAGGAGTCCGAACGCGTGGATTATGAGTTCAGCCCTTCGTCCTCCCCGCCGATGTCCTCGCCGAGCTACAGGGAGGTGCTCTGCGGTACGTCGTCGCCGCGCCTCGCCCCTGCTGCGGCCGAGGTGGCGGAGCCTGAGGCACCGGTGACGGAGGCGGGCGCGCGGCGGAGGCACCGCAGACCCTCGCGTCGGGTCCGTCAGCGCGTGCCGCCGCCGCCACTGCGGGCTGTACCGGCACCGGCCACCGCGGCCGCTGCGACGGGGCGCCCATCGACCGACCGGCTGGGACTTCGGAGGGACCTCGCGGCGAGGCTCGGGCCTGCACCTGCCCCATCGATCGACCGCCGGCGCGGCCGGACTGACGAGGACGGCTTCCAGGAATACCTCTCAAGGTCGACAAGGCGGCGACTGCAACGTGAGGAGCAGCAGGCGGGCCGGCAACCGCCTGCGAGGCGCTTCCCTCCGGAGCTCGACGGCAGGTGCTTGAACTGCCGCTCTTACTCTCATCGGGTTGCCACCTGTAGGCTTTCGCGTAGGTGCTTACGCTGCCATGGTTTTCGCCACTTGGCCAGAGAGTGCCACAGGCCTCGCCGACCTTCGCTGTCTCTGCCGGCGGCGCGGACGCAGACCCGTGCCCCTCATCCGCCACGACGAGTGCGACGGGAGCCACAGGTGACCGGCACTAGCCGTGGGACGGTGCCAAGGCAAGCACCTCAGGCCCAGCGTGTCATCATCCGCATGGACGGGCCGAGGACACCGCCGGCGTGCGCTGACCCAAGCCACACGCCTTCGCCGCCGGTCGTTCAGCACTTGGAGGCACCACTGGCCACTGCGTCGACGGAACCATCCCTGCGGATGGAGCCGGACGCCTGCTACATGGACTTCAGTGAAAGCATGGCCAGGGAGGAGACTCGGCTGCGCTTCTCCTTGATCGCGCAGATCGGGAACGTCTCCGACGGATACACACCGGCAACGGTCAAGGAGGCTGTTGCTGCTTGCGCCGGTGCGGAGTTAGAGCCGGTGGTTGTCACGCCACTCACGCCGGAGAGCTTCTTGCTGATCTGCTCCTCCCAAGCAGTGCATGACCGGCTCACGGCGTCCAACCCAATTCCCATGGCGACCGCCCATCTCTCGGTGAGGCCGTGGACGCGCCTGGAGTCTGCCGCCTCGCTCACTCTCTCCAGGGTCAAGCTCGAGTTGGTTGGCATTCCTGCACACGCCTGGGACTTGGACACGGTGAGCAAGTTGCTTGCCCCATCCTGTTGGGTTGAGAAATTGGAGCCGATGACTGCTGAGAAGACAGATCTTCGACAGTTCGTGCTATGGGTTCGTGCTATGGGCCTGGACGTTGGATCCCTTCGCGATCCCGGCCTCCCGGAAGCTGTCCATTGCTGAGCCTGAAACTCCGGTGGTGCACAATGACCCGGAGATGCAGCGGATCTTCGCCGGAGTGGTGCCTTACCTCTGGCAGAAGCACTTCCTCACGTATCGGATCCACTTCCACCTGAGGAGCATGGCAGATTTCGCCTCCCGGCCGTCATCGACGCCAAGCTCCTCGTCGCTGTCGGAGGATGGCTACAGCGGTCCGGACAGCAATCCCGATCGGTCCTATGGGCTCCGCGGGGGTGACGGTGGCCCTCGACTACAGGGCTTCCCTCGCCGTGATGCTGCCGGAGTTGGTGGCGGCGGCGGCGCCGCACCAGAGGCAAGGACGACGCCCATCCTGGGGTCCACCACGACAGCGGTGACCGGGGCAGTAGAGACAGAGGACCCTGACCTCTCTTAAAAGGAGAAAAGGGGCGCTTTGGAAAAGAACTTTCTCAAAGTGAATTCAAACAACGGAGTCGCGACAATGACAGTGCCAGTGATAGAAGCAGAAGCGGTGGCTCTCCCGGCAAAAGCGATGAAAGGTGACAAGACAACGGGCGGATCCTCTTGGGGGGAGTTGCCCAGTCTGGTCATGCAAAGGGCAGCAGTGGAGGAGTGGCAGAGCGCCAGCAAGCTGTGTCGGGACGAAAGCAGCTGGGCCCCTGACGACCAGGCCTTTGACCCGATGCTCGAGGAGGCTGCCCTGGCCGTAGCGCTGTTGCATCGCCAAGGCTTGGTCCCCGCGGCGTCCCAGGGTGCAGAGGACCCCGAGGAGGAAACGATGCCGGCGCCGGTGGGTCACCCCACGACGGAGCCGAGCGAGACGATCTCCCCTCCTGGGCCAAGGGGAGAAGAGGATGGGCCTCGTGGGCTGGCAACCAATGCGCCCACAGTCGCGCCACCGGGCCCTCCACAGATGACCGGAGGGATGACTGGCGGGCTGGGCCTCACTGACCAGGCCGGCGAGCCGTGCACGCCCACGCCTGCTTCGACCAGGACTGTGGCTAATCCGGCAACGGAGACGCCTAGCTCTGCTGCAAAGCTCTCAGCTTTCACCAGGGCAATACAGAAGAAGATCCCAACACCGTTGCTTGCCAAGCCTGCAAAGGCCAAGCGACCAGCGTTGGAGCGGATGGACAAAGGTGACCTCCCCAAGCGAAGCGAGCGCATCGCGAACAAACCAATGGCGAAGGTCCCAACATCCCAGAGGGCGTCCGTCCTGTTGATGCAGAAACTTGGTCATGTCGCCCTGACGCAGGATGCGCGACAGGAATACAAGAAGTTGTACGCCAAGAACATGCGTAACGACCACTATGACGCAGTCAAAGACCTAATGCCGTCCCTGCAGTGCTCCTGCCCTGCCTTCGGGTTGCAGGCCTAGGCGTGTATGCCGGGGTCGGGTTGATGTATTCTTCCATGAATCCTATCACTCTCATTTCGTGGAACGTGCGCGGGCTAAAGTCGTTGCGCACGCAGCAACCAAGGAGAAGGAGGCGAGGGTTGGATTCCCTGTTCATGCTCATCATCTGGAGTATTTGGAAGGAGAGAAATGACAGGATGTTCAATAATAGGATTGCAACCGTTGCCGAGCTAGTTCATAGGATCAGGCTCGAAGTAGAGCTCTGGGTACTGGCAGGAGCCGAGCGTCTTGGTAGTTTCGTTTGTGAGTAGATTGAGTTCTATCTCTGCCTGGCCTCCGGCCAAGGGTTGTCTCGCTGTTGTAAGCGTGGCGTGTGCTTCTGCCTCGCCGGAGTTTTTGTACTTGGGACTCTTGATCCATTTTCTTCTTAATACAAAAATATGCTGCTCTCCTGCATATTGGACAAAAAAATGCTCGTGTCGTGCGTAGAGATTCGTGCAGGGTGAAGGAACCTCTTCGAGGACGGACGGCGCCCCTTACTCGTGATGCGATGAATCGAATGGAAATGAATCGAATTGAACGGTGTAGTACATACGTACCGGCGATGGGCGGCGCTGCGGCGACGACGTCGGGCAGGTCGAAGTTGATGCCGTGCTTGATGGTGCGGACCCTTCGCATGATCATCTCCAGGCACGCCCCGGAGCTTCCGCCGACGTCCACCAGCGTGGCCACGCCGTCGAAGCCGCCGGCGTAGCCGCCGTCGGCGAGCAGCGCCTCCATGAAGGGCTCCGAGACCCCGGCCATGGCGCGGAGCATCACCTCGTTGGCCTCCCTGTCCCTGCCGTAGTAGGCGTAGGCGGGGACGCCGGCGTTGGCGCGGGCGAAGGGCTCGGGCCCAGCGGGGTCCAGCACCGCCTCGTGGAGCCGAGGCCACGCCGCCACCAGCGCCTCCTGGTGGTGCTGCACCACGTAGTCGGCGTACGACGCGCCCGAGGGGCCCGACGGCACGAGGGTGCGACCCACCGCCGTCAGAGAGAAGCGCCGCCGGGCCCGTCCCTCCTCCTTCTCCTCGTGCTCCTCGGAGAAGACGCCGCGAGAGGCCAGCAGGCGGAGGAGGCGCTCCAGGACGGAGGGGTCCGGGTGGCCCTCCGGGAGGAGCTCGGCGGCGGAGCGCGGGGTGTTGACGCCGCCGGCCCACACGGCGGAGGGGACGCCCAGCCGGATCACGGCCGTCAGCGCCATGGGGACGGAGATCATGTTGGCCAGCTCCATCATGGCCAGCCGGGCCTCCGCCGGAGACATCTCGCCGGCAGCAGGCGGCGGCGGCGGCGACATTTCTCTTCTATTTGGAATGGGTCACTAGCTAGTAGGAATGGAATGGAATGGAAGGGAATGGTGTGCAGCGAGCCAGCGAGCCGAGCACACCCCCAAGAAGAAGAGTCACGGTACAGTTGGTTGCGCCCATACGGGGCCGATCGATGGCTCCGTTTGGGTTGTGGCCCAGCACGAGCCCACCCGTCCCTCCCGGCATGAGTTGCTGGTACACAGGACAGGACAGCAGGCAGCAACAAGCTTGGTGTGATACGGCCGTAACAGAAAGGGGACCTGAAACTGAAATTTCAGCTACACACCACTGAGAGAATCACATGACGCACAGCCTACCTCCCTACTTTCCCTGTTTGTTGGTCCATACATACATACAGGTTGCCACCACAGCTCAAAACGTACAGCAAGTTAAGATCAGGATCATCAGATACTCGAGTAATAATAATCAAGGAACCTAGCAGTATATCATCATTCCATTCCATTCCATTGCTGGTGTCTGTCTGGTTCGGTTCAGGATCAGTGTATAAATATACAGCGAAACAACTTACATTGGGCATCTTCCCTTCCCAACCCCAACGCAAGCTCTTTCAGAATCAATGGCACGCCCTTTGCCGCTCGCGTCTAGTCTCCGCAAACAGCAAGGCAACAAATATGCACGTAAGTAACCCACCCACCAACCTGTAGGTACACAAAGAAATACAAGAACCAAGGAGAAAAACGAGACCTCCTTTTTTTTGGTTTTTTTTCTGTCCCATTTTCCTGAACAAGCTTCTTCACTTGCAGCAAAACTTCATTGCCGTTAACTTATTCCCTTTCCTACTGTAATGTACTCCCACCACTTTTTACATTACCGAGTATGCACGGACTACCTCCACGATGGGGGCCCGGCAAAGCGGGCACTTGCCACCGCTGCGCACAAGCTCATTTGCACATTTTGAGCAAGTACACATGTGCCCACACCTGCCATCATCAATCATACAAAAAGATTTAAGAAGATTATACACCGTGCCGTTCATATATAGACTGCTAGGGCAAGGAACCTTGGGTGCAGAGTGTTTCCTCACCTGTACAGTAGAGAATCAATTTGAGTATCGCAGCATACGCAGCAGGTTCCCTTCCTCACTTGATTCCATTTTGATCCATCGTCAGATAGATCCACCGATAACCCTGGCAGAAAAAATGAAGCAATTTAACACGGAGCATGCATACTTGACCAATGAATGGCAATCGGAAAGGAAAAAGAAAGGGGGAACAGTCCAATCATGATGCTATAAGAAACATCCAACCTTCAGCTCCTGCAGATCGATTCAAGGCCGCTGACACTTCTTGTCTCACTGAACGTTGCAATTCCAGCTGCAAGTCCATGCACGCCTCCAGCATCCTCTGCATGTTGCTCATCCCTTGCTGAAGTCTACCCATGTCAGCTCTCAAATCATTAATAGCATCCCATTCCTGCAAGAAAACACAACCAAAAAAAATTCCCAGGGTTGAGCTTTTTTTTTTCTTAACATAGCAGCACATGGTATTGAAGCAAATTTAGAGCCATAGCATTAACAGAAATACGATGGCACATCTCATGATCGCATCACTTTTTTTTTTACTCATGACACTACTGGAAGAGAATATATATTTTCCCATTCTATACAGAGGATCCAAACAATAATTGAGAAGATAACGCACGGGATCTGCATGATGTACCCTGTGTCTGCTGCTCCAGTTATTATGACGCAATTCTCTGTGCCATAATGGTTGTCGCGGCGGCAAAGGTGGAGCAGGGATAACAAGGGCAGGTCTGTTGACAGGAGCCTGGAATTGCCGACCTTCATTGTTCCTTTCTTGTTCCTGATTTTCATTTGGTGAATTAGAAGGGGGCATGGCTGCCTCAAGATTCCAGTTGAGGGGACCATGGCCACGCCGTTGAACATATGACCTTATTAATTGCTCCAAACTTTCACCAAAGCCATTACTCAGAAGATTGGACACACTTCGCCTGGCAATTCAAAACATGAAAATAGCTTGAGAATGGCGTTAGATGGAAAATCAAGGGACTTTCAGAAGAAATTTCCACACTGGAGGTCAAAATACCTGCTAAGTAATTCTCTAAGTTCCATGCTGTACACATTGTCATCTTCAGGTGGGATAAACCTATTTTCGGTCCTAGGAATGGGACCTGTATCAAGTGTGGAATCTTGGTAATCATCTTGCCAGTTCTCCACGGTACCGTGAGAATCGTCATCGTGCCAGTCATCATGCTCTTCTTGGAGATGACCATGCTCCCTATCGTCGTCATCGACGGTTTCACTGTGTAAATCTTCTGCATTATCTTCCCAATTTCTGTCAGCACCCTCTTCAATCTCACTGGGCCATCTATCAAGCCTGCCATCCAAAGATGGCTGCCAGAATCCCGTGTCATCTTCTGTCTCGCCTTGCCTCATATTATCACCTTGAGTAAGAGACTCTTGCATCACAGCTATGCCATCCAATGGTACACTCGGTGAGTGTGCCTCAGCATGATTTGCATCCACCTCTTGTAAATCCACATTCTCCAGCACAGTTTGGGCTGAATCCTCACTATCAATAAAAGTCCTGATCTCAGCCCCTTGTTGAGATTCATCGTTACCTAGTAATCTACCACTTTCAGCCACAGAAGCATCAGACTGGCTAACATCTTGACTACTTACAACACTCTCTGATCTGAAAAAAGCACAAAAAGTTGCCCTCTATCAAATTCAAAGTGTCTGAAAACCTTACATACAGTATCACATAGCAAGAGCTCTATTTTCAAGGACTGGATAGAACAAAAATGTTCAAGGGATGTAAATTGCACTGCAGCAGGCAATCTTAACAGGCAGACACCCATTTCCAGCCTTTTGAACCAGCCCGTGTGAACCTTGAGATTACACATAAAATAAACTGAGACTCAGCAAGGCACAGAAATGTAATCCCTCTGTTTCATGCTATTTGAATCCACTGAAATTTTAGAGCACTAAAGATGCATGCTGTTCTTTAAGAAATTTTAGTATTCACATTTTAATGTCACAAAAATCATTTACATTTAGTATGAAATAAATATATCCTGCAGATCCTTTTCAGTTTGGCAATGTTCATTATTTATATCTAGATCAGACACATGTAAATGCCAAGTAGATTTCTCATCAACAGATGATATGCTAATATAAATATACCGTCAAGATTGCTTCTTGAAGGCCATGTAAAATAAAACGACACTTCTTGTAGAAGGACAATGGAGGCAGCAAGGTACAAGGAATAACATTGGTAATGAATGAATTGGAGGGACAGAGGTAAAATATATATGAACTGAGACTGGTGGTAATAAAAGATATGATATTCCTTGCTTCCATGAGTCAGTGAATTATCCATTAAAAACATATCGGATCAAAAAGATCGACAGCTCTAGTGCTAAGGGTGGGCCGTATCATCATGTAATACTATCGATACTCTGGATAAGTGCAGCTCTCAGCAGCAACAGTTAAACAGCACAACAGTCAAGAGATACAGATTTACAAGCGGGTGTGGTAGGTACAAGATAGTTGGTATCACCATCAAACTACTAGAAGACATGCTGAGGCTGGATTCAGTGCAGGGACCCTAACTTCCAGAGTATGCTAGTCAATATCATCAATACATTTTGCAGTACCATTTAAAGCCTATTTAGTTGGTGAACAGTCTAACAAGAATGGCTTGCCATCAAAAGGACCAGTATAGTTAGCAGCAGTGGCACCTGAAACCTTGCCTACAATTTTCCCTTTGAGAACTAGTTACACAAGCACCATAGTAAATGGTCACTGGTTCATTCAAGAACTAATTTCGAGATCAGTAGCATTGGTGCCACTATGAAACTATGCACAAATCCCATGATTGAATTACACTGACTTGCTAAAGTTGAATACAAATATATAAAAAAAATGCAAGGTTTCTCTTTCACATTGCTGAAATGGTTTCAATGTTTGATCCAACACCTATCCAGCCCAAGAGAGCAACTTTATTCTTTTTTTATCACACTGTAATCTGGTAATGTCACAGTCCCGTACTTTTAGCTGGCTTGCATGCACGTATTTTCCTGATTTCAGACTTGGCTCCTTAAGAATGGAGAAACTTGATACAAACAAGATTCCCGTAAGTCCTTGTCCTTGGCTCCTTGCTATACTAGACTTTCAGGTAAAATATGGTGGATTATCATCACAGAATCTTTTCTAGGAACAGCACCGGTACAGTTTAGGATACTAAAAGATGATTAAGAGACATGCAATGAATCTATAAATTTGCATTAAATAAGGCTCAGAATATCAACAGGAAGCTGTGATGTTACAATGGTAAAATACTTTTGCTGCTAAAGATAAGGAACATGGGGCAGACGAACAATGTGCTAGTGGACTAAGGAATGTGTGTCCAGAGGCACCCCAGAATTTTAAGGGACCACAAACAAAAATGAAGCTGTACAACTGTGTCTAGGCTATACTATAATGGAAGGGAGTGGCAAGTAGTAACTGACTGTTCTCTCTTCCAAAACCCCCATACATGAGAATTATCAAAATCAAAATATCATAAATAGCACAGCGCTTTCTCTCCCAACATTCTGGGTTACACAACAGGTCGAACTGATGCTATTGAACTATCCTGCCAGGAGTTGCATTAGCATTGAACGGGCATGAAGCACACACTCGCATTCATGTAGGCGATAAAGAAGTTGTAATAGGAAGGAATGCTAACCTCAAGGAGGGCACACGATGGCTCTGCCTCAACTGCCCAAGCTCCCTCGCTGCCACAGATGGTGGCCGCTCCTCTTCAACCGGAAGCGCCCCATTCCTCAAGAACCTCCCTCTAAGCAATCCCTGGAACACCACGCATTTCAGAAAACGGAATGCATGGATGGTATCACAGGCAAGCGGTTCCTGCAGCACAATGGTCCCACCTGGATGCGGTTGCGACTGCGGCGAGGGAACTCCGACACGGCATGGTACCCTGATATCCCTTGCAGCTCGCGCTGGCGCTCCCTGGCCATCCGGCTGATGACATCCAACCGTGCCTGTCGGCCGCGTAGCCGAGGCGGCTCCCCTCGCCTGTCCCTGTCCCCGCCACCAGGCTCATCCCTGCGCGAGCCTGTCCGGGAGTCTCGCGGCTGGCTGGCCATCTGCACCCACTCTCTGACGAGCCTTACCCTCTGCCTCTCCGTCTCGCCGAGCCACTCCCCGTTGGCCGCTGCGGCGACGGCATTCGCACCGTCGGCGGGGTCCGTGAGGCGGCGCGCGATCTGGCGCACGCGGTCGCGGTCGGCGGTGTCCGGCGAGGGCTCGCGGTCGAAGGGCTGGTCGGCGTCGGTGCGGCGGTGCTCGAGCTCGCGCCACATCTGCAGGAGGGAGGAGGGCGCGGTGGGCGAGGGCGCCTGCGGGCGCGGCGGCGGCGGCGTGGCGGGCGAGGAGAGGAGGAATGAGGAGGGGTCGAGGGTGGAGACAGGGTGGAGGCGGGCGAGGGCGAGGAGCTCGGCCTCGCGGTTGCGGCGCTCGACCTCGCGCTCCATGGAGGAGAGGACCTCCTCGGCCTGGCGCGCGACCCAGCGGCTGAGCAGGCGCGACTCCCGCCTTCGCCTCCGCGCCGCCGAGGACTCGGCCTCGTCGGGCTCATGGGCCCCGGGCCCTCCCCCTCCGGCGGCGGCGGAGCAGGAGGAGGAGGAGGAAGGGGGCGGGGAGAAGCAGCCGCCGAGGTGGTCGCAGACGAGGTCCTCGAGGTCGCGGCGGAAGTCGGCGGCGGCGCCCATGCGGTGGTGGTGGTACTCGTCCATGGCGCCCTGGGATTGAGATGCCCTAACCCTAATATATATATATGAATTAATAAACAATCGGTAATCGGGGATAGATGGATGGATTGATCGATTTGGAAATGGCTAATGCGGAGGAGGGGACGGGGTGGGGATTAGGGCGGGGATGGGACCGCGGCTAGGCGGAGGCATTCGGAAGCAATCGGAGATCGGAGCCGGAGCCAGCGTCGGCGAGGCGGAGGAGGATTGGATTGGGTGGGGAAGGGGGAGAGGAGGAGACGCAACTCACGGAGGAAAGGAGAGAGAAAGCTAGAGAGAGACAAGGGAGGCCGAGGTGGAAGACGAACAAGGTGGAGAAGAGATTGTCCGTATTTCTTTTTTTCTTTTTTGGTTGTTGCAAATTTGGTGTGGGTCCCTCTCCTCCCCAAGATAGCGAGAGGAGAGAGAGGCAAGCGCGTCGTATCTCTTCTCTTTCTCATACACACGCACGGGTCGGGTACCGTATGTATTTGGGTCCTTTCTGATATGTATACTGTATATATATATACTGTTATTTTCATTAAAAATACTGTATATATATTCTCATGAATTTTATTCATATACAGCGTATTTTTTGATTATTCGGGATTATTTATTTATTGGACGAACGATGAAAGAGATGAAATGGAACGGGATCGCACCAACGAAACCGGATTTTCCGTCATGGCGTCACGTCACCGTGGGGCCCACCATGGACACGTGGAATTGTCTTTTGCTTCCGGACAATCTCGCGCCAAGCTTCTCCAACTCCTCATTGGCAGAAGAAAATTCTGGAGCTTTAACAATGACAATAACAATAATACTAATCTTGCTTGCGCTGCTAACCTCAACATACGTACGGTTCAGTGCAACAGGGTTCTCCGATTCTCCCTCTCCTACTCCCTGATTTCTTATGAATTGATTGATTGATGATCCCCGGGAAATTAAACCACATCAAGGGAATGAAAATATCTGAACTATTTTAAATCAGCAGCTTAGCAAAATGAAAGTCTAGCCACAAGAGGAAAGCCGTTCTCTTACTCTTACTCAAAAAAAAACGCTGCTTTTGGAGTTGGGGGGAAGTTGAAGTGCCCATTTCAGATCAGGTGACTGCAACCACATTTTACATTCTCTAGCTAACTCTCATGAATTCACCTAAAAAAGATCCCTCCATCCACACGTGTATCTAGTTTAAATTCAAGGACAGACACATTGTTTAGCGCAGTTAATAATGAGGCAATCCACTTTATCTGTTGTCAAAACGAAGTGCAAACAAGATGCAGTTTTCAATTTTAATAGTATACTAGCAAAGTCACATGTGCGCATGTATAAAATAAAATAAATTGAATTAAGCATAACATATAAATATAGTTACAACCCGCGCGGCACGCGCGTGCTAAACTCTATTCTATACATTTGTCTCAACTCATGTGTCACGTACGTTTATTGATGACATGTAGGTACTAAACAGACCAGCCGTGCGAAACGCTTTTAAAAATACTTTATATTCGCTCTCTCATGTATATAGAGCTTTATGTATTATCAAAACTCAATAGTTGGTATTTGTTTATATGAAGAAAAACTCTCTGTTTATTGTCTATTAGTAATACGGGATAATTGTGTGTAGACGTGGGTACAAATGTGGGTATATTTATGTGGGTCCTTTTTCGGATGAAAAAAGTTTAGCGGGGAAACAACTAAAAGAGCTTGGAACAGACAATTTTTTATTGTGTTTTTTTGTTCTTCCCTCCCACCAAAGCCCGACAGGTGGGTCCTCTGTGAGAGGGTGGGGTGGATTTTTTGGTGGAACGTATTTTTAATTCTCTAGGATCCTTTTAGTATAGATTATTCGCTAATAATAATAATATTTTTTGTTTATCTATTATTATTGCCACTGTGCATATCCCCCTATATAATTGTATACTCCTATATAATATTTTATATAAGGGAATTTCATGTGCTTTCATTTTCCCATATCATCAGCTATCGATCTTGTCCTCTCTCAAAAACTTGCATTATATGTATATAAGTTGCCCTCTTATGATCAGACATGTCGTACCCTTTCATTACATGTTTCAGGTCTTCCCATCATCATAATAATAATAACATCGAGAAGACAATAAACTGCATTTTTTCATGCTTATTAAAAACATGTCCATATCGTGCAACAGCGGCGTCATGTGTCAAAGTACACGTACTCGACAGATTGACATCTTCTTCTTTATTGTTGCGGCTCATCACTTTATATGTCTACCTTAGCTCCACCCCTTCAACTCAAGAAAGAAAATGCAGAGCAGCTGAATGCAGCAACGACAGACAAGCGGCCACTCAGCTCAAAAGGACCGAATGATAATCCCATTTTTTACTTTATTAGACGGGAGAAAGTCGAACAGGGACACTCGACTGCAAGCAAAAAATGAATTTTGTTAAAAAAAATTGCAATTCAAATTCTTCTTCAACTGGACTCTTTAATTACTAGCATGAACGCACGTGCGGCACGCACGTTTATTGATGACACATATGTACTAAAACAATATCACTTGAGTGGATCATGGCAAACAGACCATTCATGCGAAGCGCTTTTATAAATACTTTATATTCGCTCTCTCATGTATAGAGAGTTTTAGATATTCTCAAATGTAGATGCACATCATTTTTGAGATAGCTGGTCTTTATTTATATATAGATATAGAAAAAACTCTCCAATCTATTGTTTATTAGCAATACGGGATAATTGTGTATAGACGTAGTTACAAATGTGGGTATATCATGAGCAGGTGGGTCCGCGTGGGTATGGGTAGAGTCTTAGGTGAAAAAAGTTTCGCATTTTACACTGTTTTCCCACATTTTTCCACGTCTTCCCACGTCCTACAACCCGACAGGTGGGCCCTTTACGAGGGGTGGGGGTGGATTTTTTGGGTGAGAAGTGTTTTTAATTCTCTAGGATCCTTTTAGTATAGAGTAGCAAAGGCACAAGTGCGCACGCACATGTATAAATAAAATAAATCAAACATAACATATAAAATATAGTTGCAATGCCCGCACGGCACGCGCGTGCTAAACTCTCTTCTATACATTTGTCTCAACTCATGTGCCACGCACGTTTATTTAAAATTTAAAAATATTTTATATTCGCTCTCTCATGTATAGAGAGCTTTATGTATATTCTCAAAACTCAATAATTGGCATTTATTTATATGAAGGAAAACTCTCCGATTTATTGTCTATTAGCAATACGAGATAGACGTGGGTATATTTAGGTGGGTCCTTTTTTGAGTGAAAAAAGTTGAGCGGGGAAACAACTAAAAGAGCCTGGAGCAGTCAATTTTTTGTTACGTTTTTTGTTCTTCCCTCCCACCAAAACCCGACAGGTGGGTCCTCTGTGAGAGGGTGGGGGTGGATTTTTTGGTGGAACATGTTTTCAATTCTCTAGGATCCTTTCAGTATAGTTAGATTACTGCCAGCACTACTTTTGTGTTAGGTAGTATTTTGATTAGAGATGGTTAATAAAATGGCAATAGAGCTAAACCAGACAGGGGAGAAGGGATCAGTACCATTGCTTTGTGCCCAAGAATTGCCTCTCTGTAAACTTGTTGGTTGCTAGGCATCTGGAAGATATGAATTTAGAATGAATGGCTCAAAAGCATTATAGCTAGTAAGAGTACGTGTTTCCTCTCGTGTTATTATTAATCGCTTGCCAAGGAATTGAATCATGGGCAGTGATGAAAAAGCAGGGTAATCTTGCATCTTTTGTGTTGAGAAATTAAAGCAGGGTGTTATGTGCTCATAGACCCTAATCGTCCCCTAAGTCTGCTTGTCCCCCCACTTTTTCAACAAAGTGAAATGATGCATTGGACTTTTTGCAATATCTATGAAAAGTACTGCTATAGTACTATCCTATGCTTGGCAAGTGGCAGTGTCATGACAAGAAGGGGTAAACAAATCCATTCTAGTTTATGCAATGGTATTGACTTAATTATTAGTAGATCGCAAACAAAATATATTTTAGTAGTTCCAAACCTTAATAACGTCTTACTGTTGTACGCCATGCAAACATGTGGCTAAACTAACTAGATCAGATGTACCAAGTCACCAGATCAACTGACCAAAGCAGCCAGGGAGAGAAGAGGAGATATATAGGTGAGGGAGGGGGAATATAAAAAAGAGAAATAAAATATTAGCAAGTCAATGGAGTAGAAGAAAATAAAGTGGCATTGATAGTCTTAACAGTGAAGTGATAACAAGTTAACAGCGATGTTGCATCCGATCAAAGCAAGACAAGTTCCTTCTGATCGATAAAGGCACAAACAGTAG
Source organism: Echinochloa phyllopogon (assembly GCA_033239725.1). Classification (NCBI taxonomy): domain Eukaryota; kingdom Viridiplantae; phylum Streptophyta; class Magnoliopsida; order Poales; family Poaceae; genus Echinochloa; species Echinochloa phyllopogon. The sequence continues at coordinate 46,826,756 of BTCW01000001.1, read as the reverse complement.
TGAGGCTGCATTTCCTTTGTGCCTGAGCGTAGGAGATGATACGGAAATTAAACCGCGAAGAGTGGGGATATAGAAGTTTTTGCTATGCGTGTATGTCGAGTATAAAGTAAAATCTATTTATCCAGAAAATTCAAAATAAATTGTAATCTAGGAAGGAGGAATATCTGACATTGTGCCAACCGCTCCTCCATTTTACACATCCCCAACTAAAAATAAAAGGATATATGATGGCTTGGCTTGGGATTAAAAAGGCCGGCGTGCCATGCCAAGTGATCATTAGCAGACAGGCCAAAAGATTGAAGCTTTGGCCGCACAGAGATTAGATTTGCAAAGGGATATGAATGTTGGTTTCCTTGTTGAGATCTTAGCCTTCGCAGTTCGATCAGACTAGCAACTACTGACGGGTACATAGGTAGGGAGGACCACATATATCCAGTATACATATACATAATCGATGGTTAGTTACTTGTATTAATATTAAGTAATTACCTAGCTAGAGTATTTGCAGGACCATAAAGATCAGTAATCACCTTCCAAACAGAGTATTTGCTTTCAAAACTGATCTTTATGGTCTAGGTTATGCAGGAATGCATGACGATACCGGAGGCCTTCCGGATGATTGCTAGTATTTCCTTTCAAAACTCAAACTGGTGCACCTCCGATTTTCAAGTCCAAACACAGCTTATGGCCGTTGCATTCTTGCAGAATGAGCAGGCAGTAGCACGGCCGGGAAGTGAATCGTGGCGAGCGAGCCTGTCCCCTGAGCAATCTTGTTCCTCAAGCAGCATCTTTGCTTCTTGCTCGATGGGTACCTCAACCTGGACGGCCTTGGATACTTGTCCCTGCACCTACAACACTCTGGCCTCTTGTACAGGAATACATCCTCCAGGCTTGCCGCCGCTTCCATCACATGTCTCACATATCTCACAAAGTAATCCTCCGGTTGAAAATTGAAGATGACCAGAGTAGTCAGGCTCTGATGCTTCAAGTCAGATGCTTCCCACTCCACGTTCTTCTTCTCAGCGTACAGCCGTGTCCTCCTCCTTTTTTCATCTGTTTCCATTTCGCATACATGGTCCCAAACCTGCACGGCATGTGAAAACGTAACAACAAACACGAGTGATCCTATCAAATGCAAATGAAAAAAAAACAGAGAGCTCTAGTGTCAATTGCATGTATGTGTATTGTAAAGAGCATAGTTTTTTTTCTGTAACTCATAAAGAGCATACCGTCATATACAACTCCTTTAAGGAGGGTGCAGCATCAAGAATGAACATAGTCCAAGTCAGATCACATCCTTCAGGAAGATCAATTAGATTCGCGTAAATCAGTCTGTGAAACGTAGACACCAATCCTTTTGGAGTTTCAGGTTGAACCCAAATCTGAAACAAGAAATGAAAACGTGATATGTGTTGGTGGCTGGCCGGAGCTCTTGACCGCCGGCGAGCTCACAATCTAGGCAAAACATCACAAACACACACTTGAACACTTGGAACACAGGTAGTTTGTGCAGCGCTGGAACAGCTGCTTTTCTGGGTGTTCTTCTCCTTTTATTCAACTGATAACAGAAAAGAGAGAGAGGCCGGTGGATCTCCTAGCATCTCGCATGAACGTGTCCATCCCCACGCCAGCGCTGATGCACCCAGTCCGGGCACTCCCGGGTCGTGCGCGAGCTATTCTCGCCACGCCCTCCTACGCGCACGGCAGCCACAGATCGGTGCTCGTGCGCATGCTAACACAAAAGTAGGAAAGCTAATTAACTAACACATGCAAGGATTACTAACAATATGTGGTAGTCAGAAAAAAAAAACAAGCAGATGTAAATACCGGGAAATTATCTCCTTAATTTACCTTTTCGCTTTTAAAATTCAGAGTCAGATCTTGTACAGAGGTATTGCCAAGGAACTTGCTTAAGGTAACCATTTTGTGCCAGCTAAGGAAAGTACTACCAAGGCTTACAGCCTCCAGCATTGGGACGTAACCAAAAGATAGTGGATCTTGGAAAGAGATCCAACCCTCAAAAGTCAGCTGCGTGAGTTTTGGGAGCCACTTGAGCTCAACTCTTTCAAAACCACATCTAAAAATGCTAAGCTTATTAAGTTGAGCGTGTACAAATTGCAGCATGGTCTGAACCCCAGAGTCACAGTTGTACAATCGCAAATGCCTTAATCGCCTACAAGTGCTTAGTACATTGGGAACGTCCAGTTCACCAAATCTCAAATTATCTAGATGGAGGCATGTGAGGCCACCAAATGCATTGGAACAAGCACTGAAAAATGACATGAACTGTCTCCCGTAATCGACCAAACCATCATCAGTGCACTCGATGGCTGCCTTCTCTGTCAATATTACGAATTCAGCTGCTTCGACGTTGTGGGCAACAGTATGCCCAATGGAAATAGAGTCGTCATCTCTCAGGTAGAATGTCATGTGTAGAAGGTGGATATAATTGCACTGACTGTAATCCCTTCGTGATAGGATGCTTTTTGTTGCTTCAACAACAGCAGAATTGCTACGAACCAATTCGTCAGCAGAGGGCTTGAACACACCCTTTGGTAGCAAGTTATTAACATCTATCACCAGTCGGGAGAGCATAGCAGGAAGTTGCATCCAACGCTTGGAGAGAACACTGGTTCTTGCAGCATCGCGGACATCAAGTCGGTCAAGGATGGTGAGCAAAATGTCGTCGGGCAACTTGCTGAGCTTATCGTTTCGACAGCCTTTCTGCACCTGGCATGGAAACAAATCACAATTTGTTCGAAGATTTCGAAACAAAAAATTATTTCGATTCAAGGGTTCTGATGAGACAACGTGGAATGTGGACAATTACTGAGCTCTTTTACGGTGCGCCATACTAGCAAGTACTAGTATGTAATATAAACTAGATATTAGCAGGGGTATCATGGTAACTAAAAAAATTCCACATGGACAAAGTGACGAACGTCTGTGACTAAAATGAAATGAAAGGATACAAATGAAAATAAAGTAAAGTAGGAGAGACAGAAACAATAAAATGAAAAATTAAAGATATGCCATAATTACATATCTGCCATTCCAAACTTAAAGATATGTCAAAATTACAAATCTGCCATTTTATTTTTTCCCATAGTACCCTTATACTACCTATACTACTTAGTTCATACTACATATACTACTAAACATTATTACAGTAGTATACAATTAATCTGGATCGTCCGATCTTTACATATTAGTCCTTCAATCTTTACATACTACTCTCTCTGTCCCTAATTAATAGTCGTTTTGGGTTTTCGTGTCACACATTAAATTGGATTTGTAGAAAAAACGTGTAACATTTGTATCTCCAAATAAATTTGTTAAACAACTAGATTCAAATATCTATCTAATGATATTGATTTTATACTATAAATATTAATATATATATATATATTTAATCAAAGTTATTTCTTGGGAAGCGAAAACGACAGATATTTAGGGACGGAGGGAGTAGTCCTTTTTAAGGCTAGTATGGCGCACCGTAAAAGAAATGTTACTGAAGATTTGCTCGATGAACCAAAAGGAAAAAAAAGAACAAGAGGGACTTTATGCTGTTATTAGCATCGCAACGTTATATTGTAGAAGCATGCAATTTTGTCTAACATTGGGAAAAGTGGGAGAGGGAGACGACTTGCATTGTTTATGAGCACCATTGTTGATGATCCGATGCAATCAGATGCAGTGACAGGCCACAAGAAAAAAAATCCTTTCGTTCTTTCTTCTATCTACTATACCTAGGTCAGAAAACCAATTCCCGACCCCCAAGTTTATCAAGGGTGAGGTCAGAGAACCGACTGCCCCTCGAATAAAAAGATCGAGAAGAGGAAACAAGAACGTTTCCGGAGCCTATTACAAAGGAAATACGGGCTCTAGGATTCTGATGAGGAATCCAAAAGATAATAATACTAGAACACTACAACTACTAATGTCCTTTGTTTGTTCCAACTAGTTCTGGGAGATGCGCCAGCAACACATCTGAAAAGACACGATAGATAGCGAACAAGTGCAGGAACTAGTTGCGCTACCGATTCCTAAGTAAGAAAAGAAAAGAAACATAACAAACAAGGAACTGGTTGCTTGCTTGTGTGGACCGAACGACAGGCCAATTTCAAGAAGAAACAAGGGCCACACCACGGGGACATGGCTGGCAAAGCCCACCAAGCCTATCGTTTATTAGTTGGCTCACAACTTACTTATTGGGCTCAAATAGACGATTCGATCGAGTGGAACTCAAGTGGGTGCGCACAGAGAACCAGAGCAATTCACAACCAGGGAGAATTAATGGAAGAAGTGCATATATATTGCATTGATTGATTTTAGCAGAAGGCGGCGGCGCAATCAAGAAACACGTACTGGCGGCCTCGTCGATCGCTGGATCAGCATCGCGTACACATACACGTACTCACACGAACTTACTGTAACTAACATGGCGATCGATTATATTGATCGATCGATAGATAATTACGTACATATATAGATAAAACATATATGCGTGTATATATAGGACTAGTTATTGATGATTATCTATCATTGGTTGGGATGTTGGATGGTACTAGCTAATTGAGCGAGCGAGCTTGCATTATTGGTGCTCGATCAATTAGTCGCGGCTCTTGAAGGGGATGGCCCTGACGACGACGACGACGTGGTAGATGGCAGCAAGAGCAGCGCCGATGAAGGGGCCAACCCAGAAGATCCACTGCCATCATTATCCATCAGTACGTGTTGTTAGTAATAATTAATCAAGAGTTCATTAATCAATATACACAAGAGATACGATTGTCAGTTAATACTGTATATATATACTAGTACTCGATCAGTACTCACGTGGTCGTTCCATGCTTGGCACCTCGATGGCCGCTCCGAGGCTTCTGGCGGGGTTGATTCCGGTGCCGGTACGTGATGGGGATGGTGGCGAGGTGCACGAGGAAGACGGCGAAGCCGATGGGGAGCGGCGCCAGGATGGTCGCGCGCGCTGCGCTTGGCGTCGGTGGCGGTGTAGACGAGGACGAAGGTGCCGACGATCTCGGCGCCCAGGCCGTCGCCCCTGGTGTACCCCGGGCTCACGGCGTTGGCGCCGCCGCCGGCGCCCATGTAGAGCCCCCGCTGGAAGCCCTTGACGACGCCGGCGCCGCAGACGGCGCCCAGGCACTGCATCACCACGTAGAAGAGCGCCCTGGTGAGCGAGAGCTTGCGGGCGAGGAAGAGGCCCAAGGTGACGGCGGGGTTGATGTGGCCGCCGGAGATGCCGGCGGTGCAGTAGACGAGGCCGGGCGAAGATCATGCCGCCGAAGGACCAGGCGATGCCCTGGATGCCGACGGTGGCGCACTTGCTGGGCGACCTGCTCACGCCCATCACCGTCAGGATGCTGATGTAGAGGAAGAGGAAGGTGGCCACGAACTCGGCGATGCCGGCGCGGTAAAAGGACCACGACGTCAGCTCCTCCGCCTCGAACAGCGGCGCCGGAGGAGGCTCCTTGTAGTCCTTATTGTCGTCGTCGGCGCCGGCCCCCGCCTGCGCCGCCGTGCCGATGGGCTGACGCTCCGAGTAGCGGTTCGCGCCAAGCCGAACATCCTCCTCCTTGCCCTCCATTATTAATTGATGATTTGCTAGCTACTTTTATTTGGGGGTGTACTGTACGTGTGAGAAATTAAAGCTAGCTAATGGATCGAGACGATCGATCGATGATGATGCCTTTGGATCGCTAGCTCTTCAATTTATAGCTAGGGGGGTCGTCGAAGATAGAGAAGAAGTGGTGGATATATAATCGATCGATGACACGGTTTGGTTTTCTTAATCACTGGCTGATAGCCCAGCCAGCCAGGGTTTATTAGCTCCATGTATCATTTCATATTCTTGTGCAGATGAATTGTTTACAATTGATCTATCAAATCATCTGTACAAGAGGTCCATAGCTTAGCTAGCCATATAGGTGGCGATGGCATGACAAAACCTTTACTAATATAATTAATACTATCGAATAGTTTCATTCAGCAGTTGTTAGCATTCATACTAGTTTATTAGACGGAGATAAGATAGGATTAGGGGTTTAACAAAACCAAATTAATTACTTGATGGACTGCTAGATAGGCAGGTTTGAGAAAGGGCTAGCTCTCCGATCCGGAATATGATGATGTACCCTTTTTGTTCACAAGTAGGGCCTTGTTTAGATCTCAAAAGCAACTCCCAAATTTACTATGAAAAAGAAGATTTCTCGTCACATCAAAATGTCATAACATGTATGGAGTACTAAATGTAGATAAAATAAAAAACTAATTGCACCGTTTTGTTGTGCTCTGCGAGACGAACATTTTGAGCCTAATTAATCAATTTTTGGACAATTTTTCACAAATACAAATAAAATGCTACAGTGACACAATGATTACGAACTGACATCAAACTTCCAAATTCAACCTCTAAACAAAGCCTATGCAGACACGGACAGAGTGGTCACTTGGGAGCTAGCTTTATCCTTTCCTTTGTGAGCTCAGCATGCATCTAGCTGTCTCGAGCGATCGATGTCACTACTATATACTATATAATAACCACCTGATCAATGATAGCCACAAACCAGCCATCACGGCACTCTTGCTAACATAAAACAGCGCAAACTTAGCACAGCCAGGAGCTAAATAAATACTCCCTCCGTTTTTAAATATATGATGTTTAAGACAGGCAAATTAGTTCATTTTTGAACTAAATAGCTTGTCCTAAACGACATATATTCAAGAACAGAGGTAGTAAATAATATCATCATGAGATAAGAGCAAAACCAGCCATGTGCATGTCCTCAACATGCCCTAGCTAGTAGGTTATTTTCCTTTTTGAGTTAAATGCATCATTAGTACACAAACTTGACGAGTGGGTGCATTTAGGTACACCATCTCTCTAATTGCTCGTTTAGGAGCAACAACTTGGCATTTGGGTGCAAATAGGTCACCATGATGACACATGGCAAAAAAAGGCCATGTAGATAGCGTCGCAGCGGTGTGCAGTGTGCTAGCCATTTTTTTTACAAAAATTCTTACTCATTATGCAATTTAGGTTAGTTTAGTAGTATCTTTTTTAGATTTTGTTTGTAGTATCTTTTAGACAAAGAGTATTGTTAAATGTTTAAAATCATATATTTTACGAAAAATAGTTATTTTCTTAGAGGTGAAATGAAATAATATAACAAACAAGATATATATTTGGCATCGACCGTAGACATCATATAAATGCAAAAAATTGACATTTTGATTCGTAGCTCAGTTTGCAGTACCTGCCTCTCAATAAAATTTGAGTGGTAATATATATCCTTAAATTGTCGTGTTGTGCTGATATACTGTTCATCTTGTATCAGCATCATAAATACTTGATGTTTGCCAAAACTAGTATATGTCAAAATAAATCCTAATAAACAATAAAATATGACCAAATATACACATATGCTACCGACATGGCATTGTTTTACCCGTGTGTCATGTCGGTGACCTATTTGCACCCATATGCTAAGTTGTTGCTCCTAAATGAGCAATTAGAAAGATGATGTACCTAAACGCACCCACTAGTCAAGTTTGTGTATTAGTGATGCATTTAACTCTTCTTTCTTTCTTTATTTATTTATTAGTATATGCATGATCCGTTAACTGTAATAATAAGGGCGAAAAGGAAACAAAAGATCTGCACCTAGTATAGCGAGGATTTTATTTCTCATGGGAATTGACGGTAGCAAGCATACGGCAAAAGCGAACTAGATGAGGTGAAAACGCCCACTAGGGTAGCACACTAGCAGCAGGAGCCGTAGCGGTCAGAAAAGGATTATTATCATTTGGTGAGACACCAGGAGCTGAGGGGCATGATGCATGATCATGGGGAATCAGGAGGCACTATCCAACAAATGAACAAGGCCGGCCGGCCGACCTTGCACTCGATCAAAACAGGAGATACAATACAGCACAAGACAGCGATGGGCATGGGACGGCAGCCGCTGCTTCATCGCTGGCCGCACACCGCGCCACCCCACGGGCCACGGCGGCTCCGACCTCATTCATACACCGGCCCTCACCAAAAAGAATTCGCAAAGGCAGCATGTACCTGCGTGCAGTAGCACTGTATTTCTTATCTCGAGGGGGCAAATCCATTAGTCTTTTGCCACCTGTCCACCCCGTAGTATCAGCAACAGGTCCACAGAAAAACCAGAGTTTGCAAACCGTGCTTAATAAATTGACATCCACAGACACAAGAGAACCAGGAGATGCTAGCTATAGAGATTCCTCCGAAACCGTGCGGCACTTAGGTACGATGCAATGCAAAGACCTGGAGTTCCGCGTGTATCGTCAGCCACATACAGTTCTGGGAGGTACCGAGCTGCATCTTTTATATAGTGAAGTCACACATCAGCGCTATACAATACACTGCCTACTATACAAATCTGGGGTCACATCCTATTTAGGGTACATTGCAAATCAGGCAAGAATTCCATTGCGTAAGGGCCATCCGCAAAACATTCTCCAGGGCCAGGCCTCATCAGGTTAGCCTTATTTATATTACGACGAGCTTACTGGATCAGCCGAGTCCTTTGGGGATGGATGTGTATGCGTACACACCCTCTCTGGCTGTCCTCTTGTCCACAGGTTTCTCAGTTCACCTCTTTTCATGCCCAGTGCTAAGAAGGTGCCTACAGACATTTGGTTATTTGTTAAAAAAAAAGACAATAGCCTAAGCAGAAGATAAGACATGAAATTCATCGCATTGCCAGGGACAAGGCATTACTCACCGATCGTGAAAGGCACAATATAAAGAAGAGCTGGCTGGCCATGGCCATCCATAAGGTTCAGGGCGACATATGTAATTAGGAGACCTGCAAAGGGAAAACGCATGGTATGTCAAACTATGGTGAAACAGCACCATGATATTGCATGCACCAAGATATTCATATCCACATAAACAGTAAATAAATGTTTACTCATTTTAATGAGTTAACACAAAACTGCTTTCACACCAAACCAAGGTGGACTTTGTAATAGGATATAAAATGTATGTATCCAACGCATCATTGATGCACAAGAAGCCATTTGAGTTAGATAGCATTTAACATAATGAGAGATCCCAAAAGTAGAAGGTGCAGCAACTAGCAACAAGGGAATTGTGCAGGCCCATTTGGAAGACAGGTATTACTAAGATGCAACCATATGCTAAAGAAGGTCAAATTACAAAATTTATTCTTTTTTAGAAAAGGATTAAGTACTGTTATTTCCATCTTTTCTAATTCCACCATTTCAACTATCAAGTAAAAGATGCATTGCACTATCAAGCATAGCAGGTTTAGGTGTTTGTACGCAAGGCATCATTTAGGAGTACTTTTATCAGTATCATCAAAAGTTTTGCATCCATCCACCTGACATGGCATTTTAATTCAAGATGAATGGGCTAGCACATTGGTCGCAAAAAAAAAAAGAATGGGCTAGCACATAGTGCTTAAAATTTGAAAAGGAAGTGATAATATATTACCAGAACCATATGCCACCATTGACCACAAAAAGTAGCCAGATTGCAAGGTCTTCTTGGCAGCCCAATCATACCTAAAGATAGCAGGGGAAAAGTAGGTATTCCATAAGCGCCACATAAGTACTTGTAGAGAATGTGAAGAAAGCTAGATACTATTACAAAGACTCTAATTCTGAAATCCACATCTGATATGCCCACTGGTACTGACAGATGAATGAATGGCAAAAACAATTGCAACTAACCTTAACGCAAAAGCAATCAGCAGCCCAGGAAGAAGGATATCGCCAAAGCCTATGATGCTGTACCCACCCCATGGATCAAACATCCGTGGAATCTTTAGCAGCATGGGTACACCATCTTCGTCAGTCTTATCACCACGTGCAACCTGCAAGCAAACCACAGGCATAGCTAGATATATAGCAGACCATAAAAGAAACACTACATGGCTAACTGATGGCAAACCGCGACACTGGTAATCCGTACGTACCACAATCATCACACTTTCATGGAACAACAACTTGGAGATAAAAACCCAGAAGATGTCATATAAGAAGGCACAACTCAGGAGGGCAGTACCCACCTGACAGTTACCATGAAAGAACAGGTATATCAGTACCAATGGCTTAACTGAAAGGAAAGAGTACACTAAGAGGAATAATTACCTTGAGGTTGGGTATTCTAACAATTTGGATGACTGTAACAATCAAAGTAATACCCTAAAGACCACCAAACAAGATATTAATGATCAGAGACTAATCTAAAATAGGCATTCAAAACAGAACTACACTCACAAGAATGTCTTGCCCAATCCAAGCATAGGGCAAACGGCGATAAACACCCCACAGAACAGCAAATACAATGCAAATTGGACAAACTGCCAATGTAAGGTATGAAACAGCTCCGAAGAATGGCACTTTCACAAACGATTCTGCAGCAGGTTTAAACCGCCTGGAAGATCCCATAACTTACAGTTAGTAACAGTAAGGAAAATACACAGGTGCAAAACCTAATACAAAATAGACAGCTAAAAAATGTTTAAATATGCATCTTGACTCAGGGAAAAAAAAAGAAAGCAAAACTTTACGGAGCATACCTTGACATGGAGAGTAAGGCCACCAAGCATGTTTGCAGACCCTACACACAAAAGGGGGGGGGGGGGGGGGGGGGGGGGAAACACAAAGTTCAAGAAATGGAAGTGAAAGTATTATGAGTACCAATTAACAGAATCAGTGATGATTCATAGTCCTATCTAGTAGACACACGTCAACGTCATTACACTTGGTCGTTCCAAAATCACTATAAAGCTCTTTGTCAATTAGTGATAGACTGATAGTTATTACATGTCCAAAGTTAGACATTACAGAAAAGATGGAAATGCCCCAATGTTCTCCCAAAACTGAAACCATATCTTCAAAGCAGATTGTGATTTGGTCATTTGGGCGATTTAGTTTTCAGAAGCACATAAGCAAGTTAAATACGCAATACCAGAAAGAAAAATGAAACGTACCTCTACGCCACCTATGCAAAAGATAACCACCAGAAGCTCCACGAACCAATGAGACATTAACCTGTAGAGGGTTATCAAGAAGCATGATGCGATCACAACAAACAGTACTGCTGATGCCATGTTGATATCTACCATGCCACTAGAACCTCCAGCCTCAAAGTTTGGTGGAATTTCATGGCCATCCTATACAGATATCGTATCCGTCAGTTCCACTTTTCAAGTAGGCAAAACCAAACAATGAGAAATCAAACAAGATATGGGTTTAGAACCTTCAGAAGCTTCTCTTGTTCAATATCTGCTTCTCGGGCACTCCATGCTGACCAGTATGAGGCACAAAGAATGGTACCAACTGCCATAAGCCATAGAAATACTTCGGCAGTATCAACCAGAGGGCGATCTGGAGAGTACAGCTGCACTAAGACTGAAAAAGATAAGGGAAAATGCAGCTTGTTAGCTATCTTACACTAAAATAAATACTCAATTCTCAAATTAGCACAAATATAAAAAGTTAAAGAAACAAAGGCACCCTCATACTCAAGAGTCACAGGGACATGATACAAAGCATTGAGTAACAGAAGACAAAATTTACCTTCGCCACTTGAGAGAAGATTTTGTAAAGAAGAGCCTGCATCTTTTGGCAGAAGAACCGCGGGTATACCAATATCTAGATCCGTTTCATTGCGCTCACATACCATCTTGTATAACTCTGCAAGTGGATGCCCAACACGAATGTCAGAACTCAGAAGACAACTTAAAACCTGCAGAAGTGATCATCTATATACACTAGCATGGTATATGGTTTACATACGACATAAATAATAAGTGTTCTTGACATGGATAAATATCGCAAATTGAACAAGATTACAGGTTGGGTCTGCAAAGGAACCAAATGATTCAGGTTTAATGCTAAGAGATGAGTCTGACAAAGGTAAAGGGGCCAAAGAAATCTCAAAAATAGACATCACATTTCATGAAATAAAGAACCTCTAATAGCAGATACAGGCATGGAAAACACAATCTGACTACTTGCAGAAGATGGCTACAGACCTTAGAGAAACAGAGGGATAAACCCCAAAGAGGGCTCCGACAATATTACAAACGAAAGACCGTCTAGTGGTGAAAAAAAAAAGGTATATGCTCAGCAAGACCAAATTCTGAGCTGATCCCTCAATTCATCAGCTACTTGCATGGTACTCCAACACAGGCCATAAGTGCAAAGAATTATAAGTAGAACTTTAGATGAAGCCAGGAAAGGATTTCATATACAAGGCATACCGTGCTTATCATTGATGATTATAATTGCAGAAGCACCAGCTGATTCAGCGACCTTAGCCTTTGTAGTGAACTTACACTTCCCCCTCTCCACTAACAGGATATCTCCAGCAACCTAATGACGGAAATACACAATCACTAGGGAGCAATGCATAGAATAACAAAAGGGCACCAGAGAGCTAAATTATCATTTTTGAAGAAAGGAAAACCTTCTCTGTGGGAGGGGTGCAGCAATCAGGAGGGTCTGCTAACAGCAGTCTTGTTCGGTTAGCATGCTTTTCCTTTGACTCTATCTTGGGGCCAAATCGGGCACCAACACCAACAAATTCATCTTTCTCTCTCTTGTTGACCCAGGTCTGCACTTTTACCTGACAACAAAATTGGGGGAAACAGGTGATTGTAAAGAATAATCCAAACATCCACCACTCCTTCTAGATTTTCAAACTTCAGGTGTGACAACAGCAACTGAATTTCAAGTATAACGTGCATGACTTGTGGCTCTAGCTGATTGCTAGTTATCAACGAACCAATCACCTTAAGTCGGGAAACTGCAATCATCCCAGAGAACTATGTTAGCTAACTAAGCATAAACAGCCCTCAGATGTGGGAATACTGAACCAGATGGAGCACTATGATAGACACAAAACCATGATAATAGATTAAACTGAAACTAGAAAATATATATAGGGGCCAATTAATGAGTTCAACTGGATTTGTACTGCACTACATGAAGTAATCATAGCAGCTCATGAGGCTGAAACAAGAAAAGAAATGAGAATGGTTCACAGCAGTTCCCATGTGATTGTTAGGTATCTCAGTAGAGACTAAATTTAGCGAGTAGCAAACAGGCTAGAAATAGTGACCAGAATATGTGGATGATTCTCAACGAGAGAATCAACATGCAGATGATTTTAAAGGGGAGATCTCGATGAGCCTAGTCCAGTCGAATAATAAGATCACAGACAGTATCTGAATTGAACCAGGTAAAAAGGATGGATGTAACAGATAGAATTCCCAATTCCCAGAATTGAAGCTTAAAATGTTGCAGATGAGCAAATCAGAGACTAAACTAGACCGTACAAGCATATCCCTAAAACTCTGCTCCCCAACCGAACCGATTGCAAGCGAAGCTGGTGCTAACTATCGAATCGATAGTACAACTAGACCGTAGCGCGCGACCTATTCCGGTCGAAGCGAAACTGATGGAGTCCAGAGATCATGAGGCGGCGGGGTGTCTCCCAGCCGGCCCTCGAATGGATCGGCTGGACTAGCTAGGTGAAGGAGACGACCGACCGACCTACCAGCACGAAATCGTTGTTGCAGCCGGGGATCTTGGGGGCCTCGTCGTCCTGGTGGACGATATCCCCTGCGGCGGCCGCGGCCACGAGCGCCGCTAGCACGAGCAGAACCGCCGCGGCCGCCGGCGACGAGCGGGCCATGAGCGGAGGCGGAGGAGGCACGATTGGATTCGGATTGCGCGCGGATCTATCTACTCCTAGTTGGTATGGTATGGTAGTGGCCTCCCTTGCTTTTTCCTCCGCTTTCGTCGTACCCACCCTTGTTTCAAACAGAAGAAGAGGATTAGTACGTAGTATTGATTTTTGATTGATCAGCGGGCGGCGCACAAGTCTTCGTCTCTGCAGCTCTGCCCCCACCAGTCAGTCAGTCAGTCCCCTTCTCCTTTTTGGTCAGTCGTGTTGAGAAACAATCGTAGTTACGTACCTTTGTAAGTACGTTTTCTCGAGGCGCTTACGCCCCCCCCCCCTGGGACCCTGAGATCCATGCCAATTTCTCTCCATTCCCAAGCCATTCTCTCCATTCCCAAGCCAAGCCAGGAAGCTTCGGATTCCCAGACGAGACGAGACGCTCCCCAACCCCCCCCCCCCCCCCCCCCCCCCCCCCCAATTCGCCGGTGGCCTCGATTTGGTCTCTCATTCGTCGCGGATTCGTCCGAGGTGGGTCGGGAATGGGGGAGGGGATCGACGGCGACGCCGGCCTCGCCGCGGCGCCGTACGACCACTGGGTTCTGCTCGGCCCAGCCGGGGGATCGCCGCGCCCGTCCGCGCGTTATAAGGTACGCGGTTCTGCGCGCGGGGGCCAAGGCTTCCTTATTCCATTTCTTCAGTTGCCCGTTGCGATCGTGCATTGCATCCATACAAACTGATGGGGGTATTGCAGAATGCGGCACGCCCTTGCTGTTATCCCCTTCATGTTTAGCTGATAGTTTCAGGTCGCGGGGGGCATAGACTTAACTAGTACCGCTCACTATCTATGGAGTATGCTGTACAAGGGTGCCGTGCATTTGCTCTTCAATTTCAACACAGTGAACACAAACTTTTAAGTCCAATACACAAACCCCCAGTAAGACTAGACACAATGCAGCTCTCCTGCGTTTTCCGAGAAAAACAATGCAGCTAATGATCATGTGCTTGATGCCACGAGTCATGTTTCTGTGAAATTTTCTTATACCCTGGTGGTGTTTGACCATGCTCTTATACCGCTTAATGCTAATGCTTCACAGCATGCTGCTCAAGTGGTTCAAGATAAATTGTACGTGGTAGGAGGAAGTCGGAATGGCCGCTCTCTATCAGATGTCCAGGTTTGGCACTGGTGCATACTTTTTAACTGATCTTCTTTCATGCGGTTTCTCCTTCACCCATTCTTGAACTCGGACACTTTTGCCAGGTTTTCGATTTCAGGACATTCATGTGGTCGGCGTTAAATCCTACTAGAGATTCAAATCAGCTGAATCATGAAAGTAATGCCACAGGTGGATCATTCCCAGCATTAGCAGGCCATAGTTTGGTAAACGCGGCATCCTTTTCTTCCCCTCATTCGATCCAAAGAGCTGTCATGCTCTACGCTGACCATTGCCTTCTGCTTAGATCAAGTGGAAATACAATCTTGTGGTTGTAGCTGGGAACATGAGGTCATCTTCATCATCAAATAAGGTTTCAGGTATTTGTTCAGGAGAACATTCCAATCTTCTTTAAAAAAAAGAAGAACCTGTAGAGCAGAAAAAAAAACATGCCATCGCAAATTTCCTTGAACATACATAGTTCTCAGTAAGTTGATAGTTCAGTTATGTTCTGTACAGTAATGCTTCATTAATATACCTGTTTTTCCAAAATATTGTCTCACTAGCACCTGGTATAAGCTACAGAAAGTTGTCTATCCTATTTAACTTTCCACAGCGGGTACCGCGCCCAAATCCCATTACTCGTAAACGCATAGGAATTACATACTCCTCCATTCCAAATTGTAGGTTGTTGTAGCATTTCAAGGTTCATAGTTTTGCTATGCATCTAAACATAGCTGATATCTAGATGCATATCAAAATCTATGAATCTAGAAAAGCTAAAACGCCCTACAATTTGGAACAGAGGTATTAGTTCAAAGCCAGAGTTTAAATGACTCAACAAACGTACGACTTGCTAAGCTACTGAACGCGGAGAAACGGAATGTGTGGTCCTAGTGACGACAACCCAAGCACACATGGCTCACTTTACAACCCCAGAGCAGAGGCAGCTCCAGAGCGCCACAAAACCGACCAAAAGCTATTATAAGTGTTCCCCCTCGCATAAGGATGCTAGATGACCAAAAGCTATTACAAGCCTATCCTATTTAATACAACTTGCTAATATTTCTTGGAGTGATCTTTCAGTTTTACAAGAACTAAACTGATTGTAAATGATGCACCGAATTTCTGGATGCAGTCTGGCTTATTGATTTGGAAACCAGTAGCTGGTCCGCTGTTGATACTTATGGAAAAGTCCCAGTAAGAATCTTTTCTTCTGTACTTCAAAACAAAGTGATTCGTGATTGAACTGGTAAACATGTTTATTTGAGACCTTGCTGAATTCTATTGGAATCTTTTGCTCTGCATTAGACAGCTCGAGGTGGTCAATCTGTATCTCTACTTGGTTCTCGATTACTAATGTTTGGTGGAGAGGATAACAAGAGAAGGCTACTGAATGATCTTCATATACTTGACTTGGAGACAATGATGTGGGAAGAAGTGAAAACAGAGTAAGAATCACTTACAACTTATGCTGCAAATATCTTTATGTAATTCTAAACTGTTGCCGAGTTTATTGTTTTGATTGCTATTGTGAAACAGGAAAGGTGGTCCGGCTCCTAGGTACGATCATTCAGCTGCTGTTTATGCTGACCAGTATCTCCTGATCTTTGGTGGCTCTTCTCACTCTACTTGCTTCAATGATCTTTACCTACTTGACTTGCAAACTGTAAGTGCTGAATGGTCTTTATAAGTTAGGTTATACAAGTTCATTTACGTGTTTAGCTACTTTGAAAGTTTGAATAAGTTTGCCAAGAAGGAATTCGTCTCGATGCATACATTGATACTTGTTCTTGGATAGTTATTGATGCCTTCAAATCATTTTACACGCTGTTTTTTGGTTTTAGTAGGACTTCCAAATTCAAAATCTTACCCAGTCAATAGTAATTGCGATCTAATGATACGATTTTACATGTTAACAGCTGGAGTGGTCTCAACCTGACACCCAAGGTGCACATATAACTCCTAGAAGTGGTCATGCTGGTACTATGATTGACGAAAACTGGTACATAGTTGGCGGTGGAGATAATGCAAGTGGTAATGCACACATGATGCTGCAATTAGTCTTTTTATATATTTTTTTTGCATAGTTACGTATGCTCCATTATCTATGAAAATGCACACGTTGCAGGTTCCACCGATACGATTGTAATGAATGCTTCCAAGTTTGTCTGGTCGGTGGTCACCAGCGTCTCAGCTCGAGATCCACTAGCTTGTGAGGTAAGAAGTATTTGTGCAATTGTGTTTCCTAGTTCGGTAATTAGCTAAAATCTCCATAAAGTAAGGTAGTTTCATAGCAACGCTCCATGTGCAAGTTCTCCAGAAGTGCATGGCTGTGAAAATGAAAATGGACACACATTGATAACTTATTTTTCTTTTGCCTGTTGTACTAATGCTTATTTGTGAAATATCATAATTATTCACATTCAGCACTTATTTTCATATATTTTTAACACTAGATGTCGAGATTTGGTTAAAATGCTTTTGTTGATAGATGTTAGGGATGGCTAAATTAATCACAATTAGGCTTAACTTTTACAACTAAGCTTTAGTGAGAAGCAAACACTTATAAAACGGCCATGCAATTTTTGTGGTACTTTCAGTTGCAATTCTTTTTGTTTCAACATTAACTTGAAGAAATGCCAAGTTCCTGTACATTTTTGCATGCAGCAATAAAAAATGCATTAGGAAGCAAATTCATGTTCCTTATATCTTGAGCTTTGCAAAATGTGATGATGTTACATAAATTGTCACTTACCAACATATTTTTATTATCTGATTTCTGCTTATTTAATACTTTACAGGGTCTCACCCTTTGCTCAACCACAGTTGATGGCGAAAAATTTCTAATTGTTTTTGGTGGTTACAATGGGAAATACAGCAATGAGGTACTGACTTTAAGGGGACAATTTCTAGTCGCAATAGTTTTTAGTGATTAACATGTTGAACTTTCTATTTTAGATGCAACATTTTACCAAGCTTGTCTTTGTATCTGTTGGTGACTGGAGTACCTTGCTGCAGATCTTTGTTTTGAAACTCAAGGCGAGAAATTTAGTTCAACCTCGTCTTCTCCAGTCTCCAGCTGCCGCCGCCGCCGCCGCCTCTGTGACAGCTGCCTATGCTGTAATTACTGCTACAGATGAGAAAACTAGAGATATTGTTGCTACAGATGATTTTGACATCAAGAGAGCTCAACCTACAAGTTCTTCCAAAAAGTTTGTTGCTGAAATTGATGTGCTTAATGGAGAGAAAGATAAACTAGACTCTAGACTGGCAGAAATTCGTGATGAAAACTCAAAACTAAAGAATAAACTAGACATGGCAAACTTGGCGTACGGTGAATTAGCAAAGGTAAGGCTTTCTTTGTGTTCTGCAATGGGGATTTTTTTTATTTTCTTTAACAATATCTATTTTTCCCCCTTCTAAAGGAACTTAAATCAGTTCAAAATCAGCTAGCAGCAGAGGGTTCAAGATGCCAGAAACTTGAGGTTCTTAACTTACACGCTCAATTGATACTTATTTTCAGCTTTCCTTCTTATGATCCTTATTACTTGTCTTTTTCATGAATTCCTCAACATAGTCCCAAATTGCTGCTGCACGTAAGAGGTTGGAATTTGCTGGTTCTTTGGAGAACGAACTAGAAGTACTGCAGCAACAAATATCTCAGGTGGAACAAACCATGTCAACTACTCAGAGACAAAAATCTGGGGGTGTTTGGAAGTGGGTGGCTGGAAGTGCAGAGGTCTCTGATGATGAATAGTAAGTCCTATGCGCAGCATGCTTGGATGGAACAATGTTCATGCGTTCAGATATGGTTGTAGGCTTGCAGCTTTATGGCTTTCATTTCGCACATATTTTTTTTGTCAGAAACCTGCTTAAATAAAGTTCTAACGTATGAATACTTGAGGGTACATTGTATCACCGCGTTGCTAAATTGTACTATGCGACGCTGAAGAAAATTTATCAAATATCTGGTGTAGAATTATCTGATGACATGGTTATTAAAGCAAAACTATCTTGGAATTTTACATTTATCCTTTTGTTCCACAAAAGACAATAAAACCCTTGTAGACGTTATATCCTCTGACATATTTTTTTGGTACAGAAAATCATGTTTGCTGCTAATTTTTGCATTTACCCAATGTCTAGTATATCTGGAGGTCCTTTGAATTTGGATTTTATCTGTTTCATACCTATGAGACCAAAAACTGCAACAGCTGTGACTTGAAATTTTGGAATTATAACTTGGTAATTGTGTGGTGAACTCTGCAAGTTTTTCTTTTCATATCATATAAACTCTTGGACTGCTTCCATACAATAGTAAAAGTGGAGGCATACAAATTGATTGAAGATTTAAATTATCACGTGCTAATGTATGAGTCTACAGTGGATAGTACAATTTTTGAGTGGTTGTAACTTTTGGATCATGCTCCATCAGGTTGACAAGCAGCTTCTGAACAGTAAATGAAAGCGGAGGATCTGCTACATTTTTGAGACAGCTTGTCTGTTGCCAGTTACCAGTTGCTTCCTGAAGATGTTGCTCATGGTTGATCCTGATAAGATGTTCCCCGAAATAATCTTTTGGACCTTGTTAAGCGGCGGCGCCTGGTAGAAAAATTTCCATAGGCAGGCTTAGACATTCAACAGTAAGTGCATATCAAAGATTGAGACTGTATCACAGTGGATATATGGCATTATTTATTAGTTTCAGTTTTGTTTTTGTTCATCTCATACTCTTTTTTTTTTGGGGTGGCTGACGGTTATTACAAGTTAAGCAATACAAAGGTGTTCATTAGTTGTGACTCTGGATATTCTTATGCCGTAAATTTAGAAATATTTATTTATCTGGTACCGTTTATAGTATTTTTTCGGATGTTTGTGATAAGCCGAGGGTGTCAGTGTTGTCCTTTTGAATTACACTAAAAGAGATACTACTATCCTGCGTGTGCTGTACACATTTCTGTTATGATTGGAAGAAATATAGCTATATGATTCATTTTTTCCCTCTTAATATATGTAGAGATTCTTTTTACCGGGGAGGTGATGGCCTCGTTTGTTGTCGCTGACATTTGTTGTGTTGGCTGGCTGTTGTGCGGGCCTGAAAGCAAAATGGCATGCATTAATTTGCTGTAGAGCACGTACGGTACGTAGTGTAGTGTACTGTACTGAGGAAATAAATAATGATCTACTTATGTATTCTTATTACTGTACGGAGTATCATCATTCTCTGTTTGTGTGAAGGGACTCAGAGGTTACGATTGCATCCCTGACCCTGCGCCTGCCTGCAGGAGCAAGGCCCTAGGGATCTGGATCGGATTCGGATTCGGATCCGTCGTTTTTTCCGACGACGAGTAGGCCAGGGTTGTACTGTACGTACGTACGAGGTCAGCCAGCAAGCGTCAGCCTCCTCCGGGCCACGATCATGACGGCGCCCGACCAAGGCCCAGCCCAAGCAAAGGCCCAGGAAGAAAGAGGTGACCAAACAAAAAGGGAAGGGTGGGGGAGCCTCCGGCCGGCCGGCCAATCTGGATAAGAAAGAAAGAAAGCGAGGAGAGCAGAGCAGAGCAATGGCGTCGCCGTCGTGCGCCTCCACGCTGCCTTTGACGCCCGCCTTCTTCTCCTCGCGCCGCACCGCATCTCGCCGCGCTCCGTCTCTGCTCATCGTCGCCCAGGGAAAGGTCAAGAAGTACCGCCAGGTCGGCTCCCCGTCTTAGCTAGCTGGATTCCTATTGTAACTTGTTCGTACAACCAGTCTAGGCCTAGGGTTGTAGATTTCTCAAAAAAAAAGGTCTAGGGTTGTAGATTCGTTCGCGCCTCTTGCTTGGACCAGTCGCTCGAGATACTGTACCACGTCTTCTTCTGTTCAGCCTCTGTGCTCAGCATGCGGATTGCCAAGCATTGCGGATTGCCGGGTTCATGAAATTGACTCATGATCTTTTTATGCAAGTCCACATATCCATGTTTGATGGATCCGTTACATTTTAAATTTTCCTCTCCAAACAATTAAGACGTATACTTGAAGAGTTGTAATCAGACTTTTAGGCGGGAGATGATTTGCTCTAGGCAGGACGAAAGCTAGTGCCTCACGAGTTTCTAGTGAATGCCTCACTGTACTAAATTGACAATGTGGCACCGCATGCACGGTTCCATCTCACCTGCTCATCTTTTGTAAATATTATTGCTAACCATAGCCTTACGTGCAATCTGCCCAGGTCATCCTGACAGACGACATAGAAGAAGTGGGGAGGAAAGGGGATACATTGAAGGTGCGTGCTGGATTCTACCGCAACTTCCTCCTTCCCAAGGGCAAGGCTACGCTTCTAACCCCAGAAGTCCTCAAGTAATTGCACTCTCTCGCTGCATTGTAGACCCCTTTTAATCCCTCACTCCTGATGATATTTGCTTCTTCTTACTGATAGACATTGCCAAGAAAATCGATTGATCTTTAATAGTGATATTTAATTGTTGGGGTTCACATTTTTTTCCTCATCTGCAAATTCTGCTCTCCATCAAATGATTCAGTGTCTGCTGACACTGTAAGAACCTTGTGAACCTCCTTCTGAGATTTGGTTTGGGCCTAGCAGTCTAGGTTGAGATAGGAATCCGTGCAGCTTTCTGACTATAATTATGGTAACATATATTAAGTGGTAGACACACATAATGTTTGATTGGATTTGTAAATAGAAGGTGAAAAAACTTCTTTCCTCTATTTCTGTTTGCAGGGAAATGCAACTAGAACAGGAGAGAATAGAAGCTGAGAAGAAGCGGGTAAGAAAAATATTGCACTCAGTAAGAAACGCAGTTGCAGTCAAAGTCAGTTAGTGTCCTTTTTTTTGTAAGACTAAACTTTAGTTACAGTTTAGCCTTACGGCGCTTATTGTCTGAATGAGAAAATTCCATAATGCTGAGTCCTAAGCATGATATGTTAATCAAATTCTATGAATGCCATTTGCGAGAATTGAGTATACTTTTCAATTGTCGCTGATATCTGTAGCCTCCAAAATTTCTCTACTTACATTAGGTTTCTCTACTTAAATTAGGTCAAAGAAGAGGCACAGCAACTTGCTCGAGTTTTTGAAACCATCGGGGCTTTCAAGATTCTGCGCAAAGGTGGAAAAGGAAAACAAATCTTTGGGAGGCAAGTTCTAAGTTGATAATCCTTTATCTATCTTGTCTTCTCTTACTTCCATTTTTTTCTGACAAAATCCTTTATTGTATACAGTGTCACGGCACAGGATGTTGTTGACATAATAAAGTCGCAACTTAATAGGTAGTACATCCTCCTAATTCCTAAGCAGGCTTAATAATGCTTCTTGTATTGTTATGGCTTTGCTTACTGCTGGCAAGCTGTGTCATGTAGGGATGTCGACAAGAGACTTGTGACAGTTCCAGAAATTCGTGAAATTGGAGAGTACGTTGCAGAGATTAAGCTTCACCCAGATGTGACAGCTCGAGTAAGGCTGAATGTCTATGCGAAATGAGAAGCTTGAATGGATGGCGGGCTCGGTGAAGCCTGATTTAGCCAGGTGAGCTCAGATGCAACCATGGGCCTGTCTGTGAGATTTGGCTCTTAGAGTTGTGGTGGTCCTACGCTTACACATATATTTGCTTTTGTTTCATGCAGAGATTTTGCTGAAGCTGCCAGGCGTTGTGGTAGAGAAATGAAGGCTTGGACTGGTTCTTATTCTTATCTATAATTAAGTGCCCTTCCGACCTGTAAAGTCAACTTCCAACAATTTTTTGGTGTCTTGATTTCGTGGGGTGAATACTAGTAAAGGTTGTAAAGCACAGTTGGTTTGAATGCCAGAGCATTGCTTAAGAAACTCGCTGTAGCCTGTAGCAAAAATAGTTGCCTTCTTTTTCTTAAAAAAAATCATTTGTGTTTTTCTGAGTCTTCCAGCTGTTCTATGGATTCTAGTATGCTATGGAAACCTCCTGCTGTCAACCGATTTTTTTAAAACACATTTTCCAAATAGAATGCACTGTAACCCTTTTTCTTTTGAAATTTCAACTTTAGTGTGTGCATCAGCCTAGTCATCTGATTGTTGGGTCTCCACCCTGCTGTCGACCAGGCCCAACCTTTCCTACTCGGCTTGGCGTGGGAGCTATCATGTGCACACATAAGTATTCATCCACAATTAATGGAGAAGGATGAAAATATTCCACACGGAACATCTGGGGCAAACAATAGAATCAGGGAAGGCGATAGCGTGAAGCAAACATGTAAGAAACTAAATAAAACAAATGGGCAAGTGAAAAGATTCGATTAGAGTGAATTTCATTGGATGTCCATGAACTTTTCCCGAGATCTCATCTAGATCCGTAAACTAAAAAACGGTCATCTAGGTCTATCAACTTTTTTCGATGTCTCATCTAGGTCCGCAAACTAAATAAGTGGTCATCTAGGTCCATCGACTTTTAAAGAGCGGTCATCTAGGTCCATTAACTTTTAAAGATCGTTCGTCTAGGTCCAAGGTGGTGGCGACGAGCCTCCTGGCAATGGGAGGCGTGGAGGTGGTGCTGCTTCGACGGTGGAGGAGAGGGCTGCATCGTGCCTTTGCCCGCCGCAGCACGTGGCTCGTCGCCACCACCTTGGATCTAGATGACCATTTTTTAAAAATTCATGGACCTAAATGACCGCTTATTTAGTTTGCGGACCTAGATGGGACCTCGGGAAAAGTTAATGAACCTAGATGACCGTTTTTTTAGTTTACACCAAATGGACTACTGGTTCTTATTCTTATCTATAATTAAGTGCCCTTCCCATCTGTAAAGTCAATTTCCGACAATTTTTTGTTGTGTTGATTTAGTGGGGTGAAAACTACAAAAAGTTGTAAAGCACAATTAGTTTGAACGCCAGATGCATTGCTTGGATGTTTATCATGGCTGAAGAAACTCGTTGTACCCTGTAGTAAAAACAGTTAGTTATAGGGACACAGGCCCCAAAAACTTATTAATGGAGAAGGATGGAAATATTCCACATGGAAAAGTCTGGGCCAAACAAAAGAAAACAGGGAAGACGGCAGCGTGAAGCAAACAGGTAAGAAACTAAATAACACAAATGGACAGGTGAAAAGATTTGATTGTTTACACCAGTATTGTAACCATTGATTACAATAAAATATAACTTGCCTCATATCTGGCCCTGACAACAACAGATGAACCGCAAATACGAGGTTGGAACTGATTAAACTATAATCTAAGTCATGTCAGTTCGAAGCGCAAAGAATTTTCTTGCGTAACAAAATAATTTCCTACTATTTTTTTTATCAAACTTACAAAACTAATGACGATAGATGTGTAACTATATATAGCATGCTCTGATCGTTCGTGTCTTAGGGTGGCATGCCAAGAGCATCGTCGATGAGTGGATCCGTTAATTTTGCTTGTATTCAATCAAGGTTTAAATTTAGGTTGGTCGGACCTAGCCAATGCAATGCATGCCTTGGTAAAAATGGCCTTCCACAGCAAGCTGAAATGAAGGAACGCCACTGCTTGTGCTTGGCTTCCGGCCATTCTACGTACTCTTGATCCTATATATAACAAAGAAGAAGGAAGGGTTGGGGAGGACAAATTAAAGCTAGAAACTAAAGCTTGATAGAAGAAGGTGTCGGGCCGGTGTGGTGATCGAGTGACATCAATCAATCCATCTATCGATCATGGTGATGATGAGAAGCAAACAACAACCTATCCATACTACCCTCCTCTTGTCCCTGCTGCTGCTGGTGTTGTTGCCATCGCCATCATACCAGGAGGAAGCAGCAATAAGTTTCTACGACTGGGTTCGAAGCAATCAAAGCAGTAGCGGCCAAGATGTGCCATGCGCGTGTGCCAAGAAGGATGCTACCTTGTCCTCCGCGGAGACCAGCAGGGTAACAAATTTCATCGACCCTGCTATTGAATTGAGGCCGGAAGAGGGCGGCTACAAGACATCGGTGAGTCCATCGCCAACATCCCTGAGGGCAACACCAAGCGCTACGTCCTCATTCTCAAGCCCGGTGCTGTATTCCGCGAGAAGCTGGTCCTCGGAAGGAGTAAGCCATTCATCACACTAAAATGTGATGATCCCAAGAATCCTGCGCGTGCTGGGGACAAAGGCAACGTTCTATAATTGTACCGTCGATGGCGGTCGGGGTGCTCTGTATGACCAAATGGGTCTGCACTACTTCAAGGATTGCGCCATCAAGGGAACCTGGGACTTCATCTTTGGATCTGCCAAGTCGTTTTATGAGGGTTGCAAAATCATATCCTTGAACAAGGACGACATGGCGGCGGCATTACCGATGGCGCCACCGGAACCGCAGCGATACAGAAATTTCATCAAGGCCACCCCCGGTGAGAGTGGTCTATGCTTCAAGGCCTGCACCATCGAGGGAGAAGCAGGGCCACCAAAGATCTTCTTGGGCAGGGTGGGCACGCCTGTCATCTACACCTACACTGAGATAGGCAAGGAGATTGAGGCCATAATATCCGATGATGGTGGCGCCAAAAGGATCGAGAAGGGCTACTACTGTGCCACGTTCAAGTGTGGTGGCCTTGGGATGGCAACGATGAGCACAACGACTCTTACATATGCCGAGGCAAAGCCCTTTCTCGGGACCTACTACATCTCAGGGGACTCATGGATCCCGTCTCTACCACTTGCTGAAGAATAGCTCCCGCTACAAGGAGGGGCAGAGCACCCCTAAAGGGGACCGGCAAAAGCTGTACTCTGTTTTTTTTTGTCTATTCATTCATCCATCTTTGACTTTTAAATAAGCCGTGCATGAACCATCATACGCACGCATGCAAATCGAAGAGGATTTGATGTATTATCTCGTAATCCCGTATGGCCGACCGGCTTGGTCTCAAGCAGCCAAAACTTTTTGTAATAATAAAAAAAAGCTATTACTTCTTCGATTAAAGATGTAACTGTATATCAGTTTGAATTTCCATGTATATTTTTTCCTTACAAACTTGGTTATATTTTCTGAGGCTGCCGGTTCCTGCAAGCGCTAGCTGCTGCATGACGTCGTTTGACCAAAACTAGATTTGAATGCATGCAAATCAAAAGGAATGTATATACTCCCTCTGTTCCGACTCGCTTTGAGGAAAGTCAAACAATTTTATGTTTAACTAAATATATACAAAAATAATAGTGATATTTATGATATAAAACAAGTATCATTAGATTAATCATAGAATATATTTTAATAACAAAATCTATTTGAGACATAAATATTAGTAATTTTTGTATAAATTTAGCCGAACTTGTGATTGTTTGACTTCTCAGAAAACAAAAGTTGCATTCTTTTTGAAACGGAGGGAGTATATCTTCGAATTCTGTATTGTTTTCATCATATCCCAAGCAAGCAACCATCCAAAACTTTTAAATAAAGAAGTTAAATTTCCAGGGATACTATAAAACTCTTCATGAAACCTCCACTGAGATTGGCCTTATAGTTTCAATCTGAGTTTCTGCAAGTAGTAGTACTATTAGGACTGCTCTGGTAGAATAGTAGTAGTGTACACTCGGACACAAAGAAACTTCATAATAGAATGGTAGCTACAAGGCCAATGATTTTGTCACTAAAAATGGACATACGTACCAACATACGTCATCTGTCCAAATCCCTACAACTCTAGCTAGGATCGGATCGAGAGAGGAGACGCATCGAGGAGACTCATCATCATCAATTCATCATATCGCTGATCGAATTGGCTTGCACTGCAGGCCGACATGGGTTTGGTGTACTTGCTGCTATTTGCATGTACCTTGAAGAGAATTTTTCATCCAACAGCGGTTGGAGGTTGTGCTAACGGTTTTTGACATGTGCAGCCTTATCTGACTAACTTTGCCAGCTTAATTTGCTCTCTCAAGTCTGTATCTTTTTACTAGCTAGGATCAATTACCTCCTGACAATTTGTAACTTAGTTGGCGTCGTCTTAATTTTCAAGTATCAGATTTTGTTATCTTGCACTCCCTAGTTCAGACGTTTTAGTAACGCTTCCTTACCATGAGTACATGCTGGGAATTAGAATTGATAATAGTGCTTACCGCATGTGTACTTCCTAGAAAAACATGGTACCGGAACTGATATGCACTTTTTTTACTGTTGGGCTAGCTAGCTTGTGCTCCATTGTGTTCATCTAATGTGACTGTCAACCATTCTGCTTTTTCCTGCAGGGATTCCTGGTGACCATGCTTACAGTTCTCAGTGTCAACTGTCAAGATGTCCCTAGTGCTTTGTTTTACTGAATATTTTGTACCGCTTGCAACTAATTCTGATATATATACATATTCCGATCAACATAGGTCCATATATCCGATCCATAAACAGATCGATGTCTGTCCATTTGGTGTAACTAGCTACTTTGTTTCTTGTAATTGATGAACTAGCTAGACCACATTTTTGTTTTGGTAACCAAGGTTATTATCATCGTTTTCTTGTAGTTATAAGCCGGCTATCGATCCAGATGAGGTATGTAGATCGACATATATACATGCATATATAATCATGATGGGAGGGAGAGCTCGATCGATCCGGCCCATAAGCAGCTAGGCTAGATGATCCGGCCATATCATCGATCGAAGCCCAATGCTAGCTTATTATTGCATGCAGGCCGACATGGGTTTGGTACGTGTACTAGTTTGTTGATGTGTGTAGTTAGGCCGGTAACGGAACGGTACTTTTGCAGGGTAACTAGCAGCAGACACGACGTACGATTGGATCGATCAGCAATCGATCTACCCACTAGCCATGCATCATATCGTTACCAGATACGTACGTACTAGATATATTGCGCTCGGCGGGGAGGCTGCGCTCGGCGAGCGAGCGGCGAGCATTCGGGTACGGGGAGCGGCTGGCACGGCGGTACTGCCCCTCGCCGACGAAAATCCGGCGTCCCCGCCACCTCCAATAAGACACGCCGTGCCCTACGAACGACGAGGCCGAGGAACGAGGCGCCCGCGACGCTGGGGCAAGCGCTAGCGAGGCGGAGCAGAGCACGCAGGTGCGATGGAATCGACTGCGGCCCCGCGTCAAATCTTTTTCTCCGTCCAAATCCGCTGCTGTCAATCGGGAGCTTCCACCTTCCAGTAACGAGGAAGGGGATCGGATCCTGCAGTACTGATATGTATCTCTACTGTGCACAGCCTGAAAGCTCTCCTTTATTGTGCTGCTCTGCACAACCATCGGGTTGCTCTATCTGATTTGTTTGCACAGAAACAACAAAACAGGTACAAGGAAAAGAAAGGAAAAAATATTCAATGATTAATCCATGATCCTCATTTTCAGTAATTCGCGTCAGTAGTCCATGCCACTATATTAGTACAACTCTTATTCAGTAGTATTCGATCTCATTCAGTAATTAGCATCAGTAGCATATAGTAAGCAATCGATAGGGAAATACTGAATGAAAAAGTTGGATTTTCGTCAGTAGCATTGCCATTCAGTAGTCTGAAGGATCACCTACTGTACGGAGGGATGGACTTTGATAATAACCGTGGCCAATATATATGCTTCAGTTGTTTCATTAGTAGCTGCTTTCATCACTAGCTGCCCCGTGTTTATGGCTCAAGTAATATCGGATTGTTAAGCGGTTTAGTTAAAAAAACGTGGGTTTCAGTGAAAATTCATGTTGTTCAGTAAATAACATGTTTCAATAGTACTACCATAGCTCCTTCCTGTATTCAGTAACAATGAACACATTTTCGTGTCAATTTGGATTACCTCCTCAAGAGTGATGCCTGAATCTTGTGATTGCTAATTATGCTGTGTTACTGAACTACTTAAGCATGGAAAAAAAAACTGACTTCATAGAGACGGATAAAAATCCAATGAAAGTTAAAAAGTACACAATTTTGCAATGGCTTCTTTGCCTCCCACTCCTCTCTTATCGACCCATAGAAGTCCAAATTGTCGGGAACTTGTGACAAAGAGGTCAGCTACCACAAGGGAGGTTTACAAATTACTAAATAACTGTTTTCCTTCGCATTTGTCATGATATATTTGCTGAAAAAACAACACATCAATCACTCGTTATTTGGCAAAAAAATAAAGGTGCATGTGCATCTCTATAAAGGTGATAATTCATCCGCGTAAAATCCTGTCAGCCTGAGCTCTCCACATAAATACTAAGTTACTGGATTACAATTTGAAAAAAAACAGACCAATCACTAGTCATTTGACGAAAAAAGAAAGGTGCAGCACTGCATAGTGCTCTATATCTATGCATAGTGCTCTATATCTATAAGGTGACAATTAATCCGCATAAGTCCCGATAGCTCTGTCTTTTGCTTCTTCAAACGAGAGCCATCAACAAAATCATCATCACCATCCAAGCTTGTTTCTCCTGGGACCACCATTTTGCTTTTTCGAAGGAGGGTGATCAATAAAACCATCATGATCATGATCATCCGCATTTGTTCCTTGTGAGGCCTTGCTTATAGGAACCTTCCGAACAATAGCCCGGTGTCCTCTGGGGAACTGGATTCGCTATACTGCATTTGCATTGCAACATGATAAAAGAACTGACTATTCACATGGGGCTGAGTACTGATTAACTACTGAACTAGTATGGAAACAACAAATCGTAAAACTGAACTAACAAAATAATGGCAGTGTAAACAGCTTGCTGCTGGCCTCTGATCTCCTGTTAGCTTCCTATCCGCCCTTGCGATCTTCCACATCTTGAAGAGTGTGTGGCAGGCAGTAGAAATTGTCCAAGTAATAGATCTATTTAAAAATATAAACACTTATTAGCATGTGGGGTAAAAAAAGTACCGTGGAAAAAAAGTAAGGAAATACAAAAAAAGTTGATATTACCAAGCTACTAGAAATATTTCATTGAAAAAACTAGTAATACTAGGCTACTGGAAATGAGATGAAGTAAACTGAAGGTGTACTAGAATAATTCATAGGAATCCCAGTGGAAGGCTTATCAGCATGTCATCTTATTGTAGTACTAGTAAAAAATGCTACTAAAGTAGTTCCAGTTAATGGGCAAAACCACACAAAGCTCTTGACTGGGAAATAAGATTTGTGAAAAAAGAAATGAGAAAAAACAGTGACATTGTCCCATTAGTAACTGCAAACAGAAATATAAGACAGAAAATTAGAAGACCACTTGTTTCGGTTAACAAATTAATTCATAAGTTAAACTATATGAATATCACTTTGTAATCAGTCACTACAAAAAAGAGAGCTCGGAAGGTATATACGAATCACCAAACAAAAAAAAGGCTATATCAGTATATCACAGACCTCTAACCGCTCCGATGCTCCAAAAAACTGTGGACCTGAATTATATAGTGTACTGTACAGTCTAACACAGCTTATTCATCCAAAATATGCTGAATGCTATGGAGCTTAGTCTGAACTACTGAAATAGGCACATTATACTTCCAAAGGGAACTACTTAACTACTAAACTAACAAAATTCAGTACTCCACAAACAAAATGGATTACTAGATTACTGGAAAAAGGCTGAATTGCCCATGCAAATGGATTACTAGATAACTAAAATAAAATAGCATGCTCCCCAGCGATTGATTGCCATCTGCAAGGGCTGGAGGGTTCTGTTAGAGTAGTATCTGGCCCATGTAGGCCTTTGGCCCATTAGACCCATTCTTGTATATGTAACCTTGGAACCCTAATTTCCATTCCATTCGGTCAATTTTGGAACTACCGTAACATGGTAACAGAGCCATGGTTCCCTTAGCCGCCGCCGTCGTCTCTGCCACCGCCGGGTGATTTCTTCCCTGTGCGCCGGCGAGCCTGACCGGATCCGGTGTTGTGGTGCTCTTCCCTCCCTCCTCTACCCTCCTGCGGGCGGAACTTCCTCTGTCCTCACCGGGCGGAGCTTCCTCTTCGCCGCCGGAGCTCCTCTCCGGGCGGACCCTTCTCTTCTCCGGGCGGAGCTTCTTCTTCGCGGGCGGAGCTTCCTCTTCGCTGAGCCGCGCTTCTCCGAGCGCCGCACTTCCTCTTCGCTGAGCCGCGCTTCTCCGGGCGCCACTACTTCCGCCCGGGCGGTTGCCACTTCCGCCTGTTTGGGCGGCTCTTCTTCGGGCGGGCCGACGGGCGTCACTGCTTCCTGCCACTGCGCCACTGTCTAGGGTGGTGCCCCTCAAGGTGACATTGCTCCTCTGCCTGCTATCTGTGAGTTGGAGCTGCTGTTGGTGTTTTTCTTCCTCTGCTGCCTGTCCTCTGTGTTGCTACCCTATCCTCTGTGTTGCTGCCATGGGGTCCTCTGCTCCTTCCAACTACCAAGGCTGTGTTCTGGATGTGAAGCTTGATGGCACCAACTACAGAGAATGGGCCTTCTCTCTCAAGATGTTGCTGAAATATGGTGGTTCTGCTTTTCATCTCACTGATGCTCCTCATGTTGCTCCTACTGCCACTGAGAAGGAGATTAAAGCTTGGCATCTTGCCGATGACCGTGTCATGGCCATCATATGCATGAGTACTGATTTGAGTATTCGTTCCTGTCTTGAGGATCACAAGACTGCAAAAGAAATGTGGGATTATTTGCAAGGTCGCTATCAACAAAGCAGTTCAGCCCTTCGCTACTCCCTTCGTCAGAATCTTCATAATCTTCAGCAGCAGGACATGTCAATTGAGGAGTACTATATTGCCTTCAACAAGCTCTCCAGTCAAATTGTCTCCATGATACCCAAGGCTCCATCCTTGTGTACAACTTGTACTTCAGCTTGGGCTGCTATAGAGCAACATGATCAGCAGGACATTATGTTTGATTTTGTGATGGGGCTGCGATCTGATTTTGAACCCATTCGTGTTCAGCTTTTGGGGCGACCGACGCTTCCCACCCTTTCTGAGACACTGTCTGCTCTCATGGCAGAGGAGACCCGGCTCAAAACTCTTGCTGCCAACTCTATGGTGTCCCAACAGCACTCAGTTCTTGTTGTTCCACCTCTGTCTGTTGAAGTTGACATTGCAGCAGTTGCCTCTTCTAAGAAGGCTCCTCCGAAGACTCCTTGCAGCCACTGTGGGACGACCAATCATCTTGATTCTAGGTGCTTCAAGAAGTTTCCTCATCTTCTCACTGAAATGCGCGAAAAACGTGCAGCCCGTCGCGGCTCTCAGGCAGCACCTTCCACCTCACCGGGCTCCTCAATTCATTTTCCAGCATCAGCAGCAATGCCTCAATTCATACAGCAGCAGTCAGTGCCTCAGTATCACCTATTCCCCCAACCATCAGTGCCACAACATGCAGCAGTCAGTGCACCTCAATTTCAACAGCACCCCAGCAGTACTATGCCTCCTCTACTCAGTGCTTACACATCCAATGCCTCACAATCAGGTACTAATTTTTGGGTGTTGGATTCGGGTGCCTCTTTTCACATGACTTCAAATTCCTCTGTCTTGGATTCTTGTCGGTCTCTTTCACATTCTCATCATGTTCAGACCGCTGATGGTAACCTTTGCCATGCTACCCATCAGGGCAATCTGAACAGCTCCAAGTTCTCAGTTTTTGATATCTCTCTTGTGCCAAAACTTTCCATGAATTTAATTTCTGTTGGCCAGCTTGCTGATCTGAACTGTGTCGTTGTTTTTGACGACACTTCTTGTTTTGTTCAGGATCGGCGCACCCGAGCTCTTCTTGGTACTGGCCGTCGCCATAAGAGCTCATCTGGCCTCTACATTCTTGATCGTCTTCAGCTGCCACCCTCTACATCGCCATCACCATCTTCACCGTCATCTTTTGCTTCTGCTGCAGCCACCTTTCCTCAATGGCATCACCGTTTAGGTCATTTGTGTGGCTCACGTCTGTCTATATTAGTCAAGCAGGGGGTTCTTGGTCATGTATCTGTTGATTCTTCCTTTGAATGTACTGGCTGTAAACTTGGGAAACAGATACATCTCTCATATCCCTCTAGTGACTCTAAAACTAGTCAGCCTTTTGCTCTTGTACATTCTGATGAATGGGGCCCTGCTCCTTTTGCTTCAAAGGGTGGTCACAAATACTATGTTATTTTTGTTGATGACTACTCTCGCTATACTTGGATCTATTTTATGAAGCATCGTTCGGAGCTATTGTAACATCCCGTATTTTTATGCGGAATGTTATTGTGCAAAAATGTGGATTTTTCAAAAACTTTTTGTGGAATGTGTGCTAGTTAGAAAATCATAAGAGTGTCTTCTTAATTCCCTCCTGAATTCCTAGAATTAAAATACACATTAATTTGGAATTAAGTTGTATTTTTGCTTTAGTGTGATTTTGGGTCTTATTTGGTTTTTCTGGAGTTCAATTGTTTGATCATTTGAATTTGAATCCAATTCAAATTCAAATTAAAACCCTAACTCTAAACCCCCCACTAATTAAAAACCCTCTAACTTGTTCTGGGCCGAAACCCACTAACAAAACTAACACAGCCCGGCCTACTAACTAAACCGTCGGCCCAGCATGCTAACCTACCCCGCGGCCCAGCCTTCCTAAGCCGGCCCAGCAATCCCGCCGGCCCAGCGCCGACCGAGCCTTCACCCCGCACCGCGCCCCTTTCCCTTCTCTCTCGCTGACAGGCCAGCCCCGCGTGTCAGCTTTACCCTCAACCTCGCGTCACCCCCTCTCCCCCACACGGCCGAGCACGCAGCCGCACCCCGCGCCGGCGCTCCGCGCCAAATGCGCCGCACAACCGCGCGATGGGCGCCGCGTGGACTAGGGCACGGACGCCGAGGATTCCTAGCCGTCCGCACCTGCCCTCACGTCCGCTAACCCTAGCCCGGCCGCCTATTTAAGGCCCCCGCCGGCGCCATTCCCCGTTCGAGCCGCCTCTACCCCCGTTGGGGATTTCCACACCACACCGTCGCCGTCTGGAGTGAGGGGAAGGAGGAGGAGGAGGAGGAGTGAGGAAAGCCGAGGAGGACCCCGAGCTTCGCCACCGCCGTCCGCTCCATCGACTCCGAGCCGCCGCCGCCGCACGCGAGGGGAGAAGGCGCCGTCCCTGAGCACCGCGAGCCGACGTCTGCCGCCGTTCCGCGAGCGCTTCACCGAGCTGCAGCGTACAACTACCCCCGCCGTGGTGAGTCGCCGCCGGCGTTTTCCCCTTCCCCTGTTTCGGCCGTCGTGCCATGGTCACCGTCGCCGCCGCCGCGAAAGCCATCTGTGGAGCCGGCCTTCGCGTCGTGCCATCTCCATGTGCAGGTTCCTTGCCGCGTACCGAGCCTGCAGCCGCCGTCGCCTTTCCGCCGTCCCAGGCCGCCATGGTCGCCGCGCACCGGGAGCACCCGGCCCGCGCAAGCTCACGGCTTGCCGCGCGCGCGCGCGTGCCCAGCACCGCAAGGCCGTGCCTTGTCACCCGCTGAACCCTCCTTTCTCGCCAGCAAGCCAAGCCGTGGCCTCCCGTAGTCGCCGCCGGCGCTCGCTCCGCCACCACGGACGCGTCGTCGCCGTTCACGTCGGGAAGCCGCCTCGCCGGCCAAGCTCCCCCCTTCCCGGCCAAACACCTCCGCGAAACCCGGCCGAAGCTTTTCCCCTATCCCCGAGCCACGTCGGCCGCTCCTGACCCTCGCCGTCGCCGGCCGCCGCCGCTCGCCGGCGTTCCAGAGCACACGCATCGCGCACCAAAGCGCGCGCCGCTGCCGTCACACCGCGGACCACACCAAGCCGCCACAGCAACAGCCGCAGACGATCCCGTCCGGCCGCACCCAGATCCCGTACTCTCGGTCCATGTGAACCGCAGACCTGGTGCACGGTGGACTTGGTCCACCGCACCCTAGGCCAGTCAGGCCGAAACCCAGCCCTTCGTGGGCCGAATTCCAGCGCCTGTTGGGCCGAGCCAAGTGCTTTCAGCCCAACTCGCCCCCTTCCTTTTTCTTTTTCTTTTTAACTCTGCTGACCGTCGGGCCCCACCTGTCACTGACTGACCGAGATTGACATGTGGGCCCACTGACCTTGACCGTTGACTGGTCAACGTTGACCGAGTCAACGCTGACGTCATCCGGGCCCACGATGACGTCAGCATACCCGGACCCACTGATGACGTCAGCATGACGTCCTGCTGACGTTAGCAGTGATGACGTGGCGCCACCAGGGGCTGCCACGTGTCATTTCTGTTTTTTTATTTTTCGAAATTAATTAAATAATTTCAGAAAATGATTTAAACTTCAAAAATTAATAATAAATCAACCGTAGCTCAGAAAAATATGAAACCAGTTTCATTATTTTTCTAAAATCATGACCTACGCATTAGAATAGAGTTTGGTGTTGTTTGGCTCTTCCTTGGTTCTCGTTTGGAGTTATTTGCTAGTAGTCTCGGTAATTGAATTACGGATCGGTATTTAGGAGGACCGGAGACTCACATCGGGACTGAGGAGGAGGAGTTCGTTGAGTACTATGACGAGGAGGAGTCACCAGGTTCACGCCCATCCATTCTCTGAACGCCTATTAGACATGCTCATAGAAATGCTATGCTTTATTTACTCGCATGAACTGCCTGAGATGATAAACCGTGCATAGCCTGTTTAATTACCTTTTTCCTTGTTGTCCTACTACTATATTTATATCTATGCCGATGAGAATGCTTAGCTTGCATGCGTGTGAGGAAAACGAATATTTTAAACTGTTTTCGGCATGAGTGTGAAAACCGAGGAGTTGGAGGATTCGAAAACCCCTTTTTGTTGAAGTGAGCGCACCATAACCCAATCCTCGGATTGGGGGCTGGGGAAATACACTTGGGTACTTCCTACGGAGTGCCTGTTGCGGGCACAAGATTGGTTTGACCCGATGTTGAGGAGTTGGCGGCGATACCTGTAATGGGTGCGACTAGCGGACCACCGTGGCGGGTACGCATTTCGAGAGAAGAGCTCACTTTGACAGTCTGAGGACCGGTCGGACTAGCTGCTCCCTGATTTGCTTTGGCCCCCGACTGGCCCCGGGGGAGTGCTTCACAGTT
The DNA here is from genome assembly GCA_033239725.1 of Echinochloa phyllopogon. Lineage (NCBI taxonomy): Eukaryota > Viridiplantae > Streptophyta > Magnoliopsida > Poales > Poaceae > Echinochloa > Echinochloa phyllopogon. The sequence goes on along the minus strand of BTCW01000001.1, from coordinate 46,791,004 downwards.
TCGAGTTGACCTCTTGCGGGAGGATGCGCCCAAGCCCGGAAAAGCAGGATGGTGCCGTAACTACTAGACCTCCGTTCGGTGTTGTGTGGCTCAGTTGGCTTGCTACCTCCTGGGTGCACTTCGCATAGATTCCAGGTGTACACACTCTGCAGAGTTAAAACTATACGTATAGCCGCATCCTCGGTCATGGACAACCCCCTTTGAACTGCTCATTCTGTTAGTGTTTTGGTGACTAAAACTTCTACCTCTCCCCTTTTTAAACTAAGGACCCGGCATGGCCGATGAGGTGGGAGGAGCGGGAGTTCTCCCATCGAATAGATATTGGAGATGGGAGCCTGTTCTGTCAGGATTGCCCATGGAGGTGTGTGTTGGTGTTGGAAATTCTTTTACAAACTTCTATATGCTGCTGCATAGGAAACCCCTGGCTTTCCTTGTCTATTTGTATATTAGATTAGTCCACCTTAAAGCTTGCACATCTATGGATGGTGACATGGAACTGTTCCAATCCTTGGGAAGATTTCAAGGTCTTGCAGGTTACGAGTCCGACTTCGACAACAACACTGATGGATGGTACGACTGAGGTGCGGCGCTACGCTCGAGTAGTTGCCTGTGGAGGAGATGAAGATGAAGCCCTGATGACTTAGCTACCGCTGCGTTGGCTTTCCTTTCTGTCGATTTAGCCCAAGTGGCTTGTACCCGTACTTCCTATGTTGGGAGATGTAATAAACTAAACAATGCACTGTTTTATTCGACGTATGGATGTGATAACTTCTGGAATGAGTTATGTATGCGATAGCAGTTGATTCTGGGACTACCGCGGTGATACAGGGAGTCGGATTTTCGATAAGGAAAATCCGGTTCGTTTCAGTTGGTATCAGAGCCATACTTTACCGTAGCACGCACCCTTAGAATGGCCGTTAGCAATTAAGAGTTCCGAACGATTCCATTCCCTATATTATCCTTGTATTACGTACATCTGTCTCATACCTTGAAAATTCTTACTTATCTACGCTGACTACTCTTACGTGACCTTGCAGTGATGGAGCCGTCCCCCGAGTTCACGCCGGTGGATATGCGCCATGCCCCGCGAGTTGGGCAGGTGCAGTGGTTGGACCGCGTGCTCGAGAAGATGGGGATGAGCGGAGGACGAGCTCACTACAGTGTGATCATGGTCACCGACCATGCTTCAGTGTACGCCATGGCCGCACTTGTCGTCACAAGGACCCCGACCGTCCCCGACTTCCCGGGAGACGTGGTTCACGCCGTCGGACTCACCATGGAGTCCGCGGTACAGGCCACGGCACGGAAGATGCTGAGGAGGCTCATGACTCAGCACTCAGACGAGACCTTCAGCGAGACGAGCTTCAGGCTCTTTCCCCGCTCCCTCGAGGGGGTAGAGGACCCTGACGCACTGCTAACCTCGATGGAGGAGGCTCCCTTCCTCGAGGTGGACGGAGTCGCCCAGACCACCGGGCGTTACCTCCTCGACCTGGACCGCTACACCGCCAACCTGGAGCAGGAGACTACCCGTCTGCACGACACGCTCTCAGCTAGCGTCATCATCAACCAGCAGCTGATACGTGAGTGCGAGACTGGCAAGCACGCCGTCGACGCCCTGAGCAGCCGACTCAGGAAGTGTGTCACCGACCTCGACGTCGAGCGGACCAAGCTGCTCGAGACCACGCGTACCAAGCTGTGCGCAAAGGAGAGCTTGTCACGTGTCGAGGAGGAGAACCGCCGGCTGAGACAGGAGAATTTGAACATCAAGAGAGAGCTTGGACACCGCTCCAACAAGTTGAGTCAGGCCGAGAAGGAGCTGAAGAGACTCAGGCCCGAGGTGGGCAAGCTGACGGACCAGTTGGAGGGCTGCAGAGGAGGATATTTGATGTGCTCACACCTTCTGCACTCAGCCCAGGAGCGTCTCAAGAAGATGGAGGAGGATAGCGCGCACAACGTCGGCAACATCGCCAACCTGACACGTGCTGCTATCTTCTACCGGGATAAGGCCGTGAGGACTCAGGTGACCTGGGAGGCAGCTGACGCTCTTAGAGTCACCGAGATGCAGGATCTCCTCGACGAGGTTCCCCTGGCGCGTCGGCCGCTACTCAGGAAGGAGGACTTCGGGCTCCACCCCACTGGGCTCAAGTGGCACAGGTGCCCCTACGCGAGCATGCCTACCCCAGTGGAGACCGAGGAGGTCAAGGCCGCTCACAAGCTGCTTGAGAAGATCTTCACGGAGCACCACTCGGAGGAGGAGCGGACCGTTGTCACCTACAAGAGGGCCCGCACTGAGTAGGACTCGAGAGTCATGATCTTGGTAGGAGTAGAGTTGTAAGCTAGGAGTAGTCTTCATGAGTCTGTATCCATGAGCCGTGAGCATGTTCCGGCAGATGTTGTCATGTCATGAGATATCCATGTACACCCATGATAGATGTAACCCCCTTTTGAGATCACTCGATGTATTAGCACCGATGTCTGTGATGATTGATTGAGTGATTGGTTCTTTCTCGTTTTCTTGGTTCTTCTCGTTGTTCCTATTGAGTGTAGATTTGAGTAGTAAAACTCATTTTCTTTGTGAGATGTGCCCCGATCGTAGTGCATGATAGACTTTCGACTGTCGCTAACTTTTCCTCACGACATTGCAGAGCGATGTCGGTGAGAAGGTCGAACCGCTTGGCCGCGCGCTTTGAGGAAGCCGCGGCGGAAGAGCAAGCCCCTGCCCTGGGCCGTGGCCGTGGCCGTGGGCGAGGCCGGGCTCCTGTGGCAGCCCCTGCCCCGGGTCGTGGCCGTGGATGCGGCTGAGGTGTCGTCGCCCCTCAGCCGAACCCGATCGGCGAGGACGCTCGTGAAGATGCCCAAGAGGACGAGCAGGAGGTTGTGGCTGAACCACCACAGCAGAATAGGAGGGGCAGGAACAACCGCCAGCAGCAGGATCCACCGCCCCCGCCGCCGACTTTGGCGGAGGTGATGGCAACCCAGGCCCTGCACATGGGGTGGATGGCGGACGCCTTCGTCTTGCTGCTGCAGCAGCAGCAGCAGAACAATGGGGGCAACCGCAATGCACCACGCCCAGACGACCTGTCCCGCAAGATCGAGAGGTTCATCCGCCTGAAGGCCCCGACCTTCAGCTACTCCGATGATCCCCTTGATGCGGACGATTGGCTGAAGGTGATCGAGACTAAGCTCGACCTCACGGACTGCACCGACGAAGAGAGTGTGGCGATCGCCGCCCACCAGCTCGAGGGTCCTGCCAAGTCTTGGTGGGACGGGTTCTGTGACTCACACCCGAACCCCGCCACCATCACCTGGCTGGAGTTCTGTGAGGCCTTCCGTGAGCAGCACGTGCCGAGGCAGGTGCTCATCCAGAATGCACAGGAGTTCTGTACCATGACACAGGGTACCATGTGTGTCGAGGAGTACAAGCGCCACTTCATGAAGATGGCAAGGTACGCGCCTGATGAGACTAACACTGATGAGAAGAAGCAGTTCTAGTTCCACAGGGGACTGCACCACGGGATTCGCCGGATTGTGGCCGGGAGCGACCACAAGTCCCTTCGCCACATGGTGAACCGCGCGATCGCTGTGGAGAAGGACAGGATCGGCCACGAGGACCGCATGAGGGCTCGAAAGAGGCCGTCAGACTCCTACTCTCGTGACAGGCCTCAGCAGCGCCCCAGGAGTGGGCAGAGCAACTTGCTGAGGGGCAGCAGCTTCCGCTCCGGACCCAGCCAACCCAACCGTGGGTACGGAGGAGGCAGCAGCAGCCAGCTCGCGGTGAACCGCAACACGAGCTACTCTACACCTGCAGGCAGTGCCTGGAAGCAGCCCCAGCAGTCTGCGCAAAGGACTCCGGGCAACGCGCCGTACACTTGCTTCAGCTGCCACCAGCCTGGACACAAGTCCTACGACTGCCCGCTGAAGAAGCGAGACTTCCTGACTCCCGCCAAGACCCCAGCTTCTGGAGGGAGGCCCCCTCAGACTCAGCCCTGCCCCTCTGGCACTCGTGGGAAGCTCAACCACCTCACGGAGGAAGAGGCCAGGGAGGCACCAGACGTCGTGACTGGTGAGTTCATAATTAATGGTTCTAAAGCATTAGTTCTGTTTGATCCTGGTGCGCATGGTTCTTATGTTTCCTCAAAGTTTGTTGCACAAAAGTCTCTCCCTATGGTACCCCGTTCTCGACCTATCGTCACTAGCTCACCGCTAGGTGATATCCGATGCACCAACATGTGTAGAGATGTTGAGATCATCATGAGAGGGCAGAAGTTCCTGGCAGATCTGACAGTGTTGAAGTCGGAGGGGATTGATGCCATTCTCGGGATGGATTGGTTGACAGCACACAAGGGCGTGATTCAATGTTCGCCCCGGCTTGTGATATTAGAGCACCCCAGTGGTGGAAAGGTGGAGATAGCCCCTCTGCAGCAGAAGGAGACTCAAATGTTGTGCCATCTGGTAGAGAGGTTGTTGGAGCAAGTTCCGGTAGTGTGCGAGTACCCGGATGTGTTCCCTGATGACTTACCCGGGCTACCACCAGATCGGGATGTGGAGTTCGAGATCAACCTGGTTCCAGGAACCGCTCCGATTGCCAAGCGACCATACCGCATGTCTGTTGAAGAGCTGGAAGAGCTAAAGAAACAGTTAAAGGAGCTGATTGAGAAAGGCTATGCGAGGCCAAGCGCCTCACCTTGGGGTTCCTCGGTACTGTTTGTTCGCAAGAAGGATGGGTCTATGAGATTGTGCATCGATTACCGATCTCTGAATGCCGTTACTATCAAGAACAAGTACCCATTACCCAAGATCGATGACTTGCTAGATCAGTTGAAGAAGGCCAAGTACTTCAGCAAGATTGATCTCCGATCCGGTTACTATCAGATGAAGATTCGGGATATTGACATTCCGAAGACCGCCTTTGTGACCCGTTATGGACAGTATGAGTTCACCGTAGTGTCCTTTGGGCTCACAAACGCGCCGGCATACTTCATGAACATGATGAACAAGGTGTTCATGGAGCAGTTGGACAAGTTTGTAGTTGTCTTCATCGACGACATTCTGATCTACTCCGAGACAGCCGAAGAGCATGAAGAGTATCTGAGGATTGTGCTGGAGAAGCTCAGGCAGAATCAGTTGTATGGCAAGTTCAGCAAGTGTGAATTCTGGCTAGAGAAGGTTGCATTTCTGGGTCATGTCCTGACAGTTGAAGGAGTGGCAGTGGATCCAGAAAAGATTGAGGCAGTGTCCGATTGGCAGCAACCGAAGAACGTCACAGAGATCAGGAGTTTCCTTGGTCTGGCAGGTTATTATCGCAGATTCATCGAGAACTTCTCCAAGATCGCGAAGCCGATGACAGAGTTGCTCAAGAACAACGTGCCGTTTGTTTGGTCAGATAAATGCGATGCCAGCTTCCAGGAGCTCAAGACAAGACTGACTACCACCCCCGTTCTCACCCTTCCCGATGTCAGAAAGGACTTCGTGGTCTATTGCGATGCATCGAGGCAAGGCCTTGGGTGTGTTCTTATGCAAGATGGTAAGGTGGTCGCTTATGCTTCTCGCCAGCTGCGGAAGCACGAGGAGAACTACCCTACACATGACCTGGAGCTAGCAGCCGTAGTGCATGCCTTGAAGATATGGAGACACTATTTGATTGGCAACAAGTGCGACATATACACCGATCACAAGAGTCTGAAATACTTCTTCACTCAGTCAGAACTGAACATGAGGCAACGGAGATGGCTAGAACTGATCAAGGATTACGATCTGAACATTCAGTATCACCCAGGAAAGGCAAATGTAGTAGCTGATGCGTTGAGCAGGAAGAACTATTGCAACAATCTGATGGTTCAGCAAGAACAACCCGAGCTGCACAAAGAACTGGAGAGTTTGAGGCTGGAGATAGTTGAAGCAGGGCAGTTGAATGAGTTGAGGGTCAAGTACAATTTGGAAGACCAGATCCGGCAAGCTCAGAAGAGTTGCCCAGAGATTGAAGACCTAGTCGGGTTGATGCAGAGAGGACTTGCAGCTGACTACCGCATCGATGAGCAGGGCACTGTGTGGCTGAAAGATCGCATATATGTACCACGGAACGAGAGCATCCGACAGACGATCCTGAAGGAGGCTCACAACTCTAGGTACTCCATCCATCCAGGATGTACCAAGATGTATCAGGACCTAAAGGATCGCTTCTGGTGGAAGGACCTGAAGGTTGATATAGCCGAGTACGTAGCCAGATGTGACACGTGCCGGCGAGTCAAGGCTGAGCATCGGCGACCAGCAGGACTACTACAGCCCTTAGACATTCCGGTGTGGAAGTGGGATGATATCAGCATGGATTTTGTGGTGGGGCTACCCCGATCGCAGAAAGGGCACGATGCCGTTTGGGTAATAGTCGACCGCCTCACTAAGGTAGCGCACTTCATACCGGTGCACTCATCTCACACCGTGGGCAAGTTGGCGGATCTCTATATCACCCACATTCTGAGGCTGCACGGAGCTCCGAGGAGCATTGTGTCAGACAGAGGACCTCAGTTCACCGCCAAGTTCTGGCAGAGCTTGCATGCCGCTATGGGTACCAATTTGAAGTACAGTACAGCCTTGCAACCTCAGACAGACGGTCAGACAGAACATGTGAACCAGATACTAGAAGATTTGCTGAGAGCTTGTGTTCTGACTTATGGCAGCGATTGGGAGAAGAGTTTGTCCTATGCAGAGTTCTCCTACAACAACAGCTATCAGGCTAGCCTGCAGATGTCACCGTTTGAGGCACTATATGGCAGGAAATGCAGAACTCCGCTGATGTGGTCAGAGGTTGGAGAACGACTCCTCTTTGGCCCCGCAACCATTGTTGAGGCCGAAGAGAATGTGGCCAAGGTTCGCGACAGTCTGAAGATCGCGCAGAGTCGCCAGAAGAGCTATGCTGACAAGAGAAGAAGAGAATTGTCCTTCGAGGTTGGGGATCATGTGTATCTCAAAGTGTCCCCATTTCGCGGAACCAAGAGGTTCCATGTCAAGGGCAAGTTAGCACCAAGGTTTGTGGGACCGTTCAGAGTTGTGAAGAGAGTTGGCAAGGTGGCTTACCGATTCGAGCTACCCGAGTCACCAGCCGGAGTACACCCCGTGTTCCATGTGTCACAGCTCAGGAAGTGTCTCCGAGTTCCAGAAGAAGAGGTACCGGCAGAGGCCCTAGACTTGCAAGATACACTCGAGTACATGGAGTACCCCACCAAGATTCTGGATAGGGCAGTGAAAGAGACCAGGAGAACCAGCATTCCCTTCTGCAAGGTTCAGTGGAGCAATCACACTGAACGAGAAGCAACGTGGGAAAAGGAAGAAGACTTGAAGGAGAAGTACCCTCACCTCTTCGTTCCCGAGTAAGTTCTTAATCTCGTGGACTAGGGCACGGATGCCGAGGATTCCTAGCCGTCCGCACCCACCCTCGCGTCCGCTAACCCTAGCCCGGCCGCCTATTTAAGGCCCCCGCCGGCGCCATTCCCCGTTCGAGCCGCCTCTACCCCCGTTGGGGATTTCCACACCACATCGTCGCCGTCTGGAGTGAGGGGAAGGAGGAGGAGGAGGAGGAGTGAGGGAAGCCGAGGAGGACCCTGAGCTTCGCCGCCGCCGTCCGCGCCATCGACTCCGAGCCGCCGCCGCTGCACGCGAGGTGAGAAGACGCCGTCCCTGAGCACCGCGAGCCGACGTCCGCCGCCGTTCCGCGAGCGCTTCACCGAGCTGCAGCGTACAACTACCCCCGCTACGGTGAGTCGCCGCCGACGTTTTCCCCTTCCCCTGTTCCAGCCGTCGTGCCATGGTCACCGTCACCGCCGCCGCGAAAGCCATCTGTGGAGACGGCCTTCGCGCCGTGCCATCTCCATGTGCAGGTTCCTTGCCGCGTACCGAGCCCGCAGCCGCCGTCGCCTTTCCGCCGTCCCAGGCCGCCATGGTCGCCGCGCACCGGGAGCACCCGGCCCGAGCGAGTTCCATCATGGCCGTGCCGCGCGCGCGCGTGTGCCCAGCACCGCAAGGCCGTGCCTTGTCACCCGCTGAACCCTCCTTTCTCGCCAGCAAGCCAAGCCGTGGCCTCCAGTAGTCGCCGCCGGCGCTCGCTCCGCCAACACGGCCGCGTCGCCGCCCTTCACGTCGGAAAGCCGCCTCGCCGGCCAAGCTCCCCCCTTCCCGGCCAAACACCTCCGCGAAACCCGACCGAAGCTTTTCCCCCTATCCCCGAGCCACGTCGGCCGCTCCTGACCCTCGCCGTCGCCGGCCGCCGCCGCCCGCCGGCGTGCCAGAGCGCGCGCGTCGCGCACCAGAGCGCGCGCCGCTGCCGCCGCACCGCGGACCATACCAAGCCGCCACAGCAACAGCCGCAGACGATCCCGTCCGGCCGCACCCAGATCCCGTACTCTCGGTCCATGTGGACCGCAGACCTGGTGCACGGTGGACTTGGTCCACCGCACCCTAGGCCAGTCAGGCCGAAACCCAGCCCTTCGTGGGCCGAATTCCAGCGCTTGTTGGGCCGAGCCAAGTGCTTTCAGCCCAACTCGCCCCATTCCTTTTTCTTTTTAACTCTGCTGACCGCCGGGCCCCACCTGTCACTGACTGACCGAGATTGACATGTGGACCCACTGACCCCACTGACCTTGACCATTGACTGGTCAATGTTGACCGAGTCAACGCTGACATCATCTGGGCCCACAATGACGTCAGCATACCCGGACCCACTGATGACATCAGTATGACGTCCTGCTGACGTCAGCAGTGATGACGTGGCGCCACCAGGGGCTGCCACGTGTCCTGTCTGTTTTTTAATTTTTCGGAATTAATTAAATAATTTCAGAAAATGATTTAAACTTCAAAAATTAATAATAAATCAACCGTAGCTCAGAAAAATATGAAACCAGTTTCATTATTTTTCTAAAATCATGACCTACATGTTAGAATAGAGTTTGGTGTTGTTTGGCTCTTCCTTGGTTCTCGTTTGGAGTTATTTGCTAGTAGTCTTGGTAATTGAATTACGGATCGGTATTTAGGAGGACCGGAGACTCACGTCGGGACTGAGGAGGAGGAGTTCGTTGAGTACTACGACGAGGAGGAGTCACCAGGTTCACGCCCATCCATTCTCTGAACGCCTATTAGACATGCTCATAGAAATGCTATGCTTTATTTACTCGCATGAACTGCCTGAGATGATAAACCGTGCATAGCATGTTTAATTACCTTTTTCCATGTTGTCCTACTACTATATTTATATATATGCCGATGAGAATGCTTCGCTTGCATGCGTGTGAGGAAAATGAATATTTTAAACTTTTTTCGGCGTGAGTGTGAAAACCGAGGAGTTGGAGGATTCGAAAACCCCTTTTTGTTGAAGTGAGCGCACCATTACCCAATCCTCGGATTGGGGGCTGGGGAAGTACACTTGGGTACTTCCTACGGAGTGCCTGTTGCGGGCACAAGATTGGTTTGACCCGATGTTGAGGAGTTGGCGGCGATACCTGTAATGGGTGCGACTAGCGGACCACCGTGGCGGGTACGCATTTCGAGAGAAGAGCTCACTTTGACAGTCTGAGGACCGGTCGGACTAGCTGCTTCATTGGGACTTATCGTGCACTCTGTGTGTCCATTATGAGGGTGGGCCCGATCCGAGCCTAGCAAGTGCGGTGCCAAGCCTGCAGGAGGATAGTGTTTCAGTGTAAGGGGGACTGGTGTTGACCTTTGCTCCCTGATTTGCTTTGGCCCCCGACTGGCCCCGGGGAGTGCTTCACAGTTCCGGGGTGACCTCTTGCGGGAGGATGCGCCCAAGCCCGGAAAAGCAGGATGGTGCCGTAACTACCAGACCTTCGTTCGGTGTTGTGTGGCTCAGTTGGCTTGCTACCTCCTGGGTGCACTTCGCATAGATTCCAGGTGTACACACTCTGCAGAGTTAAAACTATACGTATAGCCACGTCCTCGGTCATGGACAACCCCCTTTGAACTGCTCATTCTGTTAGTGTTTTGGTGACTAAAACTTCTACCTCTCCCCTTTTTAAACTAAGGACCCGGCATGGCCGATGAGGTGGGAGGAGCGGGAGTTCTCCCATCGAATAGATGTTGGAGACGGGAGCCTGTTCTGTCAGGATTGCCCGTGGAGGTGTGTGTTGGTGTTGGAAATTGTTTTACAAACTTCTATATGCTGCTGCATAGGAAACCCCTGGCTTTCCTTGTCTATTTGTATACTAGATTAGTCCACCTTAAAGCTTGCACATCTATGGATGGTGACGTGGAACTGTTCCAATCCTTGGGAACAGTTCAAGGTCTTGCAGGTTTCGAGTCCGACTTCGACAACAACGCTGATGGATGGTACAACTGAGGTGCGGCGCTACGCTCGAGTAGTTGCCTGTGGAGGAGATGAAGATGAAGCCCTGATGACTTAGCTACCGCTGCGTTGGCTTTCCTTTCTGTCGATTTAGCCCAAGTGGCTTGTACCTGTACTTCCTATGTTGGGAGATGTAATAACCTAAACAATGCACTGTTTTATTCGACGTATGGATGTGATAACTTCTGGAATGAGTTCTGTATGCGATAGCAGTTGATTCTGGGACTACCGCGGTGATACAGGGAGTCGGATTTTCGGTAAGGAAAATCCGGTTCGTTTCAGCTATTGTCTATTTACAAATCCTTTACAAAAATGGTTCATACCCAGTTTACCTCTTCTATTCGCATTTTCCGATCTGATTCAGGGGGGAGTATCTATCTGTTGTTTTTCGTCAATTTCTTTCTTCTGAAGGAACTTTGCCTCAGCTCTCTTGCCCTGGTGCTCATGCTCAAAATGGCGTGGCTGAGCGTAAACATCGTCATATTCTTGAAACTGCTAGGACTATGCTCATTTCTTCGTTTGTGCCAACTCATTTTTGGGCTGAAGCTGTTTCTACTGCCATCTATCTCATCAATCTGCAGCCCTCCACTCGTCTTCAAGGCAAAAGTCCTGGAGAAATCTTACACGGATCACCTCCAAAATATGCACATCTTCGTGTTTTTGGCTGCACATGCTATATTCTTCTTCCTTCTACTAAGACCACAAAATTGACAGCTCAGTCTGTTGAGTGTGTTTTTCTTGGATATAGTCTTGAACATAAGGGCTATCGTTGTTATGATCCTTCCGCACGCCGTATTCGTTTTTCTCGTGATGTCACTTTTCTAGAAAACAAACCATTTTTTCATTCATCCACACCTTCACCGTCATGTGCTGCACCTCCCTCCTTCCTTGTTCTACCACCTTCCGACTTCATCCATTCTCCTGAACCAACACTTCCACCTTCTCATACCTCTATTACTCCTTTTCCTTTCCATTATAGTCGTCGTCCCCGTGTGCCTTCTACTGCCTCCATTCCTCCTATGGATGATTCTTCTTCCTCTGAGCCTCGCTACAATCTCAGGGATCGTTCTGCCATTAAAATCCCTGATCGACTTGGTTTTCCCACTGCTGGTGCTGTTTGTGAGCCTTCTTCTTATCAGGAAGTTGTCACCCTTCCTGCTTGGCGAGATGCTATGTCAACTGAACTCCAGGCTTTACAACGCACGGGTACTTGGGAGGTTGTTCCATTACCTCCTGATGTTGTTCCCATCACCTGCAAGTGGGTATACAAGGTTAAGACCAAAGCTGATGGCTCTATTAAGAGATACAAAGCTCGTCTTGTTGCACGAGGTTTCCAACAGGCATATGGTCGTGATTATGAGGAGACCTTTGCTCCTGTTGCTCACATGACCACCGTTCGCACTCTTATTGCTGTGGTTGCCAGTCGTTCATGGACCATCTCTCAAATGGATGTTAAAAATGCTTTTCTTCATGGTGATCTGCAAGAAGATGTTTATATGCATCCACCACCAGGGGTTCAGCTTCCTCCTGGATATGTTTGTCATCTTCGGCGTGCTCTTTATGGTCTCAAGCAAGCACCCCGTGCATGGTTTGAACGCTTCCGTTCAGTGGTTGTTGCTGCAGGATTCACTTCTAGTGACCATGATCCTGCTCTCTTTGTTCACAACTCTTCTCGTGGACGCACTTTAATTCTGCTTTATGTTGATGATATGCTGATCACTGGCGATGATCCAGATTACATTGCTTTTGTCAAAGCACGCCTTTGTGATCAGTTCATGATGTCTGACTTGGGTCCTCTTAGCTATTTTCTGGGCATTCAGGTCGAATCTACTGCTGCTGGTTACTATCTTTCTCAGGCCAAGTACATTCAAGATCTTCTTGCTCGCTCTGGTCTCACTGATACTAAGATTGCTGCTACTCCTATGGAACTTCATCTTCACTTGAAGACATCAGATGGTTCTCCTCTTGCTGATCCGACACGGTACCGTCATCTGGTTGGCAGTCTTGTCTATCTCACTGCTACCAGGCCGGATATTGCCTATGCAGTTCACATTCTCAGTCAGTTTGTGAGTTCTCCTACCACAGTCCACTATGCCCATTTGCTTCGGGTTTTGCGGTACTTGAGAGGTACATCCTCTCATCGCCTTTTCTATGCCACCTCAAGTACACCAACACTTCATGCCTATTCAGATGCTACTTGGGCCAGTGACCCTGCTGATCGACGATCTGTCACTGGTTATTGCCACAACAACTGCAGAACTTATTTGGCTTCGTTGGTTGTTGGCTGATTTTTGTGTTGAATCTGCTCATCCTACTCTTCTCCGCTGTGATAACACCAGTGCCATTCAAATTGCCAACAATCCAGTGAAGCATGAACTCACTAAGCACATTGGTGTTGATGCCTCCTTCATCAGATCACATTGTCAGTCATCTACTATTGATCTTCAGTTCACACCGTCTGAACTTCAACTTGCTGATTTCTTCACCAAGGCTCAGACTAAGGATCAACATCAATTTCATATATGCAAACTAAATGTATCTAAATTTGTAATTTCTTAGCTACCTTTAGTTTGAAGGGGGGTGTTAGAGTAGTATCTGGCCCATGTAGGCCTTTGGCCCATTAGGCCCATTCTTGTATATGTAACCTTGGAACCCTAATTTCCATTCCATTCGGTCAATTCTGGAACTACCGTAACAGGTTCAACGTGCGTGAAGCTGTGGTTTGGTTACTTAGTAATTAAGAAATTTTGAGGAAACCCTTCCGTAATAGCTGTAGTAATTCTTTACACTCCAGTTTTTTTAAATAATCTCTACCCAATCAGACAAACCGAAACAAGTCTGATACAGAAATACCTTACAACACATTCTGCACAACCAACGAAAGTAATGTTACATCATTGCCTTTCACTTCAGTGATTTGTGCACTCTCATATGCTTCCGTGCATCATTTACTGAACAAGCCTGGTCTCGCATTGTGGGGATGAGTGTACTGAAACCGATAAGATATTGAACTAGCAATGAAAAATTATTTACTGAAGCAAACGAACAACTACAAGGCTCCTTCAGTAATCTAGCACAAGTAGCAATCACAAATTTGAAGCATCAGTACCAAACTAGCTAATCCAAATCCTACCGAAAATTCACTCATTGTATTTACTGAAACACTAGTAATGACACCAGATTACTGAGGAAGGGTGCTAATCACAAAGGAAGCAGAGAGAATTTAGGGGCCGGAGGAGCAAAATTATCATGAGATTGATAGATCGATGCTCCCTGAGTGTTTATTCATGGTGTTGTGTACTCGAATACAGATGGGGAAGAACTCCAAAAATATCGAGGATAACCAGGGATCCAGATGACGACGGGGCACCGGGCATGCCTTGCCCTCGCGCTCGTGCCTCGCCGGCCATGCCTAGAGCTCGATCTGTCCCGCCGCTGGCCCCTGTCGCGCGCTGGCCGCGCCGACGTGCTCGTCGCTCGGATCCGCTGTGCCCCACGCCTATGCGCTCGCGCGACGGCCGTGCCGCACCACTGGATCTCGCCGCTGCTCCGGCTTCCTGCGCCGCCACCGCTCACCAGACACGACTCGCGCTCGCCGCTTGCTGCGCTCCTGCGCGCTCGCGGATCGGAGCTCGTCGGGTAGAGCTCGCACTCGCCGCTCACCGCGCTCCGCGCGCTCGCGGCTCGTGCTCGCCGTGCGGGAGGGGAAGGTGGATGTGGGTAGGTGGGTTCTCGGGTATACTGTAGATGGTTGGGTCGGACCAGTGGATGGTTGTTGGGTGTGCTCGGGTTAGATACTGGTTGGCGAGGCGCGCGGAGCGCGGCGAGCGGCGACTGCGAGACGAGACCGGCGAGCGGCGACCGCAAGGCGTGACCGGAGGGCGCGGAGCACAGCGAGCGGCGACCCGCGGGGTGCGCGGAGCGCGGGAGCACGGCGAGCGGCGACGGCGAGGAGTACCCCGGCGAGCACCAGGCGTCTTCCGGCTGGCCGGCATCTCCACCAAGGGCCTATCGGTGATTCCCCTCGCCAGTAGCCTCTCCCCCTCCCTCCCTCCCCAGAAATTGTCCCCCCCCCCCCCCCCCCCCCTGATGTGAACCGGCAGCGGCGATGCTAGCGCGAGTAGCAGCGGCGCATCTATTCAAAATTGTCGGTAAATTTGGTCAGTGATTTTGGTTTGCAGTAATTGATGGGGATGCTGCACGAGCTCCGCCTTGTTCACATCAGGAAAAAACTGTGGATTCAGAACCCCACCTGGGATAGTTCGGTTCAGTGATGCTTGGAATTAGCTTTCTCTTTGATAAAAAGCAAAAATGAGTTCCATCAGCAGTGCAATGTCATGGTTCGAGTCATTTTTTTGGGCTCGGTAGTTCGGTAGCTATCTCTTGTATCTCAGTAGCTGTCATGGTTTTGCCATGGCCTCATGCGTCCTTTTTCAGTTAGTTGTTTTGTCCAGCAACTTGGGCCATGTAGTGTTAATACAAACCTTGTTTCGGAACAATGTCAACAGTGATTGGCATCCGTACTGTTTTTCTATAAAAAATACTTCCGCACACTTGAGTTCTATGTGAGGATGAACTACGTCTGCCATGTTACTGAACATACTGAAAATCCGATGCGATGATAAGTTATGTTATACATAGATGCCCTGATTTGTAGTTTTTCATTTGCTTCAGAAGTTCCTGGAATTTTTGCCATGGCCTCATGACTTCCTCAGTAATCAGGTCTTGCCATTGTGTTCTGTAATACAACCATGGCTTCACCTTTTTCGGTAATGGTGAGCATAGTTTTGGGGTTGGATTCGAATTAGTTCAGTAGTGATGCTTGAAATTTGTGATTGCAATTTCTACTGTGTGAATTTTTAACTACTGAATCTTTATAGTGTTCGCATTTTTATAGTTGTTCATTTGCTTTATAGATGCAGGTGGCTCACGGCATAGTGCGTAGTGGAGACTTGTTCAGTACATTCTACTTTGAAAAAAAATACTAGCGGTGGTGGTGGTGATCCTACAGTGGGTCAGTCAATCCCCGGTGGAAAGCCTGGTTAGTAAGAGTGTGCTAGCATTTCCAGTATTAGACTCTGCAGCTGTCCCCGCCATCGGCAGCTTTGGGTGTGGTACTAATGGGGCTTTATCGAGAACACCGGAAGTGTGCTGCATGTGATATCTGCTACCTGATGCTTAGTGTGGTGCAATTATTGTTGAGGCGTGTAGATTGCTGAATAAGCCCATGTGTTACTGTGAATTACTATCCTACTTGTTGTATTACTGAACTGGCTGTTGTATAATGTCCTGCATAACTGAATTGTCTCTTGTACTATTCATCTGTTGTTAATTACTGAATTACTATGGTTGCAGGCTGAGAGGCTGGATCCAAGAGTTCTTCGAAAAACGAGGATCATTTCAAGACTTTGGATGAAGCATATGAGTTCTACAGAAAACATGCAGAGATCATTTGAACGAGAAGGGACAAGACAACGATGAACGAGAAGGAATTTAATTGCTCATTTGAACGAGAAGGAATTTAATTGCTCAGACTAAGGGAAGCACAAAGTGAAAAGACAATGATGTAACATTACTTTCGTTGGTTGTGCTGAATATGATGTAAGATATTTCGGTATCAGACTTGATTCAGTTGTTGGATTGAGTGCAGGTTATTTATAAAAATACTGATGACTTTTGCTTATGATTATTGAAAAACAATATGATGATGTAATTCCTTTGTGTAGCATCGTTGAGGTGCTGAACAGTTGGATGCCGAAGTATGTAATGTGTTCATAAATGGTCTATGTATGCTCGCAGACCTAGTAATTTAGTAATTCACCATGTGTGATTGATTTACTGCATCGTGTACATTGCTTGTTGCTGGATTACAAAAAATCACACGTCAAAAAAGATGTTCTTGGTAAAATTATCCACTTGTGTTCAGCTTGTGACTGCACCTGCCCTCCTCCAAATGAATGAATGTACTCTCTAAAAAATACTAGATAACTGATTCCTAAGACTATAGAATCAAAAATGGACCAGCGTACTTGTGCAGTTGTGACAATTGCAAACACGTTCGTGGAGCATATACATAGATTATGGGAAGTGCAAAATTGCCAAAAACAAAATCCATAGAAGTGTGAAAATTACCGGGTTTACAAAGTTACTGAACTTCTGAATTACATAATCCCAAATATAACATATAGTGAAAATTGAGAGGTACTAGGTCTACAGGTTACTGAACAACTGGATATCTAAATTGCCGATTCCATGTAGTGCACAGAAACATGACAGCACTGGGGTCTACATATCTGAAATTTGTGACTACATATATATGTACTCAAAAACAGCCACAAAAATCCACAAAATAATAAAAAAAAGAATCAGCGTGATTTGTATGCCCCCATCAGCTGTTCCAGCCTTCTCCACAGCGGAAGTTCACTTGCTGCGGCCTTCTCCACCGAGGAAATCCAGTACTCCTAGTCATGTAACTCCTGGGGTTGATGGCGCATCTTGAAGAGTGTGGCGAGTAGTATAGATCTATTGACAAATAAACACTTATCAGCTCGCGGAATAAAAAAAAGTATAGTTATATAAACGAAGCTGATGTTACCAAGATACTAAAATGATTCATCGAAAAACCTCTACCACTAAGCTACTACATGGAGCCTATGCACTACCATGTAATCCTTGAACTATAACCATAGCAACAAAATCGTTTCCTACATGGAGCCAAAAATGGTAATGCATAGCAGCATGTGCAAAATTTATGGACACCATCTTTATTACACAAATCATGAACCTCAGCTATTACTGTTACTGATCAAAGGTTGATATCACTATTACTGATCGTCCCAACTATTGGATGAAAAAGGAGGAGAAAATACTCTCTACAACATCATCATCCAGAGCCTCAGCCTGTGGGGGCCTGGCCATCCTTGGTGCATTCCTAGTAGCAGTCCCTAGCACACGGTTTGGCAAATATTATCAGTGACTACCTTGCTTATTGGATGGGTTGATGGGCCTGCAGCTACATGTTCTGCATCCATATAAACGCTTAGTACTCTGAGACCCTATAAGCTAAAAAAAAGAGAGGAACTAACGAAGGTAAATAAAAGGAGGAACTACTGAAGGCTAACACAGTGTACTGTACTGGGTATTCAACCAAAAATGTGCTGAATGCTATGCAGCTTAGTCTTACTAAAATACCCGCGCATTATACTTTCCAAGGGAACTACTAAACTAACAAAATTCGGTACTCCATTAACAAAATGGATTACTGGATTACTGGAAAAAAGGCTGAATTGCCGATACAAATCGATTACTAGATTACTAAAATAATAAAGCGCATGCTCACCGATGATTGATCGCCATCTGCATGTGCTGGAGGGGTCGATGTGTGTGAAGCTGGTTTCTTGCCAGTAGATGCAACTCTCATCTCAGGGCATAGCTCACTAATGCTGTCATGTCATGGCAGTTCCAAAAATATTTAATTGAAAACGCAGATAATTGAATTACAGGTGCATGGAATTACCATATTGTTACATATGTCACCTTCCTATTCTGTGATAGAAAAAAGACCATCAGCGTAAAGCAGAATATAAATATGCTAACTACTAAAGGATTGTTGAACTACTGAAGTATCAAACTACTAAGGATTCTGGAACTACTAAACTAGTGAGCTACTGAAAAAAAAAAACTAGTATTAGTTTTCCAGTCTCTGTCTATCAGGAGAAGGAAAGGAAATATGGCTGATGAGCAGCTTCCAGACAACTGCCTACATACAGCTTCCTTTCCAATTGTCCCTGTTATTATTTTTTCAGTCTGTCTATTGGTAGATGTAATGTAGGATAGCTAAGCAAGCTCTCGTGATCCAAGCAGGCTACCATCCATGACGCGTGCTTTCGGCTAATTAATTATGGTGAACACGCGGATTTGTCATTGGTCAATCGAACTGGCCTGACATAGCTAAAAGATCCTAATTGCTAATCACCAACAGGGGCCTGATCCAAGCATCTCATTTTACTAGAGAACATTGGTGGTTTACTAAACTTTTGAATGATGGGGTACCATACTGAAGTAATTGAAAAGCAAATGAAAAATACATTGGGGCACCTAAGTAACTTCCTGCCAGCATCCTAAATTTGATGACAACTATGCTGTGAATTGTTGAATAATTGTGGCACTACATAAGAGAAAGTTGAATTGATGACTTGATGTATTATTGAACGATGAACTAACAAAAGAAATGATTTGATAGTCAGTTTACTAGTAGCCTATTACTGGAACCAAAATAATGCAACACATGCTCGTCAGTGCAAATGTGTCACTATATTACCCCAACCATTGCTACTGAACTACCTGCTCGGTACAAATTTGGAATTGGGAGTCATTTTGTTGAATAATCCAATGCCCAAAAAATCTGAACAAAGAAATTCGACATTTGAGCGCTGCTGCTTAAAAGGGATAATATATCACAACATCGAACTACCAAAAAAATGGCATTCAGCGGTTGCTTCACTACTAGCCCATTACTGAAATTAAAAATGCACACATACTCCTTAGTGCAAACTTTGTTGGTATTTTGGTAATCACCTGCAACCACATGGGCTTTTTAATTTGAACACACTCAAGCTAAAACTATGTGAAATATTCTAGCATCTAACAACGCGAAAGCCATGAACAATGACCACAGCAACTAAAATTTTACTGAACATGGGCGCACAAAAAAATGGTGAATCGCACAGGGCTGTAAAAAAATGGTGCATATGTGAGAGAGATTCACCTCGATTTCTCCAGCGCTGCTGCTCTTCACGACCAGCCATATAGAATCAATGGGTCTCCCGTCCCCCGACGAATCCAGAAAACCATTGTGCGAGATGAAACCCTAGAACATCCAAATCAATCAAATATCGTGCCATGAAGCGAGGAATCAGAGCAGGTAGCAATGATGGGACAGTGCACAGGCTTATCATACTCACTGGAGTACCGTGGGGCTTCCAGGTTCCAGCACTTGTGAGGGGCACGAGTCTCCTGCTTCACCCTGCTACGCTTCGCCTCGCCCAGCTTGGCTACTCCAGGCTCCCCGCGCCACCTCGATTGGATCCACCCCCGACAACGCTGCCTGGGAGGAAGCGAGTAGGGGCAGATCGAGAGCAGGGGTGGATGCGCTCGGGGATGAAGGGCAGGTGCGCTCGGAGCCCGCCGCCGCCCAGCCCGTTGCTGCGCGCGTCGCCGCCGCAACTCCCGCGGATGAAGGGCGGGTGCGCTCTGGGACCGCCGCCGCAGCCTCCGCCGGCGCCCGCCGCTCCCGCTGCTGTGCGCGCCGCCGACGCCGCCGAGCCGCTGTTTTGGTGAGATTGGAAACGATTCGGGGGAGGGAGCAGTAACGGGTGCGGGAGGAGAGAGAGCGCGCGGGTTAACGGGTGACGGTGTTTTGGTTGGGGCGCGCGAGGATGGCTGGGCCGGCGGGTTGGTTGGTCGGGTCGCTCCATGGTTGGGCTGGCTAGTTTGGGTCCGAGGTGTAGAATATTAATCTACACCCGATTAGCATATGTATATATATATATATATAGGAAAATTCCTTTCTACCATCGCTAGTAGCTACCATCACCTATATATCTCATGTTAGAAGACATGTATGACCCAACAAAGAGTACGTACATGTACTATATGATGATACTAGACTATCTAAATGGTACGTAGGTTGAGTATGTAATGGTATTTTGAGTATGTGGACATACTAATTTCTATATATCAGTATAGTGGTATTATCATAATAAATTTTAAAAATAGGGTTGCTTCTGAATTTTTTCGTGCAACTCGCTTTGGAGTATCTTAGAATTAGTATACGGACATACTCAAACTGATAAATAAGTATGTGAACATACACACAATGGTATATTGATGGTGATGGTAGCTACAAGCATTGGTAGATAAAACTCGTACCATGCGCGACGTTGCATGCATTGTCGACGGATCTATCGGATATATATATCAATCATTTGCGCCGAGAAACGATCGAAATTTTATATTTTGGATCTCAGTCGATCGATATGATCGATCCATCCATCTCTCTTCCTCATTAGTTTATTTGCACCCAACAAGCAACATATATAATTAAGAAGCAAGATACTATATATAATAATAAGAATTCAATCCGTACGGAGTACGTCGTCATCCTATGCTTAGAATTATTCCACGGTACCATGCATGCATGCGTATTCGATATGCTGTCCATCTTTTTTACCCTAGTTTAGCTCCCGCCGGTACGGTGGCGCGAATCGAGCTGCTGCCATCAAACGACGATCTAACCGCAGCTAGAGGTACTACTATAGCTAGATATATACTCGCAAAAAAAAAGACAGCAGAGGCAATATATTGCGTGCCTGCCTGGCATTGGATGTTGGAGTGATCAGCTTTCTGGTTGCTGCTAGCAGCATGTCATAGCAATGTCAGTCTCTCAAACCCTAGCTAGCAGCATGTCATAGCAATGTCAGTCTTCCACATGTGAGAGGCCGGCCGGGAGCTGAGAACGAGGGTGTTATTTTCATTTAAATTGTGAGAATATCGATCTTCTTATATATAAAAATTATGAATTTAAAATATTTTACAAATAGATTTAGAATGGGTCCAAACTGTACGTGCAGAAAAATGCGTGGCGTAAACTGTCTGGATTAGATATTTTGGTGAAGATTAATTTATTCTTAATAAAATAAAAGCCTTGTTACATGCATGGTATAATTGTGAAAGCGGCGCGTTTCTGTTACATATTGGTGTCAGGCCGGTGCTTGAGTGGAGAGAAGAGAGAGGAGTGAGATTGTTTTTTTTTCTTTTTTGAGGAGGAGTGAGATTGTTAGATTAGGTGAAAGTGACGTGTACGTGGATTCTTTTACTGGGCCGTTGTGGCGTTGTGTGCTGCTTAACAACTGGCTAATCGATCCATGTGGATTTGGGTGGGCATCGTCCTGTCCCGGTGGACTAGAGAGTTTCTTCGGTGTAGACGGGCCAGGCAAGTACGGACACCCCGACGGATTTGAAAAAATAGCAAGTATTGCTTGCTCTAATGATTGTTCGTGCGTTACTACGGTCAAATTATATATTAATCATATTGTTTTCTTCTGAAACTAACATAGCTTTTTATATCCCTCATTATGTTTTTATTGCTTTAATAAATCTTTGCATGTTTTCTTTCTTGAAAGCCCACAAAATTTAACACAATATACTTTTTCCTACTGATATATGATATACACTTTAGGTATCTTTTGTTTGCTACTTTAAACAACCAAAAAAATAACAAATGTAGTCTTATATTACATACTATGATCACCTGAGTACAAGAGTAATTAGAATATATATGAAGCTAAAACATGAAGGTATGAGATTCTAATGGTCATATGGGTTTAAACATAAATAAAAGTATGCGTAAGATATGACATTGTGGGCTGGTTCATAGAAAAGTTAGGGGCATTTCTACAAATCCATTGTTACCAACATTGATTAATTGTAGGCTAGCATGCTTCTATCAATTCCACAATAATCACTATAGTATAGTCTAAAACTCAATACGAAAAGACTTATGGCTATGTTTTTACGCCAAACTACACCCTCCAGAGGCCAGCCCAGCAACGTGAGATATTCTTGGTCGTGGAATAAAGATATGATATCTTCATGATCTTTTTTAATTAAAGATATCTTCATGATCAAAATACTATTTCATTTTCCATCTTTGTGCGAGAGAGAATGATAAATGCAAAGCCTCGTTTTGTCCGAGTTAAAATATTGTAAGAATATATTTATAATGCATCTTAAAAGTGTGCATAACTAAAACTATCAGCATCATTCAAATATTATTGTGAAGAATTACTTAGAAAGTAAAAAAAAGCATGTTTGATGCATGGAGCAAGGTGATAGAGCGACATTAATTCGGTAGCTTTTTGGTGCATGTGTCAGGATGGGGTACGTGTCCATGTGTGATTAGAGAGGAGAGACAGATCGAGTACATGAGAATAGGGTAGAAGGCTACGAGCAACGCATGCAAGTTGTTTTTTTTTACGGCAGCTCCATGTTTTCCGAATTATTATTATTTATTTAAGTCGTGCAAATTAATGGGCCCACCGCCGCCAATGTGCTGTGCTGCCTGGTGTGTAGGTAGTATATATAAGGGGCAGGATCAACCCAAGCTTTCTGCCCGACCAAAGGTTGCAACTTAACAAAGTTCTATTACACTCGAGTCTCCATCCACTTAGCTACCTACCACACTGCCGGCACGATGCTAGGCCGCCGGAGCAGAGCGCCTCCGAGCAGCCGGGGCTCCGCGGCGGCGGCGCTGTTCCGGCGGCGGGCACGGGCAGCAGCGCCTCCCAGCTGCTGCAGCCGGGGCTCGGCGGCGGCGGCGCTGTTCCGGTGGCGGGCGGCAGCTGGCCTCCGGCTCCGCACGCCGTCGTGTCAAAGCAGTGCGGCGTCGTCGGCGGCGGCGCTGCTCCATGTTACGCCACAATTCGAGCAGCCCTGGAGCAAGCACCTCCACAGATGCCCGAGGAGGACAAGTACGTCGTGCACATCCTCAAGGGCGTGTACGACGAGTCCTTCAACGTTACAAGAAGGAACGTCTACTTGATCGGTGAAGGCATCGGCGTCACTGTTATTACGGGAAACAAGTCCAACGGGACAGGCACGCCGATGAACCTTACTGCCACCGTGAGTAAGTAATTCGTTGTCTATCCCGGCCCTTCTCCTCCTCGATCTCTTCTTATTCTTCTCACGTAGTGAGATTTATTTATTTTTTTCGAAAAGGAGATGAGATTTATATCAGCTCGCAACAAATAAGAAGAAGAAGAAAAGAAATGTGCTCCCTCTTTATATTAGTACATTATTGTAGATAGATAGATCCACAAAAGGGATATGATGGACTGTTCATAACTAGCACGTACGACCAGCTCTAGGCCTTCTCCAACGATAGCTAGATGAAATCATATTATTCTATCCGGCTAGAAGAGGGAGAGTTTTTTTCTTTTTTGAGAGCAGTAGAAGAGAGAGTTGCAAAAATGCTAGCTAGCTGATGCTCTCAGCTTTTAGATTTTTTGTTGTTTATAATTAGGCAGCAATTTTGCCAATCTCTTAGAGATGGCCTAAGAATTAACTAGATCAGGAATTAGTAGTAGTAAAAAAAATTTCTATGGCCCAGCTTTGTCGTTACTTACCTGGGGAGTTGGCCCTGCTCGTAACGCCACAGCATGCAGCAGATCGCAGCCACGTATGTATGTACGTACGTACGTACTTATTAAATATGTATGTACGTGTGTATGTATGTACATACGTACATATGTAAATAAGTACGTACGTACATACATACGTATGCATGTATGTATGTACGTATGTACATGTACGTGCATATATTATGTATATATGTATGTTGTTAAATTTGTTTTATTGTGTGACGACGTATTAATTGAGTACTAGCTAATAAGTGGATGCATGTGTACGTTAATTTGTTGGTGCGTGCGTGCAGATGCCATGGCGCACGGCTTCCTGTCCCACGATCCGCAACACAGCTGGACGTACGGGACATGAAGCAAGCTGTGGCGCTGCGTTCAAACTCGAACAAGTCGGTCGTGTTTCGTTGCAGCCTCGAAGGGTACGAAGACACTCTGTACGCGGAGAACGGGCTGCAGCTGTACCTCGAGTCCTACATCTAGGGCACCGTCGACTTCGTGTTCGGGAACGCTCAGGCCATGTTCCAGATAGAGATGCTCCTTGCTTGTTCCGGAGGGCAAGCACAACGTGGTGACGGCGCAGGGCTGCAACAACCAAAGCCGCGAGTCCGGATTCAGTTTCCACATCGGCCGCTCCCTCCTCACCCACTCCTCCCAGGCGCTGCCGTACACCGCCGACGTGTTCATCAACGCAAGCAAGCGTATGGATACTACGACATACTAATTCATCGTCACTAAATTTCACAATCACTATATAAAATAAATATTTTATTACCTAAATATATACGGGCAACATCAAAAGAAAATCCTAAAGTTTCCTATAAATCGGGAATTTCAGAAAGGAAAAAAACAATCAAAATATGAAACGAAAACTAATCTAAAAGATTTTTACCATGTTGCATAAATAATTAATTCAACAAACATAATTCAACATGTATAACCACAGAATCACCAACATGTGTGCTAGCTTTTTTACTGCTAATCCTCTACGGCTGTACAACAACCAGATTTGTCACTTATCCTGAAGATTCTTCCGTTTTATCTTCTCTCCGAGCCTCTATGATCACGACAGAGCGAGCATCCTATTGAGAAAAAGGAGAGACAACAACAAAAAAAAAAGACAAACAATATTGAAGTAAAACCAATTATGATCCGGACAGCTCAATGCCCCCACTGTCCTTGCGCGAGAAAGAGGCAGGCATGGCCATGCCGCCGGTACCGAGAGGAACGTTGCGAGGAGAGAGAGGGATGACGGGAGAACGGTATTCTTCAAAGCAAATGATTTGAGAGAGAAGAGAGAGAGAGAGAGAGAGAGAGAGAGAGAGAGAGTGGATGGCCACATCTTCCGCTGCGTTCACGAAAGAGAATGCGAGCTCTCTTCCTCTACCTGCATACGGTATACTAGTAAATCTTCATTCCAGACGTGCGATTTTTGCTGCTGCGTCAAAAACAAAACACGCCAGCCAGCGATTACATTTCCGTGTATGGTTGATTACAATCAAATATGCAGGCTGTCACAAACATATCTGCCTTCTCTTACGCAATGCTGCCACACAAAGCAAACCTGCAAAGGGCTCTCCAACCACAATGCGTGCGAGCATCCATTTGCCGCATGTATATCTTAAATATGCACAGAAAGTTACCGTCCAACAACCCAGCAATGGGAATACCTCATCAAAAAAATAACAGCCCAGCAAATAATGTACATCAGTTTCCTTTTGCAAGCTTCCAACGATAAAGGGCCCTGTTCCCAGCGTAATAAAAAAGAGAGAGAGAAAGGAAGCGAAAATAGATACATGCTGTGTCCAATGCAAACACCATCGCTACCATCGGAGTTTATTGCCATTACATGGTTTTAACAGGTCAGAATGGTTTATTGCAAGCTATAATGTGTAAACACAAATTGTCCATTGTTATCCCCTCTTTGGTTGAGGGGGCACGTTCAAAATCAAATATATCAGCCCTCCGACGCAACGGGGCCACATTAACTTACAGAACGGGGTCAGATTAACTTAACTGCTGTAGATACACGACCCTACTTTGTAGCTTAACAGAAGCATCATGGCTGACACGAAGAAAAGACAAACGCCGCTGCGCAGCGCCATTGGGATGGTGCTCATCCGTGTAGCCTGCTCGAAACCAAAAGGTTTCGATGACACATCGCTCTCCACAGTGAAAGACAGAAGCAAACTGAAGTCCCCATTCTTCTGCAGGGCCCACCGCTCCGTGAAAGCAAGGCTATCGAGTTGGATGATGCCAGCTGTAACACGAATCGAGCTCGGGCTGACAGCCGCGCCAACAGCTTTTCCAGTAGATTCTGACGCCATTGCAGGTGGAGCTGGGATAGAACCCAGCATGCTGGCAAGGCGCTTTCCGAAAGATTTATCAACTGTGTCATCTGTTGGCACACCCAGAGCAAGTTAAAATCAAATCATAGGTGTAAGTTTGTTTACAGTTAAATTCAAGTATAGTCACCACAACTTTCAAAGTATTCATCAGTCCAAAAGGGAATGTTATACCTGGTACTGCAGTATCTGGATACAGATCCTCATGGGAACCAGATGAAGACGCGCCGTATTGAGCATTTGCTTCCGAAGCCTTGGAGATCCCATCGAATGTAAACCTGTCCTTGTTATCACCCTGTAAAGAAGTGAACTGATCACCAGAAAGAAAAGAAAGGCACAGTTATCACCAGTAAGACCTTCAGCCTATATTTATACAGAACTAGCAATCGCCAATTACTTCTTTAGCCTATATGTTAGACAGAACTACGGAAGGAAATGCAGTATATATATAGCAGTTCAAAGACATACCTTTCGGGCAAAGTTTGATGGCATGTCTGTAAGTGGATAATCTGAACCCTGAGCAGAACCCAAAATGTCATACTTGAAATCATTCTCAGTGGCATCAAAGTAAGCCATCATATCATCTCCGTCAAAGAGTGATTCATTCCCAAGCGGCTCATTGAGGAGGTCGTTCAAATATACAAAGTCATCGTTTCCATCCACCAAGTTGTAATCAGACGGAGCATCGTAAAATACCATACTGCCATCCACTTGTTGAGGAGCTGGAAAGCCATCAGCCTGCTGGTACTCTGCATAAGTATTCCCATTGCTATCATTCCGTGTGTCAAAGAACTCCTCAGCACTAAGAGTACCATTTGCATAGTTTTGATTACTATATGCTCTCAAAGGCCAGTGTGTGTGTTCGCCATCTGCAGGGTAACTCCCATCCAGAGTACCATCCTGACCTACATAATCGTCATCTTGCCTGGGGCATGCAGATAACAAGTCATCAACACTGAAGTTATCATCATTGGCATTCTGCCCTTCAGATATACCTATATTCTCTGCATTAATATTTGGCAAAGGTTCCTGTAAAATCTCCTCCAGAGAAATAACACCATCAGCACAGCTTCCATCAATGGTGTCTTTGGAACCTTGAGCTTTAATAGGAGCCATCTCTGGTGAGCTGAGCATTTCATGGGCCTGAATTCAAGACAAACATTATAGCAGAAGTAAATATCAACGTGCTTAACAAGAGATCCAGGGCAAATATTCACCAACATGCTTGTATGACAGGAAATACCAAGTGGTTCAGTTTGAATTGGGGGTGCAAGCTAGGTTTCAATAGCGCGTTTTGAATCTGAGCAAATAAACATTTACCAAAGGCAAACAAGATGGTGCTACTCACTTGAGCAAGATCATTGGTTTTACAATATCCATTCTCATCGTCCTCGTTCGACTCCTCATCTACATTCCGTGTGATTGCAGCCATACCAGCAGATTTGCCAGTAGCAGGTGCATTCTCAATGGCATCATCTTCTTCTTCCCATTCCTCTTCCATGTATGGTGCACCATACTGCGCTCCATTCTGTGGTCCAGAACCATGCTTCTGGAAGATTCTGCACACCACGTGCAGATCCTGCGTGCTCAGCAGAAAAGAAACATCAGAATTGGGAGAATCTCTTCTTCTTCTTCAAGCAAAAAAAAAAAGAAAAAAGGGGTGCAAGTCATAAAAGAACATGCTAGAAATCAGCATGATAGATTGGACATAAGGATAGAGTGAGCAAAATCCTCCCATTCCTATTTAGAAGAGGGTGACATAATTTCTCCTAGATGGTATATATGGTACAGTGACTTGCAGCGACTGATAAGCACCATATAACATACTACATCTTAAGATTGATCCTAAGGATACTTGACAGATGCATCAGAAGGCATCAAAAGATACATACCCGTTTCAGTCTTTTAGAACAAAAGGGGTAGGTAGCTTAGTGTGTTGTCAATTACAGAGCATGGCGAGCAATCAGTATAGATTAGTAGTAAGGTAGAGGGGATGAGAATGAACAGCCAACCTGTGGGCCGGCGTCGGCGGCGGCGTCGAGGAGTCGGTACTCGTGCATGACCCAGTTGGTCCTCTCCCCTTTGGGCGCCCTGCCGGCGTGGAAGACGAGCGTCTTCTTCATCCCGACGGGCCTGGCGCGGTGGTAGACCTCGCGGTCCTTGCCTGTGGTCTTCCAGTAGCCCCGCGGCGTGGCGCGGTTGGTCCTGTTGCCGGGGCCGCCGCGGCCACCGGCGCCGGCCCCGGCGACCTTGCGGTCGAGGCGCGCGAAGAAGTACCACTGGGCGTCGCGGCTGCGGATGCGGGAGAGGGAGGGGAGGTCCCAGGGCTCGAGGCGGTAGAGGTCGACCTCGGCGATGGCGTCGACGCGGAGGCGGCGGCCGAGGACGCGGCGGCGGAGGTAGTAGGAGACGAGCTCCTCGTCGGTGGGGTGGAAGCGGAAGCCCGGGGCGAGGGGGACCTCCGCGGCCGCCGGCGAGGAATCGAGCGGCGATAGGCTGGTGGTGGTCATCGTTGGATGGATCTGCTGCTGCTAGGGTTGGATTGGGTTGGGTTGGGGCGCGGCGCTAGGAGGAGGATGTCGAGGGATCTCTTCTTGGCATGATTTTTTTGCACGGATCGGATCGATGGGAGGGAGGGGTTGCTACCTTACCTAGGAGGGGAGGGCGGCGGCGACCTGACCTCGCTGGTGGTGCTAGGAGGCTTTCTCTTCTCTTCTCTTTGGCGAGGCGGGCGTGCGTGATGAGGAGAGGGAGACGAAACACCTACCAGAACCAGACCCACCCGCAAGGAGTACAGGATGGTCGTATGGGCCCACCACAGCTCCCTGCAACCGCGTCTTCCCTCTCGGCTGGAGGAGGAATGACCACCGATCACTAGTTATCTACGTACGCAAAATGATGCCAATCTTTGTTGGGGTTTCCGTACCATCAATCAACCAGCACATTCCCCATATCTTGTGTCAATATTCTTCTATCCTTGAGCAACGGAATGGAATTGACAAGGATAGGCAAACCCGCGTCTTGTTTATGGACCCCACAACAAAATACAAACTCGATCTATTCCGAAATCAATCCAAACAGCGCGCCTAATTATCTTCTACTACCAGACCAGTTTTTATACTAACACATAAGTAGACGCACGCAACAAACAATAATAACGGGATTTTTTTTCTCGAGCTTTGCTAGGAAACCAAAACAAAAAAGAAAGAAAAACAAGTCCCACATCCTCCTAACTTGCATCAAACATGCGCGGTGAGACGGACGGCACATCTTCAAGTGGGGGCCCATCACCTCTCTGAACTGGCTGACACCCTCTGCATGATCATGGATTCGGCCGTCCGGATAGCCTCCGATGTTCCAGTAATTGTCACTTTCCTGCACCCCATGAGTAATAGAATTTAGCAAAACTTGAATATTTACTCGCATACTGCCAAGTCCTACTGTCCTTGAGCTGATAGGGGTAGTACCTGTCAGTTGTACCAGGCATAAAGTCACCCCTATCTGATATCTTGATCCTAGCACCACTAGCCTGCATTTACAACAAATGGCATGTGTTTATCAAGTGACTAATTTGAGTGCCAACTTACCACAAAAGGCAGCAGTTTATCAAGGGTTGGACAAAGTCTTTGTAATAAAGAAAATTTTTGTTTCTAAAAACAATGGCACCACAAGATATTATGCATTACTTCTCTTAAGGGCAAACGACTTGACCAAAACGATTTTTGAGAGCGCAGCAGCAATTGGTGATGTTTATCACCCAGGGAGGTAGGTAGTACAATTTATGATTGTGCAACTAGTTACACCTCGATGCCGCTGTAGTAAAACCTAATTCAAGTCACATTACAATTACCTGAATGATCTCTGTTATGTTCCTTCCAGCACGGCCTACAACAGCGCCTATGTGTTCATCGGCTACACCAATGGTGAGAGATTCTTGGGCATCATTACTAGCAGGCGATCTCATAGGTGTGCTGGGCTGCAGAATTTTAGAAGCAAAACATTAGAACTCAAATCAACCCAAACAATGTAGATATGGAAACAATTAAAATGTCAAATTGGGTTGAGTTCTTTCATGCTTTCGCCAAAAGTTATACGCTTCAAGACATGTGCACCATCAACAACCAAAATTAAATATGGCATTCACAGAAAACATAATAATACTAAGTCAAGCATCTCAGCATAGAGGCAGTCTTACCTAGTCATGAAATATATGCATACAACTCTATGGCGTAAAAACATAAACATTAATAAGGCAAGGTAATCAAACTGCAATATAACATGCACAAATTAAATCAAATACAACAATATGGCTCATCGAGATCATTCTAATAGGTTGCACCCCGTAATGACGACAGAAGGTCAACAAAGCTAGCATGACATCATCTTAAACTCATGAGAACGCCAACTTCTGCTATCAAAGTTTGCATCCACGACATTTCATTGACTTTGTTCAGAATAGATAATATAGCATGATTACATAAACTAAATTGACGTGTACCAGACCTCATGGCTCTTTTCTAGAGCTTCATAAGACAGCATAGAATAGCAGATTGAGTTCATCATGAATATTGCAATGTACACACAGAATAAAACCACATGAGTGAGATGGACGAAAACAACCAGAGCAACCCAGAAAACACACTAACCTTGTTGTTTTGGAACCTTCCTCCATACCCATTATTAGGGCCATAGTTCACAGCATTATTGTATGGCACCTGTGGAATCATATAACCAACTGGAACACCAGGGTAGCTTGGGAAAGTAAGACCTGAGTATGTTTGAAAGAAGGAAATTAAACACAGAAAGTATGGTTGAATCAAAATTCCATCCTTGCCCCTGTATGGCAAATGGTACTGCAAATCAACGTGTATGCAAGCAAGCTCAGTATGTTTTTCAAATCACCCAGCATGAAATGCAGATGAAGCTCACGAAAGACAGATGCAAGGAAAAGATTGCGATGAGACTTATTCAAATAAGCAACCCAGCTAGCATGTCATCACATCAAGTAGCGAAAAATGCAAGGATTTTACCTGCATATGGAAATGGGGAGCTCAAATTAGGTGGGTAATGAACATCCTCAGACAACTTCTTCAATATCAAATCAATTGCATTCATCTGGTTATCAAAACTTCCTGTGACAGTAACAAGCCTATCATGCAAGCCAGCATAGTTGTTATCCTGTGGCGAAATTTTGATTCCAGCATGTGATTCCTCAATAAACGACCTGAAGTGAAAAGATAACACACCAACTTTCAGCATCCAGAGTAACATTAAAAAAAAGCAAAGCAATAAAAATGGAAATATAAACCAGTCACAAGATATTTAGGACCATGGAAAAACAAATTTTCCATTCAACCAACCAACTATAAGACTTGGGAAAAAGTAGGGAACAGAAATGCATCTCATTACAGTAGCATGGTTAGTTTGTGCGCATATGCTTTATTGAATCCTCATATTGCATCGGCTTGAATCAACTAGCACAATGGGAACAAAACAACTGATAAGACAACAAAATAAGACAGTTTAAAGAAGAGACATACTTTATTGTTGCTCCACCTTTACCAATTATCCCACCACAAGAGCTGTTAGGAACTACAAGTCTAACTTTAGGTCTAGCTTCAGCTTCATTAAACTCTTCACCCTGAGAAAGAAACTGGAGAATATCAATCGTCAATCA
Source organism: Echinochloa phyllopogon (assembly GCA_033239725.1). NCBI lineage: Eukaryota > Viridiplantae > Streptophyta > Magnoliopsida > Poales > Poaceae > Echinochloa > Echinochloa phyllopogon. The sequence goes on along the minus strand of BTCW01000001.1, from coordinate 46,759,441 downwards.
CCAAACGATCGCTTGCGAAATAAATTGGTCTACCTCAGCCAAAAGCTTCTCAAGAATCAGCTCCATGGCCTTCATTACTTCATCAAACATTCCAGAAACCATGATGACACGGTCATTTGTACCAGGGAAAAACTCATGGCTACGTGATAACTGAATGCGAGCCCCAGACTGGGACTGAAAGTCATTAATAGTTGATCCACCCTTGCCAATAATACATCCTGCTGCAGTATTAGACACCAGGAACCTCAAATGTGTTGGCTTCTCCTTGTCATCTAATAAACAAACATCATTTAAAAATTCATAAGTGTGTGAAAGTAATTTGAATCTCAATAATTATGTGATTATGAGTTTAACCTCAAACTTTTAAGTCAGAAACAGAAGTGAGGAATGATGCATGTTGCATAGTTGAAACTGTTAACCACCATTTAGAGTATATATCTCAGTTGAGGCAACTGATTTTGTTTATAAACTGAAATAATTTGTCATTTAAAAGACAATCACAATTGCAGAAAACAGTAAGCAAGTAGATCCACATTACTTACGAAAAGTTGAAATGAGGGAATCCTATGACATATGTACCCTCAAATTAGATCTAACTAACTCGATAAGTAGAATATCAAGTCATTTAAGCTGACCAAATTACTTCACATAGTTGGGCAGAGTAGTGGGTTCATATAGGTGACTAACGGGATTGATTATGTGAACAAGTGTACATGGCTGAGGTCTCATTCATAAGAACACTTTCACAAACATGTATCTATAGCACAAAGTGTTAGGATTGAAAAATTAAGCAACCAATATTTCCGTAAGAGTTGTAAGCTACTATCGCTACAAGACAGAAATTTTTTGACATCTTCGCATCCAATGCCCTACACTTGCAGTACTGTGTAACTGAAAATTCTCCTTGTCCAGAGAGGAATATCAGTTTACAACACAGAGCCTCAGGAGTGCCATAATAATAAACTGAGTATTATTAAGTGTTTACAAGATATCTACCATCACATCAAGCAGTTACACTAAAGCCAGTAAAGTCACATAATAGCTCATGATACTAGTTATGTATTGCCACTACATCATCATCAATTAGAAAACAGGTGCATAACAGCACTAAATCTGCAGTGATTATTAACTAAACTAGAGACAGCAAAACAAAACGGGCAACCCCGTAAAACGGATACATGGGCGAACAACTCAAATCGTTGTTTACTAATGGCGACCGGACGCGACTGCAGCACATCAGCATCAGATCTCGGCATCGGAGCGGGAGGCGGAGACCCAGATCTCACGGATCCTAGCGCACCACATCCACGCGCCCGCACTCAGAGAGCCATGTGCAGATGCGGAAGAGCGAAGCCGTGCGTTTGACGGAGAGAGAGAGAGAGAGAGAGAGATGCGTCGTTACCTCCTTCCTCGGAGGGCTGCTGCTGCTGCTGAGGAGGAGGGGAGCGTGGGGCGCGCTTCGGGGCGGATTCCGGCGAGGAAGCGTAGGGGGAGCCTGGTGCTTCCATCCTTCCTTCCTGCGGCGGCGGGGGTGGGCGGAGGGGGGTGGAGAAGAGGAGAGGAGAGGAGAGGAGCGCAGGCAGATACAATACAGAGATGCGAAACTCTGGGCCTACGCCGTCGATTCCAAGTGCCCCTGCCAAAACACAGGAGCTGGGCTGGGCTGGGCTTTTATCCATCCATCCACCCTAGTAGTATTTCTGTTTTTGGGCTTGCCGTGCTGTACTTCCATTTTTTTTTGAGAGGAACCGGATTTTCATTCAAAGCAAAACTGATAGTTTACATCCCAACTTACAAAGACAACCCTCAAAGAAAATAAAAATTACACCCAGGCCCTTATAAGCATCCCCGGTCTTCCTCGTCCGGAATCCATGAAGCTGACCACCCCATCGACGAGGATAATGAGTTGGAAACGGCACCTCAAGCAGCATGTCGGAGAATCAGCGCGCCTTGAAGACGATGAATGCACAGGCCAGGAAAGATGGCAGAAAGCCATCCCATCGCCGAGACCAGAGGATCTAACGTCTCAAATGACGAGTTGGAAATGGCACCTCAAGCAGCACGTCGGAGAACCAGCGCGCCTTGAAGACGATGAATGCACGGGCCAGGAAAGATGGCAGAAAGCCATCCCATCGCCGAGACCAGAGGATCTGACGCCTCAGACGACCCCAGCTCGTCGGAGAAGAAGAACCCCAAAGGGGAAGTAAACCACCAGAAATGGTGGGACAAATAACCAACCCATTTCTTCATGCCGCGATAACAAATTTTTTTCCCCAACTAAAATAAAACTCAAATCAGTTAGCATATAGTAAGTTTTCATAGATAATAGATCCAGAAACACATTAGTATGTAAGTTTTCGTATATCCAAATACACATAAAAAAACTTGATTCTCGGCGACTTTTTTACGAACGTGCACCACACACCCGACGACCTACCTAGCTAAACTAATCACGTTTGCCCGTGGCTAATCCCGAGAAGCAACATTACATTACTCCAGGAATGACAATGGATCCAGCATTTATTCTAATAAAGATTAACAAGTGGTCATCTCAAAGGATATTATCCGAAACGATCCACAGCCTTCAAACACACTTTATAATCCACAAAAGAAAAACAATTAACCTGACAAAATAAACATCCAATTTGACCGTTTCCACAACGTGCGTGCTCACCAAAACTGGCGCAGTTATAAAACACCATAGCAAGCAGAATGGTCTATAACCTCGGTAATGATTTCTCTAAGCTGCCAACTAGGTGATGTAATCTGATAAGATAACGGCACTCACAGAGAGGAAGATGCAATTAACCCTAGCAACCTGATACATCAAACTACCGGCCTATGGCATGTCGCCATCATCTTGTGCTAGGGCTTGACGACTTTTGCTGCTTGGCCTTCTCGACCAGAGGTTTTAGCTGCTGCTTCTCGGCGAGCATCTTCAACAAGTTGAACAGGAAAGGGATGTAGTTGTGCTTCCTCCGGATGTTCTCCGTCTTCCACTTCTTGAACTTCTCCTCTTCCGTGATAATCTTCTCAGTGACGGTTTCAATTGCTGATATCACCTCTGTAAGCGAGTTGTTCAAGGATTCTGTGGCGGAAGTCATGTTCATCTCCTGCAAAATTTGTTCCCTTTTCTTCTCCAGTTCCTCCAGCTCTGTACTGTACACCTCTTTCCTATTCTTTATGATGGCCATGAGATTGAACCTAATCTCACTCTGTGAATAGCGCTCGATTCTTTCCTGAATAACTGGCTGCACCATCCGTAGCCAATTAAGGTCATCAGGACCACCGCACTGCCCAAGGTTTACAGGCCCTTCCTTCAGCCCATCCAGCTCATACAGAACACCTTCAAAAGGTAAATAGCTTATGAAATGGTACACATCATCATCCTTAGTCGCTGCTCTCTGCTCATCGGAAATGAATGGCTCTGGCCTTGCAAAACTGTTATGAGCTGTCCGAATAGATTCGCTGTTGCCAATAGCTAAGCCCTTCAGATCAGGTGTAAAAGCTCCGGTGAATTCCTTCAGTTGAGATAATTCTGGACCTATCTCAATTTCTGGGCGATTCATGAGAACTGAAAGAATAGCTTGAGTAGCACATGCGTTATTGATGACCTGAAAATGAGCAAACAGGTCAGTTGCTAATCACAAAGTACCAAACATGGTTAGCTAAAGGACCAGAATGAAATGGAACTAACTTGGTGGGCAAAGAAAAGGTTTGGATTAGGATCTCGGACAACAGGACGTTCATCCTTTTCCCCAGGTATCCACTTGAAGAGAAAAATTAGCCCGTATACTGGCCTATGAAAAGTAGGGAGGAAGAGTGAGTTAAGGACATTGAGAGAGCAGATATTGATAATAAAAATAAAGATTCTCACCACAGTTCACTAAGAGAGTCCACATCGAGAGAGTAAATCTCCTCCACCTGTTTAAAGACAGCATAACAAGTACACAAGGGGTGTTAAAAAGATTCATCCCAAAGTATGTATAAATGCCTGGGGTTCTATATGGATAATAACATGAAAAAAGAGTATCGGTTGCAGATTTCTAAAGGCACGTATCATTAAATATTCTGGTAACTGAAGTGCTAAAATTATCAAACTAAATGATGAAACCATGACCTCAAATTATGTTAACTTGCCGCCATGTTACTAGAGATCACGTAAATGCAAGTAAATAAGTAGCAGTAGAACAAAGTTTCGCTCAAGGCCCTCTCTTCTTTTGAAATAGAGTTGATAGTTGCATAGAAAAAGAGTAGCTATTGACAGCAAACTATAAGGCATTGTTCTTTGAATTAAAGTGCATCTCTTCAGAATTTTGTTGCCACTACTATTTTACCACAAGCTAAGCTATGCCAAATATTATTGTGCTTATCCTACAGTCGTACAGTGTGGTACTATGGTAGTTCTTCAGACAAGACTTAATGGATGCTGTCAGTTTCACGACATGACTAAACAAATTCTCAGAAGAACTAGAGTAAAATGCACCTGACTTTAGGCTACGGAATGAACAGGCTGAGCGCATTGCCATTGCAGATACAATAATAGCTCAAAGGATAAGAAAACTATGAACAATAATTGATAGATATTCCATCTCGTAGATCTTAAATGTTCAGGCAAGGAACACAACAAATGAGCCCTGGAATCTAACCTGCACACCCTTCACTTGCATTTGTTGAATCAACTCGGTGAAGACACCTGCTCAAGTAAAACATAAGTAATGGTTTAAAACATTGATTTGAACAACGAAGGTAGAAGTGCAACTGAAATTAAGTATAACAAAAATGTGTTCAATTCATCAACATTTTGTTATTTCAGGAGAGAAGTGGGAAACTGATATACTGAATTACAGAGCTACCCATTATTGATGGATAATATATGTCAACAATGTGACGGCTGGTGACATAAGTGGTCTTCTCACACTACTACGACTCTATGAGTGTAGGTGTATCAGCTCAATGACACGGAATGATGATGAAGTCATGATAATAAGGAAATCATCTGTTCTTTTAAAAAAATAAAGGATAATATCCTAAAAGTGCAATGCCATGCCATACACCTCCCATGATTTGAAAATTACGAGAAAAAGGTATTGATAGGAATTAATCAGGAGACATACAAGTGTGCTGCCATGCCATATACAGTACCTCCCATGATTTGGAAATTACAAGGAAAAAAATACTGAGAGTAATTGATCAAGAGACATGACGCGATAGCTCACCAGGGTCAGACTCAATTGTGCACCAGGACATCCTTGCGAAACCCCTCAAGTCCCCTGGTTATAGGCAAGGCCCTGTCACGCAAACAGTAGCTTATTACCATGGGGGCCAGGAGCGGACAGCACCCGATAATTTTTTTTCAAACAAAATCTAAGTTAGTAGTAGGTTGTAACTGGGTCAGATGCGAATACAGATAGTTAGGGTTTTGGCTGCTCCGCTTCGCACAGCAGGAGGTGAAGAGAAGGGGCGGGCATACCTGGCGGATGCTCGTCGCCGGCAAAGGACGGAGCGAAGATGTGGCGAAGGGCGCCACTGCTCGCCTCAATCGCCGCCGCTCGCCCGGTCGCCGCCGCCAGGAAAGGAAAGGAAGACGGAGAGCGATCGACAGAGAAGGGGTGAAGAAACAGAGAGACCCGAGGGCTCGGGCCGTCTCTCTCTTTCTTTGGTTGGTAAGGGCTCGGGCCGTCTTGATGCCGGCCCATTTGCTGATTCTCACTACTGTTATTTTTTTTATTTATCTTTTCTTGTTACCGCTATGCATTATTAATTGTACAACAAAGTATACTGCTATCTTTTTAAAAAGTGTATATATTGGCTGAATAATAAAATTGGTTTATTCATATATTTTTATTTAATCAACTAACGAAATTTTAAGGAGCTATATTCTCGCTAATCGGTTGATATTTTACAATCTATCAATAATCCTATTTAGCTTTTCTTTTTCTTAGTTTTATTGTGTTTCCTAATTTCTTCGAAAGGAGATAGTAAAAAAGACAGTTCACCTTCCCTTCTTAACAGAGAACATTAAGCGCAGGTATATGTTCATACAACCATACTACATATCATCGTCATTATGTAGCTCAAAACCATGAAAGAGTGGTGTGTCTTCGCGATATGAAATGAGTAAATATGTAGTTCTGAAATAAGGGTATGGGTATCAATAAAAGCATAACCTTTGTGGGATTGAGTCCTGAAAATGTTTTTTTAGTGGAGATACCTAAAAGTGTTGTTTTGATATACCATTGTGAATAAGTTCCATTGCTTTGTGAAAATGTTTTCAGCATGGTTAGGGCAGGTATATTGATGCCGTCTAATATGCGGTCTCATGCAGTGACGCGTAATCTTGAGACAACTTAACAGGCAACTTATACAATAGGTTGTTGTTTTAGTTATCTCATAGTAATACAAAATTCCTTAATTTGTGTGGAAATAAATAAATATGATTGGTTGCATGGCAACAAAACTCGTACAATGGTAAGGGAGTTGTCTCATAGTCCTAAATTTTAGCTCATGAGGCGGTTGTTCCGCGAGGCAACGACCTCATTCTCTCACCTCACTCTCTCTCCTCCACATCAGCAAAAATCCTATGTGGCACTGCATGAGACGACCTACGAGACCGCTCACGTGTAGCAATGTACCTGCCCTTATGCGATAATTTCTTTTTTTTTGCAGGCGTATGTGCTGATTTATCAATTTTATTACTCTTTTTTCTTTCCTTCTTCGTGTGTCTATAGAATGGAATTCGATCGGTCCGTCATCACCTGATCGGTCACCTGAACTGAATGAAATATATAATGTGAAAAATGGCGTGATTCCAACAAAAACCGTGGGATGATGGTGTAACGATTTAATCCCTCTGACAAGACACCCAAGGGAACATGGACAGATCGAGGAAGTAAAATTGGGGAGTCCACATCGCTTTGGCATGTCTTGTTACACTTTAATCCTCCGTTTCCTAGCTTTAACATTGTTCGATTTTCAATATAATACTTGACTTGCATGTAGTAAGTAGAATGCTAAACAGGATATACATACTTTTCTTATTATTATGACATACATGATATACATCTGCTACTTCAAAAAATGTACAGCTTTCTTTGTATGAACAATAATATTGCTATATAAAATGTACATCAGCTCAAAACGCCTCCAAGGAAGCAAGCATCATGCTTTGCTGATATATTTGTGCTGCGATGCTTCGATATGATTGATGGATCGGCCATGAGATCGATGGATGGATCAGTAGCTTCTGATGAGCAGCAGGCCGATGGCGGTGACGATGAGCGTGGCCGGGAATCCGAAGCGGAGGTGGCTGAAGAAGGAGAGCGTGTAGCCGTAGTGCTGGGAGCGGCGCGCCTGCTCGCACACGATGAGGTTGGCGGCGGAGCCCAGGAGGGAGAGGTTGCCGGCCACCGTGCTCGTCCAGGCAAGGATCAGCCACGCGTTCGTCTCCGCCGCCGGGGAGATGGCCGCCGCCGACGCAGCTACACGTGCGCCCAGCAGCAGAACTGCAGCGCGCATAGTTTACACGGAGGGATTGGTTTCCTGTCATATATATATATAAAATAAATCGATGCAGTAGTTTGGTTTTGTTTACTTACCGGTTGGGACATTGGACGCCACATTGGAGAGGAGAAGGATGACCAGGGCAAGAATGAGGGCTCCTGTGGGCGTGTCGATGCGCGCATAGGGCTCCATGAATTCCCAGAAGGTGCTGGGGATGCCCGTCTTGTTGAAGCCGTCGACGGTGATGAACATCCCGCAGAAGAAGAGGAGCAGAGGGTACGAGACCTTCTCGAGGCAGGGCCGCGCGTCCTTGAAGTCTAGGACGATGAGCGCGAGGGCGGCGGTGATGGCGCTCCAGGACATGTTGAGGCCCAGCAGCAGCGCCACCAGCATGCCCGCGGTGATCGCGTACACGCACGCCTTCCACAGCCTGCTCTGCCACTCCTCGTCGCCGTCGTCGTCTTCCACCTGCTGCTGCTGCTTCTCATTCTGATAATCCTCCGCCGCCGCAGCGCCAGCGCGTCGCCTGTGGTGGATGCCGCCGCCGCCGTTGGTGTCCAATAAAGCAGCAGCCTGCTGCTTGGGATTATTGTCGGAGTGGCCGTTGGCCGGCTTGACGACGTCGGGTACAACAACCTCCTTGTGGCAGCGAGTCGTCGCCGTGTGCGACATGGTCGCCGGCGAGAACCTGTGCGACGTGACGTCCTCCTCCTCCACCACCTCCGTGGGCGCGGCGGCGAGCACCTCGGCGGCCTCGGCGGCGCTGGGCTTGCTCCCGCCGTCGAGCTGCCCCCAGTAGAGGCAGAGCAGCACGGCGGCGTTGACGGCGGAGCCCACCAGCGTGGCCGGCAGGATGCCGAAGACGAACCGGCCGAAGGGGATGCCGCTCTGCACCGCGATCACCAGGTTCTGCGGGTTGCCGATGGGCGTGGCGGCGGAGCCGATGTTGGCGGCGGAGGCCAGCGCCAGCAGGAAGGGCTTGGGCGGGAGGTTGTTCTGGCGCGCGATCTTGAGGATGAACTCGGTGAGCACCACGCAGCAGGTGTCGTTGGTGAAGAGCGCCGACGCCACCGCCGACACGGCGCAGGTGCGCACCAGCAGGTCGCGCCCGCCGCGGCTGCGCCACGAGAGCAAGCGACCCAGGTGGCGGAACATGTCGGCGCGCTCCAGGTACACGCTCACCACCATGGTGCCGAACAGGAGGCCCAGGATCGGCAGGTCCACCGCCGCGTACGCCTCGTCGGCGCTCATCACGCCCAGGAGCACCATCAGCATCGCGCCCAGGAGGGAACCCGCCGTGCGCCCGATCGGGAGCACCGGCACCGCCGGGAACACGGCCAGCACCCAGAAGATGGCGAAGGCCGCACAACCAAGACCAACCTTCACAACGGGCTCCATAGCCATTGCTACTGTACTGAATTTGCTTTCTTGCTGCTGGCTCTTGCCTGCTTCTTCTTCGATCGATCTGCTTATTAACTGCCACCAACCTGATCTGCTGCACTGCAGCTAGCTAGCTACTATCTATCTTGAAGAATTTCATTCATGCCCGATCAAATCGACCCAAAGCCAAAGGTCTGTGGATCGAATCGGATCGGATCTGGCTACCTACCACTCCACGCACCTCTTCTCTTCTTCTCAAGATGGAATTTTTCAAGAGAAAACAGGCCGGCCGGACTACCTATCTAGCTAGAACAATTAAAGAGGAATCAATATCAACTGCTGTGCTTACTTGCAAATAGAATTGAAGCACACGACACGCATGCATATACATACCTCTAGCCTGATGGACCGACGACCTCTTTCTTGCATTGCCCAAGCAAGAATTACTAGCTAAGAATGAAAACACGCAATTGGCCAGGAATCTGTATTTTATTGGAACAAACAAATCTGTTCCCGGAAGGACGGCCCGGGGAAGAAGAAGAAGAAGAAGGAGAAGAAGGAGGAGGGGAAGCCTACTGCTACTGATCTGTATTATTTTGCTACAAGAGGAAGAGGAAGAGGAAGAGGACGGAGATGAGATGTGTGAGCAAGGCAGGCAGGCCAGGTAGGATTATTTGTCTACGGTGGAATTATTAACACATGGCCCGGGATCCTCCAAGCAGGCAGCAGCAGCAGCTCACATCACACTTGGCAGGCTCCACATGGCCTCGCTGTTGGATATTTTTTTGGCACATCTCCCCCTACGACCCTACCCGATGATGGATGGGGAATTATTTTTTTTAAATGTGATTTTTAGTATTCGTCCAGTAGGCCGGGGTTATAGTCGGACAGCAAGGTGATTGGTCAGCACATGTACACATGTGAGACATGTGAGCTCACCTGGTCCCGGTGTGCTCAGAGATTTCTGGTATATGAACACGAAAGCAAGGGGCTTCGATAAAATGACCATGATACATTGGGTTTCGATAAAATGACCATGAATCCGTTGTCCCATACGGCAGAATGATCACATTGGAGTTTTACCATTTTTGTAATCTTTTGTTACCTTTTTCTCTACTGGAAGTTACCAAAATACCCCTAACTCTCTCCTCTCTATCTCTCCCTCATCGCCTGCTCTGGGACGCGTCGTCATCTCCCATGGCGGACTGTTTCCCGCCCGAGGCCGACGAACTCCACCGCCGCTGGCTCCCGCGGGAGATCGAAGATGGCGCCGGCGCTGCCTCCCGAAGACGCCCGCTCCCGGCGCGACGGCCTCCCCCACCGCTCCCGGCGCCGCACGCTCCCAACGCGGCCCGCCCCTCCCGCGACGCCCTCCCTCACCGCTCCCGGCGCCGCCGGAGGCCCCTCCCGAAGACGCGCAGGGGTCGGCCTCCCGCGAAGCTTGCTCCGGGCGCCCCCACCGTGGCCCCTCCCGCGACGCGCAGGGGTCGGCGCGGCGCAACGTGCGGGAGACGGCGGCGCGCGCGCGGCGGGATGGCGGGGCGGCGGCGGTTCTTGCTCGTGCTCGACGGCGTGCGGCACGGCGGCGTGTGGGAGGACGCGCTGCGGCGGCCGCTCGAGGGCGTCGGACGCGGCGGCGGCAGGGTGCTCGTCACGGCGCGGCGCGGCGGCGTCGTCCGGGAGACGGGCGCCAGCCACGTCCACTGCGCGAGGAGGCTCGACGCCGACGACGGCTGGCTGCTGCTCCGCGTGGCCGCCGGCGTGGTTGACGACGCACCTGAAGCCATGGACAAGGGCGCGCTCGTGCAACACTAGATAGGAGCAGGGGTACTTTGGTCTTTTCACGTGGCTAAATAATTCTAAATAACAGCCAATATCTTAAAACCAGCTGTGGTCATTCTACCGTATGAGACAAGGGATTCATGGTCATTTTATCGAAGCCCAATGTATCACGATCATTTTATCGAAGCCCCTTACTTTCGTGGTCATTATACCAAAAATCTCGTGTGCTCACCACTTTATATGGTTACATCATGTGAAGCACTGTACGTTGCAATTGAGGTGAACAGGTCTTCCTTCTCCTTGCCCTTGGACCATGCTCCTTCTTGCATGGGAACACATCAGTCGGAATATTAACTTTAGAGTTCAGTTTTATTTGTATTGGTTTCTATTCTTTATTCTATCTCAGAATTGAAACTTAGTATACATGCAGTGAAGTCTAAGGAAGAGGTAAAATTACTTGCGTGTGAGTTTAATTTGACAGGAATATTGATTATATATATGCAGTGACGTCTAATGAAGAGGTAAATTTATATTCTGCTCTTACGTGAAGACTTGACTTGTCAGGGATTCACCGCCGCATGCTGTGAGAGTGAGACATGTCATTTTCCATCAGTGCCCCCATGATGGCCCATGCTATGCTTTTCATAACAGGAGGTAATAATCAATAGAAGAAAACATATGATTTAAGACGGAAGATATTGTCCTGCACCCGCTGTCTACAAATAATAATTCTACACCCGACATACGTATACGTATATACATGGGATGGGATATGGGAAATTGCATTGATCACTGCTGCCAGGTGAGCCACACACTCCACCTCTGTCAGTTCTTTCCTTGCATGCTTAGCTGCTAACAATATCGCCACCCAATGATTGATCGACGACAATGCAAGGAAGAATGAGACGGCGACGGAGAGTGTTGGTGCCGGTCTAGCTAAGGCTCACCGGCGGTGAGGCCACGGCGGCGGGCAGCTTAAATTATTGATGGTCGACCGGCGACGCGAGGGGAGGGGTTTGGTGACGGATCAACGTTAGTTATCCAACTTGCCTGTCTCCAAATTTCCTGGCCCCTTCTTAATTACGCCTATCTTATTCTCTTCAGTTATCTCTTGGGAGAGACAAAGGTGCGTAGAAATGCTTCTGTTTTGACATTATTGTGTGCGGATCGATCCGGATATCCGATCCAACGGTTAAGAAATGCTTCTTGTATGGAAGCATTATTTCCACTTTTAATTTACAAGAAAAAAAATTACAAGATAACCTCCCTCGCTATTAGGTGTGTGTGTGTGTGTGTATATATATATATATATGCTTGGCTTTGTTAGCATACCATCTGGCTACTCAAGTCTAGCTTCTGAGCTCCTATGATTAGGGCCAGTCTGAATCTGAATGGACGTGGATAACTGAACAAGATTGGTGCAGGTCATCTCTTGTTCCTATGGATAACTAAAAGACTAAAAATGTTAGATTATTGATTGTAAATAGTTAGGGATCTTTGGATCCTCGAATTATAAGGTTGCTGGAAGGTTAAGTCGTTTTATTAATCTCAAAATATATAGTCAGATGGAGAGATAATGAAATTATAAGACTAATCTAGCTGGTTCGATCGTATAATCTACACAATAATAACCTAAATTGTTTGGATAAGATAAAGCTAGTTTTCATATAATGTATTATGTTCCATCCGAACAATACTCATCCTGCGTTTTACAACTACATACTAATGGCGATGCTGATGGCTCTGTCAGCACCCGGTCCGGGTGGGTCTCAAGATATTTTGCAGCAGCATTATTGCCATCAGCATTGGCCAAATACGTACTCAACCCACTCGTATCTCAATGTAATCTCCGGTGGGCCCAGTCCCTGACATTAGGGAGGGACCGGCTCTTCGATCAGCCAGGATAGCTACGACCGAAAGAGTCCACGGTACAACATCAGTGAAGCAGTGATAGATGCAGGCTAGCTGCTACTCAACTATCTCAAGAATAACCAGATATTTATGCCAAAGCAAAAATGAAGAAACACACTAACCACAGGATAGTATAGTACCCACAATCTTAATTTGCTGCGACACGGAAGGAGGGTAATTGGTCAATTACATACAGCATTTGCCACCAACACTGACCAGATCCAGGAGTTCTACCCTTTTCAACTACAGTAGCTTATTATGTACATACACAACAGCACCGGTATCAGGACACCAAGTCAGTACACAGGATACAGACAGACACAGTGACGCTACACAACCAAAAGTTTCGGTGTTCAACACAACCACAGACTGCGGAATCCTTTAGTATCTCACCATGATATTAGCTTCACTTCGAATCACTATCTAATTTGAATTATCACTAACTGCAATTCTGCAAGTCTAGCATAGTTCTGCATCCCCCATGCTAATACCTGCGAAAATCAGGTACTGAAGCAGCAGCAAAACATGCGGAAGCTCATTCCTTCATCCTGTAAGATTATGCACGGTCAGTGCAATGGTTAGCTGACACCGGGCTGTGCCACTGGGTGGAAGGACCAGCCTTTTTCTGGCTCTGGAGTGATCCCAGCAACTTTCTCATTCGCCCACCAGTCAGACCCCACGCTTGGCTCCACATTAGCAGCATCGACGTTGTTGAAGTTGAACTCCTTGGCCAGGCGAAGGGACAGGGATCGCCTTGCTTTCTCAGGCAGGTCATGGTATGTCTCGTCAACATATAGCCCCGCCCTTGTGTCGTTAGACTCCCTCTTGTGATCGCCACTGCTGGTGGGTGTAAGATGAAAGGAAGCTGTTGCAGAATCCCCAGAAATAGCAGTTTTCTTCTCTAGGCAGCGAGCCACATCTTCGACAGTCAACTCAAATGATACCCGGTGATCCATAGCATGATCATTGGGCTGCAGGCGGGCTGAGAAGTCTGCAACTGGAACAGCGGCTGTAATGTGTCCATCCAAAAGGGAACCACCATTGCGCATATGACGTGGTATCAGCTTCTGTGTTGCAACGCCCTCTCCATCCAATATCTTTGGTGGCTCACGAACTGGGAATGAGGGGAATGCATAGCGGGACGAAGCCAACATCTCAGGGTCAGGGAATGGGGAGGAAGTGCCAGAACAACCTGGGCTTGGAGATATCACGCGCCCTATTGGGCTGTCTGGGTAATTCGGATATGACTGAAGATCACCTGTTTCACCATTCTTACTGTTGTTGATCGAAGTCAGAAGCTTTGCATATGGGACCTCCGGAGAGGAAGGGGTTGTCAGATGGACAGACTCTGGTGGAGGAGTGAAAGGAGCAGTTGATGGTTCAGTTGTGAAGGCTGAGAATACTGGAGGTGAAACTAATTGTGTCTCGTGTGCATACGGCCCAATAGCAAAGATGGATGGTGGCCCTGTGGGGGATGGGGAATTCGGCGAGAGGGGTGAAAATGGTGGGGCGCCGATCCTTGGCGATTGTACAATAGATGTGGGTTCTGATTGGAGGAAAGAAGCTGGAGAGGATGGAGGTGCCACAAATGGGAATACCGGAGGCGGTGGGTGGTTTGGAATTTCTGCTGCAGGTGCATCTGTCCTTTGAGATGCGGGTTCTGGGACAAGTGCAGCATGGTTGATGCGCCGACCATTCTTCTGAGACCCAAAGCAGAAGTACACACTCAACCGATCAGCCCATTTCCTTCGCTGCAAACAAACAAAAGCAGTTAGCATAATACTGGCGACAGTGTGCAATCAAGAATAAGGTATGAGATGATTGTGTTTCACGTCATACGATTTCACCAATAAACATGGATATCCACTCATATAAATAGGAGAACAAAATACCCATATGCAATAACCAATCAGAGAGCAGTAAAATTTATCCAACGCATCTCAGATAAACAAGTTCTTGGTGAGTCAATCAAATGCCCAAGAGCTATTTAGTCAAAGATGCACCTAAAAGAAAAGCAAATGAAATCACCACAGCTAAAAAAATTGCACATGGAGATCTCCGTGGTAGATGGAGAAATAAAAAAGAAGAGGGAATCAAACTTGTGGCAATATATATATGATACAAAAGACAGATTTTCTTAAACACATTCTGAAACCCTGTATTCACCATGGAACATCAATTGAAATTGTCAACAAAGAAAGGTTAAAAGAGAAACTTCATCGCAAGGTATTGTTAAAGAGGTAGAGGCCTAAAGACCGAAAATCACAGGTTTGAATCAAAGAGACCTATTCTTCACAAACAGACAAGCTTGGGAACTAACAAATATACCAACATAAAAACCTGAAAGCAGCCTGCACTTAAAAAAGTGGGGATACCTAAGGTTGGGGATAGATAATAGAAACAAATAGCTGGTGGCATATGGCCAGCAAAGAAAGAATCTTCTTGTCCCATCTAACCCATTGAATGATTCAACTTAACTGTGTCAACTATTCCGCTTTCTCTCTAAGGCATCTCTTCTTATCACAATGTCCATTTCCATGCATAGTTAGTTTTAATCCTGCTACTATAATGACACCCTGGAAGTGTCAAATGTATACTTATTATATAAAGATTTTCTCGATGGAAAAAAAAAGCAGGACCTGGATGTTCCTAGAAAAAAACCAGCGTGGTGACTAAAGTAGGTTTCATTTTTGTCACATTATTAAATAGCGATGTTCATACTTTCTCATAAATTTTAGAACAATGTAACTTAAGAATATTAACAGGTCAACTATGTAAAAAAATAAAGCACACAATTTTTCCATCAAAGAGATAAACAGATCAACATTATACAAATACTCGATCCAGAGACATAAGAATGTCAGTTTAGACATCAACGCGATCCCAAAACACAGCTTTCCATCAATTCATTTACGTATAAAACTGAAAAGAGCTATGCGAAAGATTATGGAAGCACTTTCCATTGAAACTACATATGTCAATTTCATAAGTTCACTTCAAATATCTGACAGATTTATTGATGACCAAAACTAAAAGAATCTGACCACAAGCATCACAAAGCAACATTCTTCTGTTACTAAGTGCAGCAATACAATAAAAAAAATCTACCACAAGTACATGCAAGAAACACTCTGGGACACATGTTGCAAACAACAGATGAACTAAGTGGAGAAGATACTAAAAAGCAGTTGTAGAAATAAATGGATAGGCATTCTAGAGCAGCAACTATCTTGGCAAGGATAAAACATCAACACACTACTACATAGTAGCAAACTGTGGTGTTATCCATTCATTTTCTAGGAAGAATCCTGAGATCAGCACCTATCTCGCCAAGGGAAAAACCACAAACACGCATACAACATAATAGAAAACTGGGGTACTATTCATCCACTCTCTAGGGGAAAAAATACTGATATGAGAAGAGCAATGATTTTGATGAACAAACTAAATCGGAGTCAAATTTTGTCAACAATTCTTTTCACAATTAAATTCGAGCAACATTGATAAAGAAAAAAACTGATGCAGTGAGGTGTTGAGGCACAAACCGGTTCTGCGGGAGGTTGCGTGCGGCTCTCTGCCGTGACAATGGCGGCTGCGGCTGCGTTCACTGTGTCAACGCTGTTGTGTACAGGCCTCATCTCGCCCCCAGTCTGCATGATCGTCGCCGCCCCCGAGGAGAAAGAAGACACGATTCTCCGCACTCCAAGAATGGATCACACCTACGAGATCCGAGCCTTTTACAGTGACAGAAGCATGATCCAGACTGCTTAAGCGATGAGCCCCCGTGGGCAGATCACTACTTCCACGAAACCAAGACACCGGATCAGCCTGCAGAGTTGGACGTCTATGTGTTATTAACACAGAGGAGGCGAACCAGGGGTGGAATTGAAGCCAGTAGGTGACTGGGCCAGATCCGAATAGAAGTAGGTTATGTTAGGGTTTGGGGTGCTCCGTTTCGCACAGCAGGAAGGGAAGGAAAGGGAAGGGAAGAGAAGGGGCGGGCATACCTTCGTCGCCGGCGAATTGCGCCGCCGCTGGCCCAGTGGTCGCGTCGCCGCCAGCAGGAAAGGAAGACCAAAGGGAGGAAAGAGAAGGGACGGCAAAGCGGGGGGAAGGAACACAAGAGAAGAGAAACGGGAGGGGAGGCCACCGGTAGTAGTATGTTTTTTTAATTATAATAATAATCACATAATAGTTGAATAACAAAATTAGTTTCTTTATTTATTTTAATTCAAACAACTATGAACCTTTTCTGTGTTTTTAAATACGTCTGAGTTTTGTCGTCTCAGAATTCTAATTTTTTTTCTCTTATTTTAGTTTCTTCCTTGATTTCTTGGAAAGGAGATAGCAAAAGCAGAGACATTGATCATATACCCTCATGAGGTCATAATTATACGCTTTCTCTGTTCTAATGTGAAATACAAATAGACTTCCTATGTTCAAATGTATGTATTTGCAAATGCCAAAATGGTATATAATTTAGAACGGAGGGGGTGTTTTATACAGGAACAGTTTCACATGTACGTACTTCTATTCAGCGACATACAGTACTCTCCCTGATTATTTTTTGTGTCGGTCCGATCTTTTCCATATTAGCTATTTATCCAAGTCTTATACACATTTTAGCGAATTAAAGTTGAGAAAATAACATTTCAAAACATTTTCATCTCTTTTCTATATTACATACATGTATTTGTATCAGAACAAAACTAGACGATATAATCTAACAAGAGAATATTTGTGATAGATTATGAGACTGATGGACTTAAAGAAAAGAGAGGGAGAGCATAATTCTTGAGCTCCTCGAGAATTTGGTTTCGAATAAGTGGCAAACTTAGGAAAAATATATATAGTTGTATATGTTAGATATTTGTTTTTGTAGTGATTCTTTCACATTTCTTTACTTATCAGTTGTATTTGTAGATGACATTGTCAAAACCTTGAACGTACAAGGCAAGCTAAGTATACACTTTTATCTTTTAAAACTTATTTTATACAAAAATAAAATGCATGAATAGATCGTTGAAATTGTAACGGTTAATACCTCCCTCTTAATCTTATGAAAACGCCGGTGTATTTAAAAATATAAAGGGACGCAGCGAGTTGTTGGTTAAAGCCGGAAGCTAGTTCCTTCTAGAGAAACAGAGTGAAAAGAAAACGCTTATATATTGACAAGATGAGTGAAAGTGTGAAACAAGAGCAAAAGAGTAAAAGAGCGAGAGGGCTGATATCTCACGTGTGCCGTGGATTCAATTTGGCGTAGATAAGGGATAGCATTTCTGGTGGCTGGCTCATATACTTATATAGTTACAACAAGGCCCATTTGTAACTTATTTTATAGAACCACTAACAGGCTAGTATACTCGAGATATGATTATATCATATTACGTTATGGTGAGCTAGCTACAGATCCGCCCGACCTAATAAAATACTCCTCCGTAGTAGAAACTAGAAATACGCTCCAGCAATGGCAACTCGGTTAATCGATCCTCTGGTCATGTGTTATTAGTTTATTAATAACTGGTCTCGCCACTTATTTTGCCTGTCAGGCCTAAGAGAGAGGTTCCGACTTTGTTGACGTTGCCAATCCCCTGTATATGTAAAACAAAAACTCTTGTAGCTGTAGGCTTGAGCTAAGTGTTCATTTGGGATGTACTTCTTGTTTAGTGTGAATGTTCGCTTGTACCATGTTCTGACAAAAAAAAATTATCACCACAAGAGACGTAATTAAGTGCCGATGGTAGGATAAAATATTGGGATGACCCTCAAGCTCACCAACACCCACGTGTACACACTAGTGGCCAACCCCGCTTTCCTCTATTTTTAGTTATAGTTGTTTCTTGTCTTGAGTGGCTGGATTAGTTGACTCCACCATCTCAAGGCCGGATGGATCATCATCGCCGTGCTGCACAAAGCAGGTTGGTTACCATCACTGCAAAACGCGTACCAGTGATTGGGACGCCATTGTTTAGTCGTTCTTATGCTAATATAATCACTATATAAAAGATACATATATAATAACCCCTCTCCCGGCCAGTCACCACGAGTAGGGGGGCTAACTTTATTCTGCCCTGCCATGTTGTTATGCGCGCGGATGCATGCGGATACGAGAACATATACTACTCCAGTATGTGTAGTACTATACACATTGTCAACCAATTGGCAGGCAACACGCTAGGTAGGCCTCCAAGTCCCTTCTTTAAAAAAAAAACTTTTTTCTTTCTTTTCTTATATTCTGGTAAACATCGTTCACAACAAGAAGATATATATCGTCTTTCAGACAAAAAAGGACTAGTCATGACATACTACGCATATATATCCTCCTCCTCAACCACAAACTCGGGATGAGCTGACGTCCCTCGATGACCTTTGTGCAGCCCCAAGAGCCACTACAACGACGCCCAGAAGATTGAAAAGTGCAGCATCATCTCCCTGCGTTCCAATTTTGAATATACGAAGTATAGATTGGAGGTAGGTAATTGACACAGAAACAAGAGGAACACAATTGGTTCCTTTTGTCACAAATTGGTGCAAACATATTCGTTTATATGGTAGTTGTTAATCCAGGCAGGTTACATCATTTCTTTACAAAGGGGCTTATTATCACCTCACAACAGTTGCAGCTGCAATGCTCATGAAACGCCAAAATAACGATGGATTTTAATGATATGAAAACCAAACCATAGCCATCACACATGCCCCTTCATAGGCATGAGCAACTCCAAACAAGACAGTTATATATGGTGGGTACACAGTAGTTGATTGCGCTGCCAAGGAAAACCACTGGAGGTTTGATGAAATGATCAAAAGAAAAGGCAACCACACTAAACTCATATATTTACATATCCAAAGGGGGGTTTGGAATTTACATAGCCACCCAAACATACTTGCATAAACATCCTCAAGCCTTGAACCCACTGCTCCAGCTTTGTCCCACTATCTTCATTTGAGGCCCATGTCTCGAGCAATATGGATGGATTCGGGATGCCGATTGGGGTTCACCGACTGATCACATTCAGCTTGCCCGGGCATGCCCATGGATACTGAGGCTTGGGTGATTGCCAGCAACAAGAATGTCCTTTATACGGTTTAACGGTCCAACTGCGTCACTGATTTTCTGAAATGAAAACAAGTCTCCTTTCATTAGCACTCCGCACCCTGATGAAAATTGAGATAACATGTGAAACACAGCAACCACAGCAGAAACACTAGCAGGCCAGTAAAGCAAAAAGATAGGACTCCAACATATTTCAAAACTCCAGACTTCTTGCATGCAAGATGCTCGTGCTAGTGAATTCCTCATTACTGGCTAGTGCAACTTAAGCAACTTATGATGCAGCAACAAGAAACAAATATCAGAAAATACAAAGAGAAAAAACCGACAGGCCTGTTTGACTCAGTTCTACGATGGCAGATCAACAATGCAAGCAGGAGCTCAGCCTTAACACCGCAGCAAACAAGAATGGTTATATAACCCACGAACATCAAAGTTAATTGGACATACCCCACAGCTACTTAGAGCATCTCCAAGAGTCTCTCTAAAACTCACTCTCTAAATCATCGTTTAGAGAGTCATTTGTACAAAAATTGTTTTCTATATGTTTTCGTTTTCCAACAGTTTTTCTATATCTTGTATGCACTCTGAAAAGCTATTCTCTTTTCTATATTTGAAGAGCGAGAAATCCGGAATAGAGAGTGACTATGTTTACATAACCAAATAAAGCTGTTGGAAGGTACCTTTTTAATCAAAATCTCTAAAACTAGCAATTATGATGAATTTAGAGAGTCTCTTGGAGTTGCTCTTAGTCCTTTCCAGAAATAAACATTTACTATGCTCTTATGAACAGGCCCTATTTTACATACAGGTATCTGCATTTAAGCTGCTGCATGTTCACATCAAGAACACTGCAAGTACCTGGTTATAAGGACAGTAGCTATGGTATACATAATCAGTTGAGGATAAACCAAGTCTTTTTTTTATGAGCTTTTAGACAAATTTCATGGTAACGAATTAAGGTCGTTACAGGAACTCCTGGGTGGGTCATAGTCAACATGCTTCCTGTCGCTAGAATAAAAGGTGTGCTTTGCAAATACCTCCTTGTTGCTAGAAGGTGGCTGTTTGCTCATCTGAAGTTGCAACTTGCCCTTGTGCCAGCGGTGCCCAAAATAGGCCAGACCTACCAAAGCAGCAGTAGCAGCAGCAGCCGCAACGATAGGCCAGAAATTGTTGCTTTCCTTTGCATTCTTGTACAGAGATAAAAGCTGTTTCTTCCACCACGCATCCCGTGGGCCTGAACCATCAGGTTTGTTCTGTTCACCAGGTGAAACAACCTTTGATGAACCGGTTGTGGGGTTCACAATATGCAGTGTTGACTCATCAGTTTTCTTCTCATTTCTACTCTCTATAGCTGATCGACCCAAATCCTTTTCAGCCTCAATAGAGCTGTAAATAGGTGATGAGAACCCAACTGACTCTTCCCCGACCAAACTCATGCCCTGCAATGCTTTGCCACCATCAAACTCCATGTCACCCAAGGAAACATTTTTCCCTTTGTCCAAGTACGGAATACCGGGAAGGTCATCCTCCAATTTATGCTTGCAAGTTTCTTGGTATTTTTCTTCATCGCCCTCGTTAGAAACTGCATCTGGGCTGCAAAGCTCCTTGAGTGGTTCTTTGGTGTCTGCGCCAATGAGGATGCTCTCGACTTCAGTCTGAGACACTGAGAAATGGCCAGACATCAAGAGTGCAGCCGCTGAATCATCCTCCCCTTTGGTGCCGTATTTCTTAGCTTCAGCCTCCTCAGAAGGTTCGGGTCTCCTCGGTGCAGGTGCGGCTGCGTATGCTGATGCAGTGAGTTGCACGACCTCCCAATCATTCCCACGCGGAGAGGTCTGCTCGGTGGCACTCTGGTCAGGCTCCATCTTTTCTGTGATAAAATCCGAGAACACAGTTAGTAGGAGGTTGTAGCATGTCAAAGGAAAACTAGGTAAGGTAATGCAACATGCGTAGACTTTGCAGTGTAGACATCATCAAAATTAAACATGGGGAAAGTAGGGGAAGTATCAATTAATGTTTGAAAGAGAACAAAAATTATAACAGGCAAGCATTCACTACAGAAATACTGGAATGTCCTGCCTGGTTCGTTTTTTTTTTTAAAAAAAGGAATACCGGAATAGTACTTCAATCTTTGACAAGAGGTTCAGAAGCAAAGCTAAAGAGATTCTGTTAACACTCCAGCAAATAGCCACTTGGTAGAAATCCACACAACTAACAGTAGATGAGTCTACGCAGTTCAATCAGTATATTAGCGCGCCCCCAGTGCTAGTTGCTGAGTCCAGCAATGGTCCTATGGCAAAGGGCAATTCATGGGACGTTTATTTGCCCGTCAAGCAGAGGCAGGCGCAGCAGTTTTACGAGATGGGGCAGGTATGACCGTATGGTCAGGTTCTAGTGGACACATCACTTGTAGGTACAGATTCACTTGCAGGTGGTACCTCGGCCACGGAACTCGACTGAAGGTAATATATATGCTAGTACACGGCGAGGCGAAGCAATCAGTGAACCAGTGCTTGCAACATAGGCGATTGCCTACCTAGGCTACTCGCTCGCTCAGTGCAGAGAATCAATCAAAGGAGTAGCGGAATTGGATCCAAGCCCCAACCAGCCGACACCGCAGTTGGTTGGTGCATGGGGGAAGGGATCAGCAGCCGTACTTACCAGCGAGGAGAGGAGGGGAGCGGAGGGGAGGGGGACGGGGGCGGTTGCTTGTTCGCGGCGAGCGCAGCAGAGGGGAAGAAGGGGAAAGAGAAGGAGAGCGGCCGATCCGATGACGAAAGGAAGAGGCGTGGCGTTGCGTGCGGAGATCTTTTCTACTTGCTCACCGCCGCCAACACAAGGCGTCTGGGGCCCATCGATTTTCCGGGCTGGGCTAGGCCTGGCCTACCCGCGAGCGGTTTTCGGAGTGTTAGACCAACAGCTAATCTTCGACTGACTTATGGCCAAAATAAGACCAAACGTTTTGCAGCTTTCTTTCACCGTGCTTCTTCCCACCGCCCCCATTTACATTAAAACGCAGAAACCCATTCAAACTCGCTTCTCAAATAAGAGCTACTTTCATATTTCTGCAGCTTATCTGAGAAGCGATTCTCAGCACCACGGTTCCAAACAGGGCCTAGGCAAAGCAGCGATTCCTTTCTTGCAAGCAATCCTCACTATGTTTGGCTGTCCCCATCCAACTGCAAAAGGAAATTTGGTTGCAATTGGCCAATAAAATTTTGCAGATTGAGGCTAATCAAATTGAGCTCCAAACAACAGAAACTAGCAGCAATTGCCTAATGAAATTGGGTTCGGTAGCCTCGCCTCTCGTTTGTTTACCAGCCAATGACTAATTGCAGAGATAAATAAAACCGCGTGCTGGTCACATACCATCCGTACCCAATCCTGAAATACTCCATTTTTTTCATTCGATGAACCATGGCCAGTGACTGAAACCAAAATAAATGGGCTCATCTGAAAATACGAAGAAAGCAAACGGCAACAAAGCCACGACATCTTAGATTCAACCAAATGGCTGTCAAACCAGAACCAGTTCCACATAGCAGCTACAAAACCCTACACTTAACATTAAAGTTGTTTCTCCAGAAGGAATACATCATATCATCTTGCAGCTATGCAATTCAATTCTTTAAGTACCCTTCTGCTTCTTGGGCATCCTGTATCCACCAACAACGCAGGCATGGTCGCGCTCATAGGGCTCCAAGGTAACCTGCTCCGATGGCTTGAACTGGTCGGCCTTCAGCTTCTCCACTTCAGCAGCAAACACAGCCTCAGCAGGCATGGTGGAGTCAATACAGTTCGCCTGAGCCAAATGAATTTCTTATCAGATCAACATTACAGCTAGTAGATAACTCATCTAGCATTTTGCTGACAACAAACTAATTCCTAATTCTCAAGCAGGAAAATTACCTTGATTGAAATCACAAAATGGCCACCATTCTTCAAGAAGTATGAAGCATTAAGGGCTAAGATCCTGGCCTGCGGTATCAAACAAATATTGAGCGTTTTAAAACTGCATACATGTCAAATTACAGGGGGGTTGCAGATATCTACACCTAAACAACATCTATTTGTCCTAACCAGCAGGATAGAATAAATATTGAGCGTTTTTAAGCTGCATACAAGTAACATTACAGGGGGCCACAATGCCAGGCCACCATTTTCCCGTATACAATTTACTACTTGCAGATATCTAAACCTAAACAACCAGCAAATATACACCATCTATTAGTCCTAACCAAAGTTGCACGACCCTTAATCAAATTCAGGTTTAGAGACCAACTGAAACAAGTGCCTTTGTCTTAAATTTATAATTTAGAAAGAATTACATGAACCTATAAAAAACCAGCAGATTATTTAACTAATACAAACCCATTCACAATGATTTCTAGATACCTGGTTTGAATTAGATTTTAAAAATAAAATATGAATTGGCACATAATTTATAGATGTCATACAAACCATATTCAATATCATAGCAATCATAGGATGACGTATGGACTTACATAAGAAACATATAACCCAATGACGCTCTTTAAAGCAAGCTTCCAAACAAATAAGAAATGCAAACAGAACATAAAGAATTTGAGAAGGCAAGTGACAAATGACAAACCAAACCAGACAATAAAGAAACCAAACTCTATTGTACTTGTGTCCTGTGTCCATAACAAAAAAATGACTTGGTACATTCTGGTATCAACCATGACAGATTGATCTTCCAAATTGAAGGTTATAGTAAACAAGGCTGCTCCATTCACTGTGAAAAAATCAAGACAAAAGGCAGAAACTCATAGCAAAAAGAAGCAATAGTTTAGGCATTGGGTACAAGACGCATCAGAAACTCGAATTTGCATCATCCGTTTGATGTCCTGAAGGGGAATCCGAGTATGCTCATCACTTGCTTACCCAGTATTGCCGAGAATAAAATTGAAGCAGCAAACAACAAAACTCGAATTGTATAATATACAATAGTCTGATAGATGACACCAAGGTCAGTAACAAGCATAGAAGCAAACAGAGAATACAAAATGAAAAGTAGATATACCTGGTCAGGCTGTGCAACATCAGAGAAGATAACATCAACCATGCCAACCAGCATGCGGTACCTTGCAGGGTGCCTAGCATCCTCAATAATGGGGATCACATTGGTTCTCTTCTTTGCCATATTGACAAGATCACGACCACTCCTGTGAGAGAACTCAACAGCATAGACCAAACCATTCTGCAAAAGAATTCCTTTTAAGACGACATACTAAACCAAGCCCTGTATCACTAACAGAGTAAGGTAATATAGAACCTACTGGTCCAACAATATCCGACACATGAGACACAGTTGTGCCAGAAGCAGCACCAAGATACAGCACACGGGTACCAGGAGCCTACACAAAAAATAAATCATCAGATGTTAACTAACAAGAACAAACGTAGAACCAATGGGAATCAGGTCAGGCAAATCATCTTACAATCCAGATGTTGTCAACACCACCAAGCACAGCAGCAGCCAGCTTGGAACGGAAGGGATTCCACACCCTGTATTCAACCTTTGTCCCATCCTCATTCTGTAATGTCCAAACAACCATATCATAGAAAATGGGTCAGTGGTGCAAAAAAATCCCAATGGGCTAATTTCAGGTACTATCACAATATTATATCTTAACAATGCCATAAAAAAAGGAGAAATCCAAGGATCAGTTGGCATAAACGCATCAGAACCTCGAATTTGCATCATCCATTAGATGTCCTGAAGGGGAATCCGAGTATGTTCATCATTTACTGAGCCCAAGCCCCACATATTGTCACAAGCATATGATGTTTTCCCAATAGAAACTATAGGCTGAAGTACTATTCTGAAATTGTATAAAGGTATTATATATTTGGCCACAAAGGAACACTAACACAGTAGAGAGCAAAATATCAAATTAATCGCATCAATATGAATATTTAAACCTTGCATGATAGATCTACTACTGCATCAAAGAATAAGTAAATCACCTCAGTACAACCACACCAACATTATCAAAACGCGAGCATTAAAACGGGACTTGAATGAATAAGCTAAAAGAACGAACCTGGATGGAGACGCGCTTCTCTCCATAGACAGACTCTCCGGGAACCATGTTTTTGGTGCAGAGCGCGTCCTCCTTGGACTTGGAGATGAAAACACCGGCGTGCTTGTGCGGCACCACGACGGCCTTGCTCCCGCCCTTCATGCCACCACCGCGGCCGCCCCTTCCACCGCGTCCACCACCCCTCGGCGTCCTGCCGCCGCCTCCACCTCTGCCACCCCTGTCCCCTCTCCCACCTCTACCACCACCAAAGCCCCGGCCGCCGCCGCCGCCGCGGCCGCCGCCATCGAACCTCCCTCCCCTCCCGCCGCGTCCTGCACGAAGCGAACAATGAGCGAGGCTGCAACGAGCGACCCAGCAACCCAGCAAGAAGGATAGGGTCTTGGTTAGTTACCACGAGCCGGTGGCCTCATGGTTCCGAGTCGACGAGGAGCTTCTAGCCGCCGCCGCCGCCGCCGCCGCAGGGGAGTAGGGTTTAGGGTTTTGGTGGGGGGTAGGGTATGAAGAAGAGATGGGTGAAACAGATTTTTATAGAGGCAGAGTAGGGTTTTTGTCTGATCAGGACCGTTGAACCGGAAGATTCTGAGTGGACGGTCAGATGACATAGCGTTAGGATGGCCCAGTGGTTTGAATCTGTTATTATATTGTAATTCCAAAAAACTCCATATAGGTCAGGATGGCCGAGTGGTCTAAGGCGCCAGACTCAAGTTCTGGTCCTCTAACGAGGGCGTGGGTTCAAATCCCACTTCTGACATTTTTTTATCATTCTTCCTTTCTATTTATTTTACCTATTTTATTATATGTATATAAATCCAGGCATATTGTTAGCTTCCTTAGTATAAGAGGTGGCAATAGGGGCTAATTCTGTTGTTTTTTTTTCATTTTCTATCTTCTCCTATCGTACTACTATTCACTCTTAGATGAGACTTATGGTGTCTTTGATTGTCTAGATACCGTCATTCTGCACTTTTCCATTTCAAAAAAAATCCAAGCATATTGTTAGCTTCCATAGTAGAATTATTATCATTCTTCCTTTCTATTTATTTTACCTATTTTATTTTATGTATAAATCCAGGCATATTGTTAGCTTCCTTAGTATAAGAGGTGGCAATAGGGGCTAATTCTGTTTTTTTTCATTTTCTATCTTCTCCTATCGTACTACTATTCACTCTTAGATGAGACTTATGGCGTGTTTGATTGTCTAGATGATACCGTCATTCTGCACTTTTCCGTTTCAAAAAAAAAATCCAAGCATATTGTTAGCTTCCATAGTAGAAGATGTGACAATAGGGGCTAATTCTATTTTTGTTTCCATTTTATACCTTCTCCTATCGTACTGCTATTCACTCTTAGATGAGACTTGTGGCGTGTTTGATTGTCTAGATACCGTCATTCTGCACCGGTGTGTCCCAAAGAAGCATGATTGGACGTCTAGGTTGTTCTATATATGTTAGTCTCGCATCTAGATGCATTGTATCCACTTGTGCAATTAACCAAAATGAATATTGGATTTTTTTTTTGCATACGCTCATCCAAGTTCAACAAACACTTTATTTCAAGATTTGCATTCACTCAATCTGCATCTCCCCATCGTAAGAATATATGATACAAGTCTATAAAATAATGTCCCACACAAAATTAGAGAAAAGGGTTAACCACACATTTCTCAAGCGCGAGGTAACCATACTACACTAACACGAGCAACCCATCGCCTATTTAACGTCTTGCATCTGCCCGTGCAATCTTATATTCGACCTACCAATCACAAATTTAGCCTAGCTTATCTACAACTACAGCCAACCTAACACTCTAGTTTTTAGGAATACGGTTTCGCTCACCCTGCTCCCACTCAGCCAGGACATACGATGCAATAAAATTCCATCCAACCGACCAAACACATCTCATGTTCATGTTGCTCGCAAGTAAAAGTATCATCCCATTTTTGTTGCAGTCACTCACACGCCCTGGTGAATAAGGGGAGGAGGAGGAGGGCGTTCGTTCTGTCCAGTGTATGCATGATTTTGAATCTCAGAATTGTATTCTTCATCGAACGGAGGGAGTAGACATTAGTTTTATATGCATTCCTCACAAGATCATTTCCTTATTTCTTGGGTTTTGTGTGTGTTGTGTCCTCTATGGGCAGACTCCGCAGTCACAGGTAGGTGATGACACAGATGAACTTAGCCTAATTCCACCCCAAAGTTCACTATGCAAAAAGAAGATTCCCATCGCATCAAAATGTCGGCACATGCATGAAGTACTAAATGTAAATAAAATTAAAAACTAATTGCACGGTTTTGTTGTACTCTGCGAGACGAATATTTTGAACCTAATTTATCAATTTTTGGATAATGTTTTACACATACAAACGAAATGATACAGTATCGTAATGATTGCGAAAAGACCCCAAACCCCCAAATCCCCACCCCTGTTTTGCATCTAAACACGGCCTTATACACAGGGACCCCGAGGGACTTAAATTTCTTTTTTCTTTTTTTTTTGCATTCTGCATATATATCTGGATATCAAGTTGGGCACTACATATATGGCGATTGTTACGTCTTTCTATCCGAATTTGCCACGGATTAATTGGTTCTCTTAGTAGTTCCGACGGTGGCGAGAGTAGCAGAGCGCTCGATTGATCTTGTCGTGTTGTTCGTAAACCTCGGGAACGGTGTTGGGATCAACAAGTCTGCGATGACATTCATTCTCGCCCTGTCAACACATACGCACACACCCACTCTCTACGAGAGCTTGCTTGAGGTCGCTGCTGCCGCCGCCGCCGGTTTCCCCTTCTCCCTCGTGCTGCTGGTGCTGCTGCTTGCTTTCGCAGTAGTCCCCGCCCCAGGCGCTGATCCGTTGGCTCGCCTGCGCGGCCTCAGCTTCCCAGTCGGTGTTCCAGATGACGGCGAGCAGGATAACTGTCTGCAGCGCCGTCCCGCAGAGCATCCCGGCCCAGATCCCCTGTGGCCCCATCTCCAGGACGTATCCCATGAAGAAGCCCAGCGGCAGCCCCAGCGCGTAGTAGCAGCCCAGGTTGATGTAGGCCACCAGCGCCTGCCACCCGCCGCCGATGGCCACGCCGGAGATCACCGGCTGCACGCTGTTGAGCACCATGGTCGCCGCCAGCAGGTACGCCACCTTCCCCACCGCCGCCTGCATCTCCCGGTCCCCCGGCGTGAAGAGCGCCGCCAGGCTGTTGCGGTAGGCCAGCACCAACGCCATGGCCACCACGCCCATCGCCACCGACTGCACCAGCACCGCCGCCACCGCCTGCTTCGCCGCGCGCGGCCGGCCGGAGCCCAGCTCGTTCGACACGCGCACGCTGATGGCCGCGTTCAGGCCCAGGAACACCATAGCTTCCCACCCGTTAAGGTTCATGCTGTTGTACGTGTGTACGTGTATATATCACCATCATCATCCATCAGTAGAAGAAAGATATGATACAAATAGAGCAAGCAAGCAACAACCAACCATATGGATACTGATCCGACGGCGATCTCGGCGTGGTCGAGGTGGCCCGTGAGCAGGACGAGCACCATCATGTACCAGACCTCGAGGCAGAGCATGACGGCGGAGGCGAGCGAGAGCTTGGCGAAGGCCCAGAGCCCCCGGAAGTCGAACGCCTCCCACGTGAGGCCCTCCCACCCGGCGCTCCACCGCGTCACGTACGCGACCTGCGCCGCCGCGACGCCCCACGCCGTGACGTCGTAGGCGGCGGCGGCGCCCCGCAGGCCCCAGCCGAGCGCCGACACGAAGAGCGCGAGCATGGCGACGTGCGCGGCGAGCGCGGCGGCGCTGATCCACGCCAGCACCGCCATCCTGCCCTGCGCCTGCAGCAGCTTCTGCGTCGGGAACGCCAGCGCCAGCGAGAACATCTGCGGGAGGGTGAGGAGGGAGAACTCGCCGGCCGCGGCGGCGATGGCGATCGCTTCGTGCCCGAGGAGGCACCGGAGGATGGCACCCGCGCAGGCGTAGAGCGGCGTGAGGAGGAGCGCGGAGGCGGCGAGGACGAGGCAGGAGCGCTGCGTGTAGAGGCCGAGCGCGGCGGCGGGGCGGCCGGCGCCGTAGGCCTGGCCGCAGAGGGTCTCGAGCGCGCTGGCCATGCCGAGGAGGAAGCCGAAGGAGAGGTTGGAGACGACGGAGAGCGAGACGGCGGCGGCGGAGAGCTGGAGGTTGCCGAGGCGGGCGGCGAAGAGCTGCGTCGAGGAGTTGACGCCGTAGAGGCACAGGATGTTGAGGGTGATGGGCGCCGCCAGCACCCACAGCCGCTCCGCCTCCCGGACGAACGCCTCCCGAGCCTCCGCGTACGTCCGAGGCGCCGCCGCGTCGTCGGCCGCGCTGCTGCTGCTGCTCTTGATGATGTTGACGAGCAGCGGCGCCTCGTCCATCGCCGCCATGATCGATCGATCGACGACCACTGCACGCAGCTTCTTGGTTAATCTGCAGCTAATTAATATAGGTGCGTGGCCGCCTGGCCGGTGGTGACGGTGGTGGTGCGGCATCGATCATGCATGTCGACAATGCAAGTTGATAGATAGGTAGGTCTCGCGTCGCGTCGCGTGGGCGTGAGGGCGCCATTCCCGGCGCTCGTCGCGACGCAGCACCGCCATGTCCGGCCGGTCGGCCCGCCCGCGCGCCATGTCACTGAGAATCTGAATACATACACATAGATATGATGCCCTGCGCTCTGCGTGCGTGCATGTGCTCCGGTTCCGATTATATATGTGTCTTGTCAACTAACTCGATCTTATGCCGTGTAGTATATGCTCGCACTTGCACGTACACATGCATGCCCATGCATGGACGACATGGAGATCGAGCGAGTGAGCTAGCTAGCTCTCTAGTAGCAAAACTCGATTACATCTCTAGCTATGTGTCCATCGATAGCTAAAACGTACAGCTGCTAGCTAGCTAGCGTCGTACGTCCGTATACGTGATGAGCATGCATGTTAGGCAACAAACTAACATGGTATGGTCTGATATCGTCGTGTCTTCTCTCCTGTACGTACATACTTCCTTCTCTGTCCCAAATGTTCACTTCGACATTTTTACGTACGTAATTCTTCTGATATAGTAAATTGATTATAGGTCTAGAACAAAATCAAAACGATAGATCGAGAGGCTCCGATGGAGATCTTAATCGAAACGACGTGCAAGCAATACATAGGAGAACGTGGTTTGCTGGGTTGGGTACGGTGTTTTTTTGGGATATATATATATCTTAATTACAGTCGCGACTCTGTTGAGATCTCGGCATCTCTATGCTGCGTGTTTCGTAAACCATTAATTGATTATCTGTGTAATGTGGGTCTATCCCTACATTAATATTTTTTTTTGCAGAACTTATCTTGGCAAGCATTTCGATCATTAAGGAGCTATATATCCCTGCAGTATTAAACCAGCTGCTCTCGTGCTCAGTCCTTCTCATCACAAGTCAAAGGAAGGACTAAAAAAGTCCGCTCGTGTTAAGGATAAACAAGATCACGGGATTCTTAATCTACGATGGAAACATAAATCAGTGGCCCTCCGTCACCGTTGCGCATCCCAGTAGCTAGTTAATGTAACGTGTCGTCGTCTTATTCTAGTTCCAAGTCGTCGAAGATGCATGGTCCACGCATGCACGCTTCCCCCTCCAAACCAACGGCATGCCAGCGTCCAACAATGCCAACAATTCAAGCAGTTTTTTTTTGAAAAGAACAATTCAAGCAGTGTCAATGTGTATCCCATCAAACTACTACGGAGTACCATGAAACCATTTCACCAAACAGATACGCATGATGTGTCGTCGTTTTAATATATCTTCATCAGATCGATCCCCGGCCTCTTGCCAATTCGGAAGATACACATATGCATATCGATCGGCAAGAAAAAAAAATGTCTGATTAAACTTATCGCCAACGAACATTCGTTCATGGCTACAAAATAGTACTTTACAAGACTAGTTAAAAATAAAGCGAGCCAAGATTGGTGTACCTCAGCTCAACCATCATCATGATTTATATATTTAGCTGTGAAAGTCATAAAAGTCTAAGGCCACGTCGGCATCACACGCAACACAGGCCAACGATCCCAACTAACTTTGTTGAGCCTTTTTTTGTTTTTTTTTAAAAAAAGCTTTGCAGAGCTACTAGTAAGATGGAAGAGGACGACGACCCGACGTTGACAGCCTCGTCAAAAGTGGAGGGGCCCACCGTCAGCGAACTGGCTACATCCACGTGTCCTGTCCCCGTGGCATCTCAATCCTAGCTCCCCTTCCATTCTCACGGAGGGAAGAGAAACAAAAAGACTCTATTCCCTTTTTCTCAAAAAAGAAAAAGGATAAAAAATGAAAAGCCAAGTACACAGCGCACAGCGGAATCTGATTCCTTCCCGTCGCAAATAGCTAATGACATGTGGGTCCCCAATATCCGGGCCCACAGATCACTAGGAGGAGCTGAGGCCAACTTGGTGGAAAAAGTCTCCTTCTTTTTAGTCATCTTCCCCACTCAGACGGTCAGTCTTATGGAAAACCCCCTCCGAATTCCCGGAATCACGAGTCCTCTCTCCAGGGAGGAGAGAGGTGGGCAAGCAAGCAGGGAGCCCAAGAGCTCGCGACTCCCGAGGCGATCGAGGGAGCGCCGCCACTCCTGCTCCCCTTCCGTAATTCGTCCTCGGTACCCACTAATCTCCGCCCTCCGCTTCGATTCTGTGCTGCTCCGGCCTGATTATCAAGTGCTTTCCTGCTTAATCTCTTGGGGTTATTCTCGTCAGAGCATCCCTTGCTCCGTTCTGTAGTCGGCTCTGTAGAGTCTTCTCCTCGTAGCGGCGATTGTCTTGAATATGACTGTCATTTCCTAGTTCCTGTTGGGCCTCACGTAGATATTTTTGTCTTTGCTTAGATATTTTTTTTTTCTTCAACAATTAGGGAGTGCTTTTCGCGTCGTTGTGTTAACCCATTAGTTGCCTGAGTGGACTGCTGGACTTGGACTGTTTCTTGTGTTAAACCAAAAGCCTGTTAGGAAATTTGGTTCTTTAGTTGTGATCTTTGAAAGATAGGATCAGAAATTAGAATATCTTCAGGCTGTAATCTGTCAAGTCCGGAAGGGCAAAAATATCGTGTAAGTAATGATGCCAATTGTGTTAGCATAATAAGTTATACGGTGCTGTTTTGTGTAAACCAACAAATCTGTTTTTTCGACAGCTACTAAGTTCAGTTTGTCTGTTGGAGTTTTGCTGAGTTTTCACTGGATATAATTCACTCCCGTGGAATTGGTGAAAATTTCCTGCTTCGTACCCAATGGTTATTGCGGCTTCTACCCTTTGATACAGATATCTATTAGTTTTTAGTTAGTCGACTGGGCCACAGTTTAATTGGTAATGTTAAGAATCATCTCCATACATCTATTAATTTTTAATTAGTCGTCTGGGCCGCAGTTTATTAATCAGTGATATTAATAATCATCTCCATTGCAGATTTACAGTAAACTGTCAAGAATATCTTAGTGAGTGAGTACCTCTTGGATATTGTTGCATGTTAAGCTCTCTGTGCAGTAATTTAGCTGTGTGCTAGTGCCTTCTGTATCATGCTGTATACAAGTGCACCATTTTCTATTTACCGTATGATTTCCTTTCATTCTTGCACCAACATAGGGTTGTTTCTTTGTAGGGATATGAACAACAGAACTTTGATTATTAGCAGCAGCTAGAGGATAGTTTGGAGTAAGCTTTTCATTCAGGATACAATGGGTGGCTGCTGTTGCTGTTCATCAAGAACATCTGAATCCAATAGAGCTCCAGTTCATATCTATGTATGTAGAACCTGCTTTGGTCTTACATGTCTTGCTTTCATATCAAAAGATCCAGCTTGATCGTTAACATGCATATTTGTTGCCCTTGTCATTAACTCCAAAGGTAATCTGGTTTGTACTGTGTCTTGCACTCTAATTGACCCAGATTTTACTTTTCTTTCACTTGTATAGGCTGATAATAACATGGTGCTAGAAGTTTAACAGCTATATTGCGGTTTTGATGCAACATGAGGACTTATGTTACTTGTAGTGTGAATCTCCCTGTTGCATTGCTGTTTTTATCCCTTGACAATTCAGGAATACAAAATCTGTCAATAATATCACCAGTTGCTTTAGTATAGCTTATGCGATGGTCACTTCCATATGCAGAAAGGGGATGAACATGATTGAATCATAAGCTGACTCAGGACTAGCTTTGTGTTTGCATCTAATCTTTCGTTCTGTTATATACTAAAATTAACTTTGTTTGCATTATTCAGCATCGACAAAACCCTGAGGAGCATGAACCCTTGTCTTCAGCCTATGATGGAGCATCTCCAACTGCTGTAGTTGCAGTTGACACAAATCTTGATACATCCACTCTTGACACTTACCGAGCACCACCTGCACCTTTGCCTTATGATGTTGGCTTGACAGCTGCAGAAAATCCTGGTAAAAAATGACTAGCCACGAGCATGACTGATGATAATTAACCTATCATGGTACTCATTTCAGATTCATGTGCAGATTTGGAGAAGTCAGACATTAAAATCAAAACTGATGGGCAGCAGTCCCCAAAGGTGGGTGAATTTGAGTCATGTGGAAAAGGCACCCCTGAGGATAAGCCTGATGAGGAGGATGTTTGCCCAATCTGCCTTGAAGGTTTGTTTTTTCCTGATCATAAAAACAGAAGCTCTTTATGTTGACATGCCAGGATTAGAACTGAAATACCTTATTTGTTGGATACTATGTTTACTTGGTCAGTTTTAAACTTGCGGAACTTCATGCACAAGTTTTTTTTACTTCCACTATAGGCCTGCATTCTTGTTTTATCAGGCTATAAGAGCTTTGGAGACCCTTCCAGTTGAGATGTAACTGTTCTTTGTTCGCATATGCATTGATTTGGATGAGACATGAGCATTTTTTGAACTAATGGTAGAGGGATACGTTACTTAGAATATGTCGGATAAACAACTGCTGGTGCTGTGAATTTCCATCTGCTAGATGCAATATGTGTGCATCCTTTTTTCTTGTATTTGGATTTTCTGTATATACGATGGGTTTGAGCGGTTCACTAGTGCAGTAGCGGTAGATGCCTACACATAATGGGACCAATGCTTATGACCTGCTCCCTGTTGAAACATCTTTGTGCTTTTTGTTGACTGTTGTGAATGGTACTCTGACAAATTTCAACTGATGCATCAACTAATGATACAAATCTAAATCTTCCGAACCTGAAGATTCCACTGATAAGCTTTGTTTGTCCTTTCCACCAGAATATGACGAAGAAAATCCCTGTTCCGTGACCAAATGTGAGCATCATTTCCATCTCTGTTGCATACTTGAATGGATGGAGAGAAGTGATACCTGCCCAGTTTGTGACCAGGTTAGTTCACCAACTTAATTTCGTGGAAACACCCTACTACAATAGTACATGAATATGGTTTTCAGTCGAAACATGCCGCCACAGCAGATTGGATTATCTGTTAAGACTGTTCTGGTGTCCTTGCTAATAGCTGATATATCTTGCAGATAACTGTGATAGATGATATGTATGAGTAGCATTGTTGACCGTGGTGGATCCATTCTTGGTGGCCGTGCCTCTTGAGTTGAATGACGCTAGGATTCTTTTGGTGAGCAAGTACTCTGCTCTTGGGGATCGGTGGAGATGATGCTGATAGGCTGAATTTTGGGGAAATAATTTATAGAAGAAAATGACATGGAATGTGTTAAAGCCATCTCTGTTCTGTTTACCTTTTTGTTGTGTGTGTGGAGCCTTGCTGTTAGTGGCAGCAGGAGAGCTACCCTACCCGACCGAGGCGCTTGATGCCAAATACATACATGTATCCACCACCGCTGGTTCTTTAGTGAGTTGAAAGTTGGAACCCTGAAATTTGCTCCCCGGTTGTGTTTTGGTTCTTCTGAATTTGTGGCGTGCGATTCTGGCAAATTATAGGTAGTCTGAGGTTCCTCACGGTGACAGGGAAGAAGTGATTATTTCTAGTACATGGTTCATTTGAGCAATTCAAGAAGCTCCTTGTATATAATAATGTATAGTAAATCCCATCATCCATTTCGATTAGCCTGGAAAATTCAGAGTCTTGTCGTCGTCGAATACTTTGTGTAATTTTTTCTTTGTTGGCTGATCTCTCGAAAGGGACGCTTAAACGTGATTATCCTTGTGCTGAATCATCTTTATACGTATGGTTATCGAGACACGCGACACGGGCAGCAGCGCGCATAGTTTTGTCCGCTGGAGATGGATGCGTGCCCTTTTCGGTTGGTGTTAGCTCTCGTTGACTACTCACTAGATGGCAGATAGAACAGAACAGAACCACCTACGTCTTTCAAAAAAAAAAGAGAAATACTACCTACTATATACTGCCTCCATCCTTTTTTATTTGACGTTAGGACCGCTTATTTCCAGTAGTATTTTCTGTCCTAAACGTCATCTATTTGCAAATGGAGGTAGTATATGTGAGCAAGTGTTTTTTTTTCTATTATCGTGGTTTGTTGCGTTTCGTGTGTGCTCGATCTTGTGGTTGAACAGGTCGGGTGGGGGGCTAGCACCGTACCTTATCGAGCAAGAATACGACCGTTACCTATTGCATGTATTGCCGTGTCTGCCTGTGTCGTGTGATTTATTTATTGCTTGCAAAAGAAAGAAGATGAGACAATATGTACAATACCGTAGTAGTCGATGGATGGAATTCTTCATGACTGTGACTTGCCATGGTTGGTCAGGTCAAGGTGCAGTGTTGCGAGCTACGAAGAAGGAAGGGGTCGTCGGGCCGAAATCTCAACGGGGTGGGCTCTTATTCTCTCTCGGCAACTGCCTCCCTCTCGTTCTCGTCATCATATATATTGTTCGTTGGCTCGGTCCACCCTTGCATCACGCTGCCATGCGGGCCCCGCCACCATTGATCGGCTTATTAGCTCGCCGGCCTTGGACACGGCCGCGTCGCTCGACCTTTAGCTTAATTTGCTTGCACGAATAATGAATGATAGATACTGTGATTAATATAGCGAAGGCCACCGCGACACGCCACCGCGTCTGCCGATCGCAGCCGGCGGTGCAGCATGGCCGGCCGCGGGTCGCTGGCGCTGGTACCGTCGTCTTCCGGGCGGCGCACGCCGGAGCCGGAGCACGAGCACGAGCGGTGGGCGTGGAGCCCCGCGCCGTCGTGGTCGCGCCCGCTCTCCGACAGCGGCAGGAGCAGCCGCACTTCTTCCTCCTCCTCGTCTTCTTTGATGAGGTCCCTCTTCCGCTCCATCGGGGTCTGGTTCACCTCGCTCTCCGCCACCACCACCACCAGCAACTCCTCCTCCTCGTCGTCCTCCTCCAGCAGGAAGCAGCGGCAGCGGCGGCGGAGCAAGGAGCCGGCGGTTGACGTGATCAAGAAGCCGCCTTGTAAGTCAAGTCGTCGCTCGTCCCTCCCTCCTTGCAATTGCAGCTCGATCATTGATTGATTCATATATCCATCAACTACAGCTTGCTTGCTGCTTGTATTAATTATTAATTAATTGCCCAATTTCCCAATCGATGACAAATTAAAGTAGTGCCGGCGGCGCCCACCGGCGGGAGGCCCTCCGCCCGCGGGCTGTACGGCGGCGGCAGCGGCCGGCAGCAGCGGCCCAGCTGCTCCTCGTTCCAGAGCTCCGTCTTCTCCATGGAGGAGATCCTCAGGGCCACCAACAACTTCTCGCCGGCGCTCAAGATCGGGCAGGGCGGGTTCGGCGCCGTCTACAAGGGCCTCCTCCCCGACGGCACCCTCGTCGCCGTCAAGCGCGCCAAGCAGCGGATGCAGAACCCCCACGTGGACGTGGAGTTCCGCAGCGAGGTCAAGATCATGGCGCGCATCGAGCACCAGAGCCTCGTCCGCTTCTACGGCTACCTCGAGTGCGGCGAGGAGCGCGTCGTCGTCGTCGAGTACGTCCCCAACGGCACGCTCCGGGAGCACCTCGACAATGGCGGCCGCCTCCTGGACTTCGGGACCCGCCTCGACATCGCCATCGACGTCGCCCACGCCGTCACCTACCTCCACATGTACTCCTCCGGCGACCACCCCATCATCCACCGCGACATCAAGTCCTCCAACATCCTCCTTACCGCCTCCCTCCGCGCCAAGGTCGCCGACTTCGGATTCGCCCGCCTCGGCGCCGGCGGCCTCGACGGCGGCGCCGCCGGCCACGTCACCACGCAGGTCAAGGGCACCGCCGGCTACCTGGACCCGGAGTACCTCAAGACGTGCCAGCTCACCGACCGCAGCGACGTCTACTCCTTCGGGGTGCTCCTCGTCGAGCTCGCCTCCGCGCGCCGCCCCATCGAGCCCAAGCGGGAGATGAGGGAGCGCCTCACCGCGCGCTGGGCCATGAACAGGTTCATCGCCGGCGCCTCCGCCGACGTGCTCGACCCAAACCTCGAGCGCACCCCCGCCGCCGACAAGGCGCTCCACGCGCTGCTCGACCTCGCCTTCCGCTGCATGGGGCCCGTCAGGAACGACAGGCCCGCCATGAGCGAATGCGGCAGGGCGCTCTGGGCCATCAGGAAGACGTACAGGGACGACATCATGCTCGAAAATGGCAACGGCGACGGCGCGCACCGCCATCAGCTCTCCGACCGACCCGCCGATGGCACCAGCGACGACGGCCTCTGGAGGATCTGATTCTGACGATCGATCCGACCCATCCGTCCGTTCACTGAATGAACTGTCATTTCAATTCAGAGAGAGAAAAAAAGGCCATGCTAGGTGCTACATACAAACTGATTTGGTTTGACGTTTTTTTTTCTGGGAATGATTTGGTTTGGCATTATATTAATTCTGTAAATATACACGAAGCAAACAATTTTGATGCATCGTTTCTTCTCAATTTCATTCGGATAAGACATCCCAACCGCGGAAACAGGCTTATGGCGACTTTCTTTCACAAGGTGGCGAGCTTATCCTTTAATCCACTCATATCTTCTTTCCT
Source organism: Echinochloa phyllopogon (assembly GCA_033239725.1). NCBI lineage: Eukaryota > Viridiplantae > Streptophyta > Magnoliopsida > Poales > Poaceae > Echinochloa > Echinochloa phyllopogon. The sequence continues at coordinate 46,720,781 of BTCW01000001.1, read as the reverse complement.
TAATTATGTGATCCATGAAGCTACCAGCAGCTACGATATATCATGCATGGAGGAATTGGATAAAGAGTACACTCCATTTTGCTTCCCATAACTTTGTCTCAATTTTTGAACCTCGCTCCTGGAACTGAAAAATCAGGAATCATACACACCTTAACTTTCGAAGTGGTCAAGACCATTTCAAAATCAGGAATCATACACACCTTAACTTTCATAGTGGTCATGACCCCATTTCAAATTATTTCTTAGGTGGTTTGCTAATGTGGCAATGGACCCCAAATGTTACAAATCTCTCTCTCTCAAAATCAAATTAATTGAACGGAAACTGATTGTACACGGACAACCCAATACTAACCAGTTGGCATTCAACACAGGCCGGCCTCATACAGCGACTTCAATTTAGGCCGGCCTCATGAGAAAACTGAACTCTATTTCAGTATTTCCCACTAGTTTGTGGGGTTCATAATAGAAGAAAAGAAGACACACATGCTCCTTCTGTCCCAACAAACAATACAATTCTGAATACATATACCTGGACAAATATTCATTCAGATACACATTAACTAGAAGTCTAGAATCACATTCTTTGTTGGAACAGAGATCACAAAATACCTTTCTCTCCCCCTCCCTCCATCCGACTCCACGTCATATACATCAGTGTGTTCGCCTATGCTCGAGTAAATGCAGGTTGTGGCAGGCCCGCTTTAGAGTGGGCTATTTGGGCAGATAGTGATGGGCCAAAGATCAGACCAAAAGTAATGGGCCTGCTCAAGATGAATGAAACGCAAAAAGAAAAACCCCGAAATGCAATGGACAGAGAACACAAAAAGGCATAAAACATTTGCAAACCGAACAAGTCATGCCATATATATACTTGGTGGTGTGAATAGGAAAGCACTCCGTTCCAAGCGCAAGCTTACAAAGACCAAGGAGAAGAAGAAGTCCAGCTGAGCTGCAGGCCAAGCCCAACGGCTTGATTGGATCATCACCAAAAAGAAAAGAAAAGAAAAGAAAAGAAAGAGTTCTCAGGCCGGCAGAATGACGAGAAGACGCATTAACAAGAGTAACACACATCATTGCACACTAGGCTTCTCATTATTGTACTCTCGGCAGCTGGAAAAATAACAGTTTTTATATATGCACCGTTTCTTTTGTCGTGTTTGACCATAATCATGCACCATCATCTATCGCATATATTGCAATTCGTTATTCGTCTGATGACTACTTACAAAGACTCGTTAGATCCCTGGCCCCAAGCGAGAGAGAGAGAGAGAGAGAGAGCCTCAGATTGAGAAGAAGCTACCCTAAACCCTAGCTTCGATCTCCAGACTCTATCTCTCATCTGTCTGTCTCTGACGACATGGATTTCAGCCGAGAAAGGAAGGGCGACGGCGGCGAGGGCGCAAGGACGTCGTCGTCCCCGAGCGGCGAGGCTGACGACGACGACGACAAGCTGGAGGAGCTGCATCAGGAGAAGCATCGCGCCGCCGGCGACGACGACGAGGGAACGAGGCAACCGTACAAGTGCAGCTTCTGCAGGAGGGGGTTCCCGACGGCGCAGGCGCTCGGCGGCCACATGAACGTCCACCGTAGGCACAGGGGGAGACCCGCCGCCGCCGCCGCGCCGCAAGGAAGCACCGGCGGCGCCAGTCAGCCGTACTGCTACTCCGCGACGCCGCCGGCTGTGGCACATCCGGCGGCGAGCGGGACGTCGTCCGCGGCGACGGCCTTGTTGCACGCGGAACGGCGGCGGCCGTGCGAGCTGCGTCTGTTCGGCCGTGACGACTGCGCTGCCGCCGGCCGCGGCAAGGAAGGTGCCGCCGGAGACGTCGTCGTCCCACGGGATAGCTGCTACGCGGAAGACGGTGGTGACGATCACGGCGGTGGCGGAGGAGAGGAGTTGGACTTGGAGCTCAGGCTTGGCGGTGCAGGATCATATCATGACTAATTCTTCAGCTCCATGCTTTCATCAGATCGAGTATGTAGATATATCTGCAAAATTCTGCATGTGCGTTCGTTTGCTTACCGCCATTTCTCTGTCGCTAACCAAGCAAGCTAACTGTCTCCGAACTTATTAGTTGAGTGCCTGACTATATACAGCACTGTGATCGATAAGCATTTTTATCAATTTTGCCTTTGAGTTCTGAACATCTTTTGGCTGCTGTTTGTTTGAATTGCTTGTGTCTCATGGTAGTAGCAAAAGCAAAGATCTTCTTGTGTTTCTGAGCAAAATTAAGTACGTGATCAGCATGCCTGAAGTTTTCTCCTAGTTCCTGACTAGACATGCATGACTAACTGGAATATGTTGCTACGTAAGTTTTCCCAAATTCCATAAGCTAAGGTAGGTCAATCGATCTCGGCAAGATCACATACCATATTAACATTTGTTTGAATTCAACAACCATTGCTTTGCTCTGATTCTGTTCCTGTCAAAGACAACGTGAAGTGAAGTTCGTGTATGGATTGCTATTCTTTTTAGTGGTCAGAAATTGCTTTTTATGAAGCAAGAAAATATCGGAAGATCTGAAATTATTATTGATTACTACCTCCGTCTCAAAATGTAGGCCATTTTGGTATTTCTAGGTACTTAGATTTTTCTATGTATTATATAAACCTAGTGTGTATCTAAATGCAAGCCAAAATGTCTTACAATTTAGAACGAAGGGTATATAAGTTATACATGTTCTATTCCGATTGATTATGATTTATCTCAAATCGGAATTATGATCATCACATAGTGCCATTAGCAAATCTATTGGAAGTTTTTTTTAACCCCATAGTGAGATATATATTTGATCTTTTGGCCAATGTATTTTTTTTGTGAGGAATTTGGCCAATATAGATACATCATACATGTAGATAGACTATGAATGTATAATGTATTAAACTATATCTTCCATTCTAAAAAGCAGCATAATCTTTTCATGAATCCATACAGATAATAGTGAAAAGAAGTTTGTTTCAGCAGATATATTTCCCCTGGTGGAAGTTTTTAGATCAAAGTCAGTCAATTCAAATTCATTATGAGACGGCATTCGCAGAGACTATGACATGAGATCAGCCGTTCAGTGAAGATGTAAGCTGGCATATGTCTGATTCTAATGTATTTGGAAACCTATTTTGGCCATACAAGTGGACCAATAAAATAGCCGAGTTAGTTTCAAACATTCAAGATGGTGTACCGATTCTCGGGAAAGGGTAGTTGTACCTAATTGATTTGTTCCTTGTTGAAAAGTTGTTGTTTGTTTGTGGCATCAATTATGATTGATGAACCAAATGTTTGTGGCATCGTCAATGATGGACCATATATATTCCCTAGCAGTGCAATGTATCTAGGCTGCAGGCGGCTTCAGATATGTACAGTACCACTATTAAAGCCTGGAGTCTGGTAACTCTGAATTTCTGAATGTACTGCACCCATATATGGCCTGCAGTCTGGTAACTCTGAAGCTGAAAACAAGTTAAAACCTGGCTGCGTAGCATGTAATAAAATCAGCTAATTATATCCTGCTGTAGGTCTAGCGAGCAACACAAAACTCTTCATGTTCGATCTTTTCCGAATCTATTCAGATCATACATATATGCAGCAAAGGTTTCTTCAGATACTGTTCCTGATGGAAAATCCTAAAGGAATTGTTTCTCTTGAATAACATTTTCAAACCAATTCAACCAAGTCAGTTCAGTAAGACTGTAAGAGACAACATATCATTTGCATAGACGATGGCTCGAGTTCTGTCAAGGTATACGACTTGTATGCTGACACAGTGGTCTTACATGTCTGACTTTGATTTGGAATCACTTTTGGTCATAGACATACTACATGTTGATGAATGGATAGAAACATGGCAGTTTTAAATTAAACATCCATGCATGGTGTTATACAAATTGTTTGGAAAGGTTGTTGAGCCTAGTCGATTTGTTCTCTTGTGCATGGATGATGATCAACAACTTATTACTTGATGAAAAGACAGAAGACAATGGAGAGAGTCATCATAGTGTTAGGAATTGACTTGATCGATCAACTAGTTAGGAATTGGCTGACTTAGCACCTAAAAAAACTGGCCTAATAACACGTACTAATTCAAAGGTTCCAGCAAGTAGGAGCATGCATGCAGCTCGGATGAACAGAAAGTGCCTCGCCATCAGGACAAGGCACGTGACACTTGCGATGCGATGCTATCGATCCATCGCATAACGCGGCCCTCGTGCTTACCAACCTGCTTTACTCTTCTTGTCTCTAAATTTCGCTACTGTAATAAATAAATAAAATAAGCTAATCTCGATCGATCCCCCACATGGCCACTTCCAAGCTCGAGATAGATTTGATTTCTGCTCTGATATCTCTCTGATCCTACCAACCAAGTCAACCAGGTAAATCCATGCACCAGCAAGGGGAACCAACCACCTGTTACTATCTAGCTGAAAGCACAGAAACAATACAAGATTATTAACAGCTAAACCATCACCAAAAGAAAAAGGTATCCCGTGTACTGTTCTTCTCTGTTGGCGCCAACAACAACCAAACGTTCCTCAGTAAATAAATACAATTCTCTTGGGGTTTTCCCCCACCATTCATTCCATTATGAGTGAGTGGCTGAGATCAGCAATCTGCTCATCACTGCCCAAGATGGATAAATACATCACCCTTGCAGGGTTTCTGCTCCCCACACCAATGCATTTTCAATAAATTCTCTACCTCCTACTAAATACAATTCTGCGTCGTTAATTTCACTCCTCCCCATCACATCCTCACAACCAGGCTGCCCAAGTCACAAACAAAACTTCGGTCTTATTATTGCCTGTGTGCTGTGCTGATCATCATTACATTTTGCCTAAGTTTCTATGAACAACTCTATGTATCAGAAGCTCTTTCTTCAGTTGCCAATAGTTCCCCAATCCTCAAAGACTCATCATGCCACATTGCCATTGCACTAGTATCTACTCTTCGATACATTCTCCAGAGTCCAGACCCTCAATAGCCAATGCCATCTCTCCCGAGCAAACATCTGTCCAATTCTTCCTGCTACGGCTGGGTGGTGATGTTGTCGCTTCTCAGTCATGGTGGAGCTCTTGCTGTGCAGCAAAGAAACCTGCAAGCCTTCATGTGTTCTGAAGGAGTCTTGTGAGCTCATCTTTTACTTCCTGCAAAACAAGCGGTTTCTTCAGGACGCCATTGATCCCTGACTGCGCGCACTTCTCCCAAACATTTAGCTCTGATGTCATGGCCATGACCAAGGGCCAGTGGGCGCTCCTGTACTGCCTGATCCTCGAGGCGACATCCAAGGCGTTTACCGTTGCCATCTCGAGGTTGACCACGATGAGCTGGAACGAGGTAGAGGACGGCCCGACAGAGTTCATGAATCCTGAACCAGAGGGGAGAGAGGACACAGTGCAGCCTAGCTTCTCCAGGAGCTTCCTGGCCACGACTAGGTTGATGTCATCGTCGTCGATGAGAAGAACCTTGAGGCCCGCTATTTGGTTTGATGGCGATGGGTATTGCGCATCAAATGATCCTCCAAGGCTGGAGCCCGGCAGCGATGGTTGCAGCTGGAATCTCAGGACAAGGGTCATGCTCTCCGGGAGTCCTTGGCCGTCAAGAACTGCCCAGATGTTTCCTTGCATCATCTGTCGTGGCGATAAAAAAGGGAGGCAGCAATATTAGTCACTGAAACACAATTGCTCACCTATACAATCTACTCAGAAGACATTATCAGAATTTCCATAAGCAAACATGTTTGTAAACAAATATTTGTAACAAAAACAATGGATGTTTATCTGTTCAAAGGTACAAGTCAGATTCAAGTAAAATGTGCAAAGGTACTAGTCAAGAAAAATGTGCAAAGGTACTAGTCAGATTCAAGTAAATGTGAATGGCAGCAATCATGATGAAGCAGACAAGTTTCAAAGTACCTGCACAAGCTTCCTGCACATGCTGAAGCTGAGCCGGAGATCAAACCCCTCGGTGCTTGGTTTCCGCAAGAACTGAGCAAGCGAGCTTGATGAGTCAGCACTCTGCTGCCTCTTCACCCCAATCACAAACTTAACTGATGAGTGCCCACCAGAGTAGCTTGGCCTCCATGGATCCCACCTCTGGTCCTCCATCGCCTCATCATCAGCACGAACCCGGAACGTAACACTCCCCGCATTGATCCGACCAATCAGATTGCCAACCATGTGCAGCAAGACATGGAAAATGCGCCGCTCGTCCCCAATGACAAGGTCTGGCAGCGCATTCTCAACGTGCACTGTGAAATCAAACCCCTTGAAGTCACAGAGACATCTCGCCACACAGGCGGCATCCCTGATCATAGAATGCAGGTGGAATGGCCGTGTCTCCAGTGGGAAGCGCTCCTGGTTGACAGCCGACATCTCCATGACATCGTTGATGAGAGTCGAGACAACAGTAGCTGTCCGCGCCATGGTGTCAACGACGAGCTTCTGCTCGGGCGCCAGGCCCTCCTCCTGCACCACAGACACCAGTCCCAGGATGGAGTGGATAGGCCTCCGCATTCCCTGGCTCATGACACGCTGGAACGCGTCCCTGGCCTCATTTGCCATGAGGGCGTCCCGCCTCGCCTGCAGAAGCTCGCGATTCTGCTCCTCCAGCCTATCGCGCATTGCTTGCGACTCCTCAAGCAGTGAGGCGTGCGAGAGCGCAACGGCCACCTGATCGGCGACCACCTCAACAATCTCCAGCTCGTGCGGTGCCCAGTTCCTGTCACTGGGTGGCACCAAAACTAGCACGGCATAGCTGGTCTGGATCACCTCTGGCGTTCCACCCTTGAAGTCTGCAACCTTGAGCATCGGCATCCGAATCGCGGCCACCGTGCCAGTCCCCTCCTTGCCGCCGCCACTGGCCGACCCAAGGATTGAGTCCGGCGGCAGCAGCTTGACGCCGTCACTGCTCTTGACCTCAAGGACGTCCGCGTCGTCGGCGCTGACAATGGCTTCGCCATTGCTGCCCCTGCGGAGCTCATAGGTGAGGCACATTCCGGACTTGTCCTCGGAGGGCATCCAGACGGCGCAGTTTTTGAGCGCGAGCACCCTGGAGAGCTCGATGAGCGTGGTGTAGAGCACGGTGTGGCGGTCGAGGGAGCGGCGGATCTCCTGGGTGAGCATGCGGACGTGCCAGCTCGCCTCCTCCTGGCGCTTCATGAGCACGACCTCACGGTCGAGCTCGCGGGCCTTGATCCATAGCAGGCTCTCGCGGACCTTGACACGCAGCAGCTGCGGGATGAGCGTGAGCAGCGTGATGGCGGTGAGGAAGGACACGAGTGCGGTGAGGAACTTGGCGGCGGTGAGGAGCAGCACGACCATGAAGGGATGGGGCTCGTAGGTGAAGGCCGCCAGCAGGTGGGTGAGGCCGCACAGCACGATGAAGGCGCCGAACTGGACCAGCACCCACCGGAACGGGAGCAGGTGGCGGAGGCCGGCGACGAAGTAGAGGATCTCGAGCGGGATGGAGAAGTAGGCCGCGGCGATGAGCAGGTCGCTGACCTTCTGCCACTTGAAGATGTTGTCCAGGCTCCAGAAGCCGTCGCCAGCACCGCCACCGTCGCAGGCGCAATGGGCGTACCCCATTTCGGCGGCGGCGGTGGCGGCGGGCACGGCGGCGAGCACCAAGAGCATTAGCCGGCGCATGGCGATGGGGGAAGAATGGCTGCGCCTGGATGGGCATCTGAATCTTGGCCAGAGCATCGTCAGGTCCAGTTCAGCTGCGCTGCTGCTGCTGCTGCAACTGCAGGGGCGCAAATGGGGTGACCAAATTGGCAAGTTGCCGAGGAGAAAGGGGGAAAAAGATTGCAACTTTCGTATAGATTGGGATGGATCGTACCATGTGGTTAGGCAATTTATAATGGTGGCGGCGGCATCGTGGCGTCCAAGAGGGAAAAGCGAGCAGGAGCTTTGGTTAGTCCGAAATGGCGGCGATTCCGACCAAGAAAAAGACCAAAACCTGGGGACCTCTCTCCTCCGGCACTAGCATCATCTGCAGTACCTGAAGAGCAAAGCAATTAGTACGTAGAACAGAATAATCAACAGCTTCGATGGTTGCGGGAATCAGAAGAGGCGGGGATTAATCCTTGCTCTGAACTCACCAGGAAAGATCAAAACTTTAGCGGGCTGGACCTCGCCTGCAGCATTGGGGGCGCGGGGGATCAGAAGCACCAAAACCTAGCCATCATGCCAGGGGATTAGGATTGGAAAATCGATTGTTCAGCTTGGAATTGAAAGTCGCCGTTTATCAACCAACCAACCAATCAGTCAACGGGCCCACGGAGAGGAGATACCTCAAGGCAGGCAGCAGCAGGGCTCGTGGGTGTTTCCTGGAACAGTGAGTGAGTGATCCTCACCCTTGCGATGTGCAATCCAGATCTGCCTCCCTAGATTGGTGGGGAGAAAGGGGAAGGGGAGACTAAACCAACGGCAAGTACAAGCCGCTGGATGATGGATCGATGGCTGGATGAGCAGGCAGCCTCAAGGCCGGCGAGGCGGCTGGAACTGGAACCGGAAGAAGGCGTCGGCGGCCTTGTAGTAGTAGGCGAAGAAGAGGAGGAGGAGGTTTGGGGGAGGAGGCATTGGGTGGAAGAAACCGAAGCGAGGCATGAAGCGCAAGTGGGGAATGGATTACCCAAACGCGGTGGGGATCCGTGACTAATTCAATTCGGAAATCTGGGCTGCCCCTGCCCAGGGGGGCTGCACCTGCATCTGCTGCAACTCCTTTCTTTCTCTCTCTCTCTCTGTCTCCTTCAGTCTCCAAGCACGCAAGGGATGAGATGAGATCCTGGTGGCGTGCTACCGTACCGGCAACTGGAAGAACAGCGAAGAGTGAGGGAGTGAGTGAGTCGTCAGGGTCCCACTTGTCACCGAGGCGAGAGTGACATACATACGGACCACCTGGACACGGGCCTCCTCGTCCTCTTTTCCTTTCCACCTTTCTTTCTTTCTTTCTTCTCCGTCTTTACACTTGCTCGGCACTTGTAGCAAAAAAGAGGGCGAAAAAAAGAGAGAATATTTTCTTTTTCTTCTTCATGGGGGCGGACAAAATGAAAAGCAATTTTGTTTACGGAAAAAAAGGCACCAACTAATTGCCAGGCGACTAACGAAACCTCATTTGGTTAAAAAAAAAAAAACGAAACCTCATGTTGATGTAATCTAAACCTTGGCGACAAGGAATCGTTGTACGGCGACGCTGAAATTTCAAAGTGAGAGATTCCGGTGGGCGACACCCCTGACCCACCCACGGTTTATTGATTCAGAAGAAAAGCTAGATGCAATGCAAGCAGTAATAGTAACTGTTAGCACTAGCCTGCCTTTTGATTATCTCGCTTCGCGAAAAGGGTACAGTACTTTGTTTTGTTCTCGTTGGATTTGGATACATCTTGTACGATATTTTTTGTTTTGTTTGAGGCCGCATCCATTGACCATTAGCCCATTTTTTGTGATATAGTTTGTGGTTGTGGTTGGTTCGAAACGGGCTCACTCGTCACTCTCACTGTGGTGCATGTGGCTGCCTGCTGCCTGCAAGTGCAAGCAAATCCAAGTGAAGAAGCAAGAAGCATTTGCTACTTGTCAGCTGGTGCGTGCCGCTTTGGCGAGTGACGAGTGAGAAGGCCGCCGTCTTGATCGATCAAGATCAATGGACAGAAAAAGAAGATGAAGAAAAAAAAAAGTAAGCTACAGTGATTCCTCTGAACCTGGGTAGGTTGGGTTGAGATGGCGTGTCGAAGCAGACAGCCAACGCGGCCACACTGACACAACACAATTAGCAGCAGGATTAATTAGCTATGATCACTTGTCGCAAGTGCAAAGCACTTAACACCACCGCGGGCATCATTTGCTTTGCTTTTGCGTACTAGTACCCGGCCAGACCTTTTGATGGATGCTAGTACGTCCAAGTTGCCCAATCTGATCCTCGCTATCTTCTCTTTTTTTGAAATAAAATCCTCACAATCTTCTCTCTACAGAGTTGTAGTAGTAGGGATCTTGTGTGTCTGTGCAAAGGGCCATATCATCTGTCCTTGATTCATCAGCACGGTGGATCGTGGAGGAACTGCACCCACTCATTTAGTCGTCACGTCAACCGTTGAACAGGGGATACATATATGGCACCGTATCCTATGAAAACCGGGCCTCTTGTGCAAACTTTAGAAACTCCAGCGAAGGCCGTAATATCCCCATCCAAGCGCACTGGATAGAGGTGGGAAACTTTTGCTGCCGCCCTCGTCGCAAGGCCATGGAAGCCGGCCTCCAACTCCAACAGTGCCGGCGCCCAGCCCGCCCGCGACGCCATGGATGGTAGTTCCCAACCTTATCTGCTTTTGGTCTTCAGATTACCTTATCTCGGATTACAGCCTGGTTTACAGCCTCAAAAATTACTTGCGCTGTCTGAAGCAGAGAAGAACGCACAGGTGATGGAGGGTAGTTCCTGATGGAGCAGAAGCTGATGGAGAAGGATAGTTCGAGAGGTAGGAGCAGATTGATACTGGCAGATGCAAACTACTACTGGAAAAATTGCTGAAAGTGTACCCTGAAGATTGTGCTGTAACCTGTAGGTATCCTAAAAAACCTGCTACTATTTAGCTGCTGTTAGCTCGGCTAAGGAAGCTAGGAATATGCTTAGTTTAGAATTCCCATTTTAAGTGTTTGAGTGAATTTCATTCTAACATTCTGGTACCGCATACTAACATGGATCGAAGCCTGCCTCCTGGGAATTTGTTTGACGTTGCTCTCCTCATGGATGCAAAGCGATCTCCCCATGTATAGATTTCACTGATGTTACAGAGAATTTTACTCACTTTACTCACTGGCAGATGCAAACTACTACACGTATGGCTGGCATGACCATATTTTTTAAAAATTTGTTTTGCTCATGCATCATACCCTTTTGATACTTGTACTGATCTTCGCAATTCGTTTGGGCTGTGCAGGATCTTGAAGGAAGCAGAGGCTAATAGGTATGCTTCTGCCGTGTTGTGTATGCTTCCTGAAGTCATGTTCTGAACTGTGAACTGCTCTGCAGATTCCGAACATGATCATGGATCAAAGGCTGCTTTAAGAACTACCTTGATGTTGTTCCGAGGAAGGAACAACGACCAGCAGACACTTTGCTTCCAGTGTGACTCGTGCTGACCAGTAGACAATGAACTGCCAATTGCCGAGTGTGAAACAGAAAGAGGCCTCTTAGCAGGCATCAAGCAGAGCTGGCGCAAGGTGGCCATCCTGAACATTGTGGTGTGACCCAATCTGTGATGGAAGGAGATAAACAAGACCAAAATGTAGTTGACACTAGCTATTTGAATGCGATTTTTTCATTTTCTGTACAGTGTACACTGAAAGGCTTTTGTATTGAGAGAGTGACCATGTACTTGACATTTTGATATATATGAAATAGAATGGGAATTTAATTTTACACTGGAATTATTTCTTCATGCAAATACGAGACCAACCAGTTGCACAGTTTCATGTGGATTGTGATGAGGATGCAGGAAAGCTGATTCAGTTAACAAAAATCTGCATTGGCATATATGCACATTCTGTACTGCACAAGCTTTCCTACAAGCATTCACAAAAATGACAGCAAAAAAGAACACATATGTCTCCTTGACAAAGCCACAGCCTGAACATGTTAAGCCTGAACATCTCATCCAAATAAGCTTACGGAAATACAAATATGGTTCACAGCTCCACCTAGTAGCAATAAGCATACAGAAGCTTGAAATATCAGCTAAGCAACATTGTTTGGGCAATTGCGCGCATCATGCCGGCTCCATGGCTGACTGCAGGACCACGAGACGTGGGACGAGGGCGACACATGGGACGAGGGCGGCGGCGAGACGTACGACGAAGGAGGTCGCCCCCCTGCTGTGGAGACGTGCGGCGAGACCTGGTACTAGACGGACGAACGCCGGAGCTGCCTTCGGCCACGGACGTCCGGCGGCACAGGCCCTAGGGAACGGATGGATGGCGGCGCTGGCCCTAGGCCACGGACGTTCGACGAGGCTGACCCTAGGGAACGCATGGGCGGCGGCGGCGCTGGAAGCCGTCGTAAGTTTCGGAGGGAGGGGCGACGGAACGGGGGCGGGACGGAACGACGCTGACGGGGGTTAGATGGGAGGGGTCGGAATGAAAAAATCCAGGAACCGATGGGGCGAGGCGGGTGTCTAAACGCAAACATTCCCCACCTCTATCCAGTGCGCTTGGATGGGGATCACGTGGCCTTGGTTGGAGTTTCCAAAGTTTGCACAAGAGGCCTGGTTTCCATAGGATACGGTGCCTACATATATTACTAAAACTAGGTGATACCTCGCGCGTTGCAGCGGGAATCCTAAACAACATTGTAAGATAAAATTTGAAAGTAGGAAATACTAAGACCATGTTTGGATTATTTCATTTCGATGGAATTAGAATCTACTATATAATATATAAAATAGACTAATTTAACATTCCACAACTTTCCGAAGTTTAGATATAAGCCTATCTTAAATTCACGGGGAATGGGATGAAAATTGATTCTATAGATCCTCTTTCTTAATAATCCATCCCATATAGTAAAAGTGCATCACATAAGTATCTCTCCCATATAGCTAACAATAATAAATAAGTCTTGGTGATGATTATTAATTAGAATGTAATTCAATTCTAAGCATTCAACCGGAGTCTAAGATTGTATGGCAACATTCTTTTGCAAACAATATTATACATGAAAACATGCTTATTTTATTGAGAGACAATGACTCTTAAATGATTGATCCTCCATGTATTTCTACTGTACGAATTCTATAGCATGGTACTCGTATAGACTAAAAAATTGCATATGCTATTAGTTACAGAAAATGGATGAAAGATATAAATAGATTGTTCCGGTGGATGTTGACATGTATAGCTTGTATGTTGAGAGTGTTTCAGTGGATGGTGACATAGATAGCTTGCATGTTAAGAAAATTCCTTAGTGAATTCTTTGATCCCTCGGCTGTGCCATGTCATCCCACCCACCCACCTCCCACCGCCCGCCTGCCTTCTCCTCGCGAGCCTAAGCACGCCGCCGCCCCACCACCGCCCTCTCGCCGCCCCCTCGAAACTCCGCCCAGTCCCCCACCTCCAAGCCCCGTCGCGCCCGCCGCTGCGACTTTCCTGCCGATGCCGCGGCCGAGACGCTCGCGCTGCCGCCCTCCATGACCTCCCTCTGCGCCAGCGCGGGGGCTGACGAGGAGATGAATCTCTCGGAGGGGATGCCGCGCGAGGAAGAGGAGCCGCATCCGGGTGGTATGTCCGGTCCGCGTGGAGCGGGCAGCCCGGATCGGCTCCAGGTGTGTTTCTTTCAGACGTATCGGACGGTCACGTGGGATTTGAGTCTTTTGACGCGGATTGCCAGCATGTAACGCTGGGTTCTGATTGGTTGTGGCAGTGCGCCACGGATTCGTCGCTGTAGTGGCCGTTGGATTTGCAGAGGGCAGACGCAGCATCCGCGGGAGAGACGAGGCCGCGGCGGCAAATTCGTCGAGCAAGCCGAGACGGCGTCAGCGAATCAGCCTCAACTGGATTGCGGCTCGGTGATCAGTACCCTAGAGTCCTGAAGAACCTGGGCCTGGTGGCAAATCAACAAGAGCGCGGCGACTTGCCACTGGACCGAAAACCGCGGCATGGCTAGAGGGATGAATGGACCGGACTCTGGCCTCCTCCTAAGGAAAAAAAAAGCCCAACAAGGTAAAAAGGAACTTTTTTATATATCTTCAAAGTTCAAAGTACATTCCAAGGACCAATAAGACCTGATTCCTTAACCCTTTACGAGTTACGACCTGGTCAGGTTTATGATATCAGCTGCTAGGTAGACCAATGTGTCGTTCTCGCTATTCTCCTCAGAAATCGGATCCTTGTGTGCGTTCCCCTCGAACAACAGTATATCGCGGCCCATCGGATAGCCAGTGGCATCCCCCATCTCGTCCGACGCATTTCTGAATCGTCCAGCGCCAATGTCGACGGTGATGTTCGCCAGCGACTGCAGCATATTACTGTAGTACTGGCGGCAACTGTTAAGATCCTGAAGAAGGTAGGTGATGACGCTCAAGGTGGATGCGGCCTTGACGGCGGTTATGTTGACTGCGGCTGCAGCCAGCCCGCGGATGTCGGTGGCGGCGGCGGCTGCCGGGTCGGCGGAGAGCATGCCCACACAGCGGTCGAAGGGCTGAAGGTTTTTGAGCGCCGCGCAAGTGGCGTTGATGACAGATGATGAGCTACCAGCAACGGCGAGCCCGGGAGCAATAGCTACGAGGAGGAGTATTACGGCTATGGGTTGTGCCATGGATGATGAGCTCATAGTACCTAGCTGTGATGTATGGCTGGTTCTTTAAATCGCAAGAGATCCCGTGAGATTTATATGGGAGAGAAGGGGGTGTCTTGAGATGGAAAGTAGAGGAAGAGCAATAATATAGTAATAATCATCATTAATTTGGGTATACTATATGCTACTATATATATTTGCCATCAATTGCCTTCCTGATGGGAGAATCGATTTATAATAAATAATATCTATCGTGATTCACCAACATGAAAATCATCGAATAATGTCAACGCTCACTAAATGGGAAGCGGTGTTAGAGCATCTAGATATGCAACGGTGTCACCCACTCATTTAGAGAGAAAATCCTATGAGCCGTGGCAAATCAATTGCTTTTTGGTGTAACCCCCTCCCCTCCCAAAATTCTGATCTATTGGGTGTGATTTGATACGATTGTGTTTTTTCTTTACTATACATGTTATTTTAGAATCCTACGAGCTAAGTCAGATTATTTAACTTTGACTGCGGACATATAAAAGTCTACATAGATTGATGTAAAAGATATGTATAACCACTGCTGCTTTAAAAAAAATTCTTTCAAATTTGTTATTAACTTTATGCTTTCAAATATCAGAATTTTATAGAAATTATCAATCAAAACTTCACTTTGTAGGCCTAGCCAATGCCCTAAATAACTGTGTACTCCGTATTTAAAATAGGATTGGTCACTGCTCCAGCTAGTACAATTTGGTGTCAAATCTTGTTATTAACTTGTTATCAGGGTCTTAAAAAAGCATAACTTTGACGATTGTACATTTTATTACAATATATATTTGACACGTAGGAAAATATACTATTATAAAACTATTTTCTGTACATTTTATTACAACTAGTAGTCATGCACGCGCGACACGCGCGTGTTTTCAGAAACGTAGTAATTTTTAGAAACATAGTAAACTAAATTATATATTCATAAACTAAACAACGTAGTAATTATCAATTCATCGTATTTGATAAGATGAATTATTAAATAATGAATATTAATTTAGAATGGATGTAGTACCTTTATATTTATTTATTTAGTTTGATTATTAGAGCAGATATATTGCTATACTTCAGTAGTATAAGAGGTCGTCTCACGTAGTGTCAATACTCGAGTAATAATTTTTATTTTTCTTGTTAGTCGAGTTATCTTTTGTCAGCACTGTCTATGTTAGATTTTCTATTGGCCCATCAAACATGCACCGCTGGATTTTTCCACGATGGGGGCGGGGAAGGCTGATAAGCCCAACCCATCATCAGCTCACCACTCTATGCTCTTTCTCCAGTGTAGGAGATGTGTGAGTGCTCCCAGTCTGTTGCGCTCGGATCGGATGTCCCATTTTTGTTTTGCAATGGGTTTTTAGCTCATTCTCTCCCGAAAAAGTGACTGAAACACACCAAAATCAGACGGATGTTGTGTAGTCATTCCGAAAAACGAAAAAGAATGAAATGCAGCGAACTTAACGAACCATTTCTATGGGCTGGAGAAAACACGGGCCCAATGGGTTTTCTGCCTATATCCTCCATTGATCGGCCCAAAGCAAATTAAGCAAATTAGTTTGTCAATGGGCCGGCCTGTTCTTCGGAGAGGAATCGATGGCCTTCTCTCATTCTCATTTACCAAGTGCACATTGTGATATTTGACGAGTGCAGGACGACGTTACCTTCATCCATTCCTGCAATCCTGCATTCCTGCCTAACTCTAAGGCGCCCTATATTTGCGATGCACATGCTGCACATTTTGTATATATGTTTTCTTTTTTGCCTCTGGTGGTGATGCAGGGGCGGATCTACGTGGAGTCATCGGGGTCAGCTGACCCCGATGGATTTTGATTTTTCTACACTAATTCTACAGTAACATTAGCAAATCACTCTTATATTTGTATTAGATTGCAACATGTAGACCCTGATGACCCCGACAACAAAAATTCCTGGCTTCGCCCCTAGTGATGACATCGTGTTCGGACGGTGGATTCTTGGGTGATGAGTGCAACGAAGGACAATCATCCCATACATCGGGAAAGCACGTTTATTTATGGCTAAGCAATCTATATACTACCACAAATAAGTGACATTCTGAGTTGCCTAGCTAGATCCAAGTAGTCAACGATTCCATACTTTAACTGCAATTTACCTTTTTATGTTGAGTTTGAATGTTCAGAAAATGATACAAATAGATTTGTCCTGAAAATTAATTAGTTTCACAAAAGTATACATCGGCTATATTTTTCAAATATACCATGCATAATAAGAGAAGCTTAGTAGTTAAAAGCTTGAGATATGGTTTGAGTTACAACCTAAACCGCCACTTATTATTTGTGACCAGCGCGTAGTCTGATTCATGCTCGCTCGTGTAGCTTTTTGTTCATTGCCACCTGTTAGTTTGAAATAATTACTACTTGCAACTTTCTACGTAAGCACGATTAAACTAGACAGAGCACTTACGGTCTTACACTTGCCACCTTGTACACGCATGCAGCTATATATAGTGGCGTCAAGCAATTAATTTTTGTGTGTGTGCAGTATAACAACAACGTACAGTACAGCATCTAATAATAATGCATGGTCCTACCGCTTAATTATATATACCAGCTAGCACCTCGCTATTAGCTTTAGCTGACACTCTTACATGCGTGTCATCAAGTTAACTCAATCCGGCCAATGAGCAGCCTTGCGTGTACGTGCAGATATATAAACACAATTAGGGGTGGTTCATCAGGAGAAGGCCACGTTCATACCAGCTATATATGCTGCCGTGGATGCATGAATGTAACTGCAGCTAGCTATATGTATAGCAACTTTGCGAAGTTCACGAACTGGGAATAATAATGAAAAGAAAACGTTGAATAATACATAATCTACTACGTAGATGTGCGCGCGCGAGGTGCTCGGATCGATATATAGGATGTGGCATGATGCATCGTTTCTTTCATTTTCTTAAATATCAAGGATCACGTTCGCGCATTTCGCTATCAAGTTTCGCTTGAAAATTAACAACTAGACAAGGCAAGTACAAAATGTAGACGTCCCGTCGTATGTGCAAAGTCAAAGACTAATCTTGATAGACAACGCTAGGTAGATATAACTAAACAAAACGTACGAAACTTTAGCAATAATTTATTTATACACAACTAGGTAGATATATGCGCACTGAATGTGTGTTTACTTGTCAAAATTCGAATTCCATCATATAGGGTCGTTATATATATGATTTACGTACTACTTAGGTAGATGTGCTGTGCATAAATTAAAGCCCTGCAGAGAAGTGAGCAGTGATGATCAGAAGTGCGAGGGGAAGAGGCTATACTCAAACATTCAAGGACAAATAGAAAGAGAACACACACTAGCTAGCTAGTCCTGTGTATGCTATGTTTTAGTGCTATATATACAATAATAAATATGTAAATTGTAATTTTTTGAAAAAAATATAAAACTAATAACCTATATAAAGATATAATAACAATGCAATGCTGACGGATCGTAGTAGTAAATTAAAATTTTCAAACGATGAGAAGTTTTTCAAGACATGTGTGTATAGCTTAGCTTGATCAGGATCAATAAACAGTACGCACCACATATGCATGCATGGCTAGCTAGATATATATACAGTTGCCCCAAATTATTCTCGGTAGTCAAAATAAAGTGAACACACGTCATCAATAGAAGCCAAATTATTTGTTCTAAAAAGATGCATTGATCTTATCCCATTACACCGGCCCTTTTACAAACATGACCCCAAAGAAAAGAAAAATTACAAAGAAGTCTAAAACTCCTGTTCATCTTCCTCGAAACCTTCAGAGATCTGTTCATCACCGCTGCCGAAGCCGCTTCCCAATCGTCGCCGGGCACCAAAGCCAATCTCCACAAGGTGGAGGCCGCAGAGGAGAGCTTACTTCGAGGCGAATCAGCCGAGTACACTGCCTCCCAGGCGCATCGGCCAACTCCAGTACCCACGACGCATCCTTCGATTCCACCGCCGGCAACCCGAGTAAAGCTCAGATTTTCAGCAAAGATCATCTTCCTCGAGATTAACAGGGTCAACACCATCATCATCTGAAGAAGACGACGATACGCCAGCCCTCGACTCCTAGACAGATCTCCCCAGCCTCTCCGCTGACGTCGGAGTAGATCGCCATCAGAGAACGGAAGAAGCTGGGAGAAATTATTCCTCTGCAACGTCGTCGCTTCCGCATCGCCGGCGCCGCCAGGAAAAACAAGCCGCAGATGAGCCATGCTCCTCCGGCAAAACCTAACTCCACCACCGAGCGTCGACGGCGAGCAAACCCTAGACCTAGAAGGACTCGATTAGAACTCGATCTACTGAAAGATGGACCCCCGCTCCCCTCGCCACCGGCTAGGAGGCCGGGGACGAGGGAAGACGGGGGCCAGACCTGGCGGCGCCGGCGCCGGCGAGCGCCCACGCGGAGGGAGTTCCACCCGAGTCGCCTACCAGGCGACGCGGGGGACGCGCGGTAGTTCTGTGTTCTTGCGATGCATTTTGGCATAAATAATTTAATCTATGCCAAATTATTTGTCTTTTGAGGTAACACTAACACATACAAGTTTCGTTTTAGCAGAGTTATTATTAGAATCCCACTACGTACGTGCAGTAACTAACTTTGCATTCGCACCAATAAGAAACAACAGATACTAGCTTATTAATTAGCAGCACACAACAGTCGCTCAATTGCTATATGCCTAAGACATATACGAATTAAGTTTTAAATAATCTGAAGTGCCTCATATCGCATGCATATAGCAGCTAGCGCATATATATATCATGCACACCAAAGTTTTCTTCAGAGATCAACAGACAAACAGAAGGTGAAATGAAATCTATATATGCTATATATATATTCAGAAATTGAAGCCCCAACCTTTGTTTGGGAAATACACAGTGTAGTCCATTCATATTTTCTTTTCTGACAAAAAAAAACTGTTTACGGTATCCAAAGCAGCACTAGCTAGGTGACGAGAAATGCCTCGTTTTATAGTAGTGCAGGCTGCAGTTTTAATTTGTGGAACGAAGTTGTTGCCAAAATACATATGCAAACATTGTGCAGATGAGCTCACTGTAACATCAGACCACCACAGCTCTTGATCTGTCTATCTGCTGTGTGTACTATTAACAAGCTTGATTGTGCACCGACCGTGCATTTTTCTACCAGATTAAGTTACAGAAGCCTGTTTCGATTTCTCTATAACATATTTTGAACTAGATCCTGACAATCCCATATTCCCCTATATATATAATCCAAAGCAACCATATATTACATATATTAGGGAGCTGATGAGCGACAAAAACTAAGTAAGAAGTTACTAGCAGAGATCGACGACGATAGATCGATGCATGATCCCCAATTTGGGACCGCTGACACTTGTTACTAAAGTACTTAAAGGAGATCGAAATGCAAAGACGTACCGTTGCTAAGGTCTAGGAACACCATACAAGTTGCACAATACAAATGAATTCAAAGTGGCTAAACAGGAAATTAATTTATAAGAACACCCAAGTTGCAGACAGTGCAGGAGACAGATCGATAATTAATAACCCACTCTAAAATTATCTGAAAATTAACCAAACATCGCATGCGCGCGCAAACACATCCAAGCTGATGATGAGCAATCTAGCTCAATTAAGTACAACAAACACTCCAAAGATTTGATTATTTCACGACAACAAATTAAAGTAGTACTAGGAATAGCAGTACTCTAGGATAGTTACCACTTCATCATATGTACTAACCTAATGGCGCCACCCTCCCATCCATCTCCAATGGAACAGTAACCGGTGCCGCCATCCATTCGCAGTGCTTAATTGCTAGTAGCCAATTGGCGGAGGAATTGCTTGACCTTAATTGGCATCATGCATATCGATGGCTGATCGATCAGATCAGTACGGTGGCCGCTGATGCGCCCATGGGAAGCCGTCGCCCCCGCCGAGCTGCCCGTTGGTCGGCGGCAAGTTGAACATGGGCAGCGCCGACGGGTCAGCGATGCCATGGCCGCCGCCGCCGCCCATGAGCGGGTCCGGCATCGGCGGCGCCGGCGGGCCTTCCTCCTCCTCGTCCAGCGGCAGGCGCTCGTAGGTGGCGTTGGCGAACGTGGAGGCGATCACCATGACCGGGCCCGCGGCGATGAGCGAGCCCACGACGCTGCCGCCAACCACCTGCCCCTGCCCGCCGGCGAGGTACACGGTGAGCCCCGTGGAGCCCGGCGGCGCGGGGCCCGGGAGGAAGGTGCCGGTGAGCGAGAGGATCTCGAAGCGGCCGTGGAGCGCCACGACGGCGCCGGGCGCCGACGGCTGGCGCAGCGCGACGTTGGCGACGGTGCCGGCGCCGCTGAGCACGCAGACGCCGCGCTGGCGGCGGCGCGAGAACTGCGCGATGGCGTCGGCGACGTCGGCGCCGCCGGCGACCTCCATGACGTGGCTGCGCAGCGCGTTGGGGCTGTCGCGGGTGACGAAGATGGGGGGCTTGGGCTTGTTCTTGGACCCCGGCGGGCGGCCGCGGGGGCGCCGGTTGGGCGCCGCCACCACGGCGCCCTCGCGCGGCTCGGCGCCGCCGCCGGACTCGTTGGTCTCATCGGCGAGGTCGGCCCCTGCCGGGCTGGGCTCCGGGTCTTTGACCACCGGGGGCTCGGCCTTGGGCGCCGACGACCCGGACGGCTGCTCCGGCAGGTTCCACCACCGGTTCGCCATCGATCAGCTGTACGTGCAACCAACAAGCACAACACAGAGATGAATCAGCTGATAGATGGAGATTATTGTCAGCAGGAGCTTAATTACTTGAATACAAGCATGTGGTGTTTGTATCTGAAGCACCAGAAGACAAGAAATGAAGGTAGCTACCAAGGAAAAGAAAGATTATTCAGGTATGCGCGTATATGTGAGGAGATCTAGATGCAGAGATATATATGAACTCATAGATCCATAATTGCGTAATTTATACCTTGGATTGGATGAGAAAACTGCTGCACCTCTTGCTGCCGAGTAATTTGTGTGGAGCTAGCGAAGCATATGCATAGCTCACAACATATCAGTCGTTTCTCTTTAGCTCGGTTTCGCTCTCGCTCCAAATAGCTAGCTAGGTCTGGTGTGAAGTGGAAGTTTTTAGCCTGGAGAGATCAAAGGAGGAGGAGAAGAAGAGCAGCTTGGCCTGAACTTTGAGGAGGGCAAGGGACAAGTGGGTTATAAGAAAGATGGACATGTAAGTAGGAAGACTTGATAGAGGCAGAGGACAGAGACTTTGGGTGCCATATATAAAATGTAATCTGCTTGGCCTTTCTGCAAGGAGCACTCCTCTATTCTCACCCCCATTTTCCCCCTGTATGTTCCTCCGCGGGGTTATTTGAGATTTAGTTTGACTGATTACTGGTCCCCATATGCCATGTGAATTCAAAAGAGACTAAATATTTTATGTAAGTTACAGGCTAGCATTTAACTTCAAAGAATTTTCTTTCCCTCTAAGATGGCACGTATGTAGACTGGTCCCCGACTGAGCTGGTGGTGCGCTGTTTGGTATGCTAACGACGGGTATAAAAAATAACCTCTAAATAAAGTTCTTTCTCTGTAGCCGTGGCTGAGAATTGGTATCCAGGCGTTGTTTAAATGGCAACGGGTAAGAATCTAACATGTTGATTCGTCATTCTTATTTGGAATGACCATTTTACCCACATGACCTCTTTCATTCACCGATAGGAAGAACATTTTGAAACATTTCAATATGATGTCCTACTGCTCCACCATCCTTTAGAATTGCTGGTGTGATGTTGGTCCTGAATTAGGAAGGTGATAAGGTTGGGTGGGCTTCTTAGTTTTCTTGTGGATGGTAATTAGGATTAGGCCGGATCGATTAGGGTTTTTGTGTGTCGGGATGTGTGCGGAAGGCAGGTGGGGTGCGTGTCCTTTTCTCAGAACTCCGACATCCCAACTAAACAAAACCAGCCCTTTGCTTTCGTTTCCTGTTGCTATCCTGAAGCCAATCACATTGTGTACGCTGTTCCCCTCCTGCTCTTAATTAACTTTCCTATCCAATAATTGAATACTCGGCACCACTAGTGTTTTTCACATGAATAAATGTGGTGTCTCCATCTTTAGTGGAGTGATGTATTTAATTGTTTTTGAGAAGAGAAGGAAGCAAATTAAATTAAAGATCTATAGGGAGTGTCAATGCCTTTTGCAATAATCCTGTCATTGGAAATAAGAACTTGTCTAATCATCTGATGATGGAGAATGTTTGTTTCTGAAAAGAAGGATAATAAAATCCAGTGTTTTATATATGTCTGTTTCTTTTCCAAGCATGTACTTTTCTGAATTAGTAATGATGTGATGTCAATGCAGCTTTGTATGAACTTTAAATTAGAACACATATATGAGACTAAATAGAAACTGCCCTAGTTGACAAGTTGATTTATAAGAAGTGATCTTCCATCCGTACTATGAATACTATTGTTTCGTTTGCTTTGTCCCGTACATGCTATTTGCAAGGTTGTCACATATGACCACGCTGTGCAAAAAATGGGGACGCATATGCAGGCATGGTCTCTTTCTAACTGCCTAGCAGCTTCTGATGGGTCTGCTAATTAACAATTAGCTACAATATTATCATACGTACGTACTGTGTTGGCGCCTTTACCACAAAATTTTGTACCCAATAGATATATTATGCCAAATACTCACAAAAACATTCATTTCATGACTTTTTAAATTTCAACAAGGGATGTACATTTAGTTTACAAATGAGTACGCAAGTATTCATCCAATCAAATACTACCTCAATTCCAAATTATAAGTCGTTTTGCCTTCCTAGATTTATAGATTTTAATATGCATTTAGATACACGGTATGTCATAGCAAAAGTTGTTTTCCTTTCTCTGGATAGATTACTGACAAAATATTGAATATTCGGTTTATTTTTTTGAAATTAGGAAACTTACTTTTGTCTTGTGCTACCGCACCTTATATGCCGCTTGCATTGCTTGCCCATGGTGTGTGCTTGTTGTAATTAAACTAAGATTCTCTTTTCGATCACTCCTATTACGCTTAATCCAGGATATGTACGTACGTGCTTATTTGTTAGTTGCCTTTAGTATTTGAGATGAGACAAGCAAAATAAATCAGTAAATTAATCAACTGAGATATATAGTGCAACGATCGAAGACCAAGACCATAGATGGCTGCGAGTAGGATGCTCAAATTAGTGGCAGTAACTAAGTTTCTCTTTTCACTTCTATCCTCATGGATGCTCAAATTAGTGGGGCAGTAAAATATGACATGGGATTTGTTCTATATGATGATGATCTATATCAGGACTAATTGACTTGTTAAGTAGTCATTTCAACAGCTCAGACATGGAAGCAGCAGCCGCCACAAGTTAGGCTGTTAGTAATAAGACCCAAGACTGCTTCAGAGTTCTAAGCAAGGACAGACGATTTAAGATAATGTCAGAGGAGATCAATAAGATTTTGGAGCTACGAGTAGGTACTGTTTTAACAAATCAAGGCAAAGTACGTATAAACTATATTTATCCTTTTTATGTTAGATCTCTGTACAAAAAACAAAAGGATGATGCATGTCTTGTTACCTGAAGCATACGTGACATTCGTTGTTGTTTATGGGTTAAGATTAAGAAACTTTGTGACACAAGATTCCCGTACACAGCATCTTTTGTCAGATTAAATAACTTAGCCTAGCTCGGCAGCTACATCTGCAGGTAACCTTAACTAGGCAAACATTTACAAACAACACTCATCTTAAAGTATATACATGCATGATCCTTCAGTTCACAATGTAATATTATAAGGTCATCATATTACGGATGTGTTTAGTTCTCCAAATTCCTCAAAATTTCTCTCTCCAAACTTCACTATTTACCTATCCAATCAAATCACATCAAATCTCTCTCCTCGTGCATGGAGTATTAAATATAGATAAATAAAAAAACTAATTACATAGTTTTGATGTACACGACGAGACGAATCTTTTGAGCCTAATTAGGTCATGGTAGGACAATGTTTACCATAAACAAACGAAAAGTGCTACAGTGCGCTACAGTATCCGATGTGACATTTTCACCAAACTTTCTCTTCCTCTTTTTAGAACTAAACACACCCTACAATGCTGAATTATTTTATAATTTCTTTAGGATATTTCATAGTAGCCTCGTTGCCAAAATTAGTAACCGAAATGCACTGCTCAACATCACTTGAATTTGCACCTGGTACGTTACTGTTTGAGAATATCCAAAACCATACACATTACTCATGAACCTGAAGTTTAGAAGAGAGATAGGAAAACCTACTAAACTTGTGCATGACTCGCGATCTTGTGTGGTCCATGACAAATATATATGGCATGGCATTTGCAAAGTACAACAAAGGCACCCCAAATAAAGATCCTGTCATGCTCATGCCTCCACTCCTAGCTATCTAAATAATAAGAAACCAAAGGAGCCAAACAAAAGCAAACTGCAACCAATTAAACTAAGCTGTTTTTAATAAAGCATTGCCCACTAATATACTAAAGTTAGTGGCACATCTCCCAGAGATGGATAACCTAAGCTTTGTCAAACACACTGATGGGGTGGTGTGCAGCATGACATATCTAACCTAGCCCAACCAAAGTGGTGATAGATAGTATATGCACGCCACATTGAATTGAAGAATACGCTACACCTAATGCGAACTGAACTCGTTGCAGCAACTAACACACAGCTTTTGTGATCGAGCACTAGTCCAGCACATGAGAACCACACTAGCTGATGGTAAAAATGTGGAAAGCTAAATAATGAAAACTAACAAGAATGCATGGTGAATATCACCAGCTACAAAGAACGGCGAATATTTAGGAACCAAAATTGACCTGTCAGAGAGGTAGTGCAATTAGCAAGATTAGTATAGTAATACGATGGAGGCCTGTATAGGCATACATGTGGTTAGGACCGGCTGGTGCAATTATCTAAGCTAGTTACAGGTGTTTGGTGTTTGTTCCCTTCCCCGCACGAATAGAGCATCTTGCTGCCCCAATAATTGCATCCTCGATCATTGCGTTTGTTGTGATTCCTGCGCTTAATCACACGCTGACCTGAAGTCTCCAACTTTATAATACTCCTAAGCACTATTATACAAAGTTTCACTTATGATGCAACGGCATTGTTATTCCTTCGATCTGGATTTGTTTTGCTAGATGACGCGCAACACGTGTCGACCTCACAAAGTGCCCAAACAAGCTCCTACAAGTAAACAAGTCCAGCTACAAGGCAACCAACTGGATACATCTTGGTAAAGATTCCAAGTAGGTGTACTGCTTATAGTTATCATACACGGAGCATGACAGAACAGAACAAAGGTGAATCCATTTCCTGTAGTTACAACCGCAGAGCAAAAAGTCCATCCAACACGCTAAGATCGTTATACAGTGCAGAATTCGGTGACATCCAGATCAACATACTTTGCGTTCAGGCAGTGAGTTCTGAGGGTATATACGGCATCGTAAGTAGATCGGCACGTACATCAATTTTCAGCATAACCTTGAGCACGCCTGCCCATGTAGCTTTCATCGAGTATGCTTCTACCTGGTCAAGTAGTAAACCAGCAGAAAAAGCGCAACGAATGATGCAACAAGGGTTCCCATCCTCCGACTTGATTTGGTCTCGAACACCTGTAACATGTCCATTTACACATAAATCATCTCAGAAGAACACAAGGAGCGATAAACTGCATATTAACTGTTTCTCTTGCCGCTTACCATCTTGAATTTGTCTACAGTTCCAGAGAGAAAACCCCTTGATGTATCCATATCATTCCCCTAAATCAAGCATAATGTTAAGGGAGTAGCAACATAGATTGAGATTTTACAACAACAAAAAGGGTCAACTAGTTAAGTGCAAATACCATTCGGTCTAGCATTCTGTTATGAGTCTCCACCTCTTCATGGATATCGCCTGACAACTACAAGCAGGTAGAAGAACTTCAGTACCCGACAGATATAATTGTCTACAGACCTATCCAGATTGACAAGTGCGGGAAAGATTCCCAAAGCTAGAGGCCTAAAGCAACTAAAGCAAGCTCCATGTAGTCAAAGGAAGGGATGCTACAATATTCATAAATATGAGCAAAGCATCATAAACTGTGGAAGACACTGCTACGCATCCTACTTGTTAATTTTTAGCAGCCCAAATACTAAAATCTATACCTTCTAATGTTGGGCATGTCTACACTGACATTAGACAAGCAAAATTCAGAGAGACTGGGCACAATTATGACACGCCCCATGACCAAAAATATCCACGACTTCCATTTTGCTCGCTACTCACAGGGCTTCCCAAACACACCAAATTACAAAATAATTCTTCTACATCTCATCTAGTTACTAGCTTCTAAATAAAGTAATATCCATTACATCTAAGTGCATCCCACGCTCAAGAAAAAGAGTTGAACACAATAGATATGAGAGGGCCAATCAAATATTCAGATTGCATTAATGCAGCCACCAATATGTCATTGCAAGGCCCAGCAGATTTGTCAGATTCCTTCTTGGTAAATTTAAACAGAAACCCATGCCCGAACATTGTGCTGAACAACTTTTCAATATTTCAAATCAAAATGGTCCAGGAAGGCACATGGTTGACATGATATCTAGGACAACCTACCAAAGTCGCAGACCAGAGAGGGGCTACTTTTAAAAGAATACTGTATTGGTTTAAGAAACCTATTTTATGATTTTATCTGTGCAACACACCTTGAATTGGTCCATGATATATATCTGAATTAAAAAACAACGATTCTTTCACACAAATCAATGGAATTGGAGGATTAAGATGATTAAGTGGCACAATACCCGCTTAAGAATGCTGACACGATCCTGCAGTCCATCAATAGCCCGATCATTTTCTTGTTCATCTATCTCATGGGAAGAATAGGATGTTGCTCGGACTCCACCCTCCTCAATGCCATCAAAAAGAGAAGTTCTGGTGCTACGGTAGCTGCGAAAAGTGCATAAAATAATGGTCTAAGGGTTGACAGAGAATTGGATAGGTGCACACAAAGGAAAATTTTGCAAAGTGAAGGGCTCCGAATATGTATGTCAACCGATGCAAATTAAACTGAGTACCCCCAATGTAATTTGACATAGGATGTACAAATTAAAATGGGTTTCCACATTATTATTAACATGGAGGATTCAGAAATATGTTGAAGTATGAAGGGATTAGCATTTCTAAGTTTTCAAGTTAACAAATTCAAAGATTATGAGTACATGATCACCTAAGCACATGTATCGAAGCAATGGATAAGGAAAACCAGCCTTATGCTTATGCATTTGATAAAGTAGCTGAACAAATATGTTGAAACAATGCAACTATGTCATACATATATGCTTCCCTAAAGGGTGCATACTTTTAATATCTACCTCTAGCTTTGACAAAGGTCAACTCAGCTAAAAAAATAATCAATGCCATTGTATAGTTATAAAACATATCTGGCCCACAAATTGGACATGAGGAACTTGCATACTCTGATATGGACTGAAAAACAACAGTTCTCTACGCCCATACCACGAAATAAATAAATAAAAATTGACTGCTGAAATGCTCTTGCACAAAATAAAACTACTGTAAAGTAGCGACAAAATGAGAAAAAGGAAGTGGAATTCACTAGGCAATGACGTAAGCAGTTCATATTAGCCCAATGTAGCAATGCAATCAGTAGGCCGCCAACCATTACTAAATGGACTGGAAACTGATGCTCAAGTGAGCATGAATATATCTGTGGTCCGTAAAACAAAACAAGGCTTGCTAGTTGCCACAAACTTAATCCACAAACCGAACACAAAATTTGAACATAACAATTTAGCTATATTGCTCCAACAGATTATTTTCATCCCCCTATATGCTTGGATTATCTGTAAAGATGCAGTGTTATGCACAGCTACAAAGCCGAGGAAGCTTGGGCATATAAAGAGAGGGGCAGAAAGAAGGAAACTGTGAGAATCTAACAGGACAGCTAGTTGTTTTTTTACCACCTTATAATCATTTCTAAAAACAATATATCATTTGAAATTCTTTGTGCATCCCCACAAGACTGATAGAATATCTACCTACACAGTACACACATACTACTAGCACAGTTCACAACCACTTAAGCATTTAGCAAAGTTTCAAGCTGTCATGGCAGAGAAATATCATCAGGCATGACAAAGAGATGAGTAGCTTCATAGTAATAGCTCTTAAGAGTCCAAGTTATAAATTCAATGGTCTATTGTGATAGATAAACACGATAAGTCAAAAATCATGTGAAAACCAACCTCCATGTCTTATAAACCTATTTTCATGGCAATTTGTACAGATCAAGTTTAAGTCAACAATTTGTCGCTGATAGTATACACAGAGCAGTCAGACAAATGTGACGGAGATGGAGAAATGGAACTATCCTATACACGAATCAATTAGTCTGTGGTGTGAATTCCTCAACCATAATAAGAAACAACAACTAGATTATCTAAAAGAACTGTACTGAGACACAACAGCACTAGTCACTCATCTTAATAGTCCCTAACAACCGCAGTGTACCGATCGCCCTAATCGCGTGCTGTTACACCCTACAGCACTTGATCGGAACGCAAGTGATCCTGGGGTGAGCCAGCCACATTGGGCCCTACGAACAGATGGCTCGCGCCCATCAACCCTAAATCCGAACAGCGTCTCACAAAATCCCGAGCTCAGAACGAAAAATAGCCGCCGAATCTTACCCTCTCGGGTTCATGGCGCTCCTCTCGACTCGAACACTGCCCACTGCCTGCACGAATCAAACCCCCAAGCCCATCAGAAACAAATCGCCGAAGAGTGCGCGAAAACCATGAACAAATAGGGGAGAACAGACGATCGAGTGCGCGGATCTGCGGCGGGAGTCCAGCGAGCTTACCTCCCGATTGATTCGCGTCGGATCGGCGCCGGATTTGGGTGGGATTCGCCGCGCTGCGTGCGAGGAGCGGAACTGAAGCCGCGAAGGGGAGGGAGGACGAAGAATGTTACGAGGGGGAACACCCGCTTCGCCGACGTGGGATAACAAGTAGCCCTGCCACTGCCATGCGGGCCAGAGCCCTGGTCAAAGGCATGAGGACCCACTCGCCAGTGACCGGAGCCAGTAAGGAGAGGTCCCTGTCGCCCGTTGGTATAGGTGGCAGCTTCTGGAGAGGTCGATGACGTGGGGGTGTTTCGATCGGACGGTCGGCGTCGACTCGACGCAATTCCTCCTCTTCTTCTCTTTCCGCCGCCGCCGCCAGTGGGTTGCCTCGCCGCGGGAATCGTACGGAATCGCCGGGGGTGAGATGGAGGTCTCCTCCGCGTTCGAGTCTTCGCCGGAGATGGAGCGGTTCCTCTGCGAGCGGCTGCTGGACGCGGAGCAGCCCATCGCCGAGCGCTTCCGGGCGCTCTTCTCCCTGCGCAACCTCCGCGGGGACGCCACGCGCCGCGCTCTCCTCCAAGGTCTTACCTCACTTCACTGGATTACTATCTCTGCTGCTAGTCAAAGCTTGGTGGTCGGTTTAGGCAGGTAGTGGGCGGGCTTTAGGCGCCACTGCTGGAGGGTTGAAGGAGATAGGCAGCTTGCGGATTGGTTTCAGCAACCCATGCAGCAGATTTTTAGTCCCTAGAGCTTTCCGGAACTAATTGAGTAGCTACAGTGGGTCGTGTGCTGTAGTTCACTGATTTGCGGCCTTAATTGCAGCACTATGCTTCTAGGCGCTGCTTCGGTTTAGCTCAAAATTCAGTGGCCTCACTGTCTCTTCTACTAGTGCTGCTGAGGTGACGAAATGATGATACTACAAAGATTTTATCATTAGATAAATTATCTGCATCATGTGTCAAACTGATCTCGACAGGCTGCACTAACTGACTGTGTGCTAGCATTTGTTGTCTAATACTAATATTTGATAACACTAGTTTTAGGTTTAGGCCACATATTGGTGAGTAAAATTTCAGCTCGTGCCTATAATTTGTGGGATAGATCCATAAATAAATGCTGTAAAATGATTTAGCCCTTCGTCAGACTTGCTGAAAGTATGACGCCCAACATATTTGTTATGTAGCATGCTTATCTCAATTTTTCGTATTATTTCAATGTGTGAGGTTATTTAATATCTACTGCTATGTAGTAAATTTTGTTTTCCTGAAGCTTCTGATACCTGCGGCTTTTTCTTCTTTGTTGATGTGTATAGTACTGAGATTATGTTGTTTACTTTAGTCTGCTGTCAACAGTGATCATCACAGACAATGCTGCTAGATCTTAATGTCTTACAGATTACAATCCTTTCTTAGTCAATTACTGAAAAAGACAACTGTACCAAATAAGTTGCACTTTGTTGCTCTTCCAAGAAGAAAAAAAGCACATTAAGGGCCTGATTTACAACCACCCACTGCTGCACCACTAGCTGTGCAGCTTCAGATTTTTGCAACTTAGTGTTTGTGAAAATCTGACATATTTCTACAATTCTCAGCTGCAAGGGATCCTTCTAACTTGCTGGCCCATGAGGCCGCATTTGCACTTGGGCAAATGCAGGATGCTGAGGCTATTCCCGCATTAGTGGCAGTTCTCAAAGATCTTTCTCTACATCCAATTGTCCGCCATGAGGTAGTCACTGAATTCGATGCTACATTCTGCTTCTGGTGCTTGGATGTCCATGTTGAGTAACTGTACATGTTTATTGATTAGGCTGCCGAAGCTCTTGGAGCTATTGGCCTGGAAAAGAGTGTTCCCCTGTTGGAGGAAAGTTTAACAGCTGATCCTGCTGTGGAGGTACAAGAAACTTGCGAGCTGGCACTAAGACGGATAGAAGAGCAGAAGAAAGTTAATGGGGCTGAGAATACGACCACTTCACCCTTTCTCTCAGTTGATCCAGCGCTGCCTGCAAAGCATGGACTTTCAGTAGATCAATTAAGGTATACTTTTCAACTTTCAAGGGATTCTTACATTTCTCGACTGTAGTTTATGTACACAGCCTTTCCATCCTCAACATTCTGGGAATTTTTCAGGGATCTTCTCCTCAATGAGCAAGAAAGCATGTATGAGCGTTATGCAGCTCTTTTTGCACTTAGGAATGATGGTGGAGATGCTGCTGTTTCTGCTATTGTTGCAGCTCTGGGTGTCAAAAGTGCTCTTCTACGCCATGAGGTTTCCTTGAAATTTAGCTAATCCTTGTTTGCATCTCTTATCTACAATCATGAACCAGGCAACATGCTGTTTTAAATTGTTTCCATTTTCTCTACTCAAACTATTTCTAAATTACAACGGGAATTTGTTTATCAGCCCATGACTTGTGTCTTTAGGTTCTGGCAGTCTACCTTATTATTTGACATTTACACTTTAAAATGTGAATTAGCATAATAATCAACAATTGAGATGGAGTTGAGGGCAAACCTGAATGGCCTTGCAACTATGCTTTTCTATGTATAATGTCAATTGGGTTGTCAGTTCACCTGTATGTTGTGTTAGAGAGGACAAAATGACTGGGATCGTGAAGAATTTTATGTTATATTTATTTAGTGTTGGGGTGAGGTCTGATATCATATCATCGCAAGAATTCATTTATTTTTATCCTGTCATTTCAATGCATTTGGTTTTATCCAATGTAATGCCTTTTCTCCGTATTATTCTACAGGTTGCTTATGTGTTAGGTCAGCTGCAAAATAAAGCCGCTTCAGATGCACTTTCTATGGTCCTGAAGGATGTCTGTGAGCATCCAATGGTCAGGCATGAAGCTGCTGAAGCCCTTGGCTCAATCGCAGGTAACTAAATGCTGCAAGTTTTGGCAGAATGCCATTTGCCACGTCCAGTCCATGCATAGACATTATGTGATTACCTGAGATTCTGGTTTTGCTGTTTTAGATCAAGAAAGCATTGATCTCCTGGAGGAGTTTGCGAAGGATCCTGAACCCATAGTCTCACAGAGCTGTGAAGTGGCTCTCAGTATGCTCGAGTATGAGAGATCGGGGAAGTCGTTTGAGGTACATGCCTAGTAGATCGCTGTAAAGTACTATCCATCTGGTAACATCTTTCGTGTGAATTTAAAACCAGTGTACGCTTCCCGTGCAGTTTCTCTTCCTTCAGACTCCCCATGTGCAGTAGGAGTCCGAGTCCTCACTGTTGAAGGTGCTACCACTTGAGCTACAGGTGCCTAGGTTCCTGTTGATAGATGATCACTCGTTGTGAAGTGACTGAAAGCTTAACGTGACTGCACCAGTCACATTTCCATGGGATTCGATCCTAATGGGATTTTCTTTTTGTCAATCATGGAGGCTGAATGCTGAAATATTGAGCAGCTGAAGAGAGAAGGAAACAAAACCATGTAACCTATAAAAACTTATAAAGTCGATCGGCTTGTATTTTCTGTCAATGGTTTGTTTCCCAATTACGAGGAGTTTCATAACATTAAATTCTATGTCATATCAACAAGTTTGCTGATGTAGTAGTGATTATAAGGAGAGAGATATGGGGAGTTTTATCCCTATAACCCATCTGGCTGGGTTAACGAATTCTCATTTTTTGGCAATTGTGCTATGAAATCATGCACTAAGATTGGCCTTATACATTCACAATAAGAAAACTGGGTTGGCGCCAACACGTGAACCGAGGTCTATATGAAGACTGCCACCGATTACAAGAGTTAACAGAAGTGAACAAGAGTTGCACCACCACCAGTTGCAAAAGCAGTTGGGGAAGATTATCAGTCATTACTGGTACGAAGTGAACAAGTGCATTTCACAATGTTAACAGAAGTTTGGAAAGCATCATGACAAATAGATCGTGTGCACCTGCCGATTGCTAGCAAGTGGCATATTCGTGCAAGCGCTATATAAAGTACAGTAAAATAGATAATGCATGCTGTTGCGTAACAACTTCTTGTGTGAGCATCTTCAAATCTCCGGCTCCGCGACGATCCAGGAGAAGCCAACCTTTCTTGCTCCGGCAACTTGAACAACATTGTTGCGGTCTGCTCCTCCTCGAGCTAACCCAATGGCAACCACGTAACCATCCAAGTAATGACGCGTATTATAAATCGCCGGCGCCGCACCAGGGCCACCAGGTATTATCTTCACCCTGGAATCTATCTTCATCTCCTTGAGCACGGTCGAACTGCGAAGTATGTGGAGTGCAAGCTCTACTTGATCTTTGTGACCAAAGAAGCCGGTGAAATGAACTGATTTCAGATGGTTGTGTTGCTGCAAAGGAAGGCTCCTCAGCTCTCCGTGCTCCGCGTTGTAGGATTTGTGATGACATTGCATCCACATCTAGCAACAAAACAACTCTTATGTTACCTATTGTTCTATATTATGTGCAATGTAGCAAAGATGCTACCATCAAAGCACTAAGTACCACCTGCGCAACGGCCACCAATGCAAAGCAACCACTAGGCTGTTTACAGGTTCATGTTTCCTTTAGTTCGTATTTACAATTAGTTTACATGTATTTGAGCTACATTGTCTTAGATATTAACCTTGATGAAGAAAGAATAGTCTCAAGAGTTTGGAATGATGGACTTACATGTAATTCTAGTGTTTCCAAGGAAGGAGCACAATCTAGGAGATAGGCATAGTCAAGGACATCAGTCTTCCTGTCTCCATTAATAACTCCAAAAATATTCAACTCCAACCTCAGATGCCGAAGATAAATGAACTTGTGAGGCCTAACAGGTGAAATTGCTCTCTGGGTAAAAAACATGAATAAAAGACAAAAACGATCAATTTTATCTTTAGTTACTTGGAGAAAAATGAATATAAATATTTATGATGGTTATGTTGCATACCTCACGTTCGTTGCACCGTAAGGTTAATGTCTCAAGATGTGGCAAAGTACTAGGGAATCCCGTTGTGATGTAGTCAAGAGCACTAGTGTTGGAGGTCAAGTTAATACACACATTCCTCAGGCTCGAAGTTGTAGCAAATTCTAAAGGAACCATAGGACCTGAGTACCGGAGTGTTGTCAGACCACAATTTATCTCTATCTGTTGGACAAAGATGCAGTCCTGGACCTTCAAATGCTTCAACCGGTTTAGAGGGCGAAGTTCCCTTAGAGTTGTGAGCATTCTACAACAGGCAATCTCAAGAAACTCCAGAAGGTTGCATTTTGATAGTAAATACTTAACATGTTCGTCTGTGATGTTCACATCTACCATGCTAAGCTTTTTAAGGTTTGGAAAGCCATTGAAGTCTATAGGCAACTTTAGGGAGACAGAAGCAAGTTGCAGACAGTGCAAGTATGAACCCTCACTGCCACCAAACAGATGACAAGGGAACCTGTATGGTTGCGGTCTGTATGCTGACAATTCATATGGCATATTTCTAGACAGAGAGGTCCTAGTCATTTCTGATAGGTGAAGAATAAGATCATGTGCCTTTGACACAATTGAAAATTTTATCCATCTATCTATGTCATCTGCGTGCTTATTGTTTAAAGGACACCTAAATTCCATGAGATCTACTCCTGTACCATTATGTAGTTGTAGGACTCCATTGACAGTAGCAATAAACTCCTGTCCACTGACCGCTACACAGCCAAAGGAGGTGGTGTTGTTACAGCCTCTCTTCAATGTGTAACAATTGAATGTCAGGTTAGTGTGATCACGCCAGACATATTTCCATTGGCTTGATAATATGCTTGTCCTGATAGCATCTCCTATTGGCAGACGTGATATGATAGAGCATAAGACATCCTACAGAAGCAAGAATAGACAGATAAATAAAGACAATGTTATCATTAGGCAATGTCGTATAAAAAGGATACATGAATACAATGTCCTACTAGGCTACTACACTTGTGAGCAGCTTCTGATAATTAATAACACTTCTGTTTGACAACCCGTACCGTGGGAAGATCCAAAAGCTGGAGCTGGGATCCTCTTTTTCTTTGAATAGTTGCTCCATATAACAGTCCTTCTGATTTCATTTCCATGCTTGCGGTATCTATCTGGAAGGAAGATTCTCTTAAACCTATACAAGAACAAAAAAAGACAATAAAAAAACAAATCAGACAATGCATTTAAATTTGAAATTGGTTCATGGTGCTATTCTTGTCATAGGCGAAGGACGGGGCTTCAGATCTGCTTTTTTATATTGCGTGGCAACACATTCCATCTGCAGTCTTATTCTTTGCACAAAGCAGTCATGACCATCTACATTTTTCCTAAGAATGGTTAAGCTGCATAGTATCTTGCTTTCTGTCTATTTCAGGACATAAAACATTATCAGTAAAGGATGAGAGATGTCATGTTGAAGCTATTGTTGTAGTTTTCTTCACAAGGCTAAACAGTTCCTTTAGTTCGTTTCCTCTCTTGTTTTATTGATTAAGTGAACTAGGAACTGACTTCTTGCAAAGGCACGCTATTGATTGAATAATGGTGGTCAGTGCTCACAAATTATTGTCATGCATGAGCACTGCAGCTACTTGCTGATCTAGTGGTCTTGCATCTATTCCTGCCTGGTAGGCAAGTACTCATATGCATCCAGCACGGGGTAAATTTCCTTTTTATGATTTGTGCTATTAATTTGACACAGGGCCATGCTCCTTCACCAACCACTGAAATTCAGGTCATGCACCTATGCTGTTCAATTTTTCGAGGCTCGTTGTATGTTGATATGTGTTTAGAGGCTCGTTGCTGCAAAAATTGGAATATGGCAAAGAGGCCACCTTGTGGATTATGTGACACTCAAATTCAAAGGATTAGGTTCCTGCGCGGTGACATGGATGGGGCATGCATCTTCAGGGCTGGGATTGCTTTTTTCTTATCCTTTTCGTTATGATCGATGAGTATGCGCAAATTAAAGGCCATACTACATGATAGGCGGGATAGGGCAGACGAGAGACGACAGAGCAGAGGAGGCATACCAGTATACGACGAGGTTGAAGGCCTTGATTGATGGACTTGGTGGAGATCTCCAAGAGTCGCCGGTGTTTCTGCCCTTGAGTTCCACTTGATCTCCACCCCGCCTTGCTTTTTATTTGCCTACTAGTACTGTACTTGTATTGTATTTATCTTTTTTAGCATAAGTACTGTATTTACCTTTTGACACGTACTTAAATAGGCCAGATGACTGGATGAACCTCCCATTATACTTTTTTTCCCTAAAAAAATCAAATTCATGCTACGAGAGCTCACCTACCAAGGGTACCATGAGGAAAAGAAAAGACACATGAAAGCCTTTCTCCTTCGACTTATATTGGTGAGACATATGAGCAGCTACACATCGGATAGTGGTCTCAAAAACAAAAACAGTCTGGTCTGAAGAAGTAAGGCCAAACACCGTTTCGTTTGGATATGCAATTAGAAGCAGCCAGGCCCATACACAGCATGAACCCGGCCCGGCTGTCCGTGTTCAATTCCGTCCGGTTATCGACGGCCCGTGGGCTGCAGCCTGGTTCAATGAATTCCAGGCTCCTGCGGCCATCCTCTTCCAAACCACCACCACCGTCCATGTCCTCCGACGACCTCTTCGAAGGCCTGCCTCCGCCCGCCGCCGCCCCGCCCGGCGGCGCGGCCTCCCTCTCTCCGCCGCCTCCAGCGGTGCTGCCGCCGCCACCGCCGAAGCCCGCGCTGAAGAGCTCCCTCAAACGGAGCAAGCCCTCGTCGTCCGACGCTACTACCCCTTCCCCATCCGCCCCCGCGGCCGCCACGCCCGAAGAACATGGTGAGATCTCGCGCTCCATCACTCCATGTACTCTCCAAATGGAGCGCGCCGCTGCTTCTTCTGCCGCTCCCGTTCCCTTCAATCGCTTCGAGTTGGAATCCGAATCGGAGCCCGCACACAATCTCTCGTTTCGTTTCATTGGGGCACCTTTGACTTCAAGTGAATGAAGTAGCAAATTAGGATTGAGCAGCGACCGTAACGTATGAGGCCTGAATTGCTTGCTGAAGAGGTCGATTTGCGACCTTTACCACGCAGATGATGGGGTTTTAGGTCGGAGCTGGAGTGCTAGGGATCCCCATCTCCCAGCACGAGCTCAAATCAATGAGGGCAATTGGGTAAGGGGCGTTTTGTTTCAGCTAGTGAGTTTTGGATGGGTGACTTATGATTGGTTATTAAGGCAGCCGGCATAGCTTTTTTGAGCAAATTTACCTGGATTATGTGGCACAAAACAGACAACACAAGTAAGGCCAGCAACAGATGCGATTCTTAGTCTTACTATTGCACTAGGGCATATGCAAGATACGGGTAGTAATAACCTCTGCTTAATTTTGCTTTTACATCAGGATAATAACACCATGTTCCTATTCTTTACAATAGAAACATTGTTAAGTGCATGCTAGAGTTACAGATGCACTTAATTCATCCACAATATTTATGACAAGTAGTTGAACCCGGTTTAAGATATGTAGAGGTCCCTGTTTCACTTTTGTCGCTACCAATACCAACCTCTATGGAGTGAGTTTTTGTTGTGTTATTTTGCAAGAAGGCACGCCTAGAAATGATGCATTTCCATGAAGTATGATTTGCAGTTTTCATCGGGTGATGGAAATATTTACAGTGTCTGGTTACAGTATTGTCCATTGTATAAATTCTGTAATTTTTTTTATTTATTCCTTTAACTCTCCCATGGTAACTGTAAGTGATTCTGCATATTGTTTTCACTACTGTTCCACCAACTGTGCTCAAACCAAGTGCATTGCACTGTGCCAGTGGCAGATTTATGTGAAGAAAAAAAAATGGCTGCTATATCTCACCTTCTCAAACTTATTTCCCCCCTTGCGTTGGTATGCAGAATCTGACTAATTTATTATTTTAATAAGAACAAATAAGCAAACTCCTTTGCTTGGCGCATGGTTATGCTCTAAATTTCATTTGTTCTTGCAGTTCCTGAGAAACGTCTTCGGTTCAGAACAACCGTTGATGCTTCAGAAACGCAAATAATTGAGGCTATGCAGAAGATAACTTCGCACATTGGGAATCCTTCTAAATTCAGTAAGGCATCAAAACTAGCTCTGCAGCTTATTGAAGCTGGAAGTGTCAAGCCTGGGACAATCAGCCACTTCTTTGCTATACTAGAGGCTGCAATGTCTTCCCCAGGAGCCTGTAATGAGCCTTCTGTACGAACAGATTACCACACACTATTCAGTGCTGCTCAGGGGGTAACAGAGGTGAAGTTTCCACTGTCCTTAAACAAATAGTTGTCCGGTTATGTGAAGTCAGTACGTGGTGCACTTACAAAATGCAATCATTGTGCAGTTATTCAGCCAACAGCAGAAAAATCAATTCGAAATATGGGTGCTTCATGCAGTGGTGGCTAATGATCTTTTCACTGATGACAGCTTTGTGGTGAGTATATTTTTTTGAACGCACATGGTGCTTATCTTGTCAATCTAAGTAATATAGTTATATATGGCTACTGCTGTAGATATGCAGTTCAGACATGCCACATCTTCCATCGCCCAATGCATGACCCAGGGTATACTTACCTGCTGCTTTTATTTTGTAGTTCTCAAAGGCTGTTGGAAAGATCAAAGACGCCATGTCAGCCCTACCAATGGCAACGGTGGATGATGACAATGATGAAGCTGCAGCTCTTGCAGCTGCAAGCAAAAGCGACACGACAACAGAGAATAAAGCAGATGATAGTGTTCCAACTGCAGCTTCCAACTCTCTGCCAGATGATAGCACACATGCAGCAGCCTCAGAGTCAGGAGAAGAATCATCTGATCCTTTTGGTTTAGATGATCTCCTGGCCCACAAGCCGAAGAAGTCGGAGAGAGCTCGAGAGAAGGAAGTTGCAGCTCTGAACAGAAAAGCAGACGAGGAGGAATCAAAGAGATTTCTGAAGTCACAGCGGGAGGCCCTTCTGAAATGTCTAGAAATAGCTGCTCGGCGTTACAGAATTCCATGGTGAGTTCTCTGGAAAAAAAATGCCATTATCAATATGCTAGGGCTTTTTTTATATATTGTTTTAAGCCATTGCTTGCTTGCCAGGACGCAAACTGCCATTGACATCTTCGCGAAGCACGCTTACGACAACGTGAACCGGTTCACACAGCAGCAGAGGGACGCGATCGTCAAGCTGTGGAACTCGATCAAAGAGCAGCAGATCCGACGGAAGCAGGGCAAGTCGGTGAGCGGGAAGCTTGATGTGAATGCCTTCGAGTACCTCCAGGAGAAGTACTCCCACGAGAAGATCAGCATCCGTCACGCCGTTGGTGGTGGTGGGCGGCGCGCGACGCAGTGGCTCGGCTAAGTCGGCAGGCTGATGCTGTCTGAATGTCTGATCCTGCTCCTCTCTGCCGTAGCGGCGCGCACGATCTATTCTCCCGCCTGCAGAAAACTGTAACATTATCTGATTGGAATGCATTCAACAAGGACGGCGATCGCCTGATCCGTTGGCTCCGTGGGTTTCGGTGTAGAGTGTGTGATATGAATACGGGATGACGCGTGAGCTCCTTTGCTTCAGTGACAAGAATGCGGCTTGTACTTGGTTTTTCGTACATGAGTTGACATGACCATTCCCATGATCTCATTCTCATCTGGTTGTGAGTTGTGGCTGAATGTGAAAGCTTGATCTGGATGCATCCATCCTCAGCCTCACTAGTTGCATTGGGTTGCTGATGGCAACTAAGCAACCGTGTGCACGTGTGGGTGATTCTTTGCGATCTTATCAGTATCAGGATTGGCAGGATTGCTTGATTATTTGCGTCGTCTCCTCGTAACTGCAAGCTTGATTGTTGACAATGTGAGTTTGCTGGTAAACGTGTGGTTTTGGTATTGGCAAGAAGGTAATGTATACTATTCGGTTAGAATAAGCACAGTTTGGCAACCTCCATTGGAGTCCAGAGGTTGGTCCGGTTCTATATTTTCTGCCTGCTGCTTGTGGTGAAGCTCAGGGTAAGCTCCCCCTGCCTGTCTGCTTCCCTTTGTGAGCTGCAACGTTGCAGTGACAGTTGAGGCGGCAGTGCGCTGTCGGTGAAGAAACATCTACTGAACCTCGTTTTTTGTCACAGCCGAAGGCAGCACCAGCAGTTTTTCAGCTTCAGTTGCCGTATGTATGTACTGCTATGCATGGTAGGAGTACGTTTCACTTGCTGATCAGCGTCGTCACAGAAGAGAAGCAATAACTGATGGGCAAGAAAACCACTGAAACAAACAAGGTGACGAGCATGCAGAAAACGAGACGAGGGGAACCCGGAGAAGTTGCTTGAAGATCGAGAGGCAACGGCAAGCAGACTGAACTGAAACACTAAGTGCTAGACTGCTAGTAGTGTAGCAGAAGAGGCCAAATGGGGTGGGATGAGAACGTGAAGAGGAGAATGGATGGCGTGTAGTCAAACCAAATGCGACGATTAAGCAAGCTGGGCAAGCAATTGAAGCAATGCATGGGCGTCGCCATGGGGATTATTAGATTAAGATAATAATCCCAATATGTTATGAGGAAAAATCCAGAAGGCAGCGGCGAGCAGGTGGGCGATCTGACGAGTCAGCAGTGGAGTGGACCGGGCCGAGTGCGGCCGTTCGGCGCGAAATGATTTGTTTATGCCGGCACAGGCACGGACGTCGTTCGTACGTGCGCGCACAATCACCTGCAACTTTTTTTTCTTTTTCTTTTTTTTATTTACATCGATCGATCGATCGATCGTCGGCTCCATTCCGTGGACCTTCAACTCTTGTCCCATCCATCGACCATCGGCACCAATCCCCTGCACGTCCTCTGAATTGTGATTTGATAGGACTACCTCATCAGTCATCACCAATGCTGCACTGTCCTCCTCATCGATCTGCCTTCAGTTTCACTGGCACTAGCTCCGTCCAACTGCAAGAGATAGATTGTACACTACTGTGCACTAACCCTTTTTTTTAATATAAATGAGTGCACTAACCTTTGATCAACAGCGTACATTACGTGTTACAAATTCATGTTTCAGTTTGTTGCCGATTGAAAAGATTTGTTTTGTTATCGAAAAGCAACGAACTTGTGAAGAGCATGAATGAATGTATTGTACTCCTCCAAGACCAAAATAAAAAATTATACGTATATACTAGTCGAGATCAGAAATGACATAGCAGGGGCGTGTAGTAGACACATCACACATTCATGTATGCGAAGCAGCTACTAGTAGGGAGGTGAGTATATTTTTAGTCAGCTGCAGGTGCAGGTGGCTTGGGCGCTTGGCCAAAGCTTAAGCCAAGCCAATCAAGTATTAAAAAAAACTTAAGCCAAGCCAAGCAACCCGGCCTTTTCTTCAACACAACATTAACCACGTTTGCTCCCTTCGAACCAGACACCCTGCCCTACTTGTCTACCCCTCCTTCCGGCGCCTCCTCTTCTTCTTCCTTCTTCTTCTTCTTCTTCCCCAGCCAGCCAGACACCTCCTATAAATCCATCCATCTCCTCCCGACTTGCACCGGTAGTCCACCACCACCACTAGGCACTAGCTACCATACCATACCATACAAAGGAGTCCTAGATAGGAGACTAGTATCTACTAGTTACAAATTTTCTTGCGTCGCACTAGCTAGTGATCGACCGACCGACCGATCGCCATGGCCGGAGCTACTGCTAGCGGAGGAGCTGCCGCCGCCGCGCCTGGTGCCGGTTCGCCGTGCGGGGCGTGCAAGTTCTTGCGGCGGCGGTGCGTGCCCGAGTGCGTGTTCGCGCCCTACTTCAGCAGCGACCAGGGCGCGGCGCGGTTCGCCGCCATCCACAAGGTGTTCGGCGCCAGCAATGCCTCCAAGCTGCTCTCCCACCTCCCCGTCGCCGACCGCTGCGAGGCCGTCGTCACCATCACCTACGAGGCGCAGGCCAGGCTCCGCGACCCCGTCTACGGATGCGTCGCCCAGATCTTCGCGCTCCAGCAGCAGGTCATCCATCTCATCTTCTTCTTCTAGCTCGATCTTCCATGAATTAATTGATCAACACCGATCTTTATATGCATGCAGGTGGCCATCCTGCAGGCGCAGCTGATGCAGGCCAAGGCGCAGCTCGCGTGCGGCGTCCATGGCGGCGGCAGCGCGCACTCGCCGGTCAGCCACCACCAGTGGCCGGCGGACCACGGCAGCATCACCGCCCTGCTGCGGCAGGACGCAACGGCGTGCGGCGGCGCCAGGAGGCCCCTCGACGACTGCCTCCTCATGCCGGAGCTCATGGCGGCCGGGTTCAGGGACGACGTCGCCAAGGCGGACGCCGGGGACCTCCAGTACCTGGCGCAGGCCATGATGAGGAGCCCCAACTACTCCCTGTAGATCGAAGCCTAGAATAATTAAGGCCGACCATGCATTTTGGAGACATGTCACCTCCACTCACTCGATCAGCTAATGCGACTATGCGAGTGTACGTGGGAGCTAGAATTCGGGGGGAAACAAAGGAGATTAACTTGTACTGCTAGTGATGGAATCCTTTTCTTTTATTATTACCAGTGTTCTGCTGATCTTAGTGAGTACTACTGTACTAGTATAAATCATATATAGCGGCAACCCTGCATGCTTTTGATGATTACCGCCAATTAGAGTCTGTCTAAATAAGAACAACTTCTTGTCAGTATTGATTGATAGATGAATCCGTCTTCCTTTTGGCGTCACTGAGCAGTGGCAATGTGAAGAGGTTCAATCTTGCTCTGGCTTAAATAGTTGAGTGACAGGCTCCACCTACAAGACTTGTTTGAATATAATGAAACTTTATTATTATCCTGAGTTTATGTCCTAGATCGATGTTAGTCAGCAGATGATGCGCGCAGTCAAACTGTACTCTGAACTTTTGTGCTACAATTGCTCTGGTCCTGAAAAACAGCATCGGCTCCAAGTTTTGTGCAAACATTCATTCGTGTCTTCATGCATGAGACAAGAAATTGATGTTTTATTTCCTACTAGCTGATTGATGCACAAAAGGCGCTGATAGATGCTCCCATGCAAGCCATCAAGAATCCTTTCTTTAGTGGCAATCTGCTACTGGAAGCTTCAGTATCAAAAGTTGAAGCAAGAGTTATTGCACACAACTTTGAGTTGGCACCAAGTTCATGCTCTCTAGAGACCCTAAAATGACTTGTATGCATTCATAGGCCGCTGCTGCTAATCCTAGTTTTCCATGCCCTGCAGAGTGACTGTCCCCTTGATCAAGGACAGGTCTGAACTAAGCCGCAGCAGCACCGTTTACTTTT
Organism: Echinochloa phyllopogon; assembly: GCA_033239725.1. Taxonomy (NCBI): domain Eukaryota; kingdom Viridiplantae; phylum Streptophyta; class Magnoliopsida; order Poales; family Poaceae; genus Echinochloa; species Echinochloa phyllopogon. The sequence goes on along the minus strand of BTCW01000001.1, from coordinate 46,677,348 downwards.
GCTTCCGGAGGAGTATGTTTTACGCACATAATCGTTGACCTTTCAAACCTAGTAATTATCACGTACATGCACATTGCACAGAAACAGAAACACGGTGAAAGCTAGCTAGGTCACTGATCCCAATGGTTAATTTCTTGGCAGGAAGGATTGACTGTGATTGGACAATTGACCAAGTTACCAAGCAGTAAATTATTCCTGCAGCTATCAGTAGTACACGCTTGCGGTTGTTGCAGAGAAAGAAAAAGACTCTGCCACTCCAAAGCCTGGAGTAGATTACTGATGAGCACACTAGCCGTGGGAAGGTCTGATAACCCAATGTTAAATCACATTGCGATAATTGAGATAGACATGCCAAATACTACAGCGTTTCTTTACTTAAGCCATCAGATAAGGACAGAGTACTACTGCCGTAGGATTGTAGGGTTAGTATCTTGGAACTCTAAAATTTCATTCAGACATGCGTGTTCTCACTGAATCCATTACAAAAGGGAAGGCTCATATGCTTATCAGAAGCTATACTAATAGCTAGTAAATCATTTTTTACAGCTATATATATTATAGATAGCCAAGGCTCTGAAGAACAGCTAACTGTTCAGATGTTCTAAAGCTGCTGCATGCAAATTAAGCAAGCAAACTACATGTACAAGAGCCTTGAATTAAATCTTGAGCTATCTATCTGCTTGAACACGACGAATGCGTAGCTGATTTAACAACAAGGTTAGGTCAGTGACTTTTATGATCCGTCCTCTTTATCGATCGATGCAAAGCCGTAGATTTAACGCGTGATTAATGTGGATTAGTATAACAGAATCTACGCATGGTGGTTAGGTAGCCTAGGATGCCAGGCAGTCATTAGGCGGCCCTAATAGCGTGTCAAGTTTGTTCTTATCACTGTCTCAGGATAACAAGCTACTCATCCATCCATTGGTCACAAGCTTGTGCAATGCATCTCTCTCCTCAAAATTCTGTGGTGTGCATCTCTCTTTGCATTTCTGATCAAATAAATTAACTGAGAAACAGACCCAGAAGTTTATATGGGACTGTCTCATAAAGCTGAATGCAGCTTCATTCTTTTTTGTGTGCTTTGGCCCTTTGTGTCTTATATAAGTTTTATATCCACAACTGACGATGCCAGTGTTTATTTGGATTGAGCTGGTCAAGAAGCTGCCGGTCTTCGGTCAAACAAAGCTGAGCACACAAATGAAAGGCAGGCTTATTATGGCACTTGAGACTGATTAGACCCCACTAATCAACCAACATAATTTAGCACTGATCCCCATGCATAAAGCACGTAATGGAAAGCAAAACTGGTGTTCTTGTTTTGTGCTTGCAACTGCTTTAGAGCACTCCCGGAACAAAAGAAAGTGAGGTCCTTGGCTCTTTGCAACATGGTTTGTAATGGAGGAGTCAAACTATGCAAAACTTAGCTTTGGTCTCCAAACCAAGTGTGATCGCCATAATAACCCTTGTTCCAAACTGGATAAAGCTTGAAAAGCAAAGAACACAAGCTATGGAGGATACATTATAGCATCGGATGATGAACATAGCTTGGAAATTGTGCCTGTGGCGCCTCTCCATCATTTCAGTTCAATAACTTTGTGTGTTTTGTTCTATCTCCAAATGAAGAGCTTGTTTGGCTTGCCCCCGGCTGCTGTTTTGTTTATTGAAAAAATAAAACAGGTAGCCAGACTGAAGCATATAGTTTGATTTTTTTAAATGATTGCTTTGTTTTAGAGGACGCGTTTTTTTTAGGGAATTAGAGGACGCAGCTTATATTTGCTTGAGATAAAAAAGTATTTGAAGGCCTTTAGTATGATTTATGCGCAAACAATAATGGGCCTGGTCCAGTGGGCGTAAAGTGCTGAAACACCGTAAGGAATTCTCTGTTTGGGGCCCAAGAGAAATGTAAGGAACTCTCTCTCAGGGGCCCAAGAGAAATGTAAGCAATTCTCTGTTTGAGGCCCAAGAGAAATGATTTTCCTCTATCTCTGAAAATTCTGATCTCAGTTAGATGTCAGTGAATAAATGTTTTTAATTTTGTTGTGATAGGAGAAATATGTACTTATGACAGGCTAGTTTCAGTCTGGGAGTTACCCTTTCCTAAATTTGTGCTTGTTGTTCGTTGTGGGTTCATTGCCAGTTATAAGTGAGGAATTACACTGGAAAGAAGGTAAATATTTATCATGAATGTCTGAATAATTTTCCATCGAGTGATCAGTGATCAGGCACTGCACCTTTTCCTTATCAGCTATGCCATTTGATGATTTCAGAAGCACTTCCATGTGTGCCTTCCCATTCACCTCGGCTCTGTGCCTTAGTGAAGCGGATGGTCGACCTGCTAAACGACTGTTTGCTTCAAACTTTGGGATACAATCTTGTCAAAAAAAAACTTTGGGATACAAGCTCCTTTATAATATATTAAAGCAAATAATAATCTCACCCTTTACCTCTTTGTTCTAGAAGGATCAGTTATTGGCTCTCTACGAACCTGAAAGCTCATAATTTCCTGATAGATTTAGATACTTTTTTGACCTTTTAGTTGATAGCGGAGAGGCCAGTTGGGTTGGTGTGCGTTTGCTTGGTTGTTCAAGCCTTGTCATTAAAGCAACTTCCTTTGTTGCTGTCTGCAACCAAGACTGCTAAGAAATTCAGCTGGTACTACATTTGGTGCAAGTTTTCCTCTTTGCATTGCTCCAACCACAGCAGTGGTCCTGAATATCTTATGGTTTGGGAGGTCTTTACTTACACGATTTCTTTGTGCATTCAAGTTTAGGATCTATTTCCAAGGTCTAACCCTTGTGTTAAATTATTATGTGATTAGCATGATGAAACTCTGCATGTCTCTTTTCTTTTAGAATAATGAGAACAAGAGCATGGTCCAGATAGGAGAATCAAAGTGCAGGCCTCCGAAGCCAAAGACGCCTTGTGTGATGGTAAAGCACATGGCGCCGACACATATTGACAACCCTTTTTCAATCAGAGAGCTGACTCTTCCCAAAATCGCCCTGCTCTTCTGTAGATTCCGAGGGCTTCACTGGAGCACGGATGGGTAGTACTGTAACCCTTAATATAATCAAGTGGATGCCCGAAAGGACATGCTTAACAGAAATTTTGACAATGATGTCATTGGATGCCTGTTTGACAGAGACACAAAAGGGCGACACCACCCCTTGTTATGGAATATAAACACTGCAGCTACCTGAGTGTTCAGATACCATGTTGATTTGATTTGTCTCTTAGTATTGCGTATTATGCTCTGATCGTACTGTTGTAACCGCACTAGAATTTTCACAGTTACTGTCGTTTTACACTTCCACTGAAATACCGTTCTGAGCAACTAACCAATAACCATGGCATTTCTCCCCCGCAGTGTCTCCGGTCTGGGGTTGTCATCAAGTTATCCTCTGAATACAAGTTACCCTACTGTCTGTCATCAGCTTATGCTTTGCATTGTACCACACTAGAAATTCAGTAAAGATTTCACTTGCTGGAGCTTCGTGCCTGTACCTTTCAGTTTATTCTCTGGCCGGGAGTTTCATTACCGTTACAGTTCCAGCCGCATAGATCGTCGGTCTGTCACTGACAATGTATGTTTTGGTGCTCTTGGATAGGAGGAAACTCCTGTAGTACCTTCCTCTACATGTTTCAGAGATAAATCCGTGGGAGAAGAGATTAGAGATGCGCATCAATTAAGAATAGAGACAATCAGGAGGCAGCAGCAGCAGGGGAGAGGAGAGGAGTGGATTTTGGTCACATTTCCAACCACCAGCAAGCACTAAAAAACCTCTTCTAGTGCCTGTGTTTGGTGGATCTGAATCACCATCCTTCCTTCCTCTGATCTGCTCTCCACTTCCTTCCCTCCCCTTCTCCTCTCTCCCGAATTGAAGCAGAGAGAGAGGCCATGGCCGCCGCCACCAAGGTTCTTGACAAGCTCACGGTGGCGGCCGACCCTCCGCCGCCCGGCGGCGTGCTCCCCCTCACCTTCTTCGACGTGCCCTGGCTCTTCACCGGCCCCGTCGAGCGCGTCTTCTTCTACCCCTACCCGCACACGGCGGAGCACTTCACCGCCCACCTCCTGCCGCCCCTCGTCTCCTCCCTCTCCGCCGCGCTGCACCGATTCTACCCGCTGCTCGGCCGCGTCCGCCCGTGCGCCGACGGGTACGAGTTCTTCTGCTCCGCGGGCGGGGACGCCGGCGAGGCCGTCGAGCTCACCGTCGCCGAGAGCTCCGACGACTTCGACGAGCTCTCCGGCGGCGGGCCGAGGGACGTCGCCAGGCTGTACGCGCTGGTGCCGCGGCTCCCGCGGGCAGAGGACGGGACCTTCGCCCTCGCGGCGGCGCAGGTCACCGTGTTCGCCGGCCGGGGGATCGCCGTCGGCGTGTCGATCCACCACGTGGCCTGCGACGATTCCAGCTACATGCACTTCGTCAAGACCTGGGCCGGCCAGTGCCGGGTGGCCGCCGGCGAGGACTCCGCCGAAGCCGCGGTGCCGCCGCCGCCGTTCCTGGACCGCGGCGTGGTCGCCGATCCCGAGGGACTTGCCGCCAGGACGCTCGACGAAATGCGTCAGCTGGCGGCCAACGCCCCGCCGCCTCCGCCGCCGCCGACGGGGCCGCCGCCGAAGCTGGTCATCGCGTCGTTCGCGCTCAGCCGCGACCGCATCGACAAGCTGAAGCAGCGCGTGGTCGCCGAGGGCGGCAACGGCGGCGTCCACTGCTCGGCGTTCACGGTGGCGTGCGCGTTCGCGTGGGCCTGCCTGGCGCGCGTCGACGGCGGCGGGCACGCGGAGGAGGACACGGGGGGGCGCCGCGCCGCGCACCTGCTGTTCTCGGTGGAGTGCCGCCGGCGCCTGGCACCGCCGGTCCCGCAGGAGTACCTCGGCAACTGCCTGCGCCCGTGCTTCGTGGAGGTGGGCATGGGCGAGCTGCTGGGCGGCGGCGGCGTCGTGGCCGCGGCCGCGGCGATCGGCGCGTCCATCAGGGCGCTGGACGACGGCGTGCTCGACGGCGCCGGCGGGTGGTTCCACAAGATCCTGTCGCTGGTGCCCGAGCGGCCGATGTCGGTGGGCGGCTCGCCGCGGTACGGCGTGTACGGCACCGACTTCGGGCTGGGGCGGCCGAGCAAGGTGGAGCTGGTGTCCATCGACAAGACGCCCGGCACGGTGTCGCTGGCGGAGGGCGGCGACGGCGACGCGCACGCCGGGATCGAGATCGGCGTCGTGCTGCCGGAGGCCGAGATGGCGCGCTTCACCTCCTGCTTCGCCGACGGATTGGAGCACCTGTGACTGTGATGGCTTGGCTTGCAGGTGGTCAGCTGTTCGTGGAGTTGTTTGTTTATCGGCATGCAAATTGCAATTGCTAATGACATAAATTGGTGGTTAATTAAGGGGTAGTAGTGATATAGATGATCGGAAGTGTATATTTGAGCAAGAGATGTATACATATATATAATATCTTGGTAATCTCTCACATGTATGATGTATGTGAGAATCTTTGTTAATTGAGAAACTGGGTGTGATAAAAATGCAAAGTGTTTTTTTTATACTTAAAATGCAAAGTGTTGGATAGACAGAGTTACAGAACTGAATCAGGTTTGCAACGCCAATGCAGTACTGCTGCTCAAGCTTCGAAGCACGCGGTGCGGATTGATGAAATTCGAGACCACATAAAACATGCTTTGGAGTGGTAATTTGCAAAGTTTCTTTGTAGATCGGAGGTAGAAATTGTCGGTACCATACCATCTGAATCTTTTTGCTTCGTTTTGAATAGTAGCACTTTATCTTTGCGACGGATTCGCCGATGAAAACGATGGTTAGGTGAGGCTCGTCTATTGTTGTTATTCCTCTTCCAGCCAAACTGAAGGTCTCGCGTGTTCTCCGGGCATTGACCTTGGATACAATACAATTCAGAGATCAGAGCAGGCCAATACAATTCAGACATCAGAGCAGGTCCTTTTCAGGTTAGGCCACGCCAAAATGCAGAGAAATTCGCGTGTTCTTCAGCGGAAGATTGTCGGCTCGTTCGTTAGGTGTCTGCATCATGGCATGAGCTTTCTTGGATTGTTGCTGTTGCGGCCAGCCAAGCAACCGCAATAGTGGTGCTTTGTTTCTTCTTCGAACAACACCCTTTTCATCAGTGGTTGTTAATCTGGAGACGTCGTAGAGCACAAATGTTTACCCCATTATCTAAAAAAATAACACATGTTCCCCTGGAATTCTATTTTTTTAAAAAAGACCTAGAGCACAGGCGCAGAGTGAACAAATCACCCGATAGACATATCGAAATGAGAAACTATAAATTCGTTTGCACTTGTCAGTTAAATCTGGGCCTTATTCTCAGTACCCCAGTATCTATCATGTGTTTCTCAGCCCAGCCCATAGAACGGCCCAGCGCATATCTAGTGAGCTAATGCTAAAACCCGGAAGCCCAGCCCATCGCCAAATCCCTCCCCTCCTCTCTCTCTCCGCCCTCACCGCCGGCCGCCGCCGCCGCCGTCGTCCCGATCGCCATGGCGCTGCGCCGAGCCGCCTCGCTCCTCCTCAGGTCCCGCCTGCGGAGTCCCATCCCAACCCCCGCGCGCAGAACCCTAAACCCTCTCCCCGCGCCGGCCCGCCGCCACTTCTCGCCGCGACCGATGCCTCCCGTCCCCGCCTCCGCCACCGCCGCAGCAGCAGCCGTCGCGGAGGCCGCGGAGGAGGCGTTCGAGGCGGCGAGGGCAACGAACGACATGCTCGCCGCCTTCTCCCGCCTCGAGGCCTCCCTGCCCGCCAACGACAAGCGCCTCGCCCTCGCCTGCCTCAAGCTCGGCCAGCACCTCGAGGCGTCGGGCTCCGCCGACCCTTCCCGCGTCCTCTCCCTCGCGCTCCGATGTCTGGGCATCCTCGAGGCGAGCCCCAACGCCTCCACCTCCTCCGTCTCCGCCTCCGACGCCGTCTCGCTCGCCATGGCACTCCACCTCGCCGGCTCCGCCTCCTTCGACCTCTCCCGCTTCCACGACGCGCTCTCCTTCCTCGCCCGCTCGCTGCGCCTCCTCACCCCGCTCATCCCCGACAGGAGCGTCCCATTTGGGGTTGGGGAAGAACAGGAAGGGTTCGACGTGAGGCCCGTGGCGCACGCGGTGCGGCTGCAGCTGGCCAACGTGAAGACGGCGCTGGGGAGGCGGGAGGAGGCGCTCGCCGACATGCGAGCCTGCCTCGACCTCAAGGAGTCCATCCTGCCGCCGGGCAGCAGGGAGCTGGGCGCAGCGTACCGAGACCTTGCGGAGGCGCACGCCACCCTGCTCGACTTCAAGCAGGCTCTGCCATTGTGCCAGAAGGCGTTGGAGCTGCATGAGTCGACGCTCGGCAAGAACTCTATGGAGGTTGCGCAGGACAGGCGGCTGCTTGGGGTGATATACACTGGGCTGGAGCAGCATGAGCAGGCACTTGAGCAGAATGAGATTTCGCAGAAGGTGATGAAGAGCTGGGGTGGGGCTGGCCCTGAGCTCCTGCATGCTGAGATTGACGCGGCAAACATTAAGATTGCTTTGGGAAAGTTTGATGAGGCTATCAGTGTGTTGAAGAATGTCGCTAAGCAGGTGGAGAAGGACAGTGAGATGCGAGCTCTAGTGTTCATATCAATGGCGAAAGCGCTCGCTAATCAGGAGAAGGCCGGGGACACAAAGAGGTGCTTGGAGATTGCTTGTGACATACTGGAGAAGAAGGAATTGGCCGCACCCGACAAAGTGGCAGAGGCGTATATAGAAGTATCCTCACTGTATGAGATGGTGAATGAGTTTGACAAGGCGATATCTTTGCTGAAGAGGAGCCTGGGGATGCTTGAGAGGATCCCTCAGGCTCAGCACTTGGAGGGCAATGTCGCAGCGAGGATTGGGTGGCTGTTGCTCTTGACTGGCAAGGTCTCGGAAGCTATCCCGTATTTGGAGGATGCAGCAGAGAGGATGAAGGACAGTTTTGGTCCGAAGCATTATGGAGTAGGGTATGTGTATAACAACTTGGGTGCTGCGTACATGGAGATGGACCGACCACAGTCTGCTGCACAGATGTTTGCGCTCGCAAAAGAAGTCATGGATGTTTCCTTAGGGCCTCACCATTCAGATACCATTGAGGCCTGCCAGAGCCTCGCTAACGCATACAATGCTATGGGAAGGTACTATTTCACAAATGTATTAGAATCAGTTTTCTTTCCTTCTTTTCTCAAAATAATCTTGAGCGTTGATTTTTGTTAGCTACTCAAATATAATCAGACAAAAAATAGATACTCTAAGAATAGATACTTCACATGCCATTGTCCGTACTTATGTTCTTAAGATAGTTTGGATGGTTTAGCAATTTAGCATATGCTGAGTACAGGTTATGCTGTAGAATTGCAGAGTGGTCGAGTAAACTCCATTTCTACTGTTGGATGGTATATACTGGAATAACAAGGTTGATATTAGTGCCTTATTGTCTTGCATGCACAAACTTGTAGGCAGCATATTATTTTAGAGTAGTTCAGAATGCTGTAAAGCAGGGGAAGAGCTGCATACGGGCCAACATGTGTAATGCTTAAGCAACCTTCAAAATTTCCTACTGAACTAAAAAGAGCCAGATCTAGACCTATAATCCGATCATGTGGTATTTGCCCCCTCTAGATTTTAGATCAAGCTCACTGACTATAAGATATTAAGTTCTGTTACTATTTTATTTTTGGAACAACAAGCTGCTTTGTTTCCAACTTTGACTTGATCAATCCTCATGTTTCTGACTGCAGTTATGCCCTGGCTATGGAGTTCCAAAAGAGAGTGGTTGATTCATGGAGAAGCCATGGTCCTGATGCTAGGGATGAGCTCAAAGAAGCTATTCGACTGTACAATCAGATCAAGACAAAGGTTCTTGCATCCCTATCACCTGGAGGTTCAGCAAATGCATTGCCTGAACCTCAGGAACAGGAAACAGATTCTGATTCTACCAAAGCTGCACAGTAATATCTACGTTCAGTCTTGAGGCAATATATTTCTGTTATTATAATATTTTGATCTCCAGATCGTGGTGGAAGAAATTTTTGCTGAATGCCTAGTGATTTCCATTAAGCGGTCTGTACCATCTAGAAGACTTGACAGTCTATCTAAAGTGATCAACATGTACCTTTCCCCCCTCCATAAAGAATAGGTACTTGATGCAATGCAATTTTTGGTTGGAGAATTTGAGTTTTCTTGTTAGTTGTTACATGTAGTAGTACAAATATTTGGATCCCAGAAATCAATGTTTGGTGAACTGCCAGTTCCCGCAGCAAGGACCCCTGATCAGTCAAGCTATGTTTTTTTTTGGACAGAAATGGCCACACAATCAGCCTTTCACAAAGTTGTTTGGCTGGACTTTTAGGATCTAGTGTTTACTAGATCAATATAGGTGTAAATTCAAAATGTTTATCCTTCTGTCATTCCAATTTGTGTTTTTCTCTGTTGTTTATACCTGAAGAGTTCTTTGTTTATCTTTAAAAGAAAGTTTGAATGTTCAAGCTTCTACACTGAGACTTCACACTGTCCTTTGTCCGTTCATAGTTTCATTGTTAGATGATTTACTTTATGTTCTGTACTTTGCTGTCCTAAGTTTCTTACACATCACCTGTGAGATCTGAAAGTTGAAATTGTGTCCATCGTTTTCTCACTAGCTGGTGAGCGCTAGCTATTACCGTGTGGACATTATGCATTCCCACGTGTCTGCAACTTGAAGGCAATTTTCAGACAAATAAAACTGGCCCTTGCAACTTTTTTTCTACTGGATTAAGGCAGACTGGAAGGCTTTTATACTTCTGTACATCTTGAGTTGGACTATGAAACATTTCAAAACATTCACAAATTTATAATCGTACTGTTTCAATATATATTGTTCTAAAAAGTGGAAAAGAGGATGAAAGAAGAAAACTTGCATACATGGTGCCCCAAGATACCATTCCTCAGCAAAGAATATTGAGGCAATTGATCAAACTAAAAGACCTACACTAGGCTGAGCTGCTGTTGCTGGAGCCATCACCATCATCCCCATGGAAGTGAGTATTCCTCTGCAAAATGCTTTGAATCTGCAGGTGAACCTCCCCACCAGCCATTTCGCCCGTGGAGAAGGACCTCCTCAATGGAAGAACATCTCTGTCCGTGACGCACTCATCTGCCTTACTGCTGATATCGATATCGCGCCAAGCATTGTTGCTCTTCCTCTTGTCGCTGCTGACCTGTTGATATGTCGTGTTTGTGTCTCCTGCAGATTCGTAAGATGCCGTCGCCGTGCTGGCTTGCTGCTGCTGCTGTGCCCGCATGGCTTGTTCGTCTTCCTCAGTGCCAGTGGTGGGGACGACCTGGATGACCACCTCGCCAGGCTCAGGCCGCGGGGGGCGATCCAAATCCAATGGTGGAAGGAGGCAGTGGCCGGTGATGGCTGCTCGGCAGAGCGGGCAGTTGGCGTTACCCTGGAGCCAAGTGTCAATGCAGCGGGCGTGGAAGACGTGGAGGCAGGCGGGCAGCATCCTGACCTTCTCCTCGTCCTCGAACTCACCGAGGCACACCGCGCACTCGCTGGTTGGAGCTGCTGCTGCTGCTGAATCAGCGGCGGCGTTCTTGACGGCCTTCCTGTACCTGAATGCCGGCAGGGCCTGGATGATGGCATCGTCGAGCCCGCGCGCCTCCGCGGGCGCGGCTCCAGAGGCAGGGAAGCTGCTGGTAGTGGTGCTGCTACTGGAGGTTGCCCGCTGGCGTCGTCTGTGGCCAGCGGCATCAGAGGAGGTGGAGGAGCCACGGTGCCACTTGAGGCAGCACCGGATGACGAAGACGTAGTAGGCGAGGAGGAGGACTGAGGTGGTGAGGATGCCGAGCACTGTGAGCACGAGGATGGGGAAGCTGGTGATGGTTGGCGCGTGGCGAGAGGTGGAAGCAGACAAGGAGTAGGAAGATGACAATGGCGGCGGCGGTGGTGGGAAGAGCAGCTCCGGGATCTGGGGCATCGGGAAGACGTTGCTGCCCCGTCCTGCATCCATGGATTGGATAATGATGAGGTAGCACAGCAAGCAGCAGGCAGGTAGCAGAATCAGTTGGTGGATTCTGCAACCTGCAGTCTCGAGTTGAGCAAGAAGGAAGCTACAGGGACTGGGTGATGGGTGTGATGCATATGTAGTGTGCTTGGTTCAGGAGGTAGGAGGGAAGAATGGATGGTGAGGTTGGAAAAACAGAGTGATTGAGGAGGTATGGAAGAGAAGGGAAGAAGACGAAAGAAATGCAAGGAGCAGGGTCAAGTAGTAGTCTAGAAGAAGGTGAGGCCAGATGAGCTGAGCAACAGTGCAAAACCTACCGATGAAAGGTGTCGTCCATTTGTGGGTTAATTGGTGTAGCTTGCAGCGCGCGTTGGCGTGCGTGTTAGGTCACCTGGACCCTGCACTGGCCGTGGCCGATGGGATGAAGGAGACGGAGGAGCTAGCGGAGACAGGGACGGGACTTCCCACTCAGCTGATAAGGGAGAGACAAAGACAATGCAAGGACGTGCGCGGCGGCCGGGGAGGGGAGCATTCTTCTTCGTCGTCGTCTTCGACGTACGTGAGACGGCGGTGTTCCCGGCGAGACTTTTGCCCCCGTCTCCGGGTACCACCGCCGTACTACTTCACTTAATTCACAGCTGCCGTGCAGTTTGCTTTGCTTAATTGCTTGCTTGACGGAATGGAAGGTGTTTGCCTTGGATGATTCCGTTTGTTTCTTCCTTCCTTTCTTGTCACACCTGTAAAACGTACTACATGGAGCCTCGAGGCTGGAGAGGTTATATGAACTTTGTCCATATTTAAGGAGAGTAATTTGGACTTTTTTCTAAAATAAATAAATCATAGCCTTCCCCTTGGCTTTTAGTGTTGTCGAGCTTCGTGTGATTGTTTTCTTTCCTTGAGTTTTGGGACCCTGCAGTCCAGTTATTTGTTTGTTACAATGCTACTCCAGTATACCTGAAATGAAATGGTTTTCACGCTTTCGATTGTAGTAGCAGAACGAAGATGATGAACAACTTAAATTACGCGCTGCAGTAGAATGTACGTACCTTGGAGAATCCATCAATATATGTATGCGTACAGTTCGCTATGTATGGGGATCGTAATCGACAATCATAGAGTGCTTATAAGGTGAATAAAAAAATAAACCATACGATGCGACGCGGAAAGATTTTAGTAGATTGATTGGGAGATAATGCATGGTCCACATGTCCTCTCCTCTCGTCTCATTTGGCAGCATGCCCCATGTTTCGCCGCTGAGATGTTGCTGTCGCCCCATGTAGTCATGTACGGCCTCCAAATCAACTCGTCATCTAATCTCTCGATCATTTTTTTTGTTTCAATCAAGGGCAGCAAACTAGAATCGGAGATTTCAATAAAGTAGAACAGGATTGCAGTTTTAGTTTTCGGCAAGTGCATCTCCTGGACAGTCTGCAGCACTGCCAGAACAAGAACAAAAAACAACCTCAGCTGAAGAAAGGTGGTTCTTTTATTTGCACAATAACGAGCATCACACAATTTGCAGGCCGACCAGCATGACTAAATAAACGAAAAAGAAAAAATCAATATCCTGGACAGATTTCATTTCCAAGTGTTCGCACCCAAAATTGGCAGTTGCCCATCAGGCCGAGTGCAACCGGTCAGACCGGTTCTAGGAAGCGGTCCGACCGGTTTCCATGTAGCCGATCTGGCAACAGCCAAACCGGTCTGACCGGTTTGCCAAAGGGGTCTGACCGGTTTTACTCCGAGTTGGAGTAGAATTAGGAGTCCTAGTCGTTTCCAAATTGTAATGGAATTCCTTGCGGGGCAAGACCTCCCCACCCTATAAATATAAAGGGCTGTGGCCGATTGAGAGCTATCATCCAATCGATCAAATATTATTTTTCTACTTTTTATCTCCAAACCCTAGCTTTTTCCAACCCCTTTGCTTTCCTTGTTTGTCTCGACGGCGTTCAAGGAGGTTCTGAGTGGCCTGACCGATCTCAGAGCAACCCTAGACACGCCATCTCCGACGGGGTCCCTCCCGAGGTGGTGATTCTAGGTTTTCACCGAAGCCCTAGCGAAACCGGTCTGACCGGATTTCCAAACCGGTCTGGCCGGTTTGGGCTGAGGCTGCGGCAAGTGCAAGTTTCTGGTGCTGCGCGATCCGGCGCTCGTGTGTGTTGACCAGAAAAGCGTCAACATACTTTTGGCGACTCCGCTGGGGACTATAGAAGATCTGGTTTTCAAAGACCGTTCAATCTAAGCTCCAGGCAGGATGGGATCTCGATGTGATCTTGATATGGATAACATCATCACGGCTTCATTGGAAGATCTTACTCCGGAGGAGCAGAAGAAATTTGAGGCGCTACAAGATTACATGAAGACACAATTTTTGGCTGGCATCAAGAAAGATCGTCATGTCAAGGTGGCAAGATTGAAAGAATTTGAGCTACCGGCGATCAAATTAAACGACAATCAAGTTGAGGTAATACCCACTGTAAGTAAATCACAAAACACTCATTCTACTACAGTTTCTAAAAATAGTGTAGAAAGTGATGAATTGCTTGCCTCATATATTGATCGTTTAGAAAGATTAGAGGATATTGAAAGTGATAGGACTGCTGCCTGTTTTAATAATAAAGAAACAAATAGTAGCGCTCCTAAAATTAATGCTAGTGGGGTAGTTTTTCCTAGCTTGTCACCTATACCTAATGCTAATAATGAAAAATATATGTATGGTATGCCACCTGAGTTTGCCGTTGGTCAGTCCCTGCCGTTCCAACCGACCGGGCCAAACATGGCTAAACCGGTCAGACCGGATCAGGGAACCGGTCAGACCGGTTTGACCAGCGCGCTTGAATTAGTGCATGAACAACCTTTTCCGCTTTCTGTTGTGCCTGATTCGATGATGTATGCTCATACTAATACCTTGGGTACTGCTAAGCCTCAATTTAGTACAACAGTTAACACATCTGCTCAAAGAAATATTATACCTGATGATGTGTTTGAAAGTTATAGGCTAGCTCAAGCTAAGATTGCTCCCTACTTAAATAAGATGAATTTGGAGAGTGTACAACCACAACAGCCAAATAATCCTAACTGGGCTAAATTTAATAAATTTAGAAAAGATTTGGCTAATGTGGTAAAAACTAAACTTGGTGTTGATATTGGTAACACAAATTTGTATCAAAAACCATATGATGCTGAGTTTGATAATTTTCCTCTTCCACGCGGTTGGCGTATGCCCGATTTAATTAAATTTAGTGGAGATGATGACCGAACCACGTGGGAACATATTAGTCAATACATAGCTCAACTGGGAGAAGCGGGTACATATAATGCTCTTAAAGTGCGTTTATTCTCTCTATCTTTAACTGGTACCGCTTTTGCTTGGTTTTCTTCGCTTGCTCCTGGTTCTATTATATCTTGGGATATGTTAGAGCGTAAATTTCATGATCACTTTTATAGTGGGAGCTTGCAATTGAAATTGACGGACTTGACATCGGTTAGGCAAAGTAGAGATGAAACTGTTTCTGCTTACATTAAGAGGTTTAAAGAAACTAAGAACCGTTGTTTCAATTTGTCAATCACTGATACGGACCTTGCTGATATTTGCTTAAAGGGTTTAAGGTCATCCATAAGAGATAGAATAGAGGGTTCTGATTTTCTTTCGGTTGCACAAGTTCAAATTAGAGCTTTAGTTGTTGAAAATCGAATGAATAAGGAAAAAGATAGAGATACTTCTAGATCACGTCGTTCCAATGTTCATATGATTGATTATGAGTCTGATGATTCAAGTGATAGTGATAAAGAAGTACTTGCTGCTGAATTTGTATGACCCTCTAAAGAAAAAACTTATTCTTGTACATCACTTAAGCCGGCTAGCAAAGGTCGGCAAGAAGAAGTCAAGTTTACATTTGATGTTTCCAAGTGCGATCGTATCTTTGATGAATTGCTTAAGTCTGGAAATATTAAATTATCTCATAAATTACCTCCACTTGATGAATTGAAAAGGCGTGCATATTGTAAGTTTCACAATACTTATTCTCATGCCACTAATGATTGCAATGTGTTTCGTCGACAGGTTCAATCGGCCATAAATGAAGGTCGTTTGACATTTCATGAGATGCAAGTGGACAAAACTCATTTCCCTGTCAATACTATGGATTTACAGCAGCCTAAGGTCTTTGTTCGGCTGCATCAAGCCGAAGCAACCAAAGGGAAGAATGTTGTGATTGGTGAAGCAAAACCTGATTTGAGGGGAAAAGAGTTGATTCGAGAAGTTGCATGTGAGACAACTCCAGATGGCAGGGAGACATTCAAGGTTACTGTGAGAGCCTCTGGACATGGGGGGCAAGCATCGTCCGTTCCCGCCGAGCAGAGACCGTTTGAGCCTGTGCAGGCTAAACCGGTCAGACCGGTTGGGGAAAGCGGTCAGACCGGTTTTACCCAGGGCCGTCCAAAGATGATTAAACCAAGCCGTCCAGAGATTGGAAACTGGAAGCTCAATATCGCAAAGAATCAGGGGAGTACTCTTAGGCCAAAGGTCACCTTTGATATGCTATTTGACAAGTACTCCAAGCAAAAGGCCGTTACAAGCGATCGGCCAGTAAAAAAGAGAATGAGATCGCCTCCACACCAAGAAGAATGTTCTCAGCCAAAGAGGAATTTTGCTCCGCGATGGGAAGCATCGAGTTCATATCCACCTCGTCCAATTTATGATAATAATGGAGTGATGTGGGTGCCGTATCAGCAGTCTTTCCAACATGGATGGGGAGGACCGCGAAGGCTAGTATTGAACACAATCTCAAGGCCTGGACAGGACCATTTGGCACTTCGCCAATCTGGTCAGGGTCACCAGACCCAACCGGTCAGACCGGTTTCACAAACCGGTCAGACCGGTTTCCCTGGGAAATCGGCAGCATCTCCTATAAAGCAAGTCTACAAGCCAAAGCAGAGGGAGGAGGTGCATAAGATGGATATTGACCCAGAGAGGACTACAAATCAAGATGTTATTCAGATTGGGTTGATGAATGTTCCCCTTGGAGACGGTGGCAAAGGACCGATTGTCATAGACAATAAGGTTGAGACACCTATTCAGAAGGGATCTGTTTCTGATAATGATCATGAGGCCAGTGGAAGTAGTTCTAAGTCCAAGTACATTTTGCCAAGATGGTGTCCTTCCGGTTTATCTCGTACTCAAAGGAGGAAGCTTCAGCGCTTGAGGTTTCGGGAGATGAAGGAGAAAGAGCTAGAGAAGCAGAGAGACGAAGCATTCAACAAGTACAGGCCTATGATTCCACAAGGGAAAGAGTGGAGAGCCAAGACCAGCTCCCAGACAGAACCGGTCAGACCGGTTGGGGAGTCGGTCAGACCGGTTGAACCGGTCAGACCGGTTGCCGAAAGCGGTCAGACCGCTTTGCCCGATGCGCCGCCTGGTTTTTCTTCTCCTACTCCTTTGGTTTGTGATGGCAAGTTATCATCGGTATCTACTTCGGAGGACGATGAAGAGCTTGTTGATTATGGTTCTTCTCCTGAGCGTATGAATTTTGAGCTTAATGTAATTCATATGTCTATGGATGGTTATGTGTTATCAGAGGAAAGCATCGCTCATCTTGATTTTGGGCCAAAGGAAGCTATTTTCCAGAAGCCTAAAGCTACTGAAAGTCATCTGAAGGCTTTGTACATGAAGGGTCATATCAATGGAAAGCATATCTCTCGCATGCTAGTGGATGGAGGGGCGATAGTTAATTTGATGCCGTATTCTCTGTTCAAAAAGCTGGGAGGTTCAGATGAGGAATTGATCAAGACTAATATGACCATCAGCGGCGTTGGAGGAGGTGAACCTATGGGCGCCAAGGGAGTTGCTTCTATGGAGCTCACTATTGGAAGCAAGACTTTGGCTACTGCATTCTTCGTCGCTGAGACACAAGGTAACTACAGTTTAATCCTTGGTCGTGATTGGATTCATGCAAACCAGTGTGTGCCTTCTACTTTGCATCAATTTTTAATTCAATGGATAGATGATGAAGTAGAGGTCGTTCATGGAGATACGTCGGCTTGTGTTGCAGTGGCCGATAGTTCTACTGTGGATGGTCATGAGAATCTTAAGTGCTTATCTGGTTTAGATTTATATGATTGCGAGATCATTGGTTGCACCAAGGATGGCTTTGCTACTGCTGTTATGAGGCCGATCGGAGATCTGGCTATACCATCTCTTATGATTTGATGGATCCGAATCTAGAGTGGTTACAGCAGAGGCGTGAGCACTATCGGGCGCATAAGAACGATATGTGTGAGGCCATTGAAGATTTTGATGATTTAAGCAAGTTAGGACAAGGGTTTACGTCGGCTGATCCTCTAGAGGAGGTAGATATTGGTGATGGTACTATACCTAGGCCGACATTTGTAAACAAGAATCTTGATCCTTTGTTTAAATCCGAGTTAATAAAGTTATTAAAGGAGTATGTTGATTGTTTTGCATGGAGCTACAATGAAATGCCTGGTTTAAGTCGTGATTTAGTTGAACATCGTTTACCCATTAAACCTGGTTTTAGGCCTTTTAAACAATCTCGCAGAAACTTTAATCCTGATATTTATGACCGGGTGAAAGAAGAAATCAATCGATTGCTAGATGCTAAATTTATTAGGCCTTGTCGATATGCTAATTGGATCTCTAATATTGTGCCTGTTGAAAAGAAAGGAACAAAAAAGCTTCGTGTTTGCATTGATTTTAGAGATCTCAATAGAGCTACTCCTAAAGATGAATATCCTATGCCTATAGCCGATTTTCTTGTTAATGCTGCATCTGGACATAGAATTCTTAGCTTTCTTGATGGTAATGCTGGTTATAATCAAATATTTATGGCCGAAGAGGATATAGCCAAAACGGCCTTTTTATGTCCGGGTTTTGTTGGTCTATTTGAGTGGGTAGTGATGACTTTTGGTTTGAAGAATGCTGGTGCTACATATCAAGGGGCTATGAATTTGATTTTTCATAACTTGCTTGGCATTATAGTAGAGGTTTATATCGATGATATTGTTGTCAAATCGGCTGGAGTGGATTCTCATTTGGCTGATTTAAGGCTTGCATTTGAAAGAATGCGTCGGTATAAATTGAAGATGAATCCACTCAAGTGTGCTTTTGGTGTATCGGCTGGAAAGTTCTTGGGGTTTATTGTGCATGAAAAGGGCATAGAGATAGATCCTACAAAGATTGAAGCTATTAACAATGTGAAGGCTCCTACTTGCAAGAAAGGTTTGCAAAAGTTTTTGGGCAAAGTAAATTACTTGAGGAGATTCATTTGTAATTTGTCCGGGAAGGTGAATACCTTTACTTCTTTACTTCGGTTGAAGAATGACATTGATTTTACTTGGGGGGAAAAACAACAAGAGGCATTTGATGAGATCAAGCAATATTTATCTTCGCCACCCGTCCTTCAAGCGCCCAAGAGTGGGGTTCCATTCAAGTTGTATGTGGCGGCTGAGAAAGATGTCATTGGGGGAGTTTTGACTCAAGAAACCGAAGGAAAGGAACATGTGGTTGCATATGAGAGTAGAAGATTATTGGATGCCGAAACAAGGTACACCTTTATCGAAAAACTATGTTTATCATTATATCATATTTGTACCAAGTTGAGGCATTATCTTTTACCAAGTACTTGTGTAGTAGCATGTCAAACCGACATAATCAAATACATGTTGCACAAACCAATTTTAAGTGGTAGAGTCAGCAAATGGGCTTATGCTTTAGTTGAATATGATTTGCATTGTGAGCCATTAACTTCAATGAAAGGTCAAATAGTAGCCGATTTTATTGTTGAATATAGAGTAGATAAGCAACTTGATTTAAGTGTCGGTTATGTTATTTTTACTCCATGGAAGTTACATTTTGATGGATCGGTTTGCAAAAGTGGTTGTGGTATTGGAATTGTTATTACTTCTCTACATGGGGCTGTTTTTGAAGCACTTAACCGATTAGATCATGAATGTACTAATAACCAAGTCGAGTATGAGGCTCTTCTATTCGGATTGGAAATTTTGCATGACATGGGAGTAAAGCATGTAGAAGCTTACGGTGATTCTTTACTGGTGGTACAGCAAGTTTCTAAGGTATGTCAATGCTTAGATGGATTTTTGAATGCCTATCTTGATAGATGCTTCGATATTATATCTTGCTTAAATGAGTTTGTAATTCGTCATGTACCACGAGAAAGAAATCCAAAGGCGAATGCTCTGGCTCAACAAGCATCTGGTTATAATGTTCAGAAAAGAAATTTTCAAGAACGAAGACCGATGTTTTTAGAAGCCGAGTGTTCTATTCTGGAGGAACCGGTCGCACCGCTTCCTCAGACCGGTCTGACCGGTTTTTCCGGTCTGACCGCTTCGGAGAACCGGTCTGACCGGTATCCCGAGACTGGGTCTATTTCGGCCGCTGTTTTTAATAGAGACGAAGTAGATGATTGGAGGAGGCCTTTGGTGGATTATTTGCAAAATCCTAGCAATTCAGTTGACAGAAAAATCCGATGGTGGGCTCTTAAATTTATTCTTGATGGTGATGAATTATATCGTCGGACTATTGATGGTTTGCTTCTAAAATGTTTGGGTCCTGACCAAGCTAGGTTGGCTATGGCAGAGGTTCATGAAGGAATTTGTGGTACTCATCAATCGGCCCCCAAGATGAAGTGGCTCCTTAGGCGAGCTTGTTTTTATTGGCACAATATGATAGCCGATTGTTTTAAATACTACAAAGGATGTGAGGAGTGTCAGAAACATGGGGATATTCAGTTGGTACCTGCGGCATTAATGCATCCAATTATTAAGCCTTGGCCTTTCCGAGGATGGGGTTTAGATTTTGTTGGTAAAATTCATCCTCCTTCGACGAAGGGTCATTGTTTCGTGATTGTGGCGACTGATTATTTTACCAAGTGGACGGAAGCAACTCCTTTGAAGAATATGACACATAGAGAGGTGATTGAGTTTATTAGAGAACATATTATACATAGGTTTGGTATTCCACAAACTTTAACTATGGATCAAGGGACTTCATTCATATCCAAAGAGGTGCGTGAATTTGTCAATTCCTATGGTATTAAACTTCTCAATTCATCTCCATATTATGCTCAAGCCAATGGTCAAGCTGAATCTAGCAACAAGACCTTGATAAAGCTCATCAAGAAGAAGGTAGAAGATCATCCTAAAAGATGGCATGAGGTATTATTTGAAGCTTTATGGGCTCATCGTATTTCTAGACATAGTGCTACTAAAGTTACTCCGTTTGAGCTTGTGTATGGTCAAGAAGCCGTTTTGCCTGTGGAGGTGAATCTTGGCGCATATAGACTTGCAAAGCAAAATAATCTTGATATTGATACATACTATGCTTTGATGATGGATAATATTGATGAAGTGACCGACAAGCGTTTGGAAGCTTTAGAAGAGAATGAAAAGGATAAGAGGCGAGTGGCGAGAGCATACAACAAGAAAGTAAAATTCAAATCTTTTCAGGTAGGTGATTTGGTTTGGAAAACGATTTTGCCCATTGAATTGAAAAGCAACAAGTTTGGCAAGTGGTCTCCAAGTTGGGAAGGTCCTTTCAAGATTGTAAAGGTTTGTTCAGGAAATTCCTATATGGTAGAGACCTTGCAAGGACAGCAGTTGCCTAGAGCTCTCAATGGGAGATACTTGAAGAAATTCTATCCAAGTGTTTGGCAAAGTGCTTGATAGGATATGGTCGATTTATGGTTGAAAATCGCCCTTAGGATAAAATGGCCGGTGGATTCTGTAACATTGACCTTAGCATATTTTCTAGTGCATAAAAATTTACTAGAAAACAGGGGGGCATATGTTCGCACCCAAAATTGGCAGTTGCCCATCAGGCCGAGTGCAACCGGTCAGACCGGTTCTAGGAAGCGGTCCGACCGGTTTCCATGTAGCCGATCTGGCAACAGCCAAACCGGTCTGACCGGTTTGCCAAAGCGGTCTGACCGGTTTTACTCCGAGTTGGAGTAGAATTAGGAGTCCTAGTCGTTTCCAAATTGTAATGGAATTCCTTGCGGGGCAAGACCTCCCCACCCTATAAATATAAAGGGCTGTGGCCGATTGAGAGCTATCATCCAATCGATCAAATATTATTTTTCTACTTTTTATCTCCAAACCCTAGCTTTTTCCAACCCCTTTGCTTTCCTTGTTTGTCTCGACGGCGTTCAAGGAGGTTCTGAGTGGCCTGACCGATCTCAGAGCAACCCTAGACGCGCCATCTCCGACGGGGTCCCTCCCGAGGTGGTGATTCTAGGTTTTCACCGAAGCCCTAGCGAAACCGGTCTGACTGGATTTCCAAACCGGTCTGACCGGTTTGGACTGAGGCTGCGGCAAGTGCAAGTTTCTGGTGCTGCGCGATCCGGCGCTCGTGTGTGTTGACCAGAAAAGCGTCGACACCAAGTAATCCGAGATCGACCAACGTTCAATATCCCTCGACTTGAGCAAGGTTAATTAAGGTTAAGTTGTCCAATTCTCTATTCCAAAATCAATTTGTGGTGCCCTGCCCACGCCATTCACGTCAGTGACGAACTGGACCGAGGCCATCTCGAGCAGCACGAACTGCAAAGCGGAATCGGCCCGGCCCGGCCCAAGAAAAAACACCTTCTTCTTTCTAGGATGGATCGGAATTCTACAGAGAATTCATCGGTCAGTCCTTGTTGTTAGTTCTGGAAGCGTGCCAGGACGGCGTCCCAGTCGCCGGTCGCCGCCGTGTACGCGTCCAGGAACTCCTGGTGCGTGAACGGCCTGTACAGGGGGGCCTCGCCGCCGGTGACCGCCGCGACGGCGCAGCCCATCGCCGGCATCACGAACGTCGCCAGCGACGTGCGCGCGGCGCTCGCGTTGGTCACCACGCGGTGCTCGCCGGCCCTCAGCAAGCCGTTGCTCACCACCTCCATCTGGTGCCCCAGGTTCACGACCAGCGCGCCCGGCACCGGCTCCACGTCCACCCACCCGCCGGCGCCGCCGGCGCGCCTGCAGGCCGGGGACGCCGTTGTCGGCGAGGACGGTGACGACGTTGGGGTCGCAGTGCGGCGCCAGGCCCAGCGTCAGGCTCGGCTCCGGGCACGCCACGTAGTGGTTCACGTTCATGATCACCGCGCCGCCGGTGAGCTCCCCGTCGAAGTGGCCCTCGTCCACACCCAGCCCCGCCGCCGTCAGCCGCAGCACCCGCAGCGCCACCGCCCTCACCGCCGTCGTGTACGCCTCCAGCGCCGCGCTGCATTCCTTACCTTAGCCGCGATAATATAATTTTGCACGACGAATTCAGGATTAGCATCTCAACTGCGAAATTATTAGTTACCTGAGGCTGGCTGGTTTTTGAGGCCATTGCGACCTGAACTGCTCGAACGGGTAGCAGCCAAGCTTGAGGCAGTCCCTCCAGTAGAGAAGCTTCTTCTCATGGTCGTTGCCGAGACTCGTGTGGAACCGTGGAAGCTTCTTGCTGTCAGTGGAGTAGAGCGCCATCTTCTCCTCCGCGGGGAGCTTGAAGAACTCCTCGGCGCTGCTCATCATCTCACCAATCACCTGCTCCGGAACGCCATGGTTGACCACCTGCATGCATGTCACAGGACTCACAGCTAGCGTGATGCTTTCACGACAGTCTGGAAAAAGTCAGAAACTGAAATGATAGTATTTTCCATGGATTTTTTTTTGGGGGGGGGGGGGGGGGTGGGGGGTCAGTTCATAGATAGGTGATCAGGAGGACACGACCGACGGGTTCTACTGCAATCTGACACAACAGATTGTTAGGTAAATGTCGCATCGCACCTTTCCAGACAGTCAGTGTTTCTAGGACTGACAGGCAACTGAAGAAAATTCAGACGCAAATTCACCTGAAAGATACCCAACTCTCTCCCCGCGTCCATGATCTGCTTCACAATCCTGTCAGGCTCATCGTTGCCGAGGTCAACTACAGGCACCGCGGCTGCAGAAGACGGCGGCGAGCTCCCGGGTCTCATGTCCGCCGGGAACACGTAGGATTCAGGCACTGATTGGTAGGCAGCGCCATTGGAGAGAGGCTCTGCCATCAGACACAAGTCGCTGGCCTGGATGTGTGCCTCTACGTTTCTGCGCCTTTCCTTTATATGCAATGCAACGATCGATGAACGTACAGAAGCATCTTGGGATTCAGGGTTCTGGCCACAGCTGGGAACGTACCATTTGTCGTCGCATGGATACAGATATACAGTACAATACATGAGACTACTCTGTCAGCACAAGTTGACTTTTGTTAAGAAAAATAATTACTCTACTTGTTTATTTGGCCGGCTTGATGGTATTGCAAGCAAAACAAGTAGTACGGGACGGTTTATCAAAAAAAAGTAGTACGGGAATGCTGATTTGTGATTTGTTTTAGACTTTTCATATTCTTTCAAAAGAAAAAAAATCTTTTTCATCAGAAAAAAATCTTTTCCTTGAACTAACACTGAATTTGTTCTAGACTTTTTCATATTCTCCAAAATAAAAATAAATCCTTTTAATTTCAGCCTGCTGCTGGAACCAAAAAAAATTCGTCAATTGTAGGGTTGTATTCTCGAATAGAATAAGAAAAATAAAACGCACCGGAGTATCTCTTTGTTTCAACAAACACTGAATTTCGATACATTTAAATAAGTTCATGTGCGGAGTAATTTATGTGTGCGATTAGTCCCTGCCACGATCATGTCTTTTTGGTAATATTCTGCGAGGAAAACAACCGAAAAGAATAAGGTCTAAGAATCCTAAGAGCATCACGGCAAATCATATATATGCGTAATGCACGTTGGTGGTGACCAACAAGGTGCCAGATTGCCCCCGTATCCATTCTGTTTGCCACAACAAAGCAGCAAATGGAAATTGTGCATCTGGGAGGCACGCAGAGATCCTGCTGGAAAAATGCATAAGCACAAACTCTAGCCTCTTCGTGACTAGATTCCCCAAAAAAAAGTCTCTTCGTGAATAGCTTAGCTACCTGTGCGGATGCCTACATTTTTCAAATTTTGAGATAAAGAGTGAAATGGCAGCTTTCCAGATGCTCTTGCCGCCAATTTTTCATGCATGACAGAAGGCGTGAATAGCATGATGACAGAATGAAACGTATGCATATCTCCTGAAATATTTTCCAAAGGGACTTGGGATATGTTAATAAATTGTGCACTGGTACATCTCGTAGATTTCACCTTGATTCCAAGCAAAGACAGATTTTTTGTGGATAATAAGCAAAGAGAGATGACAGATAGTCTGACTGAAACGGCGTCAGTTCGGCGATTGTTCTAGCAGAGATAGACATATCTGACCGACGCCGAACTGCCGAAGATCTCACAAAACTCAAGCACTGGCAAACTTGCAGTGAGATTTTTTATACATGTAGAAAAATACCTCTGTGGTCACAAGTGACCGATGATTAGTAGGTCTGCTTTGGAAGAAGTTTCCATGGCATGGATCCTCGAGTGCAAAGATTCCAAATGCAGGATGACAAAAAGAAAAACATGCAGATGTGAAACCACTCATCAGTCATCACCATCCAGTTTGTTTTGTCCAGAGCATGTCATGATCACACATGATAACACACCTACCTCCCATCCAGAAAACGAGAGATAATAGAGAAAAAAGAGAGAAGGGAACCAAAATCCCATGGAGGAAACATACATACTCCAGCAGGCTTGGATCATTGAAGGGTAGTTCGCTACAACAACTACTGATGCAAATGCAATGCAAATACGCAATCATGTAGAAATAGACTACTCTGAACAATACGTACACTCACTACCTTTCCGCTAGTGGGAGTGGTTGTAAAATGCCTGTCCCTGTTCAAGGCCACGAAACAATGCAAGTTTTCCCTGTGATGCGTCACTTGCTAAATCTAGAAGTGATGAAATGGAGTTTTGGATACATGTGCTGTGGCCAAAGGTCCCCTTTTTTTTTGCATGAAAAGGATCATTTTCCTCCTTTTCACTGCCCGGAACTAGCTTGAAGTTATTTGTGTGTAAATTGGTGTAAAATTGGCTAGAAAGCTGGAAACAATCGAATTGAAAAGCTTCCAAGGAAAGAAGCGACCACGGACCACAGTTATGGACTAGCGTGTCCTGGAATAGTTTAAGAGTCGACACCACCGTGACGACTCAAAAATATAGATTAAATAGCTACACACAGTACACGTGTCATTTTGCGCGTATGAATTTTTTCCGATCTATACCGCAATTAAATGGCTTCTATCAAACCAACTCATGTGTTTGCAACCAACTATTGTTTCTGTTTTTCAGATGCTGATGACTAACAGTTGTGATACTCACAAAGAAAAAAAAATGAAAAAAAACTATTCCATGACTCTGTGAAATAAGTCTCTCCAAGCCATAAATTCTTGTATCCATTTTTCTACAAACATCAGTATTGGCAGTGACTGACTCATCTGAGTAATGGCTTGTCTTCCTCCATCCGAAGGACACTAGTGGTATACTGGTATGCAGAGGACCAAAATCAGGCAGACCCAAACAACGAACTGTCAGATGAAAAGGAGATGTGGGGGAGGACTGGGGGAAAGAAAAGGCAATCATCCAATAATGTTCCTGTAATCTCCAACCAAGGACCCAAACATGAAAGATCAAGTAACTGAAGGACTTAACCATAAAATGGATTTCCTTGCTTTTATTCCAAAGTCCAATACAAGTCTTTGGGGAATTGGCACAAGGGGGGAGAGAGACAAGCACACAGGGTTAGAGAGAGAAAGAGAGATACCCATTACCAATGCCAAGAACAAGAAATCAGAGAGGACAGACGCGAATCCAATCCGAATCCCCTCCAAAAACCCACCAAACAGCCTCCCCCATCTCCAAGAACAAGAGCAAGAGAGCATCCTAGGAAAAAAAGAAGACCAGAAAGACCAAGAAAAAGGTACTTGCATCTTTGTGCCCCAGATACACCGATCACAAAACTGAATCCCTCCTCTCCCAATCCATCCAGCGAGCAGAGAAAACAAGATTTCTTCGATCTATACTTGAGTTTTTCTTGTAAAGGTTTCGTTTTTCTTTGACTGTTACACGTCTTGAGTTGTTGAGAAGTTTCGAGAAGAGTGGTAGAGAGCTTGGAGAAGGGAGGAGATGGATCCGGCCTTGCTGGACGACGTCATACGGCGGCTGCTGGAGGTGAAGAATCTGAAGCCGGGGAAGAACGCGCAGCTGTCAGAGTCGGAGATTAAGCAGCTCTGTGCTGCCGCCAAGGAGATCTTCCTGCAGCAGCCTAACCTTCTGGAGCTAGAAGCCCCCATCAAAATCTGCGGTAATTTCCCTTTCCCTGTGTCGCCTTAGCAATTTGTCCATGTCGGTAGCACCCGAGATGTCATCTTGGGGATTGGTTTGGCTGGTCAACGGGGTATCACGCTATTTGGTCTTGTTCCTTTTTGGGTCTTGACGGTGTACTAAACCCGATCTTCTAGTTAAAAGTATCCATTTCCAATCCTGCTTAGTTTTTTCATGGCTTAAAGAATCGATTGAGGACCGGAGTTGAGGTGTATATATGCTGGCACCCTGTAACTGTTCGTAGTGATTAGGCATACTTGTAATAGAAACTCTCTGATCGTATTTGCTGAAAGAAGCTACTACTTCTTTTACCATTGGTTTGATGGTCCTATAGATTTTGCATGTATCTTCAACTAGTGACACAGAATCTTGTGGTGAATCATTGTGGAGTTTGTATGATGGAATGCTAAATCCTATACCACATTTCAGATGTTCCAAAAATGCCGCATATCCTCAATCTTTCAGGGGGCATTTGTTAATTGTAGAAGGATTCTAAAGCTTTACATGGTCTAATCTGCTCAGGGTATTGTCGCGTGGAACTTTTTGAAGAGAAAAACATAGATGTCAGCCATGTGGACATGCAAGAAATTAAAGCAGTGCGCTTAAAAGAAACTTCACTGAAACAAACTATTTGTAAACTGGATAACTATCATTGTTATTGTTTTGCACGGAAATCTTAGTGTCTAGTAGTTCATTTGTACTGTTGACAATATTGCATGGTAAGATAAACCACTGACAGTGATAGTTAATATGGTAATATAAACCACTGACAATTAACATGTGTTTGATCACTGATATTGTAGTGATTATGTTGATTTGAGTATAAGTTAGCTCAAATGCCTTTAAAAAAGCTTCATAGCAATTGTTGATCTTGTATATTTTCTCCTGATCAGGTGATGTCCATGGCCAGTATTCTGATCTACTTAGGCTATTTGATTATGGTGGCTATCCGCCTCAATCTAACTACCTTTTCTTGGGTGATTATGTGGACCGCGGAAAGCAAAGCCTGGAAACTATATGTCTTCTTTTGGCTTACAAGGTCAAATACCCAGAGAACTTTTTTCTTCTAAGGGGCAACCATGAATGTGCATCAGTAAATCGCATCTATGGTTTTTATGATGAGTGCAAGCGCAGATTCAGTGTGAAACTCTGGAAAACGTTTACAGACTGTTTTAACTGCTTACCAGTGTCAGCACTGATAGATGAGAAGATTCTCTGTATGCATGGTGGTCTTTCCCCGGAGCTGAACAAGCTGGATCAAATACTGAACCTGAATCGCCCCACTGACGTGCCTGATACTGGATTGCTGTGTGATCTTCTGTGGTCAGATCCTTCAAATGAAGCGCAAGGCTGGGCCATGAATGATCGAGGTGTTTCATATACATTTGGGCCTGATAAAGTCGCTGAATTCCTTGAGAAGCATGATTTGGACCTCATCTGCAGAGCTCATCAGGTGTGCTGTACTCTGAAAGAATGTGGCCTACTTATTCCCTTATCAAGCAAATTGATCCTTTACTTATGCTTACCTTGTCAAAATTCAGGTTGTTGAAGATGGATATGAGTTTTTTGCTAACCGCCAACTGGTAACTATTTTCTCGGCCCCTAACTACTGTGGAGAATTCGATAATGCTGGTGCCATGATGAGCGTAGATGAGACATTGATGTGCTCCTTCCAAATACTGAAGCCTTCAAGGAAGATGATGGGTGGTTCAACTAATAACAAATCTGGCTTCAAGGTATGCATATTAACATGAAAATCGATTTTAATTACCTTCTGCTAAGCACACTATCGTTACCCTATGGAATCGTTTGGTCATTTTCTTTACGGATCATGGTTGTCTAAAACATTATGAACTCATTTTGTGGCATGCTAGTGTGACCTTTCACTACAAAATACTGTAGCCATTTAAATTTTGACTGATTATTCAAAGCATTTCTTAGACTGAGCATCAAACCATTCACCAACTCAAGCAACTGACGAGTTATCTTTCTTTCAGTATGTGTATGCAATTGTATCATTGCTAGTGTTCAGTACTGCTATTTCTTGTTTCATTTTTTATGTGTCTATATGACTATATACAAGTTGTCTTGTCTATATGACTATATGCAAATCCGTAATGGCACTTACTAGTTGTCTTGACTCTTGACTAGATGCTATGGTGATTTATAGATATTAGTTAAAACGATCTCTTCCAGCTATCTATTATATCAATAGACGGCTGCAATTCCTTGTTAGTATCTTGGCATAGGTTTATTGGCCTGTACTATTGGAATTGATCTGTGCATGTTTGCTTTGGCACGTATTTTTCTGGTCATGCAAAAATATATGCCTAGTTGCATGGTCTATCAGTCATCAGATTGCTCTAGAATATATATGGGCAGGTTTCTCCCACCAGTGTCATTTCTAGTTTTATCTTTTGTGCTGTGGAAGTGCATATCACTATCACTGAAGGGAATAGTTGGTTTTGATAGTGACCTTTCCTATAGTTCAACTTATACCAAAGCATACGTAACCTATGGAACCTGTATTTCAAGTTGACCTATCTTGTTTTGTTCCCCACTGAGTATGGCATCATAAGAATATGACAGATGGTTAGGTGATAGAGAGGTCTTATTGCTAACCCTACACCAGATATGAGGATGTAAGGGAATAGTGTTATAATCCTTGAATGGTTGAACGAACCTTCCAGACACATTGGGATTGGGTCTTCATATTAGCTCAAGTAAAAACGAGGAAGACACCTAGCTCTGGCCCTCTGCTATACCAAGGCAATATATGCTTAATTGAGATGGTTAGCTTGGAATTGAAACCTTGTCAGTCACTTGGGAAAAGAATCATTCAAAATTATCTAGACACTTGGGCTAACTTTGTGATGATATATAGGTGAGGTCGCTGTGCAACTAAATTCCATCGTTTTCTCTTATTTGACAGTCATTGAGAGGATGGTGACAATGGCCTGATGGTGTGCAAGCAGCGATTAAAGGAGTTGCATCATACAGTGGCTGCAATTAGTAGGCATTTTCGCGGAAACCTCAGGGGCCTGAAAGGGCAAAGCAGATATGTGCAGCTCTCCTCGCCAAGGAACTGTACATCTTCCATGTTGGATTAACACTCTTGTAATGTATCGTTGGTTTTTACTGTGCGGATAGATCTCCTATGGTATGAGAGAGGATGTGAATGAAGACGGTTGTTTCCTTTGCGTCCTAAATTGGAAAGATTCAGGCAGGCACACTACGCCAATAAAATTGCTTGAGCCTTTTGGGTGCCTTTGCACTGAATTCCCATCCACTGGGCATGGGGGACGATCACAGTAGTCGGCACCATTTCATTCAGATTTCTGAATCTACTCTTCGGAAGTTATTGATTTCTCTCTTCTCGTTTTGCTGGTCGAGCTGTTTGATTTTGGTTCTGCATGATTTGAGCCTCTGTCAGGAATGTGCAAAGGTCATCCATGATGCGATGCAGCATATTCAACAGACTTCTCTTTTTTGTGTGTGGTTCTGTGGTGTTCTGAATATATATCTAGCGCCGTAAGCTGTCAGCAAAGGAATTAACGACATCGCAGAACATGCCTTTTTATTTACAGGATAAGATTACTAGTATCTTTCCAGGAGAAGCTCTGTGCTGTTAATATTCTTTCAAAGATTTTTGAACAAGCTGGTAGCCTAGCTACTAGCAGAATTCGATTTTTCCTTTCTTCCTTTCTGAAGCATTGGAATCCGATTCTCTTGTGTCAAAAAGGGTCGCGTCCGTGTTTCAACATCTGCAATGTATAAAAGCAGGGACGTGGCTGCGCTGGGACAGCAACAAGAAGCAACAGCATCCGATCCCCTTCCCCGTCGTCTACGCCATGCCGCCGCCCTCACTCGGCGACCTGATCTGATCCCATGGATGCTGACGCTGCCTGGATATGAGTTTCTCTCCGTTGAATTGACCATCAGACACGTCCACATCAAATGGAAGAAATAATTTACAAAAGCCAGCAAATTTTCCGCCACAGTCGGCAGGAAGAGATGCCGAGACCAATTGATCCATGGTTCCATGCACACACACAGCATTGGCAAAGTTCTACCTTCTCCTGGAGGGATTTGGATTTCTTCCACCGGTTAAACGAGTGTACATCTGCCTAATCATAGCCTGCCTAATCATAGCAGGAGATTTTTCCTAGCCAAAGCTGAACTTCTGTACACGTACTGCTACTGGTACATGAAACTGCTGTACTGTATGTCAACCCTGTTTACATCAACAATAAGAACAAGAGTAAAAGAATAAAGTACTACTATAATCTATGCAAATCCTCCCGAATTAACAATCAATCAATCAATTCAGGACACCTCTATACTGTTATCAGCATTTCAAACTCTAGCACTCGCTAAGCGTCGGTAGCATGATCAATCAGATCAGCAACTCTTTTTGCCATCGCCGGCGTGGAGTAGAGTGGAGCAGCAATGGCGCCACACCGGAGTCAATCTCACCTACCTGGGGGCGATGGAGACGGAGATGTCGGTGGGCATTCTGAACTTGGCAGCCCAGTCCTGCGCCTCCAGGAAGAGCTTGGAGACCTTGGCGGCCACCCACGACATGTCCGGCCGCGCCAGCGGGTCCTTGGCCACGCACCGCAGCGCCAGCGCCGTCAGCGCCTCCGCCGCCTCCACCGGGAACGAGTCCTTGAGCCTCCGGTCCACCCACCGCCGCATCCCCTCCCCGCCGCCGCCGCCCGCCGCCGCCACGGCCTCCGCCGTCTCGATCAGCGACGTCCTCTCGTACTCGCCCGTTCCCCGGTTCACCATCTCGTACCGCACCGGCTCCTGCCCGGACACCAGCTCCAGCAGCACCACGCCCAGCGCGAACACGTCGGAGCGCCGCGACGGCGGGCCCCCCGCCACCAGCTCCGGCGCCATGTACCCGCGCGTGCCCTCGATCCGCCTCCCCCGGCTGCTGCTCCGGCGGTGGCCCCCGGAGCCTGACTCCTCCTCCCCGCCGTCGCCTCTCTGCTCGACGACCGGGAGCTCGCCGGCGAGGTCGGCGGCGCCGAAATGGGCGATCTTGGCGCGGGGGAGGGGCCCGTCGCCGCAGACGAGGACGGAGGACGCGGAGAGGCGGTTGTGGATGGTGTCGGCCTGGAGGTGGACGTAGTGGAGCGCGTCGCAGACGTCGGCGGCGAGCTGGAGGCGCGAGTGCCAGGTGGCGAGCGGGGTGAAGGCCGGGTTCTTGGGGTTGCGGAGGAGCGCCGACAGCGGCGCGGCGCCGGGGACGAGCTCGTAGGCGAGGAAGAGCGTGGTGCGGTCGGGCGACGCGGCGGCGCCCAGGAGGCGCGCGATGGCGGCGTGGTGGCAGTGGCCCAGGACGGCGAGGCGCGCGGCGACCTCGCGCGCGTCGCGGCGGAGCGGGCGGCGGAAGACGGCGGCCGGGTGGCCCCGGAGGGAGCAGCGGAAGGAGTTGGACGAGGAGGAGGAGGAGGGCGCGAGGCGGTGCGAGGAGGAGAAGTTGGCGGTGGCGGAGGCGAGGTCCTGGAAGGTGAAGAGGAGGGGCAGCTCCGGGAGGGAGTCGCGGAGCGCGGCGAGGGAGGTGGCGGAGGAGGAGGCGGTGGTGGAGGAGGAGGTGGAGTAGGAGTAGAGGGCGGGGTAGGAGCCGGTGGTGCGCGGCGAGCGGTGGTTCCGCGGGGTGGAGGCGGCGGCGGCGGCGGCCATGGCGGAGGAGGAGGAGGGGGTAGTGGTGGCGATGGCGCTCTTGGATTTGCACATCCGATTCGCCTTGGGCTTGGGGCCGACCATGGGGAGCGCCCGCCCGATCGACGCAACCACCAACCACCTCTCTCGCTCGCGCTCTGAATCTGATGATGCTGTGTCGATGTCGCGAATCGCGGGGCGTGATGATAAAGCTTGCTCCTTTTTTTCCTCGTCCTCTCTGCAACTGCAGTGGAGCGGATGGAGAAGAAGGGGGATCGAACGGGGAAGGGAGAAACAGAGGCAGGCTTGGCTGGCTTTCCTGGTCAAAGGCAGGTCAAACACCCCACTCCTCAAGCTAATGCTGACTACTACTTGATTAAGCGCCTCGTCACGCACACGATTTTTTTCAGAATTTTCTTTTGGAACTGGAAGTTTTTTTTTCTCTTTCATTCTTGCAAAATGCAGGTGGAAAGACACTTGAATTATCTGGAGCTTGCGCGAATCTGAACATTACACGGTTTTCATTAACAATAGATTATCCATCATTACGTGCTAGGTACTAATCTACTACTTGCGCTGGCATAAGATTGTGCAGCCGACTTATTTTTCAAAAAAAGATTGTGCAGGCAACTAGGTGAAGCCATGGGAACTGACGAGATGCCGGTGATTTCCCATGCCTTTGTTGCTTTCGTCCCCTTGATGGATCGATAATTCAGGTCATCAACATCAGAGGCATGCAAACTCTTTTTCTTTGCATGGGGACATCATCCTTTTACATGTACGTCATGGTGCTCGTGTGCAAGGCGAAAGTTTTTTTTTTAGCTTAGTATCAGTTTATTTGGATCTGTTGGTGCAAATATCTAGCTGGTCTCCTGTTGCCTATATTAATAAGAGAACAAATTGTGTGGTTAAGCGTGAGAGCGACGTGACTGCGACATGTCCGTCCAATGGCATATGTATGTATCCGCTACGAATTGCAAATTGGCCACCATTGCTGACAAAAGCTGATAAAATAGTGTATACGAATCTGGTATGTATCCAATACCATATGTATCCAGAACGTACTCCATCGTGTATTGTTTTTTTTTCGAACAATTGGCAGGAGCACTGCCTACTCATTTAAGAAGAAGGAGAATGCGAGTTTTAAAACAGTTGTTATTACATAATAGGACTCAAGATAGGGCCTAACATAATAGGACTCTCCCTGCCCACAGGCAGTAACACGCAGCGACAACTCTTCCTTGATCAGAGACAGAATCGCAGGAGGTGAGGCGGTTACCCCATCGAAGATTCTGCGGTTGCGTTCCTTCCATAGATTCCAAGCCGTGTAGAGCATCACCGCCGCCTTCTTGCGCCTGAGGGTCTTGTTTAGGCCATGAAAGGCTTCATTCCACCATGCTTCTACAGAAATATCCCTTGGCGGCACTTGGACAAGATTGCCAGTGGCTCTTTTTTTAGATAATGGATTGAAAATCCGGCCTTGATCAAAAGGCTACGGCCAAAGTTTACAAACTAGCAGCACATCCGTCTGCTCTCACACAATGTTTGAAAGAAATAGAACACCATGACGAACGATGAGAGAATTATAAAGCAATCCTATTGCTAAATCTCCATCCATGGTGAGCGAAGATCTGCATTGCCAAAGCCTCCAACGCCTGACATGCCTCCTTTATTGCATCTCTATCTTGATCATGCTTTTGTAACTGCGCCCAAAGCCGGAGCCAATATGTTCCCCTGAAGAGTACATGCAAATAAGTTTTTATCGGGGATTTGTTAAAAACCATGTCATTCCTACTGAACCATAATGCCCAACACAGAGCCGAGGCACCGACTAGCAGCTGATTTCTTAACCTACCCCCTACCCCACCGAGCCAGCCATGAAACATATTATGAACAATAATGGGTGGTCGAAGGTTAAAAGCAATCCGCACTGTTCTCCATAGAAATCGTGCCATATGACAGTCAAAAAAGAGATGCTGAATAGTTTCCTCTCTGGAACAGAAAGAACACAATTTACTTCTGTTCCAATTCCTTTTTGTCAAATTATCCTTTGTAAGAGTGACTCCTTTTCTGAGGTACCACATAAAAACTTTAATCTTCAACGGTACTTTCATTTTCCAAATAGTATTATTCCTTTGAACATTATCATTAGTAACCAAAGCCATATACATAGATTTAACTGTGAACAAACCAGATTGGGTGAGATTCCAACTGAAGCTATCCGCCTGTTCGTTCAGATTAATATGAGAGATACTGTAAACCAGATTATGCCACAAATTTAAATCATGTCCTACAAACGTTCTTCGAAAAGACACATTTAGAGGAATTCTGGAAAAAACTGTAGCCATTGTGTCATGTTTCCTTCTAGCAATATTATAAAGAGAAGGAAATTGTTGTCTGAGCGTATAATTACCTGACCATTTGTCCTCCCAAAACATGATTTGTTTACCATCATTTAAATGGAAAGTACCGAAACTGCTAAAGGTTTGCTTAATTTTCATCAGACCCGCCCAAAAATGAGAATCTCCTGGTTTTCTCTCAACCTGTGTAATAGGTTTGGATCTTAAATATTTGTTCTTTAACACCTGTTGCCACAACCCATCCTTATTTATAAGCTTAAAAAGCCACTTACTCAGCAGACATTTGTTCTGGATATCTAAATTTTTAATTCCCAGACCCCCAACTTCTATCGGTTGACACAAGAGATTCCATTTGGCCAATCTATATTTTCTCTTATGTTCATCAGATTGCCAAAAGAATCTCGATCTAAAATAGTCAAACTTTTCCAAGACACCTCCTGGAACCTCAAAAAAGGACAACATAAACACTGCTAGGCTCGATAGAACAGAGTTAATTAACACCAATCGACCTCCGACAGACATATGTTTCCCTTTCCAACTACTTAATTTCCTCTCAAACTTTTCCTCGATGTTTTTCCAATCCGAATTGCTAAGTTTCCTATAGTGCATTGGAATACCCAGGTATCTAAATGGGTATGCCCCAGACTGGCACCCAAAAAGCTCTGCATATTGTTGTTCACACTCTTTCGCCTGCCCAAAACAGAATATCTCGCTCTTATGAAAATTTATTTTCAGTCCGGATAGCTGTTCAAATGTGCACAATAGCAATTTCAGATTCGCAGCCTTCGCTATATCGTGATCCATAAAGAGGATTGTATCATCCGCATACTGTAAGATGGATAAACCCCCATCAACTAGATGCGGTACAACCCCTAAAATTTGGCCATCTTCCTTTGCTCTATTAATTATGATTGCTAACATGTCAGCAACAATATTAAAAAGAATAGGAGATAATGGATCCCCCTGTCTTAGGCCCTTCCAAGTCTGAAAATTTTGCCCTACTTGGTCATTTATTTTAATTCCCACATGTCCTTTCTGGGTAAAAGCTTTGATCCACTCACACCATTTGTTTGAGAAGCCTTTCATTCTCAGAATCTGCTGGACAAAAGGCCATCTCACCTTATCATATGCTTTTTCAAAGTCAATTTTAAAAATTACCGCACTTTGACTTTTCCTATGTAACTCATGTATTGTTTCATGTAGCACCACCACACCTTCCATAATATTCCTCCCTGGCAAGAAGGCTGTCTGCGTGGGACTGATAACTTTCTGAGCTACCTGAGATATTCTATTAGTTGTCACCTTCGTGAAAATCTTAAAACTCACATTAAGCAAGCAAATCGGTCTATACTGCTGAATCTTAGTGGCATCCTTACATTTTGGTAACAAAATTATCGTACCAAAATTTGAAACCATCCGGGCCCGGGGCCTTATTATGTTCCATCTGGAAAACAACCTCTTTTACTTCCAGCTCAGTAAAACTAGACACAAGTATCTCATTCTCAATTTCAGAAACCTGGGGAATATCATTTGTATGAGTCTCATCCAGACGAAAATTATTTTCCTCAGGTGGACCAAATAAACCTTGATAATATGTGGTTATATATGATTTCAATTCATCATCCCCACGTATTGTATGTTCCCCATCCTGTAGCTGATAAATCCTCGACTTTATGTGTCTCCCGTTTGCTATAAGCTGAAAGTATTTGGTATTAGAATCACCCTCAAGCAGCTCTTTCACTTTCGCCCGTTGGTACCATTTAATTTCCTCGTCTCGCAGCATTTCTGCCAAGCGATTCTGGAGGTATTGTTTTAAGTCAATCTCTTGTGATGACAACAGACAAGACTCAGCCTTTTTATCTAGACCATCAAGTTTATCTAAAATTTGCTTCTTTTCTCTCTTATATTGGCCACTCGTATTTTTGGCCCAGCCCCTTAAATGTTGGCGTACTCTCCTAATTTTTGACTGCCAACGTTCCCAGGCTGTGTTTCCACTATTTTCATTGATCCAAATATCCTTCACCATCTCCATGAAACCATCTCGAAGTAACCAGCCTAGCTCAAATTTAAAAACAGGCTGATTACATATCGAAGACGGCTCGCCGGTATTAAGAAGTAAAGACAACCGAGGATAAAGGAAACTTTTGTTTCCATTCCGTGGCCATTAGTATTCTATCTAACTTCTCATAAGTTGGATTCCGAAGAGAGTTCGCCCAAGTGTATTGTCTACCCGACATTTATAATTCCCGTAAATCCAGACCATCAATTACGGCATTAAATAAAAACGGCCAACGATGGTCAAAATTATCCTTGTTTTTCTCAGCCTGGCTGCGTAATATGTTGAAATCACCGCCTATAAGGGCCGGAAGATTCTCATGACTACACATATTCACCAGCTCAGATAAAAAACTCTCCTTGAATTCACTCTGTGCAGGACCATAAACAGCTACCAATGCCCACTTAAAGCTATCACTCTTGTTGCATAAGTGGAATTTTACATAGTAATCGCCCTCATCTATGGCACCTATATGAAATATATCCAGGTCGATTCCTAACAAATGTCTCCGGAACGACCTTTTGGCTCTTTGCAATGCCAAATGAAATTTTTTCCCCCACACAGATTTTTTAGGAAAGGATCGGAAAAGGTCCTCCTTCCTGTTTCTTTTATGGCAATAAAGTGGCTCTGGCAATCAGAACCCACACTTCCTGTGCAAACACGCAATGGAGATCGACAAAGGTGAGCCGCATTCTCCTGCATTTGATCACACCTACAGCAAATGGGATCGCACGGCCAGTGCCTGACCATGAGCCTGTCAGCAGTTAGTATTTTGTTTTGGAGCAGCAGCCAGCCGAAGAGACGGTGTTTGCCTTCAGCCTTTGCCTGCCAGAGCTCCTGCCATCGAAAGGAACAGAAGGAGCCATTGAACTGGAAGTTGTAGGCTGATTTCGCTGAGTACACGCCAACAGATTTGATCCTCCTGATCATTAAGTACGGCCTCCTGCAACCTTGTCCATAAATTCACAAACTCCGCCATTTCCTGCGCCGTGGACATTTTCCAGAGACCCCGCATCCAGTGCTGATTATGAAGATCATCCCGTGTAGAGTTGTTCTTTCTCCAGGCAAGGGCAAAAAGGCTGGGTGCCAGATCCCTCGGGGCAAATCCATCGTGTATTGTATTGTATGCGAAGTTTCTCCTCCGATCCTCCGCTTATAAAATAGCCCCGCTTCAGGCAGGTAAACCTGATTACAACACAGCGGAGAAGAGAATAAAGAAAACACATGCCTGCTGCTAACAGAGAGTATGCCAACTGTCCGATTGATGAGCAAGCAGTGGCGGAGCCAGGAAAAAAAATTAGCTGGGGCGACGACTCTAACGACGTATCAAACCAAAATAAAACGCACATCAGTTCACACATCTATATACTGCAAATACACAAATTTTATGTGAAGTTTAAAGATGTATCCTCAAATTTGAAGAATAAAGACACACATTAGCACGTAATAAGAACCTGCTAGCCATGACGCCATCTAGAAGTGCTGACGAACCTTAGAACTATCGTCGGATAAGAAGGAATGTATTCGAACTAGCACAGATTTAGCTGGGGCGGCTGCCCCGGCTTGCCCCAATGTGGCTACGCCACTGTGAGCAAGGACAATCATTCATTCCTCCATTGTCCAGAGAGAATACAATGTTAGATAATATTATTTTTCGGGAAAGTATAAGATATTTTCATGCTGCATTCCTCGCAATTTTTTTTTAACATGCTGTGTGCATGCGTATCCATGATGAGACGTGGTATTTCTGCTGCTGCTGTATCGACGACCATTGTGTATAATATCCTAGCCAGTGTCCTCCCGCACGTGATGATTGGCCAGTTCGTTAGTTTGTAAAGAGAAGCAACAAACAAGGCATGATGCGTCAAATTTCTGACGCATTTTGCTGAAATGGTATGTGCTTTGCTTAGCTCCTTCTTAATCTTACCTACTCTCGTTTTGATGGGCCGCCGCCTCAAATCAAGGACCTGGTCCCGTCGGGTCCCCAAGTTATTACAAGCAACAAGCGATCAAGCAAGATCCAATCGTATGTATCCGGCCTACAACTGCTTCGTACGCATCTCGTCAGCAAATGCATCACATCACTGATGATAGCCCAATTTTATCAACTTTCATAAGCTCACATCATTTTCTCCTCCTCCTCCTCCTGCTGCTGCTTCTTCTTCTTCTTCTTCTTCTTCTTCTTCTTCTTATATAAAGTACTTTTTTTAGGGAAGCTATATATACTACTTTTTTTTAGACAAACAAATATACTTGGGACGTCAAATGATTTTAGGACGTGTAGTAATGCAAGATGCAAGGCCCATCAGAAAAAGCCCAGAATTAGGCCCACTTGTAACTCCCACCCAGCGGCCCGTTCTCTTTCTTTCTTCCCCAGCAATCCAACACCAGCCCGGTCGGACAAAGCAAGCACACGCCTTCCCCTCCATCTCCTCTTCTCACCGCTCTCCCCCTTCCTCTTCTAGAAGGTTCCCTACGCCGCCATGGCCGCCGCCCGCCTGCTGCCGCTCCTGCGCCGCCGACTCGCCGCCGTAATCGCTGAATCTCCCGTCCCCGCTTCCAGAGGTACTCGGATCCCCCTCCCTACCACCTCCTCCTCCCTCCCGGTTGCTGGATTTTATCTTTGTTGTTGTGTCTCTACTCCTACAAAACCCATCGGTTGGAGAGCTGCGAACATGATGGGATGGGTGACCAAATCAATTCGGGGCTTAGGGTTCGTGGTTTACCTATCATCCGGCTTATTTTCTCCAACCGCCAGGTTTTGTTTAGGTTGCGCCTTGCCGTGTGCACGGTCAGTGTTTGGTTCAGATTCGTGGCTCAAACTTAAAGCTTTGTGTGCACATGTTTAGTAGGCTCAACGAATCTAAAACTCCGCGAGTTTACGATTTCTGAAGCTCCGAACACAGTGGACCATAGGAAACCTGTCTTCATTGCTCTGATGAATACGTAATTGGTTCCTTCTGTTGATGCAGTGCAGTGGTAGCTAAACCCTTTCAATCACTAGAGAGCTAACCCAACCCGTTTGCAAAGAGATAAATAAACGTGTCAAAGTTTTCGGCTGGCTCCTAAGCTTGTGAGCACAAATTCCCAAATGCAGGGCCCTAGGAGGGAATATGGAGGCCGTGTGCCAAACTGAAACAAACTCATATTCTTGATATGAAAGGACAAACTGTGCCCCCCCCCCCCCCCCCCCCCACCCACTGAACACGATTGTAGTGTGTTTTGTTCATTACATATGTACAATCTCACGGTTGTTGGAATTGGACACAATTTTATAATTACCACCTGCTTGGTTTGTAGTGGGCAATACATATTTCTTTTTTAAGTGAATGGACCTCTTGGAATTATTCAAAAATGAAATATAACTGTATGTGTAAATACTAACTACTGTAA
This sequence comes from Echinochloa phyllopogon, assembly GCA_033239725.1. NCBI lineage: Eukaryota > Viridiplantae > Streptophyta > Magnoliopsida > Poales > Poaceae > Echinochloa > Echinochloa phyllopogon. The sequence continues at coordinate 46,637,579 of BTCW01000001.1, read as the reverse complement.
GTTACAACGACTGAACCATTTTTGCATAATTTGTCATGAAATATATCTGTTTGAGTTTTTCCTTGCAGATAATAATCTATATTTGTGCATCTCCACACCATACTGTCATAAACAAATTTGTTTACCTCTAAAAGAATTCCTGTGAGATTGGTGAGAGAGTGACAGAGATTGTCAACCTGAGTAATTAAGCTTACATGTGATCAACCTCTAGTTACATTTCTTAACCTGGTAGTAATTAAGCTTGGCTGCTAAAATTGCCCCGACACTGCTCATTGCGAACTTGCTTATGGGCCTGCCCAGATGCAGTTACTATTCACCCCTTGTGTGTGCCATAGCTATTTGCAATTCTTAAATGCAGATGAATTGACCACTGAACTGGGAACTCATTGCAGGATTTTCGTTTCCTCCAGCGGCAACTGCAGGGCTAAGATCCCTCCTAACAGTTACAGAAGTGAGCAACAATGCATCAGATAGTCCTTCCAAGGACAAAGAGGATTCCAAAGCAGACCCCACCCCAGCTTCAGTCCCTACAACGGGGACCAGCTTCAAAGTCAGGGACACCTCAAACCTGAAGATTTCACCCAGGCATGACCTTGCCATGGTCTTTACATGCAAGATCTGCGAGACCAGATCTATGAAGATGGCCAGTCGGGATTCTTACAATAATGGAGTTGTGGTTGCACGCTGTGGTGGCTGCAACAATCTCCACCTCATAGCAGATAGGCTGGGCTGGTTTGGAGAGCCCGGGAGCATTGAGGACTTCCTAGCAGCACAAGGAGAGGAGGTGAAGAAAGGTTCAACAGATACTCTCAACTTCTCTCTCGATGACTTGGTTGGATCTCAGGTCAATTCGAAGGGGTCTTCTGAGCAAAATTAGGCTTCATCCTAACATAGAAGATTTTGGTCCAGCAAGTACCTGTAGAAGCAACCTTAAATTATTAGGGAAGTTCCAAGGGTTTTGTTCAACTCCATGGCTTTTCACGTGTACCTCTCAAGCTCACCGAATATGTGTCATTGCAATGTAGCCCTTTTACTGAAAACTCATCCAGGCCTTTAAGCCCACATAAATGACTAGGGTGAATTTCTTGTGATCTGCCTGCATTCTGATCCTGTACTTGGTTGTGTATCATTGTTTGTGTAATGTTGTGTGGCTAAGTATGCTCTTATTACGAGCTTGCAGATGATTGTTATAATCATTTTTAGACTTATATATGTGTTGAGTTCTGTTAAATTTGTGCTGAAAATAAGAAAATCGTTTTTCGAGTGAAGAGCTACAAATTTCATAGTTAGTTACCTTACATACACTGAATTTGCATGCCAAATTTACATTGGAGGTGAACAATTGAAGTCTGATGTTTCAGCTAGTCTGAAAATGACAAACGCCGCTAAAGTTTAGGGCATCCTGACAGTTGCTTCCTATTCAAGAATCTCTCCTCACCTACACCTGGGACTGTACCAAGAGGGACTCTAATCTACAATCCTATTACACTGAGATTAATTAAACGAATCTGCTATATGGACACACAAAGTTGTATGGGTTTCCCTTGCCTTGTTAGTGCTTCTGGAAGGTGACCATGCAGAAGAATGCTACGCAGCGGAAGATTATCCCATTAGCAATTAGTACCACTATACAGAGAATCTCGTGCTCGATGTTGTAGCCGCTCCTGACCAGCGAGCCACAACGTGTTATTAGCCACACCCCGGAATAGCTGCAACCACAAACAGAACAAAATGGTGTGTGTTAGGGGTTACAGGCTTGCAGGGTTTCTGTGGCCAGTTGAAATCTGAATTCATATGTACAGTATAACAAACATGATGAGGCATGCGTACTTCTGAGCATTTGCTATGACAAACGCTTCCAGAGCCCACTTTGTGTAGCACAAGTCGGCAAAGATGGTGTTCTTCTGCTGAGTTGCTATCAGTGTCAAAACAACTGGAAGCAGTGCAGACCACTGCAAGCACAGAACATATTCATTAGGACATGTAGCTCGAGGTGAACACTACTGGAGATATAAGACGGCTGACTCACCAGCTGTGCGGAGCTTGGCTGGAAGAAGATGGCGAAGGTATAGCCGATGCCGGTGACACAGTAGACGAGCGCAAGGAGGACAACATAGTTCTCCCAGATGGATGACCTGGGGTTGTTGAAGAAGTAGAACATGGAGAGGTAGACAATGGGCTTGACGATGGTGTTGAAGTGATCTATGGTGTCCTTGGACATGAAGTAGGCCAGGGAGCTCATCCCGGAGGCTCTCTCCCTCCAGTAGTTTATCTTGTCAAGCGTGAACGATCTCAGGGCTCCAATTTTGCAGAGCAAGGCTGCAACCACATTCTGCATCACTTGACTGAAAACACAAGCATTCCCATGATATAAACTATGCATACTTACAGACTGCAATCACGGTGTATGTGTATCCCAGCGCTCCAAACGTCTCATCACTCACTTTGGCCAGTGTTCCCAGACATATCCCAGCAAGACAAAGTATCAAGTAGTCCACTCCTTGTATCCTCGCTTCCCGGAGCCTCTGCTTTCCACACCTGGAGATGTAAATATATCATCAGCCTCAACACTTCCGGACTCGAGAAAAGTTCAGAAACGCTCTGTTCTCTGAAGACAGAGGGGGCTAACCTTCCCAGGAAGAACCTGTACTGCTTTAGAATGCCAGGAGTATTGCGATTCGACAAATCTTCAGAAGTTTTATTGTAATCATACTCATCCTTCTTCTGCCCCAGTATATCTTTAGCATTGCCCCAGAGTAATGTAAGAAAGGACGGACCAGGATCGCCGCGGCTCGACGAGTGATCGAGGCTTGCTCTGGATGATGATTCTGAATCTGAAGTGCTCTGCAGCATATCCCGTGGAACATCATACCCGTTGTGCACCATCCATCTGATTGGCAGGTCCTTCACGCTGACACCTGGGCTCAAGTTGGGCTTCACAATGCCCTCCAAGATGTCGATGTAGTAGTCCGGTGGGTTCACACGCTCCGGGACAACGATGCCCAGCCCTGTGAAGTACTCCTCCACCTTCTTCACCGGACCATGATACACCGTCATGCCCCCTTTGGCTAGAAGTATCAGATCATCGAACATTCTGTATAGCGTGTAACTGAAACAACACAACCATTGGTTCATCAGCAATTGATGAGTGTGTATGACCGACCGACCAACAACATGTTGAGGTTCAGAGTTTGGAGACCAACCTGGGCTGATGAACAACCATGGAGATGTTGACACCTTCGAGAGCTTCACGGCGAAGGGCACGCAGCAGAAGCAGAGAGGAGGCACTGTCCAAACCAGACGTTGGCTCGTCCAAGATCAGCACCGAGGGCTCCATCACCATCTCGAGGCCGACATTGACTCTCTTGCGCTGGCCACCGGAGATGCCACGCTGTTCAACTGTCCCAACCAGAGAATCTCGAATTGCCTGCAACCCCAGGGACTCGATCACCCTCTCCACAACGAGGACTTTATCAGCCTTGGACATGTCTGCTGAGAGCCTGAAATGCATTAGCTTAGCATATGTAAATTCACCAGCGGATCTAATTTTATAGCTGGAAAAAAGTTAAAGGTGAAGAGTCCTAAAGAGACCCGCTCCGAGTTCTGGTACATACATACCTGCATCTTGCATTGAACCAGAGGTTTTCTTCGACGGTTAGGTTCCCATGAACAATATCATCTTGGGGAACAAAGCCAATGATCTTCTTATAGCCACGGATCGGTTCTATTTTACCATTTATTAGTACAAGACCTGATGTTTCACACCCAGTTGCCTTACCGGCAATGGCACTCAGAAATGTGGTTTTTCCTGCACCGGATGGGCCCATGACAGCAGCTACACGGCCGGGTGAGAGCTTTCCCGTCACTGACCACAAGAGCTTCTTCTTGCTGCCCTTCAGCGTTAGAGTTAGGTCCTTGAAGGCGATCTCGATGGATGGTCTCGTACTGACATCATGGTCTTGGGCCATTGATATCACACCTGAGAAGGTCATGTTATGGTTCTCCTGTTGCATGGCCTTTTCCTTCTCGATCTGACCATACGCATACTTGAAAATCTGACTCCGAGTGTGCATCTGCTTCCCTGTGGGCTTTTTCAGAGCCCTATCACCTACTTCCACATTGAATCCTTCATCACCATCCGGGTTGTCTTCAAGTGAGCGCACCATATCAGTAAGATTGTTCTTCTTTCCACCCGCATCTCCCACTTTGGACGGTCCCGATTGTGCCTGGCCTGCCTTCTTATTGCGCGAGAAAGTGCGAGATAATTGCGACTGCAAACCCGAACCCGCTTTCTTGGCAACATCTTTAGCAGACTTCCATCTCTCTCGAGCTTGCGCCGTCTCTCTTGCATGCCTTGCAGCGGCCTCTCGGGACTTTGCTTGCCTTTTCTCACGGTTGGTCAGGATCTGACCGGAGAAGTTGTAAATGATCAGAAGGACCAAACAGGAAGCAACCTAATTCACAGCAACGAAGAGGCAATGGATGGTGAGTTAGTGATCGATGTAGTCGCACTGCAGCAGACTGCACTGCAGGAGAGATATCACGGATCATGCTACTGATGTAGCTGCATGTGACCACTTACCACAAGCAGTGCACCAAATATTGTAATATCCTGAGTAGCAGAGTTTGGCGGGCAAGAGCTCTTCTTGTAGCATCCTGCGGTAATATAAGAAGAGCAGACGAATTTAGGACTGGGTTGGGGTCAAACAAATTAAGGGATTTCATATGATCAGAGGTTCCAAACTTTAACGACTGGGCTTACTAGTTTGTGTGGTTGACCCTTTCCTACAGTAAAACCTGCCAAAAAAGTGCAGCTTACACTCTCAGAATTCATTTAGCCAAAACATTGCCAAAGGAATCATATATATGTATCAGTATGTAAAAAATTCGTTTCCCAGATAAATATATTTGTGCAGTTGAAATGTGACTATATCTATATGCATGAATTAGTAATAAAGTTGGAAACATTAGATAGATAGGATTACCCACTACTACAAGGGAGTTTCTGTATAGTGCTGGGGCAGTAGAATCCAGGTGGGCAGAAGATATCGTCCGTTGTGACCACATCTGCCCAAATGTCAGCAGCACCACAGGTATGATTGGGGTTCCCAGGGGGTGGTTGATAGTTGAATCTGGAACGCGCGCAATATATATTATATTGTGAGAGTCAACGAAGAACATATAACAGCATGTAATCTGTATATGATACTGGATCGATCTTCAATTCATGTGGCCTCAAGTGTTGTTAGCGATGGACGACAGACTTACGGGTCACAGATGCCTGTAGAAACGTTCAACTCAGACCGTGGACAGTATGCACCCAGAGGGCAAGCTGCATGCGCACAAGAGAGAATCACCGATCGGTCACTAGTAGGATATATTTTTTTAGATAATGGAAATTAATCCAGCCTTGACCCCAGGGGGCTACGGCTAGTCACTAGTAGGATATAATTATTGATTGATGAAGCCTCTAGCTGATAGCTATATATAGCGATCGAGAAGCTAGGAAGGAATTGATCGATGAATTAAGGCAGCAGCAGCAGCAGGTAGCTTACGGATCATGCAGGTGAGGCCATGGGGGCAAAAGAAGCCGGGGCAGCAGGACTGGCACTTGAGAGCCCTGTACGGGATGTCCTTTGAGTTCTGCAGGTCGATCTTCTGCTCGTCCCCGGCCTTGCACGCCCACCCAGGCTCACAGCCGTCGATCCACGAGGAGAGGTTGCAGTTGAGGTTGGGCCTCACGTAGTTCTTCTCGCCGTTGTCACCGCTGTCGAGCAAGCTCTCGAAGTAGAACCTCATCTCAGCGGCCGTGCAGATGCGCAGCTGAAGGTCTCCTGTTTTCATCAAAATGCCATTAATTCAGTTCAAAACAATGCGCCTCGGCCAATTCAGAATACACAGATGGAGAAATCGCAAGATATACTAGTAGTTGAGGACGTACCCTTGGTCTCCTTCATGCAATTTGTGAGGAAAGTGGTGTCCTTGGAGAAATCGAAGGCCGCGTTCCACTCCGTCTCCCTGCACGCATGTAGGTATCATGCATGGAAAGAGTTTGATTTTCAGAAATAAAATTCGATCATCAGATGGAATCAAACGGGACGCGTACGTGTCCTTGATGCAGTAGTCGAGCTGCTTTCCGATGGTCCTGGCGAACGAGGACGTGAGCGCCTTGAGGCGGCTGTTCATGGCCCCGGCGACGATGGGGCTGCCGACGATGGCCTGGGCGCCCTTGTCCCCTTCCCCTCCGGCGCCGTCGTCGTAGTCGTCGGCCTCCGCCTCCGCCGCCTCGGCGAGCGAGAGGCGCGGGGGCATGTCGTCGACGATGGCGAAGGCGATGCTGGCGCGGGCCGCGGCGGCGGCGGACGAGAGGAGCAGCAGGCCGTGCAGGGCCGCCACCCAGGCCATGGCGGTCGTCGCCTCGTCGGCCGGTCGGAGCTAACAGGTGGGCTGGGCAGACGCGGACGCGGACGGGGCGGCGGTGCTACGCCATGCGCGCGCGAGGGGAGGTCCAGGAATGGCCGGGGAGGGGTTGGTTGGTCGGTGGCGTGGCGTGGCATTGGACTTGGACTGTTGGTGGCGAGGAGAAATAGGCGGGGAAGAGTGCATGTGCATGGCGGGGCAGATCGGACGGCCAGGAGTGTGGGATGGCGGACACGTGGGCGGGTGGATGCGCGTCTGGCTCTGTGGGAAGGAAAGAGTGGTTTGTTTCCGGATGGGCCTGCCGCGCCGGGGAAAGGAAGTTGGGCTGTGACCCAACTAGTTGCAGGGCCGGCTGGCACCGAGGCCCATGGGTCGTCGTCGGGCAAGGTGATGGGGCCCACCGCTAGTGGTGGGCTCGCTCGCCGACCTCTCTGTCTCTGTCCGTCTGTCCTCGCTGCCCTTGGCAAGTCAAAGTCTAAGTCTTCCGGTGTGGGCCCACCACGCACCGCGGCAGCAGGACGGCGAGGAAACCACGGATCACGGATGGGCCACAGCCTCCAACAACCCTACCAGACGGTGGCCCCCAATCCATGCATGTACTCCGTACTTTATATGCTGCCAATACTAGTGTAGAGTATGACAAAGGGAGAGATATTTACAATTAAATTAAATCGAGTAGTGGCAACCCATTGCCATGCCGTATGTACAGCGGCGGGCTACTGTAGCCACGCTTTGATTTGGAAAACTGTTGGCTTCTCCTGCTTGCTGATTAGGATGCAAATGACATACAACCAGTGGGCAGGCCAGCTCTATATATCGCCAGACGCACATACTCCTAGCTAGGACGTTTTTTTTAATTCATTTCTCTTTAGGAAAACACAACAAGTCATGTATTTTGCAAACTGTATGCCACTTCAACTTTTTTTTAAAAAAAATCAGTTTATGCTACGTACTGATCGAATGTATATGATGGTGATCCATGTCTGGAAACACCCGATGGATGATATGGATCATGGATGGGAGGTTAATTAGCTTTCGCTGGCTAGGTCTTGCTTACTGCTTAGAAAGACGCAGGTGCACAATTGTACATAATATTCGATATGTAGATGTGATGGGATCCACAAGCAACGCGGAACAATTAAGAACACGAGTAAGCAAAGGACGGTGGACCATGGAGTGAGTTGCACGGCGTGGCGCCGTCAACAAGAGACTGAGTGAGTGCTCCAGTTTATTAACCGGTCGCTTGTCCGAAGGTGCTAGCGGTGGCGTGCCACTGTCCCATCACCACACAACCAAAGCCATTTGTCTACTACATTTATATGACAAGTTGGATTACTCCTTTGTCCATAACTATAAATATTTATAGAGCTTTTAGGACATGCTAAGGATGAAGGGGAAAAAAAGCATATGCTCCTGTTAAAAGCTATGAACCATTAGCTGCATGTTGCCTTTTGTTAAGTATCGTCGCTTGATCTTGTGAGCATTAGCTCGTTTGTGGATTGGCTATTTGGTTTGTATTAGTTGTTGGACAAATCAAAACATGTAGAAAATGCTTATATTGGTCGATGGAGGGAGTATAAGTTATGGGTAGTATGGTAAAAAAAACTATTTTACGACCACTACGAGTAACTTATTTTAAATTACTTATGATCCTAGCTAAAATGTTTTACGACCACTATAGAATGATCCCATCCTAAATCATTTTTACCCTATTATTTTTATATCATAATTAAGCTTATATAATCAGAAAGGAAAACAAATAAGGCCGGACCGAATCCAAACACAAGTCCGCGCGCCAAGGAAGAAATTCAATTCAACCAAGTATATTGACAAATGCAAACGTTATCTCAGCTTCACATAGATTAAGCGCTTTAAAGTTGTTTAAGCGCAGAAGCATGAAACATCAGCCATATCATTATGTGCTTTGCACAACTTCAACGGAGGAGACTTTGGTACACCTCCTTTTGCATTGCTGTTTTGCTGACACTATTCTGTTCACTCATTTATCAAAAGTATATATGCCTTATGTCTATCTATTTGTCATGTTCAGAATAAAGTACTGTTTGACTACAGGTGGATATACATTCCAATCAGTTTTTTATTAGTGTTATTTTACTTGACCGCTGAATCGTTGATTACATCTCTGATTTTAATTTGTTGGCAAGGTTTGATACAAGGGGATGATGGATGGATCTATACTGGATTACTAGGTAGGTGCACTCCAACATCTGCCACGAGTCCACATTCACCTCACCCGCATCGTATAGCACTGTGTATTAGTTAGTACAACATGCCAGCCCACACCATATCGGTTTGATGGTTTCACATGACACCACCTGTGTTGTGTCTGTCTGAGGGACTGTTTAGTTCCAAAAAGCAACTCCCAAATACACTATGTAAAAAGAAGATTCTTCGTCACATCAAAATGTCATAACATGCATGGAGTATTAAATGTAGATGAAATCAAAAACTAATTGCACAGTTTTGTTGTACTCTGCGAGACGAATATGTTGAGACTAATTAATCAATTTTTGAATAATTTTTCACAAATACAAACAAAATGCTACAGTAGCGCAATGATTACGAAGTGACATCTTACTCCCAAATTCAATCTCCCAATTCTAACATCCAAACACCACCTGAGCCTTGCCTAGATCTGTTCACTCATCACTCATGGATGCCGTGTAAACGGCAGCTTTGAAAGGCTTGCCAAAGACGCTGTTAGTTGGGGCAGTTGGTTAATTCCTGACCCAGATAAACCCTCTTCTTTGCTTTTCTCACCAAACCAAAAAAAGGCAGGCTTCCTGGCTACAGGAACATGCCAAAAAGAAATGCCAGAAAATGGAAAAAGGAGTGACGCTACCACACAGCCACGCGGACCCTGCAATAAATTGTCGCGTGTTCCCTCCTGCTCACTCCGATGATCCATCTCTTCCCAGTTCCCTCCCTGCTTGGCTCGCTGTGCCTCCCATTCCAAACTCGTGTCGTCTCATTCACAAGTGAAGTGAGACGAGAGAGACGACCAGCAAGGAATTCTTCTTCCTCCTCCCCGTCGTCTCGCTCGTCGTCTTCTCACCTGGCGTTCGCGGACGGAGCGAAGAAAATTCAATCCGGCCGCGGACAAATGCTGTATTATTATTTATAGTGTAAAATAAAAGAAGCAGTCTTTGCTCCGCAGCTTCTTGGTTGGTGACACAGCAGAGGAGAGGAGGAGAGCAGAGGGGGAGGAGTGGGGGAGAAAATATCAGGCAAGCTCCGAACTTTGACCGCTGCCGCCGCCGCCGCCGTGCTTGCTGCATAGTCTCGCCCCCCAACCCCCAATCTCTGCACCTGCTTCCCCCCGTCGCATACCGGATCGGAGCTCACCTTCCCGGACACCGCCGGCCGCCTCCCCTCGGTTCAGCTCCGCCTCTGCAAGATAGGCAAGGTTTGTTGCTAGAGGCCTTTGTCTTCATTTCTTTGTGCTCAAGTTTGCGTCCATCTTAGGTGTATCCTTCATCTTGCCCCCCTTTTTTCTTCACCGGTTCCTATGAACATTAAGCAGGTCTTTTTGGTACAATTAAGGTTGGTATTAGGCTAAGACTTGGTAGATTTGTGGTTGGTGTTAAGCAGAGGCGGCTTAGATACGGTTCCAGGTTTACTAAGGTTGCTGCTGGTGCATGTAGTTTGATGACTCATTCTATTTTGTTAGTGGTTACAGATGCAGGATTCTTTCACAGAAATTTTGGTATTTCAGCTGAAAGGCATGATTTTTAGACCTGCATAGTTGAATTTTAGGTTTGTTTGGGCTTTGTACTGATAAAAAGTTCCTTTTTTAGCAGTTTCCAGTTATAACCATTTTGTAGCATTGATAGTTGCTGGCTTGCTACCGTAGCCCTACTCGAGTTCAGAGTTCAGACTTCAGAGCTCGTAAAGTCCTCACTTCAGCTTCCATTCGATTATGAATTACTTACTAATCATGTGAATTTGTCTCCACTTGCTGCACCTAAAAAACTCCTTCGAGGTAGAAGAATGTTTTACCATATAAAAAAAATCAGAACTTGATACATACTTAGACCGTGCCAATTGGTTGCCAAAACATTATCTCACAGGCCCCAATTTGGTATTTTGTAGGTTTTCTCACTCCATTGTTTGATTTGTATTTGTATTTCATGGGTCTCCTTCCTAATTGTTTCCCTAATTAGTTCACACTGCATTGCAGCAATGAGGTGTCTGCCTTTCTTGCATGGAGAGGTCAAAGAGCAGGATCCTGTTACCATGTCCGCCTCTGTACGGTCCATCAGCACAACATCAACGGAGCATGATGTCCGCTCTGGTTCCGGCTTCACCTCCTTGAATGTCTCCGACATGAGCGCCGAGTCAATAAGGAGGACACAGTACCCCAGCTTCACTGACCGGCCATCTAACCTGAGGGTTTTCTCCTTCTCTGAACTGAAGAGTGCCACCCGCAACTTCAGCCGGTCGCTCATGGTTGGCGAGGGTGGCTTTGGCTGTGTGTATAGGGGCATCATCAAGACATCTGATGAAGCTGGCGAACGAATTGAGATCGCTGTTAAGCAGTTAAATCGTAAAGGACTCCAGGCAAGTTTTCTCAACATATTGTAATTTCCTACCATTTAACAGTAGCGGGCTAGTCTGGTTGTTGGGAATGCTCTTAAAGTTATTAATTATAGCTATAAAAATACAAACGTTATAGCTGTCGTCATCGTCATTCTGTAGAAGGTATAAAGGCAGTCTTATTTGGACTTATTAGTTCCAGAATTGTCAACCTTGGCATGGTGAAAATAAATGAAAAAGTTCAGAGTCGTCGTTTCTTGAGAAAAGAAACCATTCAGTAGGTTCACCTGCTTCAGGGAGCATACAGTATTTTTTTTTCCTTTTCTTGTTCTCAGTCCATGCTTACAGATTGTTTTAGGTATGGTGAGTCAACTGGTTTGACCATAAAGAAAGCACTACTAGACTAAATATATAAGCCAAGCATACCTTGAAATCCCTTTCAATCCCACTTGTTTGATGTGTCATTTTGAAGTCACGTACACTGGAATCTAGATCTAGCTACCTGTATTGATTCTAATAAAGTCTGATCTTCCTTCAGGGGCAGAAGGAGTGGTTAACAGAGATGAATGTGCTTGGAATCGTTGACCATCCAAACCTAGTTAAATTAATAGGCTACTGTGCTGATGATGATGAGCGGGGAGTACAACGCCTTCTAGTGTACGAATATATGCCTAATGGAAGTGTGGACGATCACTTGTCGAGTAGATCAACTTCAACTCTATCATGGCCAATGAGACTAAAAGTAGCTCTTGATTCTGCCCGGGGACTAAAATATCTGCATGAAGAGATGGAATTTCAGGTAACTCATTTGCTTCCTGATGATCGCAGCCCATAACACTTATATGATCTGAAACATTTCTTTGACATTAGCACCCCTCCACATCTGCATTTTGCAGAAAGAAACAAATGAAATATCAAATACTGCTGTATCTTTTAGCTATTTCAGTAAGCTATGTCTGTCCTGCTAAATTTAAGATATGCGTGCAGGTTATTTTCCGAGATCTGAAAACATCTAACATCCTGCTGGATGAGAACTGGAATGCTAAATTGTCAGACTTTGGTTTGGCTAGGCATGGACCAGCGGAAGGTTTGACCCATGTCTCCACAGCGGTATGCACATTTATAGGCCAATGATTATTTTTAACATTAATGTGTTTCGATTGCATAATGTTCCATATCCTTTTGGTAAGTAGGTACTGACATTCTGACAGTATTCAACTGGCAAAATACTTTATGACTTGAGTAAAGTAGGATTATGATGCTGAAGAATAGGCAACTAGTAAAGCTCTTTTAGTTGTACTTAAAAAAAATGTTTTGATACTGTTACTCCATCTCCAGCGTCAGAATTATTTTTGCTTACTACTTAGCCTGCCCCAACTTCTTTGGGACTACAAGGCTTTGTTGTTGCTCTGTTACACTTGCACTAGTAATCTCTTAATGCATATGTCTAGTTTCTGAAGCAGACATGAAGAACAGAGTCAAAACTTTTGAGAATGGAAACTCAAGTAATGGAAAGGTGTGGCTACATCAAAACATTAAGAAGTATTAAATTCATTTCTCAAGCAGCTTCAGAATCTACATATTGTAGCCAACTTACTAGGGAAAGAAAAAGTTACCTATTTTGGCCAATTGCAAAGTAACAAGTGTTTAATTTTAAACTGTTTGTGCGAAGTTGGCAGCTACCATAATAAACAATTCAATTGAGGGCTTTTAGGGTTCACCCTGTGATAGTTTGATGATTTTGTATTGTTCATGCCATGCAATTAGTTCCTCGAACAAACATCCTGTACTTAAGATCCGTCTGAACTACCATCTTATGTTCTTGTTGTTCAAAATTTTACAGGTAGTTGGTACTCTGGGCTATGCAGCTCCTGAGTACATGCAAACCGGACGCCTCACTGCAAAGAGCGACATATGGAGCTATGGCGTTCTCCTGTACGAGCTCATCACTGGGCGGCGGCCCATCGACAAGAACCGACCAAAGAGCGAGCAGAAGCTCCTGGACTGGGTGAAGCCATACATAGCGGACAAGAAGCGATTCCCTATCATCGTCGACCCTCGGCTGGAAGGACACTACAACCTCAAGGCCATGACGAAGCTGTCCAGCGTCGCAAACCGATGCTTGGTCCGGATGCCAAAGTCCCGGCCGAAGATGAGCGAGGTGTATGAGATGGTCCAGAAGATCGTTGACAGCATCGAGACCGGCCCACCGCAGCCTCCTCTGCACTACCATGGCTCTGTCTCTGAGCCAGGTGCGAAGCGAACCAAGAAAGGGTCGCTGAAGAGAAGGCTTCAGGAGTTCAAATTCCGCTGCCGGAACATCATATGGCGGGGGTGGAAGCCTGAGATCGTGAAGACCGTCTGAGAAGACAGTAGCTCCTGCTTATACTCTTGCTTTAAGTATAGCTGTGCATAGGTATGGGGTTGGTTCCTCGGTGTGTTTTTGCCGTTCGGGTGAGTTGCATTTGTCGGGGACACACCCAGGGGTCCCCTAATCGGGTAACCACCCTCAAAAAACGTTAACCAAAGAGGGCCGAATCACAAGCAGCCCGAAAGGGCCACCTAGGCAACGCGGCCCGTCACAGCTTATCACGGCCTAAAACAGCCGTCCGAGCTCGCCTGTCGAGGGGACCCAAGTGGCGACCCCCGTCTCCGCCTCGCTCGAGGGACCCAGGCCCCCCGGTCAGGCGCAACATCAACTCCGCCTCGCTCGAGGGCCGTGCACCCCCTCAAGCAGGCGAGCCAACTCCGCCTCGCTCGAGGCCACCCCTCTACTTGACGCGGCGTGCCCCGGCGCCCCGCCCGACAATAGCATTTAATGCCCGCCCCATCGGACAGGCGCCGAAGTCAAAGGGCAATCTCTCCCCACGCCGCGCCGCTGACACCGCAGAGCCCGCTGTTCTACCTGCTCCGGTAACTATGCGTCCTCACCGCTACTGTGCGGACGCATGCGGCGCTGCGCAAGGCCCTGTGCGGACTTGCAGGCGTCATTCCGCACCACTATTCTACCTGCTCCCGTCCCCCCCCCCCCGGTGCGGCCCTCGAACGGGCGTGGAGAACCCTCGAACGAATATATGAACAACGACCAAGCGCGGACTCCGGTCAGGCGCGGCCCGGTGATGACGAACGTCGGGTCAAATCCACCAACTCTCGGTCATTCCCCGGCAAAGCGGGCACGCCGCGCACTGTGGTCAACAGCAACCACCATGCCGACCCCTGTGCCGCCAACTCCTGTCCTTCCCCTACTGCCACGCCCTCGAACCAACCGGCGACAAACGGCCAGGCGCGGATTATGGCGGCACCGCCCCTCGAAACCACTCCAGGACAAATACAGGGACGGCCGTGACACCCGCAGAAGCCGGAGCTCGCCATAAATCCTCTGCCAGGATCAAGGACGACCACACACCCGGCGCCATGCTCTCCAGTGCGCGCCCCCGTAGCACACACTGTACTTGTACTTGTGGCCCCCCCTCTCCTTGGCCTATAAAAGGAGGAGGGCGCCCTCTCAGGACAAAAAAAAACCAGAACACACGAACACGCGCATGATCACCGCCTTCCACGATATTGGCACTCTCCTCAATCACTTTCACACCCATTTTCAGGGACTTGGAGACTTCCTCTCCTCTCCCGCCGTGCTTGTAGCCCCCCACTGCAGGCACCTCGGTGCAAGATAGTATAGTGCCGCGAGCACAGTCTGCTGGACGTACGGTCCCGTGGCCGGAACCAGGATAAACTCTTGTATCATCGTGCTAGCTCTTGCATCAACCGTCAGGGGACGGGACACAGCGCATTCTGTGTGGCGCTGAGGTTGGACGGCCAATCTCAGCACCGACACATTGAAACCAGGTGCACGAATTGAGTGAGTGTCCCGTACGTGTAAATGTGTAATTGACCTGGTCCTGAGCAACACAATGCGCGAGCTGCAAGATGGTGATGTATAGGCTCCCTTGTGTTTTCAGTGCAATATCTAGTGTGTTCCACTTACTCACTACGAGCTGCCTAGTGTCTGAAGTGTAATTACTGGCCTCTCTCTGTTTCCTTTTTTTTCTTCTGATAATATGATATGAAAGCACTAGTGTCGTTTCTGCAAGACTGAACAGAAACTGGTAGCAAGTAAGTATTTCTGTTTCTTGTATAAGAGAGGAAAAGGGTTGCAGGAAAACGGTTTAAGTAAGATTCAGGGGAGGGGAGATATGATGTGGCCAGAATCTGAATGGATTGCTGCCGGCCAATCGGAAAGGATTGGCGCCTTATCTTGAGCTCAGGTTCAGAACGATCTGATCGGAGGATGGCCGGCGTTGCACGCCAGCCATTCTTTTTCGGTGAGATAAGAAGACTCATTCAGCTAGCTACGGCTGATGGAAAGAGACGCCCAACTGGGAGGTGAGAGGTGGTGGAAATCGTCAGGAAGATATGAACTAGGAGCTGAATGAATCCAGGCCGGTAGTTCAGGTAATTCGGTCGTCGACAAGATGGCCTGAGCGTCAGTTACCCTTGAGACGCTCCCCGATTTGATGCGCAAATCAAAGCGTCGTGTAATCACTCTCCTTTATACTAGGAGTTGTAAAAAGTCAAGTTTGTGCAAGCAGGAAGCTGTTTCGTACAGTACAACAACAGTAGGAAGAAAGCAGCGTGACTGGAATAGCAAAGGGATTCTCTTCTGTAAAAGGGCTCTCGCTGCTGAATGCTTTCCATGGCATCATCAGGCATCACCTTGTGCGGTTGTGTTGTGTGGTGGTGGGCAGCGATCCTTTCAATTCAGCGCTGACAATTCCGATCCATAGCCTCGGCATGCGGTTGCTTGTTTGGCTACCGGTCTTTGATTTGTGACCCCAGGCAAGAAGGCAGGCAGGCATCATGGAAAGGTTCCTCAACCGAATTGGCACTGCAGCCCTTTGTGCGAAAAGGAGAGGCAAAGCATCTGCTGAGGACTGAACGAGAATGGAATCAAACCAAACGAACCCCAGAGGGAATGGAATGGGATGGAATTTCTGCTGCCGGGTGCAACTGCAAACACATGCATGTTATGTTAACTGACCTGACTGATTGGAAGAGATGGAGAATTGGAGATGGACCGGAATGAAGCACATGACCTGCCTTTGTCGCCTCTCGATCTCTGACAAGCGGGGATGAGATGATGGCGATATCTGCCTGCCTTTGTTGCTTGCTCAGTTGCTCCTGTAGTACTGTAATAGCTGTCCAAGCTGGGTGTTCAGTCAGATTCTCCTGGCAAAAATTTCAAATTTTAGCTGGATTTCGAGCTCCTATCCCTTTTGACATATGCACAGGTTGTGATCAGCACGATAGCCAAGTGCTCACTTTAGCGGTGTTCAAATTTTAGCACAGGTTCAAATTTTAGCGGTGTTCACTTTCAAAACTTCCCCCAAACTTTCTCTCTCTAAACTTCACTATTCACTGTCACATCAAATCTCTCTCCTCATGAATGGAGCATTAAATGTAGGTAAATAAAAAAATTAAGTACATGATTTTGATGTACACGACGAGACGAATCTTTTAGAGTCTAGTTAGGTCATGGTAGGACAATGATTATCACAAACAAACAAAAAGTGCTACAGTGCGCTACAGTGTTCGATGTGACATTTTCACCCAACTTCACTTCCACTTTTCGAGGAACTAAACACCGCCCAAGACAAAAGAAAAAAGTGAAATTGTATTTATTATACTAGTAGCAGGGTAAGAAAGGAAGAAAGACGTCAGGGCGGCCGGGGTGGGTCTCTGTCGGAGCGTCGTGGGCGTCGCCGACCCAAGCCAAAATCGCGGCACCATTCATGCGATTCGATGCGATGCGCATTGATTTTCATCCATCTATTTCTCTCCGCCTTTCTCTTGTAAAGTTTGTTAATTAAGACCGTCAAAATCGGACTGAATTTTTTGTCTGTTCTATTTAGCTTATTTACTTGTGGTGGAAAATATAGAAAAGAAGAAGAAGGCATTATTATTCAGTTGCCGATCCTGTCGCCACCAAACTTTGGACGTTTCTTTTGCCTTTTTATTCTACAGCTAGGGACTGGAAGAAGCTTGTGCATGAATCATCATCTTCCTCCGCCATTCCGGACAAGAAGAAAATCATAGATTTTTCGAAGAAAAATCTTGCTCGAGACCTCGCGCCCGTCATATATGAATCCAGGTCAGCTTTCGGAGGTGCCGAATCGCCGCCGAAACATCAAACGCTGTGACGGGATCTCGTGTTGGATCCAGGTCAGCTTGATTAGGATCTGCTGCTTTTTCCTAATCCTATAACACTATCACGAAACAGTGAAAAGTACAAGGCGCAGTGTAGCGTATGTAACATCACCGGCTGCATAGTTTTCTGGTGGAGCAGCAGCAGCACACACACAGCACTGGCAGCTTGAAAAGCACACTCACAAGGATCATCACCACATATATCGTCAGATGAGATCAGAGATTCAGAGAGGACGGGTACGGTGTCGTCGTCTTTTTTCTTTTTCTTTTCTTTTTTATACTTGGCAACCTGCGCCCTCGATGGTAAATTGTTCAAGGAAGGCACATCTATTACGCGCGCGGTCGGCAAAGGTGGGAAAATGCGAGGGCATCTATTCGCATGTTCCGAATGATCATGCATGCATGGAATGGAATGGAATCAGTGACCAGTCTATCGCACGTGACCTTGTCAGAGTCAAAGTTAAGATCCGTACCCATCATGAGGACCGGACCATCTTGGCCTGAGCCTGACCTGACCGGCCAGTTTGTTGGACGCATCCGGGTGCGATCCACGGGGCCCGCCTCCTCTCTCTGACAGCCAGCCGTCAGATGCCGAGCAGAGCGCCCTCGGAACGCGAGCCGCCGCTCCCTCCGCTGACACTGACACCCCGGGCCCGCCGCCGCTGACGGGATTCCACTGGTCGACCCACCCAAACAAAACATTTGCTTTTATCCGCCCTTTCTTCCAAATTACCACACCACACCACTTTTTACCACCAGATTGATTGTTCTTTCGACTCATTGGGGTTGTGGTGATCCTTCACTCAAGTATCCATTTTTCATGGCTTTGCACACCCATTGCCATCCCACTAGCGCAACTTTCAACTTTTCTGCCTCTTTTGGTTTATCTAAACGAATAAGACAACCGAGAAAAAACCTCGACATATCATATCTTTTTGTTGACCACATAAATATTCGATTACAACCAAAAAGTTTGGTTTTCTCCATTTTTAATGACCGTATAAAAGATACCGACAACTTTAAAGAGAAAGATATAGAAATGACAATTTTGTTTTGGATGGTGTAGAAACAAAATCACACCGGATCCACCCAATAATATAATCAAATAGTAGTAGTTTATAAAAAAGAATCAATTCACCATACTTTTAACATGCTTTCTAGGATCCACACCAAATACAAACACAAAGTCAACAAAACCATAAATTAAAATGAGAGGTTTGAAGAGGCGTCCTCCCGCCGCCACAAGACGAGGAGGAGGCCATCTTGCTCACTCCAACAGGTCACGCAAAGCCACAAGAAAAAGTTCTCAAAGCTACAAAGAAGCACGCAATTAGCCAAAATGTGCAGGGCCTATCTAGTTATGGTCCGATACAAATCCTACGTATTTTTCTATGCAAATATCTATATATAATATAGAATAAGACAACAAAGATAAAGTTTTGAAATTTATTTATTATACTTAATAACCGCCTAAAGTGTCCTGTAATGTCTGGATCTATAGCCAACATACACGTATTAAAAACAAATGATGGCGCAGATTTAGTAATTATTTTTTATAATAATATATAGCTTTATGTAAGGAACTCGTACAGATACGCGTATAAATACAAGGGTATCAAGCAAACTTTACAAAGACCCCTACACAAAAAGAGAATAACTAAGAAGCCCTTTAACATCTCGGCTCCAGCCAGAGGGGCTGATTGATATATCCCTCTGCTTCTTCCCCCCTTTCCCCGTTGTCTCTCTTGAGTCTTGAGTTTCTCTCCTCCGGCGGCCTTTCTTGGACGACTGGGATAGCAGAGGAGAGGAGGAGAGCAGAGGAGCAGGAGTCGGGGAGATAATCTCAGGCCAAAGAGCAGACGCCGGCCTCCCTTTGCCGCGTCTGCGCCCCGCCTTTGCCGGCGACGAGAACCCGGCCATCAGGTATTCCCTAACGTATGCTAAATGTATTCGGATCTGACCCAGTTCTTACTAACTTGGATTTTGTCTGCAAAATTATCCCTATGCTAGGTCCGCCTCTGATGAGCATGTGTGAGAAAGATCAGAATTTGCCATGGGGATACGACCTTTTTCGCGATCCTTTTGCTCCTCCTGCCGGCTACTATGGGCCTCCGCCTGGTTACTGCGATGGCCACTGTTGTGAACTTCATTATGGTAGAGGTAGTCAGTCTTGTCGAATACCATGCAGATTTTTCATTTTCGTTTGGTTGACGCAACACAATAAACCATGGAAGAACTAGACAGTATTCCTCACGCATGTATTTTTGGCTGCAGCACATGCAGATGAGACACAGTTGCATTCTTCTCAACTCACATATGATTTGTACAACCCATCAGTAGGCATCTACCATCCCGGTGCTGAAAATATCCATAATCTGTCTTGATATTTTTTTTCGCCCAACATACCACTTTTGTGTTTTTTCTTTTCATTTTCCCTAATGGTCTTGGCACGTTTCAGGAAGTGATGAACAGCATGAGCAAGAGGTATACATAGAACAGTCTAGTTCCTCTCCAGGCCCCGGCGGTGACGGCTATCTTGAGATGGAGGAGGAAGTAGGCAAGAGGTTTTACCCCATGGTCCCAGTTCCCGTGAGTCTACTCATCCTTTGAAGTCAGGTTAAGAAATGGTATTATTTAGCTTTATTTGCATTGTATTTAGATCTGCTTCCTCAACCACCAGAAGAATGAATGGTTTGCTTCTAAGGAAGCTTACCAAGATCATCAGCAAAAATGCCTGCATTTGTTTGTTGTATAGCAAAATCTCATTGGGGAAAAAAGATCATGAATACCACTTTCGGTTGGACCACTAACCTTAGATGCCAATCGACTTTAATAAATGATTGTGACAGCAAATTCCTCTAAAAGTCTTTAAATACCTGAAAGGCCAATTAACTTTGCATGTCTTTAGTCTTAACGCGTGTCTTGGAAAACTTATCCTACGCTGATGCGAAAATGATGCCTGACTAGCTTCATTTGTTGATTTGTATAGTTTAGTGAACAAAGCTATGCAAATTAACTTAATATTAGAACTCCTATTATGACTTTTACATTTTACAGTGGTATTGCCCATTAATCTTGATAATAGTACGGCAAACGTCCTTTGTTTCCCATTATCCTCTTGCTATGAAGAAAATGAACCCGTTCTGAATGGCTCTACTCTATTCTGTATAGTTTTTCTGTGTCTCTGATTTCATTTCCAACTGTGGTCCAATAACTGTGTCTGCCTTGTCCAGCATGTCCCTAAAATTAATGGAGAAATTCCATCAGTTGATGAAGCCACTATGGACCATGAAAGGCTGACAGAAAGGTCTGTCCTTTGATTTCAGTTCTCAGTGAATTACTACTGTTACTGTTATGTTATATGCTTGCTAGTGTCAAACTTCAAATTGGCTCTATTTGCCATTAAATGCTTTTTAAGCTTCACATTTTCAGAACAGGCTAGCTTACATACATATAACAATAAATGATATTTTCTGTTCCGTTCCTTTTTCACATAAAACCTGTCCTGCTGGAGCTTTTCATTTTTAAATTTGCCATCTTTTAGGTTGAAGTTGTATGAGCTGGTTGAACACAAGGTGAAAGGAGATGGCAACTGTCAGGTAGTATCATCCATCCTCACCCGAACTTTCCTTCTCTGCCTTTTACCTTCCTTTTTTGTCAAGTCATCTCCGCTCTTTCTTCTTTGTTTTTTTTTCTTTCCTGACTCCTTTCTTTTTTCTCACAAACTGATCCTGTACTGTGGTACACTAGTAGTGAAATTTCTCAGCAAGAAGTGGTATTAACCAACATGTACTAATTAATTGGCGATGCCCTTTGTTACCTTCATGCAATCATGCATCACATTACAACCGATTGATTCTAATTGCATGCCTCCAATTCAACAGTTCCGAGCACTATCAGATCAGCTTTACCAAAGTCCGGATCACCATGAGTTTGTAAGGGAGCAGATAATCAGCCAGGTATTTAACGCTATTGATTTTTGTTTTTGGGTTTACGATCCCTAGACTTATGTGCATTATTTTGTCTTTTCTCTGATATAATAAATCATTCCTTCCAGCTTAAAAGTAATCGTGATGCCTATGATGGATATGTTCCCATGGCATATGATGATTACTTGGAAAAACTTGCACGGTCAGTTCCACATGATGCCAAACATGTTTTTTTTAGAACGGAGTACAGATTAAGTGCATGTGGATACTTGTCTAACATTCATTTACCTGCATAAACTAGCAGAAACGGTGAATGGGGTGACCATGTGACTTTACAGGCTGCTGCTGACAAGGTTAGTCTTTATAGAATTAATCTTCCAGTTGTCATTTCTGGCGTATCTTGTTCTTATAGGAGCTGACAAGAATTCTATTTTTTAGTCATCCTAATTTAATGTAAGACAACAATCTGGGTGCAGTATGGAGTAAAAATTTTCGTGATGACGTCATTCAAGGATACTTGCTACATCGAGATCCAGCCTAAGGTTCAGAAGTCCAACAAAGGTATGCAGTTGATCCAGTCCTCAAGGGCCAACAGACCAGGACTGATATTTGTTTTCCAATCCTCGACTGGTTGTGATATCAGACATCTGAATCTACCCCCCCCCCCCCTCCCCCCCCCCCCCCCCGGCTGTGTTTGCAGTTGTACTGCTGAGCTTCTGGGCGGAGGTGCACTACAACTCCATATATCCCCAGAATGGTGAGTAGGCGTGCCATTGGCATGCCGGGTCATCGTCGCCAACGTATGCAACCATATATCATCATAGTCTTTTGTTTCCACAGTAGAATAATCATCCGCAAACGCCAAGCGACCTCTGTTGTAAGTTGCTGAAGATAGATTTTGTGGTCTTTGAACCCTACAGATGATGCACCGAGGTTGCAGACGACAAAGAGGAGGAGATGGTGGCCGTTCTCGCAGCACCACCATCACCATTGATGGCGGATGGCAGAGGGGCTCAGCGCATCATCTTCTTCTCTCTGGGACTGGGGTGGATGTCGGCACGGTGGAGGTCCTCATCATTGAAGATCAGGTGGTGGTCCTGGGAGCTGCTATGTATGGGGAGCCATCGTCCAAATGATACAAGGAACGGCATTACTATGATTAATATCCAGAGCAGACCAGACCCGATATAGATACATGGGATGGGATGGGACGGAATGGAATAAGCATGAGATGAGAATTGTCGTGCGGTACATATAGTTGGAGTGGAGGCCGGTGAATGCCAACTAAACTCTTGTATTATTGTTTGTATCTACAAATTTTGCCGGAACGAGGCTAGAATTACTGGGGAAACGATTATGGCAATAATGATGGTGATAATAAATTGGGTAAGAATTGAGATGCCCCAGTTGCTGGCTCAGCTCTGGCTGTAGTAGCAATAGCAAAGCACCACAAGGATGGAGGGAGGATTCCCCGGTGCTTGTCTCATTTTCAGACCGGGGGGGGGGGGGCGGGGGGAAGCATGCCAAGAGCTTCTGTTCTAGAAAAAAGTCTATTTTACGTCCCTCACGTTTGGCAGAAGTTCGTTTTTTGTCCTCAATGTAAAAAAATAGGAATCTTGCATCCCTCAACTCTTTAAAACCGTGCATTTTACGTCCATCGGCGGTTTCGACGGCAGTTTCGCTGACATGGCGTACTTAAAATGGTTGCAACTTTGAAAAATCATATACAATCGTAAAAAAATGATAAAAATATCAATCCAATTTTTTTAGCTTGATCATGAGCATCTTTACACAGTGGAGTCATTTATCTACATGTTTGGTATTATTTTCTAGTCGAAATAAAATAAGTAAGAAAGGTGCCATAGAACTTGTAAAATATATAGTAAATATTTTTAAAAATATAAAATAGTAAATCCAAATCATGTATGCCTCTGGTGAGTGAGTGCATCTAGCAGAGTAGTTTGTTTATATATTAGAATTTTTTATACGGTAGGGTAAGATTATGTTTGTGCATATGCTAAACATAAGTATATTATACCATATATAAACATCTAATATGTAAATAAAACAACTCTGATAGATGTACACACTCACTAGAGACACACATGAGTTGGATTTACTATTTTATAGTTTTTCAAATATTTACTACGCATTTTACAAATTCTATGGTATCTTTTCCTGTCTATTTTATTTCGACTAGAAAATAATATCAAATATGTAAATAAATGACTCCACTGTGTAAAGATGCTCACGAGGAAGCTAAAAAATTAGATTTATATTTTTTATCATTTTTTATGATTTTATATGATTTTCAAAGTTTCAGCCATTTTAAGGATGCCATGTCAACATGTCACGTCAGCGAAACCGCCGCCACATCAGCGAAACTGCCGTCGAAACTGCTGAGGGACGTAAAATGCACGGTTTTGAAGAATTGAGGGATGCAAGATTCCTAGTTTTTCACGTTGAGGACAAAAAACGAACTTCTGCCAGAAGTGACGGACGTAAAATGAACTTTTTCCTCTATTCTATACGGCGCACATAAGCTGGAAAAGCCTTATGGTTTTGGAGCCCAGTGCGGCCCAACTCCATCGTATTCTTGCTTCCGCCGTCCATGTCTCGTCCTCCGATCATTTTGATACGAGGGTAAAACGAAAATAGCACCATACGCTAGGTCATATGGTTAAGCTCCTTCTGTTGGTGGGTATTCGTATCCACTCCTCAAATCCATATCCATGTCAAATGAGTAGGGTATGGGTAAAAGATTATTTGATTATTTATCCATTTAAAATGAGTAGGGTATGGATATACCCACCAGTAATTGGGTATGAGGGAGGGAATCACCTATTTGTCAGCAATTCGTGCAATTAATTCTTCATTGGCAGATCGTGCAACTGGAAAGGCTTTGCAACAGCTGTTCGAGCTGGCATACAGCTGATAGCTAGCAATACCCGTTGGATATGGGGAAATGGATTTTGGACAACTTTGGGGAGGGTATGTAACGGGTAATTAATATTTGGAGTGGATGTGGAGGACGACGGATTTGTCCATACCCTCCTCAACGGTAAGAATAGGTTAAGCATGGATGCTCCTCAGAAGGAGGAAAAAAGAAACTCCATAAGAATAGCATGTCGCTAGTAGGAGTTCTTGTCCATAGAGGTTATCGGCAAATAGAGGTGAAGGTTTATCAACTGATTGAGTTTTTAAAGCAATTGTTTGCTTTGCCTTCTTTGTCACCCTTTTCAGCTTGTGTCCTGTGTGTTATGTGGAGATTTTCAAAATAGAAAATTTTTAATAATTATTTAGGCCTTATGCATTTGCAGCTGCCAGACCAATTTCATTTCATTTACTTAATAAAATAGACTTTTTTAAAATAAAGAAATGCTAGTACTGGCCCAGAGTGACGTTACTGGCTGGCCCATGATCCATTTCACAGATGGGCTCCCACTTAACAAAATTTGGGAAGGCCCACTCAAATCCGGGCCGTAGTTTTAGATTCTACTCTTCGTTTTTCCCTTTTCTCCTTTCGTTCTTCCACGACGACTACGACCTATCTGGCTATCTCTCTCTCTCTAAAAAAACAAGAAGAAGAGAGAAGCATTGACCGAGTGGTGGATCTTTGCATGGCGAAGTGGAACTGGTCCACGTACGTATGCGTGCGTGCAGCGGCGGTTTGGTTTTGGACAGCGGAGCGGAGCACAGGGACCGAGGCAGGCAGTTGAACTTGGAAGCGGTCAGGGTCAGCACCGTCCATATGTACGTGTCCGTCACTTCCTTCTAGATGGACCGCGTCCCATTCCTATCATACAGTGCTTGCATTTCTGGTGAAAATGCATATGTTTTAAAGGCAGAGAAAAATCATTTGAAAACATACTTTGATGCCTTATTTTTTCAAAAAAAATCTTGTCACATCCATATTTCATATTAGGATAAATATATTTTATCACAAAAAATTAAGGACTTGTTCTAGTTTAATTCATACGACATATTCACCAGAAATTTATATTTTGCTATGAATATGATCGGCCTCCTTCTGCTTAGGACACATCCTTTGAAGTACAAATTTGGCTAGTACGTTTTTTTTAAAAAAAAAAATTTTATAAAAAATTAAAAATATTTGTATAAAACTATATTTTTTGAGACAACTCTACCGGCGTACCTATATTATTTTTGAACAGAACATATAGACTCGGGCTATTAATGTTGTTCATAAGCAAATTTTATAAAATAGGACTTAATAATTCTAAGTATCCTTACTTGTGACAAAAGGGCACGTGGTAGCAGGAAAAGAAAGAGAGAGAGAGGAAGGAACAGATATTTGCATGGACTGCAGAGCGGAATTGAAAAACTCCACTAGAGCATATATGCGCCGCCTGGCCTGTTTTCAGCAGCATCCATGTTCTTGGATTTTGACTTTGGACCAGCAGGCGAGCAAACAAGGATGCAAGCCAGCTAGCACTTGTTTATTGCTATACTCCGTATATATCACGCCGTGCACGGTGCATCTAACCCCACTATATCGTTTTGATCATTAACATAGACAAAAGTCCATAAGTTGTGGACGTGGTCTCCAATATGAATGCCATTTTGGCTAGCAAATCTTTAAAAAATATATTTGTATATTAAATAGCAACATCGATCTGCATATTAGAAAGCACTCTATAGATTCTCCATCATGAATCTAGCAGCACCAATCCTTTGCGAAAATCGAACCTCGGTATCCCACCTAAATGAACCACTTATCCTTGTGGGCAGATGCAGATTGTCTCGTTTGGTAAGAAGAAAAAATAAACAAGGATTCCGACTAGTGCTACCAATGCAAGAAAGGAGAAGAATCGCTGGGAGGAAAGACTCAATGCACAAGAAAGAAAGAAAGAAAGAAAGAAAGAAAGAAAGAAAGAAAGAACAAACTTTGTCCAGCTCTCGCTAATATGATCCATGGCGATGGCCAATGGCCGCCTAATTTTTTTTTATTAACCGTCCACCGTACCTTGTTGTTGTTGGTGAGATGAACGAACTGCAATGGGAAGCGCACACGTCGGCCGATGATACAGTAGTATGAAACGAGCGAATTCCCAAGGCAATTAATAAGAGCCGTTCAGTGACTTGAATGGCAAAGGCATCGATGCTTTGCTATTGGCTTCGCTGGCCTCCTTTTCTTTTTCTCCTTTTTTTTCTTTTTCTCCTTTTCTTTCCGCAATGTTGGATGGAGGGCTCTCTTCGCGCGCTTCGTCTCAGCTTAGCACTATCGTCCGTTTCATTTACTGCTATACTGCCAGATTATTCTTGCTGTTGCTTCCATTGCCAAAATTCAAACGATTCCAAGGTAGTAATGCAGTACTGCATCTTTATTTTCTTTTCCCTTTCTTTCGGCAGATTATTCCAATCCAATATAACTAAAGGATTAACATGAGCAAACAGTTTTGATGGTGTGAAGTGGTAAGAGATCGATGAGACCGAGGAGCAGCGGATGGAAGCAGCAGCATGCAGCTGAGCTCAGGCGCAGGCGGAGGCGGAGGCAGAGGCAGAGGCAGGGTCCAATTCAATTCAATTCAATCAAAAGACGATGACCGGACCGGAGGTCAGCAAAGCACGGCCGCCGCCGCCGCGGCGTCGGGAATTGAAGGAAGGACGGGAAGGAAGGAACCAGGTCCGGCTCAGCTAGAGCGCGCGGCGACCGTTGTTTTTGGCGCACCGTCGGTTGCTTTGCTTGTCCCATCTCATTCCAATCACCTTTTAGTTTCAAAAAGAGGGTCGGAAAGTTTGATAAAAATGTCACATCGAACTGTAGCGCTTTTCGTTTATTTGTGGTAAACATTGTCCTACCATGATCTAACTAGGCTCAAAAGATTCGTCTCGCCGTGTACATCAAAATCATGTAATTAGTTTTTTTATTTACCCACGTTTAGTGTTCCATGCATGGAGAGAGATATTTGATGTGATAGGTGGATAGTGAAGTGTTTTTCTGCTCGTCCTTTTATTTTTTTTGTTTGCTAGGGAACGCTACTCGATGCGATATGTTGTCCACCGCCAAAAGTAAGAGCCAACCCATGTTATTTCCAATATTATCGCAGCGTGCATGCAAACCTATAATGATGAAGTGACTATGAATCAAATCACATAGTACTTGTAGGCCATGAACAAAACTCTCGTGGTCGATCTACGGCCTGTTTGAGCGTTTGGCACGGCTCCAGTTCCATGATACATGGTGGATTTATAGTTTGTAGATTAAAATTAGAGTGATTTAAATATCTATATCTACTTCTCAAAATTCCACCCCAAAATTCCACTTGTAAAAAGTTCTATCACATCACATTAAAATGTCGGTACATGCATGGAGTATTAAATGTAGGTAAATAAAAAAAACTAATTGCATAGTTTTGATGTACACGACGAGCCGAATCTTTTGAGCCTAGTTAGGTTATGGTAGGACAACAATTACTATAAACAAACGAAAAGTGCTACAATACGCTACAGTACCTGATGTGACTTTTCTACCACACTTTTCGCCGGATTTAAACACAGCCAAAGATACCCAATGCACGTAGATATAGAGAAAAAATCGTCAGATTCCAATAAGGTTCAGTACTTACATTGGCATGAATAGGCAAAATAAGAAAAAATAATAATGATTTGCCAACACGGTTATTAAATTCAAATTAAAGCAGGGATACCCTTAAATGGTACGAGCTAATAACGTAGTTTCTGATGCTTAGCAGCTAAGGATTACTACTAAGCTACAAACCGAGTCAAAATATTTTTTTGAAACTTAACCGTGTTGCAAATAGTTAAAAAGACTGTGTCTTGTCGCTATCGTTGCATTAAACAAGGGTGGTCGTCACGTTGTGCAGCTGCAGTTGCCTCGTCCTAAGCCTATGTTCCATCTGTCCCACTAAGCTCTTTTGATCGTTGACTTCGGAGAACAAACTGGCAACATACTGTAGTGTACAATTCTATGCCGTGTGTCTTGGGAATTTAGCCAGCGCCAAGTTTTTGTTTTGCACAATAGAGTAGAGCATACTTCCTCCGTTCCAAAAAACCTGATGTTTAGGACAAGGTTTAGGTCAAATATTGGGAATATAAATCATTAATAACTTTTAAATTGTTGAGTTTACAAATGTGAAAACTATATGAATAGATTTGTCTTGAAAAATACTTTCATAAAAATATACATATATCACTCTTTGATAAATATTTTTATAATAATAACAGGTCAAAGTTGTGTTTTGGAGACCGTGTCGTTGTCCTAGACGTTAGGTTTTTGAGAACGGAGGGAGTATGGACGAAAGATCTAGGAAACTGGCTGGTTAACCTGTGTTTGATTTGCTGCTTTGTTTGCATCAAGTTAAAACATCTACTTTTCCGAGTAATAATATAATAATATAGTCAGCTAACAGGGAAGGCATCCTAATCGAATAACCAGTAGACGCCGCGTGTAACATTGTTAAAATAGAGACTCACTCATGGATTTTGTATGACCGGATCTCATCTCATGCCAGTTGCGTTTAGCAGCAACTAAGATGTTACCAAAATCATCACATGCCTTTTGCTAGCACATCTGCCTAACTGGAGTAGTTATATACAAGTCACCATTGGCGGTGTTCACTTCCCTTCAAATCCAAAACTTCCTCCAAACTTTCTCTCTCTAAACTTCACTATTCACTGTCACATCAAATCTCTCTCCTCATGCATGCATGGAGCATTAAATGTAGGTAAATAAAAAACTAAGTACATGGTTTTGATGTACACGACGAGACGAATCTTTCGAGCCTAGTTAGGTCATGATAGGAGAATGATTACCACAAACAAACGAAAAGTGATACAGTGCGCTACAGCATTCGATGTGATATTTTCACCCAAATTTAAATTTACGTTCCCTTTTCAGGAAGTGAACACGGCCTGAAACACAAACCACAGGCACAAAGCGGGAAGGAATTCGAAGTGCCCTGGAAACAAGGAGAAAACCAGGGGAGAAGAGAAATTTCCCATCCCAAGAAGGCAACAAGGCAAGAAGAGAGAGAGAAGCCGAGAAGGGCAGGCAAGGCCATCCGGACACCGAGGCGGTGGGATTGCCAGCGGGAGGAAGGCTGGGGAGAAGAGAACAAGGCGCCGCGCCGCGCGGGCGGCCATGTTGACGCCATGCGCGGACGCGGCGTGGACGTCGTGACACCTGCCGCCTGCCGCCCGCCGCCCCACAACCGCACCGCCATGACCCCGCCGCCGCAATGCGCCTCAAAACCCCCCTCCGCGCCTCCCCACCTCCAGGTCTCGCCCCCTCCCCGCTGCGGCTGCCGGCTCCCCTGATCCGGTCACCGTTTCTTGATCCGGATCCTCGTTTGCAGGTAGGGGACATGGCGGAGGAATCGCCGGCGCCGGCGCCGGCGCCGGCGCCGAAGCTGCTCTACGTTGCCGTCACCGACGGCGGGGGGCGGCGGGCGTTCCGGTACACGCGCCCTGTGCTGCAGAGCACGCTGCATCTCATGGGATGCAAGCCTCGCCATGCCTTCAAGGTCCCTCTTCCTCTTCCCCTCTATCCACGCCTCCCTGCTCTTGCGTGTCATCTTGATCCGAAACTCTGCAGTGCTTGCTTTTTCCTAACTTTACTTTACTTTGCTTGGCGTGCTAATCGCTGAACCAAACTGTCTGGTTCTCTTCCGCGGTAGATCACTGCCTGCATCAAAAGCTTGCCTTCTTCCTGTGGGGTTTGGGGCGTCAATCACCTCTTTTTGTTGCATGTTTATTATCGCGCGGGTATGTGTGGTTTCTGATCGGCGATTTTGACATGGAAAGGTGACATCTTTAAGCTTCCTGCTGACGCGCAGATTTGTTATCTCAGCCCAATCCAAAATCCCCCATATCCTCATGTCCTATCCTTTTCCTCTTTGTAAGGGGAGATGGGCACTTGTCAGGCTTGAGCTCCCAACGCTTCAAGTGGCTCCAATTTTGCTTCTTTCGGAATCCGAAAAATCCAACTTCCAAGCTCTTGTTCTTGCTGGGAACATAATTTGTCCTTAACCGGTACTACTTTGCTTCTGGGGTCGTTGTCATAGATATACTGTCATGCAACTGTTGCCTCTTAGTTCAGCTGGTGTTAATTACTATTGCTTTCTCGGAATTATTATGTTTGGTTGACAAGGACAATACCATGTGTGATGTAGACGCATTTTGTTTTGCCTTTGCACAATGCATGATCTTTTTGCTTTCGGACCCTTGTTTGATGGGTACACGATTCTAGGCAGTATCTGGTAATTGACTTGAACGGGTATCAGGTTCCGACTCGAGGCGCCTTACTTTTACTCTGATTTGGTCGTGGCTGGTTGACATATTTGTTCCTCTGACGGTCAAATTGGACTAGGTGTAAAAGCAATTACTTGTTGACACCTACTGCTCTGCAAACTGTGTGGAGCACTGCTTCTTTCTAGACCTGCATTGATAATAATATTTCGTTTCATCCTTTGCTGGCACCATCAGATTAGCAAGAGAGTATTCAATGTGATGAAGAGTGAATTCTTGACTGCACCAAAGTTAGATGGGGTGACCGAACAAGAAAATTATCCTGCACTTGGAGATGGCGCAGATGTTACAAAAACTTTGGAGAGAAGTAGCAGCAGCATACCATTTGAATTATACAAGAACCAGACTACTGTTGTTATTTCAAGGGAGCAGTTCATAAGTGTTGTATGCGATGCTCTCTCTTTGTACAAGTATGTTGGACCCAACCAGAAAGCTGACTTGCTTCTCGCTTGCAGGTAAATTAACTCCCTTGTCTGTTGTCTCTGTATTTTTTTAGTCAAAACATGAACTTAAGTGATAAACACATATATATTATCTGCCCATTTATTGCACATATCCGTCACATCTATTTCCATGCATGTTTGACATGCTTTGTGTTAAGTTAAATTTATTTGTCGTAACAGGATGGATGTGTATATCAACAGTTAATCACAGCCACTCAAAAGCAACCTGAAAGTAATTGATAACATTTATTTTTTTTTCTTTTCTCCCACTGTTCCTATCAGAATTAAAGAGAGAAAGGAATCAGTGACTATACTCTTGTGTGGAACAAGCGGATGCGGCAAGTCCACTTTATCTTCTTTGCTGGTATGTTTATCATCTAGAACAGTTGCCCATTTTTGGATTAGCAACCATCGCACCATATCAGCAATCCTGTAATCTGCTATAGGACTGCATTTTAGTGACAAGTGTCCATATTCCATAATACATAACCAACTTTGAAACATCCAACTCTTTCTTTGCTTTTTGGAAAACTTTATCAAAATCAAAGAAGCGAACCAGGACAATTGCTGAATGCCTAATACATCTGTTTTGTTTCCCAGGGTAGTAGATTGGGTATCACGACAGTAGTCTCTACTGATTCCATACGACATATGATGAGAGGCTTTGCAGATGAAAAACAAAACCCTCTTCTCTATGCCTCAACCTACCATGCAGGAGAATATTTAGATCCTATTGCAGTTGCTCAGGCAAAGGCAAAGCGCAAGGCAAACAAACCCACATTTATTTCTCATCCTAGTACCAATGGAGGCAAAGATGTCACTTCAGATGACAAATCTTATCATGGATCCTCAGAATTACCTCCTAGAACTGAGTTGGTTGGCAACAAGCAAATGGCAGTTGAAGGCTACAAGGCGCAAAGTGAGATGGTGATTGACAGCCTAGACAGATTAATTACATCTTGGGAAGAGCAGAAAGAATCTGTAATTGTTGAAGGAGTTCATCTAAGCCTTAATTTTGTGGTATGTATGTCAAGAAACAATGCATGGATATTTCATAGCATTGCTTTTATTTATGCTGCTTTGCATTATTTGGTTAAGCTCTTCTACTTATGTTATCCAACAGATGGGGCTAATGAAGAAACATCCTTCCATAATACCATTTATGGTATACATTACAAATGAGGAGAAACACATGGAACGATTTGCTGTACGTGCAAAGTACATGACTCTAGACCCAGCGAAGAATAGATATATCAAATACATCCGAAATATCAGAGCTATCCAGGAATACCTATGCAACCGAGCTGACAAGCATCTTGTGCCGAAGATTAATAACACCAATGTCGATCAGAGTGTGGCAGCTATACATGCCACAGTTTTCAGCTGTCTTCGCCGCCGAGAAGCTGGGGAGCAACTGTATGACCTCAACACAAACACTGTTGCCGTAGTGGATGAGGAATACAGGAACCAGCGTGCAGCTAACACCTTGGGTTCTAAGGGCATGTTTCAGTTGATTCAAAGGAAGGGGTCCTCAAGGAATCTGATGGCTCTCCTTAACACTGATGGTTCAGTCACCAAAGCTTGGCATGTAGGTACAAGTGATGGTAATGGGAATCTCAGTGATATTACAAGCAGCAAGAAGTCCGCTGAAAATCCTATGTTGGATCCTTCACAAATTGGGAAGGCGGAGGCAGTCAATCTCCAGTTTGGTCCTTTTGGGATCAGTGCCTGGATGAGTGACACGGGTGGAACCAGCCATGCTGGAAGTGTAGAAGACCTGAGGGTTGATAGCATGGAGACTGGTGGTAGAAATGTTTCATCATGCTGCAGCTCGCCAAAGATGTCAGATTCCACTTCTAAAGAGGTATGTTTTGATCCACCAGAATTGTGATATTATGTCAAACATTGAGTTTTCTTCTTTTGTGACAGAAATATTATAGTTGGCACGGCCATATGCCTTAGAGAACTAACTGGTTGCATGTGAAATAGTATCACATATGCAGTACTTACAATCTAACAGATGCTTTAATCTTATCAGCTTATGGAGGAGTACTCGGTCTATGGCAGCGAAGAAGAAGAAGTTGAAGACCCTCGTGAAGGTGAAACTGATGAAGATTTAACTGATGAAGAAAGAGACAACCTCGAGGTAGTGATACTGTCTCTTTCAGTGTTCAACAATCTTGGTTTGGTGTTTTGCTTCTAGTTGTTTCACCGCAGTGAACACTTGAAAGTTGAAAGACACTGAATGTTGCTCTCTTGCACCACCGAATGTTTGCAGATAGATGCTGGCTCTGTGGATGAGCACTCTACCAAGTCAGATGAGGAATACGAGGATCTTGCCATGCGGGATGTGATGGAGAACGGTGACTTGTCCGATGACGAGCATGCGGTGAGCAGCACCAAGAACTTTCAAGCCCTGGAGAGCATCCATGGAAGTGGAACAGCTGAAGTTGATGGCATGGAGGGCCCGTACCACCACAACCTGGACTTGTTCCTAAAAATGTCCAAGGAGGTAGCCGGCACCAGAATGCCGTGCGCGTCATAGCGCCGCCGGCCCTACCGGGCCGAGAGGGGAAAGGCAGCTACATCCTCCGGAGGCACGCTGCACTGATCACAGGCGGGTAGGGTTTCTTGGGCACCTGCTCTTGTGATGCTTTGAGCTGTGCTGTAGAGTGGACTGGTGGATGTGAGTTGCAGCATGTAACTGTTCAAAATGCTCTCACCTGGCTGTAAAGAGCGAGGACCTGATGCTTTTGTCCGAGGCTCCAGGGTCCAGGCAGCCATGCTCGTGTATGTATCTTTCGGAATAATATCCGGGCAAAGCATGTATCCGGCTGTTAATAAAGTTAACGTCTCGTGGCTTAGAATCTGTGTGAACGTGTGAAACTAATCACCGAGGAAAATTATCGCATTCCAGTGGTCCAAATCAGTTTGTTTCAACTTATCTAATGTACCTTCCGATGCTCAGTGAGCCTAGGAGTTTAATAGCCAGTAAACCATTATATAAATCTACAACAAAAGATAATTACTCTCTCCAGTTAATTAGATTGTATATAGGAGCATGTATCTATTGTGTGAATTATACACCTACATGTATTTAAAACGACCCATAATAGTTTGAGATACACGCCATGTCATGTATCTAAAACGACCCATAATAATTTGAAAAACGGAGTACACAATTTGATAAATATTTTGTGCATTGAGGGGGGGAAAGGAAAGGGGAAAAGGATGGACATTGAAGAACTGCTCAGATGCTGGCATTTAACAAAGAGAAAGATATGCATTTGATTTCTGCAAAGAGTCAGTAAATTAAAGGCAGGCTTTACAGAGATTAAACATCACCATGAACCTTACTTATACAGACTGATGAAACCCAAGGAAAAAGGATAATCTACAGCTGTCCTTGCTTCCCATCATCTATCATCCTAAACCTTTATGTTTCTGCTAATTGCTTTGCTTCTCCACAATATTTGCACTTTATCCTGCTCTGCTTCCATAGGGGAAATAAACCATACAAATATACAGCTTGATTTCTCAAGGACAAGCAAAATCTCTTCTGATTTCTTATTTATTTCCAGAGGCTCTCCTTTATTTACACCAAAGCCTTGGGAGCCTTTTTAACTTCTCTGATTGTACTTGCTCAACATGACTGACTACTGGGGTAATGGTAAAAAGCTAGGCCTCGCTATCTGTCTGTCTGTACAGGTGTTATTCTGTCAACTAACCATTGCCATCTCAGCAAGATGATGGGGCACCAATGCGCCGTTCTGAAGGATGATAAAAACATAAGAAAAATGCAAACACTTCAGCAACCGTCAAGAAAAAATCAGATGAAAAGGATGATCGCGTTATCAGTATAATATAGCTTTTGTTCTTGGGATTTATTTACCTCCTGCAGCAATGAGCTTCTCCACACGTGCAACAATATGCTTCCCGTAGGTGTATCTTTTCAGTGCATTCAAGTGAACCTTGACACGGGAAAGAATCAATTCGCGGTTCTGGTCATCACAGATCTCTAGAACCTTCTGCACCACATAGTTTCCAAACTGGTCTTTCATCATAGACTGAAGAACATAAGAACACATTAGTGTTGTGAGAATGCAACCCAGCAGACGCTGATACCATGCATAAATCAAGTTACTCAGCGGCCCATGATACCATGCATAACTTAAGCTACTCAGATCAGAGCAAAAATAGAGTAAGAGAATGTCTTCGCTATGTAATCATAATTAGCATCTCAATTACATCAACATTAACTGTGTGCTAACTATCATTCTTCTCTTCTACCTTTCCTATAACCAAAAGTGCTTTGTAATAAAGAACTAACAAGCTCAAACCAATTGTTGAAAACAAACCTGTAATGGCAGATTCTCAGCAGTTGTACCAAGCATTTCATTGATCAGAATCTGGCGCTGTTCCGGAGTACCAAAAGTAAGACACTTCTCAACAACATTGGAAGCAAATTTCTGCAGGCTCATCTTCACTATTTGTCCAGCAAGTTGTGTGATTATAGTAGAACGCTCTTCTGGTTTCCCATGCTGCAGAACATGCTGCAAAAAAAAGGCAATTATAGAGCGCTATTTCTGAAAATGGTATGAACAAACATGAAGCGTAAGGCAATGCAAAGTCAATACAGAACATCGCAACATAATATGGCATTAAAAATAAAAGAAAATTATTGAAAGTCAAATATCATACATTACAACAAAACCTTTTCTAAATATCATATACTAACATGATAAAGTGAACATCACCTCAATATCAAACAAGAGTGGCAATGAACCAAAAGTCAGGACAGTAGGGGTGGGGTGCTGATCATAATAGACAAGTCTCAAAACATGTTGGGAGGTACATAAGCTTAGCACAAGAGCTAGCGTTGCAATGGTTGATAGATTGACAAAGATGAGAAGAATGATTCGGTTCACTTAATAGCTTTAATAGGTACAGATGAAATTTAAAGTCTTTTAACTCAGTACATCAGAAAAAGTGAAGGAAATGAATAGGCATTTACCTGGATGACATAGTTGCCATATTGGTCCTCTGTTAAAGTAACCACAGACTGCATAATCTCTTCCATCATGGCATTTTGTGTGCTTTCATCATCACAGTGCTCCAAAACTCTCTGGTGATATCCAAGAATACATTTAGCAAAATATATGTACATATAAAACCGTACCAAGGTTCTTGGAATACCTGAATAACACGGCAACCATAGGGATGCATGGAAAGTTCCACCACATGTCCATAGAAGGCTGAAATTATAAATCGTATCCTCTCCTGAGGGATGCATTCTATACATTTTTGGATAACATGGTTGCCATTTTGATCCCGAACACATCTCATGATAGATCCATCAAGCTCCAAAGCCATTTGTGTTTGTTGTTCCACTTCAACAACTTCCAAAGCCTACAGAAAAACAATATGCTCCTAAGACGCCATAGATATTAATTTGATTATTACATGACTGAGATTTAAACTAATACGGAGGAAACATTATGCTTGTAGATACAGACCTTCTGAATCACCCGGCAGCCATACATTTGAAGACTCAGCTGTAACACATAACCCTTGAGCAGGCTTGCGAATTGCTTTGTTTGTGTTTCAGTTCCATATTCAAAGAACTGCCAAACTCAAGCCATTACTAATTAAAAACTGAGCTCTCAATTTTAACTTGAGTATGCAAATTAAAAATCAATTAAATTTGCTCTGTTGCAAATGAGAGTTGTCACCTTCTGTATGACATAATTTCCAAAAACATCAGTCATCAAAGTACGTGCCTGGGGAAGGATCTCTGGAAATATCATGTTCTTCTCTTCAATAGAAGCGGTTTCCAGTTTCTGCTGTATAAAGCGACTCCCATACTGGTCCGAACTGAAAGGTGAGAGAGATTGAGAGAAGAGTCACATTAGGTGAGAGGAAGTATCAGATCAACTTAACACTGTTGGTATTCCAAGGAATATTACCTGAACTCAACCACATGGCCTACAATATCTAACAGCTCAAAAGATCTGGTTTTGTTGGTTTTGAATTCCTCCAGCAGGGAGGACCCATAACCATTGTCCATCAGACCATTCTCTGAATTCCATGATCCCATGGATCCTCCGGCAGTGCTCCTCACCATGGATGGAATTCGATTTAGTCGCTCTCCTTGCCTGACATGGCCTTGAGGAGATGAGATATACGGACTAGATGGTGGACTTGTTAGATAAGTCATTCCCATGCCAAATGCTGGATCATTGCCATAAATATTTGGATTAAGAGCACCAGACTTGCCCAGGTATGGCATCCCATACTGTAGCTTTTGCTGGGCAAATAACGACCCAAGATAAGCCTTTTGGTATGCAGGACTATCCAGGTGCCCTGAACCAGTAAAACCCCTCCCTTGGTAAGGATTCATGCTTGCAGCTGCACCAAGGGGGGAATCAGGGTTTGCCTGCAAGTATTGTGCATACATTGTCTCTGCCGGTTGGCCCTGGAAACTGGATCCCCCATTATTTGAAAGAATGTTGCCATAGTCACCATCTGGACATTTAAAGTGGTTAAAAGGTGAGTCAATAAAAGTCAGACAGACAGAGAATGGGGGAGGAAGTGAAGGAAATGAGTAATAGGGGGGCTAAGAGTACCAGAATTCAGTTGATTGTTCAGCACGGATGAAGTAAAACTGCCTGCATGAGTCTTCATATGCCGTCCAGATATATCAATGCCAGGGCTATCACCATTCAGGTTCTGGTAGTGAGAAACTGATCCAGCTGAGCTCATCAAAGATCCTTTCTTGTTTGCATTACCGTGCAGTGATTGCGTAGAGAACTTGCTATTGCCATGAGATGCTAACTTACTAACATTCAAATTATTGAAGTTACTCCCTCCATTTGGAAAAACTGCATATTCAGGGGCATTAAGCGAGTCTTCATCAGCCTTTTGAGTTAAGTTTTGCTGTGAAAATTGCCTATGTTCCGTCGGTACATTAAACAGCACATCTGTCTGGTCACCAAAGTTCTGGTAAACATGATTCTGAACTTCAGTTTCCAGACTCGACATCTTATTTCCAGATAGACTTAAGTTGGACAGAGTTGCCGCAATGTCAGCGCCATCATGATTAAGTGAAGCAACAGCTGCAGCTTCAACCTTTTTATCAGAACTCCCCATCCGAACTCCGACTGGAGGAAGGCAAGGGCTTGGAGTTCTCCGAATCAGCTGGGGGTCAGGGGTGGTGCTTCTTGAAATAGAGGAGCCTACTGCTGTAGCAAAGGAATGAGACATTGAAGAACCAAGACTTTGTACCCTGACCAGACTAGGTGAGGTGGATCCAGATCGCAGGCCATTCATGGATTCTGATCTATTCTGCAGTTGAGGTTTGGGTGAATCAGATGACCTGATTGGATTTGGGCTCTCAAGGGCATTGCGGCTATTAGAACGTGAAAGATGATGACCGGCTGTAGAAGCAGGACGGCTGATATTTTCCTGCCATTGAAACAATTGCAGATGAGAATAGAAAACAAGAAAACACAATGCCAGGTGCGGAAACAAATATAGTGGTGATGCAATACAGTAACACAATGCCCAAAAAAATGCAATCACCATGTGCCATCCATAAGTTCAGCAGTGAGCATTAGTCTGGTGGACTTTAATGTTAAATATGTTTTGCAGGCAATCTTCTAATTTCATATGTTCACTACACCCCATCAAGCAGATCAAAAGAGAAATGTACTACATAGTTAGTGAACAAAATAAAGAAGTTTGCTTATACTGAAGATGGGTAATATAATTTCATTGGATAAGAATGCTTTCTATCTACTGAAGATGTAAATACAGCAACAAAATAAAATGAGAATCAATGATGAAAGATCTTACAAACCTGCAATGCATCGGCAAAGCTCTTGCGCCGAGAACCAAGGCCACTGACATCTGACAGGCCGATGAGCCCATCGGTGCCCCTCCCGAGCCACTCCGATGACTGCTGCCGTGCAAGCCCATTACTTTCGCCTCTCGCCATTCTATCATTGAGCGGCACGTTCTCTCCTCCACCCTCATGTGCCCCTGGCTGCACCGAGAACAGTGAGCTTCCACTCCCAACATCTGAGGGCCTCCTCCTCCTATCCCCAATACCTCCAGACACAGCCTGGAACCGCTGCGCCACACGCCAGTCCTCTTTCGACACCATTGGCGGTGGAAGCCTCGGGTTGAGGTGCTCATTAGAATAATAGTACGACAGATATGCTGGGTGTGAACATATCTCTTCCTCGGTGAGCATGTCCACACCAGCACCGCTATTGCTGCCGCCACCAAGGTTGTTGACATGAATCGGCGGACCAGAAAAGAGCGCCCCAATGGCAGTGCGAGAGCCCTCAACAGTGGGGGGAGCGCTGCCACTGCGGAATATGCTGAGCTCGTCGGCAGATGAAGTATGGTTCTGGTCCATCAGAACTGCCTGCAGGTCACGCTCAAGGTCCTCGAAGGTGGGGCCAGCCGCCGCCGGAGATGGAGCCATCGCCGCAGTGCCTTTCTCTGTTGCGCCTTCTGCTCCCTTTCGTGAATAGCCTAAACCAGTAAGCAGACAATGATCAGAATTGCTGTGCCCACAGCCAAGGTCACAAACAGGTGGTAATCTGAAGTTTTGCAATAACTCAATTGCAAGTACGATCGGATGCGTCTTTTTAAGAGAAGAAAAAAATATACTTATATAACATACGAAATCGCTTGAGTTCTAAGTTTTTTTTCGCATAATTCTATAAAAGAATCCGGACAAGTCCCACCTTGAAGGGAAGTAGGAAGCCGGGGCGTCAAGTTGCCTCAGAAGGAAGAAACAGACACTAGAAGTCACTAAAAACCTAACTTTCAGACGACTCCCCGACGAAAACTTGAAGGGAAAAATATCCTAATCCGCGGGACGAAAAAAACTAAACACTCCCTTATAAATAGCCCAACTAAGACAGACGAACAAAACCAAAAAAAAAGATTAAACATGGCACAGCATCCCATGTCCTGCCCGGGGCAATCAATCGATCGAGAACCCGATCAGAATCTCACTCACCTCTAGAACGGCCGCGGCAGCATCAAACAGGCAGGTAGGCAGGCGGCGAACGACCCCCGCGCGGGCGCCTCCAACCCCACTATGGAATCGAAAGCGCCGGCCGCCGTCCCATCCAAAGGAGCCGCCGCCTCGCGCGCGTTCGCTACAGGAGACGACGCTTGGATTCAGAGGATGGGTTCCGGTGCGGATTGGCCTTGACGGGAGGATTTATTTAGGGTTTGGGGATTGGGGAATTTCTTGTGGAGGCGGCCGGAGAGGAGAGAGGACGAATGGGAGAGAAAGGAAAGGAAGGCGGAAACAGAAAGCGACGGGTGGCCTTTTCTTCCTCGAGACCGGTAGCCCGCCTCTCCGCTCGTCCACAGCCGTCCGATCAAAATCCTGCGCACGAATCTCACAGCGCCGTCTCGTACGCAGCTCATCAGGGTCAGTTGAGATATGTATGACGTGGCAGTAGTACAAATCTCTTGAGCAATTAAGATAGAGGTTGAATGAAAATCGATTATACAGGTGGAATATCTTTCAGTTTGTTTGAAAAACAGATTTTTTTTCTTTTTTTCTCACAAGAACATGGTTTTATCTACGTTGCTCATGTGTTGCTTGCTTGCTTTCCAGGACCAGGAGTCAGTGACAATACAGATGCAAAGTTGTTGTGGCGACTCTTTCTTCTCCCGAGCTGGGGCTGACAAGTGGGCCCACAAAATCGATGTGTCTCTGCAGCCGTGGGCCCGGGGCAGAACCCACGAGCTACTCCGATTGACGGGCAGGTCAAACGAGGATCCATGCATAATAATATCAGGAGGAGCTTCACAGTGAAGAGACGAAGTGGCTGCTGCCTCACTGGCGTTGTTAAAATATATGGAAACAAGTTTGCCAGACACAAGAAAGTGGCGAGGTTGCGATCATGCTAAGAAAACATGGCGCAAGAAAGGCATGGGATATTGTTTGTGGTTGAGAAAAAAGTATATCCTCGTCTCGGGCACCCATCTGATATTAAAAATAGCATGCAGGAGCAAATCAAGAAAACAGGGGAACCTGCTGCCACTTCCCAGTTGAATAAGCTCATCACACACACTCACTTTTGATAATTCAAGACCTCACCATACTATATGCTATTTGTAATCAGGGCTAGCGTGTTTTTGGAAAGGCGAGATAAAATAGAGGTCATCTTGATATATAAATTGATGAATAATTTAGGGGTAGACAACACCACTTCAGCATGTATCCTGGCAAGTCCTTGACTCAATAGTACTAGTATCATCCAATGGCTAATATCAAGGCCGGTCAGTACATAGGCAATAAGTCTTCCCGTACTGAATTATTGTTGCTACAGCAAGATCCAGTTAATACCCACACATGGATACATCAAGGACATCACAGGAATATGAGGCCACTACTGGTAGCTGAATTCCATCGTTCTTCTTATTCTACCATCAGAGAGTGCTGCCCCGAGTGTTTATGCACTGTGAGTCGTGTTTCGTGTGGCTTCTGAGCGTGGCATCCTAGTATAATGTCGATACAAGGACTGACGTATGGCTCAATCTATCAGCAAGTGGTAACACTGAACTATCTTCATTTGCACACAACTGTTGCGCTAAAAAAGACACGCTGGATCATTCCTCCCGCTCGATCATCTTCCTGACGTCGTCGATTACCAGCCAAGATTTGTGCCCGCCTATCACCTCAGCCTGTTTCTGGGATTCGCTCCACAGCTGCACAGGACAAACAGCCGTCCTCAGGATACACAATAGCAAGGTGGAAACCATAAAGAAGGAAACAAGTCTGAGAGTTGTACCTGTATAGAAGGCATCTTCTGCTCGAGCTCCGCATTACAGATCGCACAAGTTAGACAAAAGAAGGCACTAGCATGTGTATAATTTAACAAATACACTAGGGATCCAATTTGTCAGTTGTGTATACATGTAATTGCTGAAGACAAGCTAACAATGAGGCCAAATGCATCATGGGAGGATATTTGATATTGTACTCCAATACCAAAGCTAAAGGATAAGGCCAGCAAACATTTAGATGCAAGTTGCATCAAGCCGGCAACTGACAACAAAGTTTCCTGAGCCAGTAAAGGTGAGGTTTCAGGTTCCCACCACAACAGGAAAGAAGCATACTTTAATAATGACGTGCAGATAGCCTGCGCATTCAAGAAAGAAAAATAGGAGAGAAGACATGAAAGGGATTCTAGAAGCTTCTAAAAAATAACAAAATAGATCTAAAAATGGCTATGGTTTGCATAATTGGGCGCAAAAGTATTTCAGAAATATTTATCAATACTGCAAGGATAGACTTACTGTTACTCCAGCACGATTCACAAGCTTCTGTGGGACAGCATTGACATCAACACAATAGAACCGGATCCTGCATATTAAGTTCCAACAGCCATCATCAATTTGTCTAAAACACCAGCAGTGTAGTTCATTGTCAATCAGGGAAAAACCTCTATAACCTTGGATGGTATTCGGCAGCCAACTTCTCAAGCTTAGGCTTCAGATATATACATTTCCTGCACCAACTCGCCATCCTACATATCGCAAACACTACTATGAATTCGGGCATGAACAGGCATATGCTAAGGAAAAATTCAGCATACGCAACTATAGACACTACTCAAAATACAGTTTGATATCAATAGCCTATTTATCATATGATGTAGGGTTTCTTGCATAAACAGCCATGGTTGAAATTAATGAAGGAAATCCCAAAAAAAAGAAATTAATGAAGGAAATTATAGGTTGCACATTCTTTTCACATAAAAATGCGTATAGTGGAACTAATTTCGTTCAATCGCATAGACTGAGTTCAATAGACAAAAAAAAAACTGAACAATGGCACAGTTATTAACATGGCAAGGAGAACGCAGGCAAGCAAACCGCCTGATCCAACAAACAGGACCTGCTAAGTGCTAACCTACACCGGTGATCGCTTTATCGGAGAAATTACAAACCAATTGTTCGCACCCAAAATTGGCAACCGGTCAGACCGGTTCTAGGAAGCGGTCAGACCGGTTTCACTGTAGCCGATCTGGCAACAGCCAAACCGGTCTGACCGGTTTCCCTATCCGGTCTGACCGGTTTCTCCCGTGTTGGAGTAGGTTTAGGACTCTAGAGTTTTATCCCGTATTGTAAACCAACCTAAAGGGGTACGACTTCCCCACCCTATAAATATAAAGGGTCATGGCCGATTGAGATAATCCAATCGAACAAATACATCTATCTTTTATCTTTTTACTTTTCTCTTTACCCAACTTTTCCAATCTACTATTTGCTGTTCTTCCTTCGTCTCTACGTCGATTGAAGGCGTCCTAGGTGGCCTGCCGACCCTAGGACAACCCTACGTGCGTTGCCCCGACGGGATCCTGCCCGGACGACGCTCGAAGGTCTACCGCCAGCCCTGCCTGGCAAACCGGTCTGACCGGTTACAGAAACCGGTCTGACCGGTTCCTGCGTCTGCGCTCTGTTGGCCGCGAATTCGCGCCAACAGATTTGGCGACTCCGCTGGGGACGAAAATCTGGTTGCTCAAACCGTTTTATCGATCCCTAGGTAAATCAATCGGCTGCCATGGCCGGTAAATTACCTAAACCTGCTGATGTCGATGCTGCAAACATTCAGAGGCCGAACGTTGATCAAACGGCGGCTGAGGAGCAGAAAGCGCTTGCGGAAATCCGAAGAAGGATCCGTGAGCATACAGAACGAAAGGCCCAGGAGTTGGAAGAAGAAGCTGTGAAGCAATACATATCGCACTTCTCCGTGGATCGACAAGGGAACGTCAAGAAAGACAAGGATGTCGTCATTGATATTCCCGCGCTAAAGGTACAATCCAATGCTTCTCCTGAAATTAATTCTGAAATTGCAAATTTTATTGATGGAGCTGTTAGTGCGAGCTTTAATAATAAATTTGATGCTATGAATGGGAAGTTCGAAACAATGATTAATTCTCGTTTTGAAAACATAGAATCCAAAATTAATAAACAATTTTCTGGTAAGGATGTTAATGG
Organism: Echinochloa phyllopogon; assembly: GCA_033239725.1. NCBI lineage: Eukaryota > Viridiplantae > Streptophyta > Magnoliopsida > Poales > Poaceae > Echinochloa > Echinochloa phyllopogon. The sequence goes on along the minus strand of BTCW01000001.1, from coordinate 46,593,697 downwards.
TTCTACTTCTAATACCGAAAATTGTATAGATAGTGCACTAGAGGATTTATCAAATTTACATATTCCAAAGGCTCCCATTGGTTCACCACCAATCAACCACATACATAGCCGAACTACCGTTGGTACTTCGGCTGGTGGAGGGAGTACAATGATTGCTACTAATGCTATGACACCACATACAGCCATGTATTATGAACCATCTATAGGTGCATATGTTTCTAATAGTTCGCTGCATCCTGTTCCTAACGCATTGCCGAATCAAACAGCAACATATAGCACACCACAGCCCACTATAAATCGAGTACCACATTCTGGATCTGCTAGACCTAGAACTGTTCCGGGGATGGAGGGATTTAGAGAGGAGATGCTCGAAATGTTTAGACAAACTTTTGGTATAGAGCCTAAAACTAAGAATCGGTCGTATCAAAGACCGTATCCTGAGAATTATGAATATGTTGCATACCCACCAAGCTTTAAAATACCAGAGTTTACTAAATTCAGTGGGGATGATGGTAGAAGTACTTTAGAGCACATAGGCCAATTTACTATACAATGTGGTGAAGCTGCTTCTAAAGATATCTGGAAAATGAGACTATTTCCTTTATCTCTATCGGGTGCTGCATTTAATTGGTTTATTTCTTTGCCACCCAACTCAGTTTATTCTTTCGCTAACATAGAAGAAAAATTCCATGATTATTTCTTTAATGGTGAAACTGAGTTAAAATTGTCAAATCTTGTATCGGTTAAGCAAAAACCTAATGAATCTGTCTCCGAATATATTAGAAGATTTAGAGATACTAGAAACCGATGCTATAGTTTGACAATTTCAGATAGAGATTTAGCTGATCTTGCTTATGCTGGTTTGCTTGATATTCATAAAGATAAGCTAGATGGTCAAGAATTTCTAGATGTGAGTCGGTTATTGCAAAAAGCTTTAGCTAATGAAAATCGACTTAAAGAATCTAGGAGTTCACAAAAAACTAATGACAAAAATAATCGTCCTGTTTATTATGCATCTGATAATTCGGACGATGAGAGCAATAATGTTTATAGCACTGAATTTGTGTGGTCAGCCAAAGATAAACCTACTACTTGTGATTCCTTAAAGCCGGTCCGCAAGAATCGGCAAGAGGAAGTTAAATATACTTTTGATGTGGCTAAGTGTGAAAGAATTTTCGATGAATTGCTAAAAGCTGGAAAAATTAGAATAACTCATACTATGCCACCATTAGAAGAGTTGAAAAGACGTGCTTATTGTAAATTTCATAATTCTTATTCTCATGCAACGAATGATTGCAATGTATTTCGGCGGCAAGTGCAATCGGCCATTGATGAAGGACGTTTGACATTTCATCCTATGCAAGTTGACACTAATCCTTTTCCTATGAATACCATTGAGTTACAAGATCCTAAAGTGCTAATTCGGCCACATCAAGCCGAAAAAGCCGTTGGAAAAAATGTAATCATTGGAGATAACAAGCTTGTTGATCCAGAAGTGATAAATGTGCAGAAGGAGGTCCCTCAAGTGCTTGGGGGGCAACAAAAGACAAAGAAGACCGGCAGCGCGCAAACCGGTCTGACCGGTTCTTCAAACCGGTCTGACCGGTTTCTCCAGAAAAGCTGGGAGTGCTCCAAGCACAAGAAAAAGGTGAAGCCGACCTTCGAGGAGCTTTTGGCCAAGTACAAGAAGAAGAGATCAAGTCAAAAGCAAGGAAATCGGCCTAGTAAAGATAAAAAATCAAAAACTCCATCAGAATATCAAAATGAATCTTGTTCTTGCAAATCTCAAGTAAATTATGCTACTGCACCTTGTTCATATGTTGGACCGACCTCACCATGGTCCTGGTTCTATCCTTATTATTATTCACCTTTGGATTATAGCAATTTACATATGCGTTCATATATGATTCAATATGCTCCTACATATGCAAGTTATGGTCCAATACAAAGACCGTTTGTTGTTAACGATAATCTGGTCAGAAGTACACCTAGTTCTAAAGGAGATGAGAAGGACGGCAAGAGAGATTCAAAATACTCACAGCCGAGGTGGTGTCCCTCAGGCTTATCTCATACTCAAAAGAGAAGATTGCAGCGGATACGTAAGCAAGAATCAATGGAGCAACAAGCAAAGGTCACCCCAACAAGGTTAGCAACTACCAAGCAAGTATGGAGGCCAAAGCAAGTCGTTCCTTGAAGTAAAAGGCAAGTTTATGGCCGATAAAAACAATTATCGCCCTTAGAGCAATATATGGGCGATGTACTGTTGATCATCGTCTTTAACCAATTTTGATTATTATAGATGTTTTCTGACACGCAAGCTTTACCAGAAAACAGGGGGGCATATGTTCGCACCCAAAATTGGCAACCGGTCAGACCGGTTCTAGGAAGCGGTCAGACCGGTTTCACTGTAGCCGATCTGGCAACAGCCAAACCGGTCTGACCGGTTTCCCTATCCGGTCTGACCGGTTTCTCCCGTGTTGGAGTAGATTTAGGACTCTAGAGTTTTATCCCGTATTGTAAACCAACCTAAAGGGGTACGACTTCCCCACCCTATAAATATAAAGGGTCATGGCCGATTGAGATAATCCAATCGAACAAATACATCTATCTTTTATCTTTTTACTTTTCTCTTTACCCAACTTTTCCAATCTACTATTTGCTGTTCTTCCTTCGTCTCTACGTCGATTGAAGGCGTCCTAGGTGGCCTGCCGACCCTAGGACAACCCTACGTGCGTTGCCCCGACGGGATCCTGCCCGGACGACGCTCGAAGGTCTACCGCCAGCCCTGCCTGGCAAACCGGTCTGACCGGTTACAGAAACCGGTCTGACCGGTTCCTGCGTCTGCGCTCTGTTGGCCGCGAATTCGCGCCAACACCAATGTTACTGCGCCCGCCTATAGACAATCTAATCCAAGGATGTGTGGGGTTACCAGAGCAGGACGATGGGGAGGTCGAGCTGCTGCGCCTCCGCGAGGGCCCGGTCCAGCTGCTTCTCGCTGGCGATGGGCTCCAGCTCCACCCACGCCGGCTCCTCCTCCTCCGCGACCGCCTCTTTGGCCGCGGCTGCCGCCGGAGCCGGGCGGCGAGGCCCCGGAGGAAGTGAGATCGCGGCCCACCGGGAGGGCTGTTTGACGAGGAATCCAAGACGAGGTGGGGTCGGGCGGGTTCCAACTTGACCGTGGGACAGTGCCGCTTCACCGGCGGCGATGGCGGCGGCTGCGTGGGCTAGGGCGGTGGCCATTGCCTTGCCGGCGTGGGAGCAGAAACGTGGTGTGAACGGAAGGCTTCGTTTTGTTTTGACCTGTTGCTATTGTATGAGGAAGATGCAGTTGCTTTCTTTCCTTCTCCGACTTGTGTCACTGCATGTGGGGCCACTGCTACCAGAAAGAACAGAAACTTGCACGTATCATATGCCATAAATTTTAGGGGAAAAAACTGCAACACATATTCAAATTAACTTCACAATCCAGTGGTTTCACTACACTATTTTCAAACTCAAAACAACTGTACTCATACATTATGCCCATGCGGCCATGTGCCATGAAATTTGGGAAATTTGCAGCAGGTTCACAATCCAATGCTTCAGTACATTTGATCAAACTCAACATCTCTACGCAATTACACATACACAAGAAAAGTGAACAGGATATATGGAGATTGGAGGGGGGGGGGGGGGGGGAAACTTTACATGTTGTTACAAGACTGGGGAGAGATCTGAAGATTTCTACAGGTGCCCTGGCTGGCAAGAAAGCCAATGGAACAGGACTAGGAGCCATTTCATATAACAAAATAAACTAACTTGCAAATCTACATGGCGATACGAGACGACTGGCGTTTCGTCAAAAAATACAAGGCGAATGGCAATGATGTTCGTGAGCATCCCATCAGTTATTTGTGATTTGGAACTCGGTGCCATCCGTCAAATGCCCCGTCGCAGTTGGGCAAAGCCAGCAAAGAATGTTTGGACCCAGGATCTGTTACAGATCAAATGGACAAACAATTCAGTCAAATGGAGTGCCAAACAAAAACAGGGTAGCTGATGTAAATCTTTAAAGCTAAACTTTGAACACCCAAACTAAAATTCTGGTGTTGTAACAAATAGTTTTGGATGTAATACATAATATTTTTTAATGCAATAGTACCATTTGAATGTTCTTCCTCATGCCAAGATCGAAACGGTGGCGATACTTCTGCCCACTCTTCTTTGCAAGCCACTTCGCTCTTACTGCCTCCCGGTACTGATGTAAAGGAGCTGAATACAATTAAATATGCTGCCACGAAACTAAGTAGTGGACAGGAAGTATGCAATTCCAAATAATAGCTTACCTCTATGGTTGTCATGTTATGACACAAGAGATAGATGTGCCAGCATAATAGAGAGCCTATTGTCAAGCTTAACAAGAATAACAGGACACCAGCCCAGATCTGCATTTTCATTATTCACTTTTAAATTAGATCACAGTCTGGTTCTTCTATAGAAAGAAGCAAAGGAAAAAAAACATGAAACTAAATAGAAAATGACTTCTGCAAACCCAAAGGATTCTGCCCTCTACAAACCTAAAAGATTCTGACTTTTACAAACCTAAAAGATCCTGACTTTTACAAACCTAAAAGATTCTTTCGCGAGATTGAAACCTTTCCATCTATTATGCAACTCAAAAGAATTACCAGAATCCTGTTTTTACTCCTGTAGCTAATATTAAATCAGTCTCAGTTGAGCTGAAATTCGTGATAAACTGCTGAAAACTCACAAGAATTGTATAAGAAAAGGGTCCAACGTGTCATGTGATATAATAGTTAAGAATTGTTCATGATCATTTCCCTCAGATCCTGGCAAGTATAAATATATCAATATGGGTATCTGTTCCACCCTACACCCTAATTGACTCTCTGATAGTGTAAACAAACAGTACTAGGAGTTAACAACTATCTAAATATGTACAGATCATATCAGCACGGGCATACAAAAGCCAAATGCCAGCTGATTTTCATGCTAAATAGGCACAAAAACTAATCTTTCTGAAAATCAACCAAGCAAAGCCTATATTGGTGATTCATGGTACAATTTGGAAGAATAGTGGTACCACAGCCCAATAATTGATTGAATATTTATCAAGAAAGAGGTTGTTGATAGCATAACGAGAGATCCTAGCTGAGAATAAATGTCAGGGTACTTACATAGACCATTTTCACATAAATAATATCAAATTCATGCTCTTTCAGAAGGAGATCGCACAGAAATATCACCTGCAAAATATTTTAACACAATTGTGAAAACTGCTGTTGAAGACGTGCCAATTTGGATCTAGCATAGAAACTTACAAGTGAATAAAGAGACCCGATAGTTGCATTTAGGACACAGATGATAAAGGCTTTGTAGTTTGCATATCCCACACAGTTGTTGATCCAGACACAATGATGGTCCTGTCATCAACAAGATTGCCAGGCCTTTCAGATGCAAGAACATATGGGAAGTCTTTTATAGCATCAGTCCTGACAAAGATGGTGCACACCTACCATTTTCAGAACACACCTTTTGCAGACCTTGCAATGGTGGGATCGAGGAGGCTTAAACATGCAACATTTATCACAATACCTTGATTTCAACCCCTGCTGCAACCAAATACATAATCAGAATGCAATAATCTAAGGAGTACTGATCAAGCAAAGCGGCATGAGTAAATCAAGAAAACACATGTGACTATTTGTGCGTGCACAAAGGTCTCGATTAGTTCATGGTAATTGGTTCATTTCTGAAAACTATCAAGCTTGTGATTGGCAGCTCATGCAATGAGACATGAATTACAGCTAGCTGAACTCGCGTGGAAGGTGCATTTTTGTGTCAATTTACACTTCCCAGGTGTTTGAATTGAATAATCACCAGTTCATCGCAGTTTTATAGCAATAAGCAAACTGATAGGCCCTCAAGATTGGCAAGAGAGAGTCAGAGAGAGGACTAAATCCAAGACAAGGAAAGCAAGGAGCGCAAGGAAAGGCGAGAGAGATCTCGAGGTTCTCCGACCTGTCCCTGCGCGGTCTCGGCGTCCGGAGCGAAGGAGGCCGGAACGGAGCCCGGGTCGGCAGCCGCGGCGCACACGAAGGCGAAGAAGCACGCGGCGACGGCGAGCGAAACGGCGGCCGCGTGGGCGGCGCCGGCCGGCGTGCCGAGGCCGAGCCAGTGGTCCAGGAAGACGAACAGCGTGGAGTAGTACACGAGCGCCATGACGGCGACCGTCGCGAACACGGCCGGCGAGGCGACCGCCGCCGCGGGGCCGCCCCTCTTCCGCGCCATCTCTCCGGTGCCGGTGCCCGTGCCGGTGAGCTCGCCGTTCGCTTTCTCGGGCCCCTTCCGATCTCCCCTTCCCTCCCTTTGGTGAGACTTTTACCTGCGTGGCATTAAGATAAATAAATGCCTCTTACCTACATGCCACAAAATTTTCTCAAGACACCTGTGTGCCATGCATTTTATTTTTTTTACCCGTGTGAAATGGATGGATGGACACTAACGTTGCTCTGAAATGTCGTTTTTGCCCTTCTCCCTTACAGCTGGGACCCACCTGTCACTGACTCTTTATTTCTCTCTTCTCTTCTCTCCGGTAGTCATGACGCTCGGTCGGCCGGCGTCGGTGGCGGCGTGCCGGTGATGAAGCGGAGCACGACGAGGGGTGCCGCCGGGGCCGCGGCACAGCTCGCTGGAGCCCACATGGCCATGGCCGGCTCGGCGGCCGCGCGTGGCCCAACTCCCTCGCCGGCTCCCATGCGGACGGGGGCGCGTTGCTCGGCGGCGGGGCATAGCCTGGCCGGCGGCGGGGCAGGGTCCGGGCGGTGGCGGCAGGCCCGGGCGGCGGCGGCAGGGCAGGGCCTAGCCGGCGGCGGGGCAGGCCCCGGGCGGCGGCGGCTCAGGGCCTGGCCGGCGATGGAGAGGACGAAACGAACAGGGAGAGAGGAGAGAGATGTAGTCAGGGGCAAAATAGTCCTTTCACCTTGTGGATCCCACATGTTAGGGCCATGGTGCTGTTAAATTCTAACGGATAGCGGACAGAACGGCACACGGGTAATAAAAATAAAAGCGCATGACACACAGGTGTCTTGAGAAAATTTTGTGGCACGTAGGTAAGATGCCTTTATCTTAATGGCACACGGGTAAAAATCTCCCCTTTGGTCGCGAGGCCTCTGTTAGAGGTTGCCCTGGGCCACCTGGGCCGTAGCGTGTTTTTTCAGAAGGCTGCTGGGCTATAGTGTTAAGGAATGCACAGAAAGTAATTGGGCTGGAGTTCATGAATGTATAGTTGGGCCTCGAGTGGGAAGTAATTGGGCTGGTGCGCTTAGGCCCCAATACTGGGCTAAATAAATGTGCCTTGCTCCTGTTAACGGGTTGCTTGCGTGTTGTATGGGCCTTTTTCGTTGGGGCTATATACCCCCTGGGCCCTTTGGAATTGCAGTGGTTAGGACGTACGATTCTAGAGAGATCTAGAATCCGAAATTCAACACCATGGTTCTGCTGTACTAGGCAACTTGTGCCATTGGGCAAAGAGAAGCAAATCAAATTGAATTATTTTATTCATTCACTGAAAGGAAAGAGAAAAAGGATCAAATAATTTGCTTAGACGCCCGGCCCCCACTCAACTCGAAAACGTAATCGCGCTTAGATTCTGTTAGCGTGTGTTGGGAGGAGCAAAAGCTGAATCCTTGAGTGTTGCAAATGATCTAACAGTGGTCCTTGCGTAATATAAGTACTACTCCACTAGACCACTCTCAATCCTGGCAGCCGACTAGGTGCCTGTTCTCTACTACAGTAGCTAGTAGTCTAAATATATACAATGCACAGAGCCAGGGTGTCCATAAAACACGATTTGGACCAGACTAATTAAACTACGGATTAGCTTGGTTGGGAACCTAGACACCTTTTGGCTTTTGCAAGCTACTAGACTGATAAAAGTACTTGGTCGCACTGCTCACTTGCTTCTCTGTTTTTTTTAGTTGCTGTGCTTGCGCATCACAATAACAAAGTGGGGTCGATGATTAATTATGTATACAACACATATATCCCTCTTGTACGTGGTGCTGGCGCGGTACATGGTACCTCTTGTGTCTTGTCACACACCTAGGTAGCACGTACACGTACAAATTAAATCAAATGTACGTGGCTAGACACGTACGTACGTACGTAGCAGTACAGATCGATGACCAGAGGACTAATATATATAACTCGATCAGTGTCAAATAGTAACACCTACTCGATCATCAACGACACGGATCGATGAACAGTGATTTTCCATAACCCACACCAAATCTAGGGCCAGACCCATGTTCAATAATGACACGATCGACCAAGTCACTGTTAACTTACATTACATCCATGGACCGGCAGTAACAAGCTAGGATTGATGGAGATCCATGCATGCATATGGTCCATGGACAATATATGCAGTTAAGGAGAGGACTGGGCACAACAGGAGTGTACTACACGAGATGCAGGAGACACATTCGTACGCGCTATAGATAGCCCCCTCACGACTCAGACTAGCGAGTGCATCAGAAACCACTCTGCCATCTCGGTACTACTGCTCCCTCCTACTACTCCGTTTCTAAATTTTTGAAAAATAAAATAATTGGTATAGATCATTGGTACGGTGTTTTTGAAGAATTGTTAACAAACCCGGCCGGCCACATCTCAAGCAGAACACACATAGGTATATATGGTGTAAAATGGAGGGCATGATCGAGTACTTTAAGAGTGAAAAATTGCCAAAAGAAAAAGAAAAACGGGTGTTGTTTTCAGAGAGGACTAGATGAAAGAGAAAGGAGGGGCCATGTCAGTACGCTTTTGATTAGCCGGCCAGTAGGAGAGAGAAAAATGGTGGACCGGGAGATCCATGGTCTGGTCTCTCTCATGGGCGAGTACCTGAGGGGCAGGGCCCACGCGCAGCGAAAGCGAGTGGTGGTGACTCGTGAAAGTTTGGGCTGCCGGGGCCCGCCTGCATTGGGCTCAATGTGGGCGGTACTAGGTTGTTGCCCACATCACGGGCACCCGGGCCCGCCACCACCGCATCCCACTTCCTTTCTTCACAATTCCCACTGGGTTTTTTCTTCGTCATTTCTCCTCTCCTGCCGCTTGAAAATGATTCCATGACAAGAAACTCAGAGTGCCACTGCTCTGTATTTATAAAGAGAAGAGAAGAGGATCACTTCGAGGCAGTATATATTGTCGGTAAATATAGGGTTGTGTTACATTTAATTATTTACGTACAAAACTATGTATTAAATTAATTTCCATGTTCCTATCCTTTTCATAGAGATAACCATCTAACCCGTCCACACCATTCTAGTAATAGCCACGTCATTTTCTGTTACAGAAGAAAAGAAAAGCCACCTAACACATGCATCAAAGAACCCTGCTAGCAGAACATGAGTACATCATATCACAGCTGTATATGCCGACTCACGGGGTTAACAGTACGACTAGCAAACACTTTATTGTACGTGTTTATGTTTGGACTCGCAAAACCGCGACCCCGAGATTCCGTGGGCGATTGTCGGCTAATATTTTTGTACGACTTGATCTTGAAATTTAGGTCCTTTGTTTTACCATTCATTGACCATAAATTTAGCCCCTTTGTTGTACCATTCCACGGTAAAATGCATAATAAATGGACGGAGATAAAACCATTTCTTGGTTAATTAGCCACTCATCAAGTGGGAGGAGCTCGTCCCAGATATAGGTAGTCCTATGTTGAAATGCTCCCCTAGTTTTTACCCTTTGTAGGCAGAGGAACTAGCTAGAGAGGAGTGAAGATGCAATCATGCATCGATCTGTACTCAACCACACAATGGTTCAATCAGCAGCAAAGCTTTTCTTTCTTCTTCCCACCCTCCTCCTCGTACTGTCCTTTGTTTTGTTGCAATAAACAAAACACACACACCGCGGAGTATGGTGATTCCAGTGGGTGGGCGTTATGACCGATGATTTCTTTAGCGTTATAAGCTCCATATACTAGAATCCAGGGTCCTTGATTAGGGTTTGCAACTTTTAAGGTTTTTTCTTCTCCTATACTCTCGAATGACTTGACTCACTGGTGCTTGTAGCTAACAATGATATACTATATTATTGCTGCTTTTGTTGCAACTAACCAATTGCCTTGTGTTTAATTGTGTCCTAGCAACTTTGCCACTCCTGTTTGGAAGCACCCACTTCTTTTTGCCTAGGTTAGGAACATGCTTGCTTTTCTTTTCTTTTTTTGCATTGCTTCGGCTAAAGCTAACTGATGAGTACATGCTCCTTTATTCCTTTGTCTATGTGTCTAGCCAATTGACTATGCTTATTAGAAGAAGAACATCTGCATTTTAGAATGCAAAGCATCTTTCAGGTGGCTTTCCCCTTTCTTTCTTTTTCACAAGGATAAGATCAATATATTAAAATAATTTATAACCTGAAACGCAATTAAGCCGATCAAATTATAAATAAGCAACCTCATCATGTAGCTTAACTTAATTAATTACATGGACCTACATATTAGATGTTATCATCACAACATGAAACATAAATCATTTTCCCTTTTTTTTAAGATTAGAAAAGGAAATATGTATTAATATTCCAGCATCTGATCGATACATATAGATGTCCATTATTACAACCAAGAGTTTTAGGAACCAAACCAACATTAATTATAACATCCCTTCCTCCAACGAACCCACCACGATCGGTTGCACCTTGAGTTGTCTTTCGGAAGTTCCATTGCAAACGAATGGAATTTCTGAGCTATAAGAAGGGATGTTATTATAGTTAAGAAAATGTTAAGCTCAATAGAGATAAACCAAACAAGTCGACACACGTCATGCTTACGCATGCTCCAACCCCATTGTTTAGTACTAGGCGTTTAACCTTTCGATTGCAAGGAAAGGCCGTCACTGATGACGATATAATATTGCCGGTGACGGTTCACTGGAAACCAATATGATGTACCTGCTGCAGCTGCTTTAACAATGCTTCAGTTTACTACTGGTCCTAAACTAGCTAAACTATGGGCATTTAAAACGTCTAAAATATATGAAGCACACTAAAAATCTAAATACAAAGAAATCGACCACGCGCATTTTAATTTACAGCAGGGACACACTGTCCTTTCTTCTTTAAATCTGAATGCACTGCTAGATGTATTCCACGCCAGTACTAGTATATTACAGGAAACTTTAGAAGCACGGCCCCGAAGGCGAAGAAGTATCGTACAATATTCAGAAGGCGCCTGCCTGAGATGGAGACGAGGAATCTTTCGGGCGGGGAGGCAGGCTAGATGCCTGTGTATACTTAAATCATACCGTGTTTTTTATCGGATCGTTAAACTAAATGAAACTCAATCAGTGATCGAACGAACGTCATGATCAGCCCGGCCGGAAAAGGAATCAAAGCCATACTCCAGAGAGAGGCATAAATAAGTAACACCCCGTACATCTATTTGCATTCTATTTATCTTCCATGTCAGTGCCATTTGTCGCCTTATATGTGATGACACGGATCGATTTAAGATGCGTGCTAGCGAAAACTAAACTAGCTAGAGAAGCTTTGCATTTGAGGGGAAAAACTCTTTGCGTGCATGTTGAGCTGATCATCCGATCGACAGCGAGGATATCGATGGAACAGGAGAGGTGAGGCACCCTACTGATTAAATATATATTAAGCAAAAGAATGTTTAAAATGCAGCAGAAAAAGGAAAAAGGAAGAAAAAATTACAATACTGAACAATATTGTATCCATTATATTGTGAAATTACTGAAATGTATTTGCTTTCTGACCGATATGCATGGATAACGATGATGAGCTCATGTTTGAAGATTTCCTCTTGCATCTTAATGGGCCAACATTATTCATTTGTAAAAGCAATTATAAAGAACCATCCTATGCATTATCGATCGATGATAAGAGGGGTACTCACATGGCATTTATCAGTGATCGGAGTGGGGAAGTACGTACAGTATATTCGCAAGCAATCTGGGCTATCATAACACGAAGAGTCAAGGTGGTATCTAGCAGTATCATCAGTTGCATGGCAGTATCATCTCAGTTGCTGGTGTGTTATTGTTGGCACTATGCGCATGATGCATGGAATAATTATTGGATCTGACGAATCTAGCTCACTCAAGTAAGTACCACTTTCTGATGATGATCAACTGACAGCAGATGGTAAGAAGCTGGGTTGACTTAGGGAGTGTGGAGATGTCGACATCCGATCCCATGGCTGGCTCGGTCGGCAGCCTGCATCAGATCGAACAATTAAGCAAGGTTAGTTTATAGTCTAAACAAAACCAGCAGCTGCTGCTCTCTAGTACCACAGTTAAACTAACTTCACATCCGATCCGCACGCAGATAGTATACGGTGGCGTTAATTGATTAATCCTAAGTGTCCAGGTTAACTGCCGACTAATCAATCATGACGCACATAACTTGACAGCCTGTGCCGCGTGTTTCGAGATTCGAGCCCCTTGATGCCGAGTACTCCTATGTACGTACGTAGTGCATGCATGCCGACAGCGTAGATGATAATTTTGATTCAGAGTGTGGTTTGCAATAATTTTGTAATAAGAAATAACTTTATAGATTGGTCGATGCAGCGGCTGGAATATCCCTTTTCTAAAAAGCGTAGATGATCCGATGACCGGCGTTCAGATCGGGTGATGAATTCATCTATGCATCCATCCGTCGTACGTTCAGGTCGTCGTCGGGGTGCTTCTGAATGATCTCATTATAAATCGATGACAATGCATGGATGATCTCATCACTGATTATAATTAAGAGTGGTTAGAGATACTACATCACTAGGAATATATTGAAAAGTGTTTGTACCGACGGTCGTCGTAACAGAACGATTTGTGATGGTGGTTCGGGCACTCGCCAGTAATTAACCTTATGTGTTGGTCTCTGTCGTCTGTAGTAGAGCAATATGATAATAAGGTTACTGTACGTTGAAGCTAGCTACTACATACTACTGTACGTACTAGTCATCATCAGCAATGGTTGGTTGTAGAAGTAGAAGTGATAGATGGAAGAGGTGGATCGGCAGGAGGCCGGGCAGGGGACCATGGATGGTGGCCATGGCAGCCGTCCAGCCGCAGTACAGTGCCACCGAACAAACAGCTCAGCACCAATGGTGATGCCATGCTCTCATGCTGCTGCTGCTGCTGCTGCTGCTTACTATAGCCCGGCCCGGCCCCCAGGGGAGAAGAGCTAGAAGTCGTCGTTCCGGACCCTTTTCCCTCTGCTTCACTTATTATTACCTTCTCTCTCTATTTTTCTTTTCTGATTTGATTTGCTTCTCTCGACCAATAACCAGTAGTAGTTAAGGTGGTGATGCAATTAAATGATAAAAAAGTTTCAGTTAGTGATCAAGCTTGCTTGTTATAGTCGTTTCCTGCTGTCTGAGTTCCAAATGAAAGAGCACAATGTTTCAGCACTGCATCCATTGCACATGGATCAGTTTTAACCTATTGCCAAACTTATGTTATTTTATTTTCTTGAGAAAAGATATTTTCAACTGATCACACAAGACCTACCTACCTAGCTACCTAGTCACATCTCAAATTGTGGTATGCTATCAGGTATGCATATAGGTGAGACACACACACAAACATCGTTGTCACATCATGGATCACGTCGTCAGTGACAAGCAAGTTTTAATTTGTGGTGTGGACCTAGCTTAACTTTAGACATGGACTGACCCGGCCCGCCCGTGGCAGTCGTCCTGTATGTGTGTGTGTTGCGGGTCAGTGCACTGCTGGCGGCCGGCCTAGTCAGCCTCACCTCAGCTCACTGCCTCAGGCATGCAGAAGACTTGTTGGCCGCCCACCGGCCTCCAGTCCCGGCCCCAAGTATATGCAGCACACACTGTCATGCGTTCCCAGTTTCCCACTCACTTTAATTCAAGCTCCCACACACAATGCCAGTTGTTGGTCCGTGCATCAGATGGATCAACCTGTCTTCCTTCTCAATTAAAGTGAATTAAATATGTCATACTTATAGTATAGAAAAACCAGGGACTGGTTAGCAACTAAGGATGAATAGTGATCCGGGGTTAATTAGTAAACCAAATCAAAGTTTATGTCTCCGCTTCAGGCGAGTAAAATTGACTTTTTTTCCTTAGTCATTCAATTATGTTGTCTGGGAAGTTTAAGAGGCCTTAACCCTACATTCACTTCCTCTGGCCGAAAAAAATAAATGCATGAATATTTGTTCAGAGTCAAATAATTTTTTATATAGATTGTTGAGAACACAAGATTATTGCTAGATTGATTATAAAAAATATACTCTATTAAGGGAATATATTTATGTCAGTATTATTACTGCTAGCCAAAGTGTTATATTAGGCAGAGTCCATGTTTCTCCTTAAAATTAGGTAGAGACCCATGATGATATCCTAATAATGTACTCCCTCCGTTCCAAATTGTAAGTCGTTTTGGCTTTTGTAGGTTCATAGATATTATTATGCATCTAGACATACACTATATCTAAATACATAGCAAAAACTATGCACCTAGAAAAGCTAAAACGGCCTACAAATAGGAACGGAAGGAGTACATGTATTTCCGACCAGAACAAGTAGATCAAAATACTCCTATCCTGTGCTTATATATCACTAAAAATAAGTTATCTAGTTCAAAAATAGATTAATTTGCTTGTCATGCATCATATATATGAAAACGGAGGGAGCATTATTTAGTAGGCCAGGAGCATGCGCAACATTGGCTACCGATAAATAAATACTGAAATGATCGAAAGAAACACACTAGGTAGTTTATGGTTGTTGTGCCCCGCAGATGGCGATATATCATTGGTGGAATCAGAAAGTTCCTCAAGAGTATAATTAAGGTTGCGCTGTTGGTGGCGCTGTCATGGGCGGATACATGTGCCTAGTGGCGCCGGCCAATCGGACGCAAAAGCGCGGGGCCGCATACATGTCAGCGATCAATGCTTCATTTGCTCTCTTATTGCTTGGTCTCATCTCTACCAGCAACTTCTTTTCCTTTTCTTTTTCTTTTGCTCTCCTGTGTGTGTGTGAGAGAGAGAGCAATCAGCAACTGCTCCTCCATCCCCACACGTACTCCCCCATTTCTTTACTGAATAGAGAGAGAGAGAGAGAGAGAGAGTAGTGTATAGTAGCTGTAGGGGAGACTGCAGAGAGAGAGAGAGGCGCATCCAACGGCCTTTCAGTGCCTCTAAACCTTATCATTACTCTCTCTCTCTCTCCCCATTCTCCATCAGTCCTTCAATTTACTTCTCGCTCCTCCATGGAGCTTCTTCATTCAATTCCTAGCTGGCTACAAGCAGGCAGGCTATAAACGAAGCAGCAGCTAGCAAGATCCAGTACACTCCCACCCCTAATATCATCCCCTTAATTTCTAGGGTTTTGCTCTGCCTCCCCGGCCCAGCGCCGTCGATCTGCTTCTTCTATCTAGCCGGCCTTATAAATATCCCTAGCCATCTTGCTTGCCTAGATCATCCATATATGTAGCCAGCCAGCCAGCCTGCAGTCATCAGGTAGCTCCCCCGTTGAGCTATCTCTAGCTGGCGCTTTATTTGTGAGTTGAGTTGGCCGGCCACGCAATAATCTTCTTCACCTTCTTCTTCGCCTGCTACTTTATTTCTTCTCTAGCTAGATATATATATATATATATGCGCGTGTAGATCAATCCTCTCTCATGCATCGATCACTAGCCATCCCCTTGTTTCCTCCGCCGTCGGCGGCGGCGGCGGCGACCGATGAGGTGTACATCATGTGTGGCGCGTGGAAAGATAAACAGATCGTGCAATCCGGTTCTTGATTCCTTGATTCTCGATCTCTCTCTCCTCTCCTCCCTTTTCGTATATATATGTATATATATAGCCGTCTCTCAAGCTTTGCATCTACCTCCCTGCTGCTTAATTTGATGCATGGTTCTCGCTTCTCGGTAAGTATCTTAATTTGCATTCATCTTCATCATTCAAAGCTCCATATGCGTGTACTGTGTGTGTTTGTATGCCAGATTCAAACACATAGATGTGAAATCTTTCCTCCTGACTGTGTTCAGATATCAGCCAGATGCATGATGTATGTATAGATCCCCATCTATCTGTGATATATACACTGCCTTATAGCTTCCTGCCGGGTCACCTACATACGGATTATTTATGAAGCAAACAGTCGGTGCTTGCAGGTGCAGCACCATCAAGATTCACATCCAGCTCATCCATTCAGTGATGTTCCAGCTGCTACATCGTCTGATGAGATGAGAATCTTGATGATGCTGCATCAGCAGACACTCACTCATCACCCTGCTTGAAGAGTGTGGGAGGATCTGATGATGGTGCAACTGAAAAATAGCTAGTCCTCCTCGTCGCCTTCATCAATTACCTAGCTCGTTTTGGTTGATTTGTTTTCACTTGGGTTTTTTCCTCTCTCTTTTTGCACATTGTTTTCATCTCGCAAAACTGCAGAAATCCCTACTACGCATATGGAGTAGATTGTCTGATGTTGGACCTAAAAAGAAGTGCCTTTTCCTCATCACACTAACTCCATTTCAATTGGCGTCAGGCTTTCATTCTCAAGCAAGGCTGCGGTGCAAGGTGAGAGTACCGTACCTCCCTTAGTTTTGTGTGGTCCATTTCCACTTGGGAGAAGCATATATATACTTCGTGATTAAGGCCGGGCACCATGATTTTATGGTGTATTATGAGTTCAGTTGCTGCAGGGTCATTCCCTTCAATTTGTGCGGGGGCAGAAAGAGGAAGCTCATTTCACTTCTTCCCTCGACATCGTCATGTGCACATTCAATTATTTGCTGGTTTTGAGGATCGTAAAGCTTAGCCTAGGTTTACAGGTTCGAGTTAATTTGCTAGCCTATAATAATCCATCTAACATATGCGTAACTTTCATTTGGTTTGCTCATCCTCTTCCTCTTGTACTGTTTTAAATTCCCCCTGGCGGCCTTCTGATATATATGCATATATATATCTTTGGTATATATACTCCCTCAAGATAAATCCACAGTATAGTCCTGCTGGCATATAAGATAGATCGATTGCATCATATATAAAGAGTATATCCTAGGGACAAACCGATCGAGTCATGCATCCAACAGTAAATTATTGATCTATATTTAACTAATTAAGTGGCATATATATATTTCAAAGAGTTCGGTTTCCTAGCTTAATCATTTTCTGTCATCTATATATACACACACTTTTATAATTTCTCTCTGTCCGAAACCCAATGTGCAGTGTGCCAGCACACTGCTCTCACGTCGGCATCATCATCTGATTGACGTATGTGCAGATATGCTGATCTAGAAAATATTCCCAATCATCATTAGTTGAGATGTTGTGTCACCCTAGCTAACTGCATATATTCTGTAGTTGTATCTGTACGTACTTGCTCAGACATTGTACGCCCTCCAATCCATTTCCTATATAATGCAAAGGGTGTCATCCAAGCAATGCAAGACACTGCAGGATCTTTAATTTGTTTGAGTAGCTGGTTATATATATATATATATATATATATATATATATATATATATATATATATAACTAGACACAGCTAGAGCATATACCTGTCTGTTTGTTCCTGCTTGTGTGTATTTCCTTCTCAAACTACACAACCGCAGTGCGCAGAGGCATCTACCTTTTCTTAATTGTGTAAGCATCAGAAGCTTAATTATTGTTCCTGGTATGTGATTATACTAGATGCATGGTAAAGCACTGACGACTAGCTAATAAGTTTCACCAAGATTTGTGTCCAATGCATGCACATGGCCGGGCATGGATGGTATATCTTCCTTCTGGGATATATATCTACGTTGTTCATCTTATGCAGAGTGTGCTTAATTTGCTAGTTTGCTTATTGTGAAGAAATGTCAAACTGTGTATGCTGGGCCACGGCGACCAGGCCAGCAGCAGGCTGCACAGCAGGTAGCCATGATATGAGGAAGGAAGGAAAGACGAAAGAATAACAATACCGGCAAGCAATGCAATAAGCATGGGGCACTCATATGATGCAGCAACAGCAGCAGCAGCAAGCATGACTGCATGAGCAGTGGCAGTTGATGTCTTGATGATGATGATGATGAAGAAGAAGAAGTCGATCGATCGATCAGCTCAGCTCAGCAGCTGTGCCCCGCGCGGGTAGCTGGTTCAACTTGGAGTGTGGACCTGACAGGCCATTGCAGTAGATGAATGGATCGATCGATCTGACGATCTAAACGACGACGATGCAGATGCAGGAGGGTACCTACGTAGTACATTGCTATTATTGTGCCAAAGGGAAGAAGGGGACCAATACACACATAATGCATGCCACACTGAGCTGCTGTGAGGGACAAGCCTTGCAGACTGTATGTGGTGGTACAACGTACTACTTACTGTCCCAAGCAAGTTAAAGGTGAAAATTTTCGACTCACGCTTTACTGCTTGTTACCTTTTGCCTTTCTGCAGGCTGCAAACTGCAGGTCTCTGTGTGCGTGTTTGTGTGTTAGTGGATCGGATCTTTATTAGTTTCACTTCACACTGCACGCATCCATGATCTATGTATATCTATAAAAAGCCTGCAAATTGGATTGCCACAGTGTGTGAGATGGGCCAGCTACTTACCTGATCATATAAGTATATAATATATGCATGCATGCATACCTTTTCAGGCATTAAACAATAATAAATGTTAGGTTTATTTACCATGTAAGTGTGTGATATATATGATGAACTCGATCGAAACACAACTCGATCGATCCGTCTACATGAATTAACCTAGCTATTAGCTGCATCTCTGCTCCTTGATCGCATTTAATTTGAGTGAATTGTGTAGTTGAAGTTTTCAAGCTAAGAGCTGTGCAGCTAAGCTGATTATTAATTTTACATATCTGCCTGTCTAGGCTTGACTTTTATTCAGCAATACAACAAGCAAAAGCAGATAATTAAATAGCACGCAGCGCTCTCCTGTTTGTTAGTTTAACATAAGCGAAAAGTTAATTTTGCTGAGTTCATTTACAATTGATTTACATATATAATGAATCTAGCTTAGTTCCAACAAGCTTCCAACATATATGAATGCTTTTAATTTGATGGGCCTGCACTAGGTATGGTATATGCTGTCTGCGAGTACTATATATGTTACCTCTTATACTAACCATGCTTGAGAGCTAGGATCGGAGAAGTACGAGTACAGTCTATTATTAGTGCTTTATTTCCATAAACTGTACTGTGTTGGAGTTGGGTTTTATTGAATTGTTTCAGTGCCGGCCAGTACTATCTCATATCTTGCTCTGCATTATATTATGTGCGTAAACACGTACGAGTAAGTACATGTACGTACGCTGCAAATCTGCAACGACCGCGGCATGCATGCTATGGTGTATACGCATTATTATTAATTATTTGGTATTCATCAGACACACGGATCAGAGTGCATTGACTAGTACTCCTAGTAAACAGTTATGTTACGTACTGATGGATGCTAGTAGCTGTTTCTGACGTGTTATATCTGTCTGATGAAAACTTTGTCTCTTCAGGGTGCAGCACCTGTAGTACATGGATATGATGTGATCGATCATGCATATACTGATATATACTCGCCTACATATACTCCGTATATATGAATGCGATTCATCCATGCATCCTTATGAGATAACCGTCATCGATCGATCATCTTCATCTGCACATGCAGTTCGTTTCATTTCACAAGCTACATGCATAACTGTCATCAGTTGATTATTTACCGAAGTTTAATTTGGAAAGCAGCTTGAAGAAGCAGCTGAGAGCTCTAGCATGGTAGTATGAGATGAGATCATCAAGAACAACCAGTCTCATGATTAGGTGTGTGGAAGGGAAGCAGCAGGGAGAGCGGATCCAATCGTGCATGCATATATGCATGCCTAGTATAGCTACCTATATATTCTAGGCTAGGCTACGTCGTACGTGCATGTGGTAGTTAGGCGATCGGACGACGGTTGTAAAAATTGGTCTCATCCGCCCGTGTCTACATAATACAAGATTGTTACTCTTTATTCTAACAGTATATGTATAGTACGTACTCCCTACGCGTCAAAATTATAGATTGTTCTGATTTATTACTTGTGTCTAGACATGCATGGTGTAAGTATAGCCAGAATGCCTCGTCGGTTTCGGGTGTGTGGTGTCATGTTGCCGCTTGTCAAATGCATCTTCCTTCCACTCGTTCCTTTGTTCCTGCCGGCTGACTGCATGTGTACCACGTATATCATATATATATATGCAGCCTGCATCCATCTGGAGCACATGCAGCATCGATGCTCTATATCACTATATGCATCATATCTTCATTCATCTCAACCGGCCACACAGCTAGAGATCACTGGGCTCGATGCATGGATCCATGCCGTGTCATTTCGTCTAATAACCTGCTGTAAGATACTGGTAGCTGGTATGGTTGTTTAGATCGTCACAATATTTTGAGTTGTTCGTGTTAGTAGTGTTGAGTTGGTGCTACGCCTCACTCCGGCTTGCAGTGGTTTGGTTTGTTTAGTTTAATTAGTTGTTTTCTTCGAGCTCCTCCGGTCGGCTTGGGCCGGAAATTCTGGAATATTGGTGTTGTTGTTTTCTCTTTTATCTTGTTTCTTTTAATTTTCTCTTATCTAATAAAAAAATACGGTAAATCTTTTGCCGTTCTTTTCGAAAAAAGGTAGCTAGTACTATCATGCATATCAGACATTCAGATGCAACATCTTAAATAAATGCAATTGAGCCAACCACACATGTATGTTGTACTCCTTGGTTTCAAATTGTAAGCTCTAAATTGTAAATCGTTTTGGCTTTTCTAAATATATAGCTTTTATTATATATTTAGACATAGTGTGTGTCTAGATTCATAAAAAAGTTGTATATCTTGAAAGCCTGAAATCGTTATGACAGAGCCTTCGATTTATGGTCTTTGGGAGGCATTAGTTAGGAACATTTAGTATCTAGATATAAGTTTTGAACTCTCTAGGTATAGACTTAAGACTTGCGGTTTTGTGACACCTCTCAAAAACAAAATATATATTAGTCTTTATTTTTTTGTTTGCCCGGTAAAAAGAGATAGATCAGATCAAATCAAATTGCGTTAACTAAAGATGAACAAATTAAGCACTAAGGAGTAGTACTTCATTGTTGGCTATAAGCTGAAACAAACCAGGCCTAAGTCCCGCGAGTGGATGGCGCCGGTTGCGAGGAAGATGAAGGCCGAGACCTAGTGGCGTGCTTTAATGTAATTTTATTTTATGTTGAGGTCTCAGTTGTAAAAGAGGTTATATTTTAGTGAAATCAGATCCCTCTCTAAAAAAAATCTTTACTAATTTAGCCAAGACTATATATATATAGAGAGAGAAAAATGAATGAACACACTGTGAGAACATATCTATGATGAATTTACTAAAACAAATCCCATACCGTCGAGATAAGTTCATCGGTTACTCTTCCTTTAATTACTTTGGGGCAACTGTAATATTGTTGATCATGATCCAGTCCAGTCACTCAGTCAGTACTCGCTCGTTGCTTGACAAATACTAGTGCGCTCTGCGTTGCCTGCGCGTGCACGTAACGTATGCAAATAATAGGAAAAGAAAAAGAAAGCTGTCGTACGTGCAGGGGGGTGGTTTTTGTGTTTTGCTGCTCTTGTACGGCGGCCACCGCACCACCGTACCCTACCAACGTGCCCATCGAGATCGACCACGACGACGATGACGCCTCATCATCATCGATGAGACCGGCCAATCATTATTCTCGATCACCTTGAAGAATGCATTGCGTATAATCCCTCTCCATTCATTCGATCTCATTGTTGCAAGATAGTACATATAATCCACCGGCGGCCGGGTGACACCTCAACGTACGTGATCAAACTAAAGAACGCACGATACATCAGTAGCTGTTAGAAACGGTGGACATGCATGCATGCTCTCGCGTCAATACATTTTTTTCGATGTATATAGATCTAAGGATACTCATTTTACTTTATTTAACTGGCTGATTAAATAAATATTGTTCGTCAAAACTTTAGCAAAAAGTCAGCAATGTGATATATCTAGAAAATGACAGTATATAATTAATAAGCCTAAACCTCGAACTTGCTTTGTCAGCTTGCTTGATTAGTACTTCCTTAGCTTTATATCTTTTATTTAGGACATGGCAAAATTTTAGCTAACAATTATTGTAGATGAAACTCTACGGTTTTTAAAAAATATATAATAAATATTTGAATTTTTTTAGTGAGTCCAGTAGCATACATATATATTGCAAAGTATTTTGAACCAAAGAGGGTACAATAACAAAGTAGTACTCTTCCCCTTCCAAAATGTAAGACGCCTTAGTTAGTTCTATCATAGAAAAAAATTTAAAAAACTTTTGACCATATTTATGGAAAAACAAATGTATTATCAGGATATATTTGGTGAGGGATTTAATGAAACTAATTAGATGTTGTAGGTGCCGATCAACTTGAGTATTTAATGAAAAGGTCTTGCATTCTGAAGGCGTTGCTAGCTGAATAATACTGTGGCGCCGGCCAATTCAGCTATGCTTATTGATTGCTTGGTGAAGCTGGAATTAATTCGGTGCCACAGCTACCTGCATCCCTCTCTGTTCTGAATGATCGGTGCAGGCCTGGGCCGGCCCGCACGCGCCGATAATTCGACACGTCGCGGGTACATCGATCAGTACATGCAACTATGCAAAGCAAAGCTAGCTATAGTAGTGTAGCGTTCACTCACAGACTCACTCCTAACGCTAGTTAGCTGCAATCTCTGCTCATCTTGCCCGTGTGTGTGTCTCCCTCTTCCTTCCCTTCACCTGAGCAACCAGCAAACCCCAGTTCAAACATTAGAGCAACTCCAGCAGGGGCCTCTATATAGGCCTCTACTCCAAAATTTAGAGGCTTGGAGCAAAAATGCAACTCCAGCAGGGCCTTCAAATTGGCCTGCATTTTGCATAGGCCTCCAAATCTCCCCACCAAGCCTCCATTCCTAGAGGCCCTCCAATTCCCCCTCCAAAAGTTGGAGAGAGAGGTAGATGCGGCTGACAGGTGGGCCCACGGAGAAATAGAGGCCCGAGTTCATATGCCCACTGGAGTTGAGTGTATTTTGGGCCTCTATTTTTTAGAGATGGACCTGCAAATCAAGGTGGAAATGGTTTGGGTTAAAACCGGGTTGAGTGGTTTGGTTTTTTAATTGGATCAACTGGTTTGGTGCATAATGGGTCGAGATATGTAATGGTTTGGTTTGGTTTGGTTTAACAGTTATAATGGTTCGAAGCAGTTTGGATTGGTTCGTAATTAGTTTGGCTAATTCAAAAGATCAAAAGCCGGACCCTAAAACTAAAATCTCGCGTTCACACTATGAAATTTTAGCAAATTTGATTGAAATTTGTTGCAAATGACTCAAAATGACGGTCGGCTACTTTGTGCAAAATTATGTGATGAGATCCACATGTGGGCCCCACGTCAAAAGCCGGACCCTAAAACTAAAACCTCGCGTTCACACTATGAAATTTTAGCAAATTTGATTGAAATTTGTTGCAAATGACTCAAAATGACGGTCGGCTACTTTGTGCAAAATTATGTGATGAGATCCATATGTGGGCCCCACGTCAAAAGCCGGACCATAAAACTAAAACCTCGCGTTCACACTATAAAATTTTAGCGGATTTGGCTGAAATTTGTTGCAAATGACTTAAAACGACGGTCGGCTACTTCGTGCAAAATTATATGATGAGATCCACATGTGGGTCCCACGTCAAAAGTCGGACCCTAAAATTAAAACCTCGCGTTCACACTTTAAAATTTTAGCGAATTTGACTGAAATTTGTTGGAGGTGTTTCATAATAAGATTTAGCTACTCCGTGTAAATCGGTTGAGCTATATCAATATGTGCCCCACATCATAAGATATATTCTTGTTATGAGTAAAAACCGGTTTCAATATTTGGGTTGAAACCGATTAATTTGGTTTGGTTAGAAGAGAAAAGTTAAATGGTTTGGATTGGTTTGGCTCGAATGCTAAGTGGGTGGGATATGCTAGAATTAGTATGGATTGGTGTGGATTTGGTTTGGTTCCTAGACTATTTCCACCTTGACTTGCAAATGAGTTTTGAAGGCTTTAATTTGAAGGGCTCCACTGGAGTTGCTCTTATACATTAGATATACGACTGAGTAGTATGTAGCACACTGCTCCAGATTTAAAAACAAGCGCGCGTAATTTATTCTCACGGTCTCATCATATGTCATCGTTTCAAATGCGAAAAAACTGGAGATTAGCATTGCAAATGGACCCAGCTATACTAAATACGCTAGGCAAGGCAGCAGGCAAAATACAAGGGAAGAAATGGGATAGTAATAATAGGGGAAAAGAAAGAACAACGGGAGGTCCATAAGCGGCCTGCCCACGACCCAGCCCATTGGATCCACAAAAGGCATGCACAGGCGCATAAAGCTAAAAGTAGACCACAATGGCCCGTTAATTTTTATTCCTCCTCCATTGTTAAAGCCTTTTTTTTAAGCAAAGGCCCATTTGCAAGTGCGCAACTGTAAATTGAGAACCCAAGAACACTGATCGAGGAACGCAGGTTACGCAGCTGACATGTTCTTGCCTAACACATCTGCTGCGGTTATTGCTGAATTATAGGCACTTGTCTTGCCTATCATCTTTGTTGGTGAACGCAGGGGAACCTATCATCTTGCCTAACATGTTCCTTGTTCAAGATATATTGTACGTATCACCAATATTTTTGCCAAAGTTAGGTGGAACTGAACTGGAGCAACTACTGTATTTGAGTAGTCCAAGATTGTACCCATTGTGGTGTCCATGTTTTCATTTACTCTTCTTACAGTTGGTACAACCGGTATATATGTTTCCTTCAAGTCTATTGTAACTGAGATCAAGGGTGTATGAACCTTGCATAGGAACAATAGAGGGGAAATTTTCCAATATGTTGCGCGAGAGATTCAGATAGATAATCTATAGTGTAATTCCATTTTTGTTTCTAGCATTACTCCCAGAAGCAGATGGGAGACGATGCTTGGGTCGCCAGTCGTCCAAGCGCAGGTAGCGGGGCTGGGCACGTCCGCCGGCTGGCTCCTTGAACGTACGCCTCCATCGTCTCCGCCAGGCAACTCCTCGGCACCCTACATCCTGCAGCTGACAGCTGTGACAGTCACTCCGGCGGCCGGCCTCGTCCAAGAGCTCCGTCGCCCGTCCCTCGCCACGCCGGGCGGCATGGACCCGTCGAGCGGGCAGGCAGGGGTCTGAACGGCCGCCGACGCCACCGGCACGGCGCACTCGGGCGACTCCGGGAACGTGCAGGTCCGGGCCGAACGGCGACCTGCGCTGCCGGGCGCCTCCGCGAGCTCCTCGTGGGGATGGTCGGTAGCCCATTTACCGTCCGGGGTGGACGGTAAATGAAATACCGACCACCCCTTGGCCTCTCGTGGCCGTTGGATCGACATCGTGCGCCCGAGATGAACCGGAATCGTCGCTCTGCCGGCCGCGACCAAGTCTCCTCGCGCGCGCTGGGCCGCCGTTCGCCTAGCGAGGTCGGGAGCACGGAGGAGAGCGGCATCCGAAGCGGGATCCTTGTCGTCGGCGCGCATCCTCATGCCCGCCGGCCGCCGTGCACGCGCTTGAACACCACCGAGCTGCTTCTGCCGCCACTACCTTGCTCCGGCCGCCGCCCATGGGCACCACGACGACGTTTGCGCAAGGTCGCCAAGGGATCCAGGAGTACGCAGCCGGAGGTGCGAGCACGTTGCAGCAGCCGCGACAGAGTTGACCAAGAGTTTCTCAGAGGTGACAGACTGACAGCGTATTCTGAACTGAACTCGTTCAAGTAGCTGCGCAAGATGAAGTCGTGCTACACTAGTTTCTTTACTGATGGGACTTGCTTCACCCTTCATTTAGAGGAACGTTGTAGGGCTCAATTTGTTGTGATAGGGTGAATATATATCTCCAAATGCAACTGAATTCTGGCTTATATTATTGTGGACCGATCATGCTGTTTCTTACTCTTCTAGAATGTAAGAAGGAAAAAGTCCATTCCACAATCCTCATCTATCGTCGTCGTCCGATCTGAGACCCTCAACCGCGAAACCAGCCGTTCAGAGCACTCGAACTATTGAAACCGTCCATTTTTCAACCCTCGGTGGTTTTGATAGCTGTTTTGGCCTACGTGGTGCCACGTAGACACGTCCAACGTGGAGTTAGGGTGGGCCTGGGTCAGCGCCGCCGCTCGTCCGCTCCTCCTTCGCCGCCACATCGTGGGTCCGCTCGTCCGCTTCTCCTCCCCGACGATGACTCTGTCGCCGCCGACTACCTCATCGCGCTCCCCAACCCACACCTCATCGCCGAGCTCGCGGCCTTTGCGGCTGTGGTCAACGCCGTCCTCGGCCCCGCAGCCCAACGCGCTGATCTGGGGCGAGGATGCGCGTGGACGCGCTGCTCGGACGCCACGGCACGCCGACAAAGTTGGTGTTGGCCCACTGCCTGGAGCGCCAGTAGGTGGCGTTCTCGCCGCCGGCGGCGCTCTTGTTCGCCGCCGTCCGCCAGATGTAGAGCTGCGCGGATCCCAGCGGGTCCTCGCCGAGCGTGAAGTCACCGGTGGACGGGTCGCCGGCGCTCCGCCACGAGGTGAACAGCCGGCGGTTCCCACGCTGCCGCCATGGCATGCGCGATTGTCGCCGCCTTCCTCTTCATCTCCTCACCCGCCGCCGTCTCCCCCATCACCGTCCGCACAGCCTCCGCCACCTTCCCTTCCACCGCCGAGCTCTCCATGTTGCCCCCGCGCCACCTACGCGAAGACGCCCCACTCGGCCACGAGCTTCGCTTTGAAGAACTGCTCAGTGCCCCCGCTGAGAGCTGCCCGACGGTCCC
Organism: Echinochloa phyllopogon; assembly: GCA_033239725.1. Lineage (NCBI taxonomy): Eukaryota > Viridiplantae > Streptophyta > Magnoliopsida > Poales > Poaceae > Echinochloa > Echinochloa phyllopogon. The sequence goes on along the minus strand of BTCW01000001.1, from coordinate 46,566,810 downwards.
GCCACGAGCTGCCGAGATGGCCCCGCTGGCTCCGCTGCAGGCTGCCCGCTGGACCCACTGTGAGCTGCCGCGATGGCCCGCTGGCCCCGTCGCGAGCCGCCGCTCCGCTCCGCCGGCCCCGCCATGAGCCGCCACGCTCACCCGTTGGGCCCCCATGTCGGGACGCCGCTCCTACCCGCCGACCCGGTCGTGAGCCGCTGCACTCGCACGTCGGGCCCCCACGCCGGGACGCCGCTCCTGCCGCAGGGAGGGACGCCAAGCCGCTGCGCCCCCCCCCCCCCCCCCGTGATGCCGCATCGAAAGGAGGAGGAGGCCGCGCCAGCCCGTCGGGGGAAGCAGGAGGGAGGAGATGGTTGGTTTGCCGATGGGGATACAGGCGGGGCGGCGGCGGAGATCTTTAATTAATTGGTTCTGACAGGTGGGCCACGACGGACATGTGTGGTGCCACGTAGGCCAAAACAGCCTTTAAAACATACTTGTAAATTACATTCTGGAGGTCATTCCGTTTTTGCTCTTGGAACGGAACATTCCGGTATCGACCGATACCGGTGTACCGTTCCGGACTTTATTATATTAAAAATATATGAATATACATATACATAAATATTCATATAAATATATACTTACGGCATAATTACGCTTCATCACACTGACATTTTTACCAAACTCACATATAATTCATTAAATTCACCTGATCATAACCATATTTCATACTCCATAGCTCATACATGGAAAATAAAAACACAATCAGTTGGTTTTAGCCCGGTACCGAAATGAGCGGAACAGGCGTTTCGGCCGGTATTGGCCGGAATGGTCGGAATTGACCGGTATTGACCGGTATTTGACCCGGTACGGGATTTCAGCCCTTCTATGCCGGTTTAGGCACCGGAACGGGGCATTCCGGCCGGTACCGGAATGGAATTTACAACTATGCTTTAAAACCACCGAGGGTTAAAAAATAGACGGTTTTAATAGTTCGGGTGCTCCGAACGGCTGGTTTCGTGGTTGAGGGTCTCAAATCGGACGACGACGATAGATGAGGGTTGTGGAATGGACTTTTTCCATGTAAGAATGGGTTGTCCTGAAAAAAAAACTGTATACGGATTGTGGACCAGCCCATTGGATCCACAAAAGGCACGCACAGGCGCACAAAGCTAAAAGTAGCCCACAATGGCCCGTTAACTTTTATTCCTCCATTCTTAAGGCCTTTTTTTTGAAAGCAAAGGCCCACGTGCAAGTGTGCAACTGTAAATTGAGAACACAAGAGCGAACTGACTTGTAGTCCAATGGTAGGACGGTCCAGTGGGACGCTACCCACCAACCCTGGTGCTCGCACCTTTTCCTGGGATTTTCCCAGGATTTACCGGCGCTATGCGTTAAGTGGTAAGCGGCGTTCCAGTCGACAACGAGGTGCCAATGGTGACTTCGGGAATCTCCAGATGTGTCGGCTGCTCAGTTTTTCGGAGGTGCTCATAGAGGTAGGGTTTGCGTGCGTGTATTCATAGGGGTGATTGTTCGTGCGTGTATGAGCGTCTGCGTTGTACTGTGTCATTCTCAAAAAAAAATTGAGAACACAAGAGTTTTTCGTGAAAGGAAGAAGGAAATGTGAAAAACACTGATCGAGGAACGCAGCTGATTGCCTAACATATCTGCTGCGGGTATTGTTGAATTATAGGCATTTCTCTTGCCTGACATGTTTCTTGCTGAACGCAGGGGAACCCCTATCATCTTGCCTGACATGTCCCTTGGGGGCCAGTCGTCCGGCGAGCCCAAGCCGTCATTGACACAGGTAGCGGCGGGGCTTGGCACGTCCGCCGGCGCCTTGAACGCCTCCATCATCTCCGCCGTGCACTCCTCCGCACCCTGCAGCCGACAGCTGCGACAGTCACTCCGGCGGCCGTCGCCGTCGCAGAACTCGACCGTCCTTCGCCACGCACGCGCGTGCCCCGGCCCGCCGGGCGGCATGGACCCGTCGAGCGAGCAAGGATCTCCCCGGCCGGCGACGCCACCGGCACGGCGCAGTCGGCCGACTCCGAGAACGTGCAGGCCCGGTCGCCGGGGACGCCGAACGGTAACCGCCTAACCGGCACGGCCGGGCTGTTGGATATGTTCCAAATTCACATCCACGATATAGGCCAGACTGGCCAGAGCGAAGCGGAGGCCCATTGTGCTGTGGTTTCTCTTAGAAAGTGCACAGTTTAGTCCCACCTTGGTAACGCAACCAAGTACGGGTGCGTTAGCCGCCTACATATATAAGCCTATGTAGACGGTAGGGTAAGACAAGACAAGACAAGACAAGGTAGATAAGCCATGTATCATCCCTACTTGTAAACTCTCCTCAATAGTGATTGTCTTCCGTGGTTTTTTTCCGCAAGGATTTTTCCACGTTAAATCGTGTCTCGTGTTCGATCTTATTTTACGCATTATTTGCTAACACGGGCGCCTCCGCGAGCTCCGTGCGGCGATGAACGCCATGACTCTGGGTGTGGACGGTAAATGAAATACCAACCACCCCTTTTGGCCTCTCCTGGCCGTTGGATCGGCCTTGTGCGGCGGCCAATAGCTGTTGCAGCAGCAGCGACCAAGTCTCCTCTCCGCGGCCTCGCGCGCTGGGCCGCCGGTAACCTGGCTGCATCCAGTAGTGAGCTTGCGGCGCCGAGGATTCGGGAGCACGGAGAGCTTGCTCCGGCAGCGCGAACGCCGTCCGAGCCGGCCACCGCCCATGGGCACCACGCCGACGTTGCGACGTGCGCAAGGTCGCCGAGGAGTCCGCAGCCGGAGGTGCTGCGAGCACGTTGCAGCAGCCGTGGTGGAGTACGTGGTTCTCGTCAGCGATCCCGGCGAGGCGACGGCCGCTGCGACCCGGCTCCTGGTGTGGATCAGCAGCCCCGTGCGGCAAAGATCGCCATGAACGAACAGTTGCATGTGGCGTCAGGCGGCCCTTGCGTGCTAGCCTGTTGGGCCACTGGGCTGCCGTTCGCCTCGGCTCCGCGCCGCAGAAGGCTCATTGCTGCCAACATTCAGCAATGAACCAATATCACTTGGAAGGTTCATTGCTGAATTCAGTTGATCGCTTGATCAGTCATGACTGCTGCGTTCGAGGAACGCAGTTTCCTGAATTCACCGACTCAGCTGAAAAATAGCTCCTTGTCTCATCACGTTGGCAATTTGGACAGCTTTATGGGCAATTTAAGAACCCGCGCTGCGCTCTGTACTTGTCGAACTGTTCAACGTTAGTTACAGGAGCTAGAAGAGACGAGATAGATGGGCAATTGAAATAAAACGCCTACAGGGTCAGGCAGAGAAATTCAGTGTCCAATGGGTGCCTACATACAACTACAATGTGTTGGTGCAGCATTGTCGATAAGACTGTTGCTCATTTTCAGGGTCATGCATGATCTTGACAGGACAGAGATGCTCGTGTTTTCTAGCTAATGTAAACCTGCTTCCATATCCGCAAGAAAAGCTTTCCCTTGGAAGTTAGCACTCCTCACTCCTCTCAAGAAAACACGCAGTTGATGATATTTTTTAGGGCGAGGTCAGTGATGGTTGGGAAGTAGCGCCCGCAGCACAAAAAAGACTTGGTTCCAAAATTCAAAGTCTTGGCTCAACTTTCGTTGGAAATGGCCAGTCCTACCCGTCCAAAAATACCCACTCCAACCAAAGTGGTATGGGGTGCGATTTGGCTTTTACAGCATGTGCCTGTGAAAGCAAGCAAGTCTGGTCTTGGCGTGGCTGCTGCTGCTGCTGCGCCCTGCCGGATTCTAGTTTTCCAGCAGTGGCAGCAGCTCTGGGATCTGCCCTCTCTCTTTTCAGGCTTGGCTGCTTCTCCCTTTTGCTGTGAATTGTGATTTTGTGAAGGCCAGATGACCAACCCAAAAAGAGCAGATGCTTTTCTTCTTTTCTCTGGCCCAATAGCAACACTTTGCTGTGCAAACTCATGTGCACCACCTAGCAAAAGAACACAGAGGGCACAAGCCCTGTGCTTGCTGCACCACCTAGCAAAAGAACTGCAGCTGCTGCACCACCTCACCTTTGTCACTCAACCCACAGCCTTCTTTGCAATTGCAAACACCACCTCTACAAAATCTGGAATCTATCCTGATAATTTCTATGCAGCATCGATGTCTACAATACAAATGTCTCAACAAGACCATCCTGTCAAAACTAACTCAAATTTACTCATGGGTCATGGCAAAGTTTTCTGTCCAAGTAAAGCCATCACAAATCAATAGAACCAGCTTCCCCAAAACGATTAACATCAGATACTATACTAGAGTACTTAGTATCTCCCAAGACCACTCACTACACTACAAGCATCCAATCAGTTCCCAAAAGAGCAGTGACCAGCTCCAGCTGAAACAGCTACTGGTAGTTTCCCAACTGCTTGCACTCTGCATCTGTCTGTCTGTGTAACTATCTATCCCCTGTGGAAATCTCACCCTCCCTACTCTACTCTGATTTCACCAGCCTGTGACAGTCACCATCAGCCCGGCCGGCTCTGTTATCCAATCCTACCTACAGAATCCATATCGGATCGATCGAACGCAGAATTAAACCAACACGAACGAACGGAGGACGCCGATCACATGACGGCGCAGGCGTTGGGGTTCTCGTCGCTGAGCATGAACTCGGCGTTGGTCAGCGACTGCTGGTCGTAGAAGGCGGTCTTCCACAGCTCCACCTCCGCCGCCAGCGCCTTGGTAGCCGCGTCCTTGCCGCCGTCCTTCTCCTTCCCGTCCTTGCCACCGCCGCCACCGCCGTCCTGCTGCTTGCCGTCCTTGTCCTTGCCGTCCTTGGCCGGCACCACGTCCACGGGCCGCCGCAGCTTCTTGCGGAGCTTCTCCGGCAGGGCCTTGGTGTCCATGGTCCCCGTCACCGTCACCTGGTTCTTGGCCATGTCCATCTTCACCTGCTCCACGCCTACACCATGCACCCATCCATCATTCCATCCATCGAATGCAAAAGGTTAGGGTGCATGCAATTATCTCAATGCAGCAATGATCCATCACGATTTCAAGATGTAAGGTGTACCTTTGATCTTGAAGAGCTTGCTGCGGATGCGGTTCATGCAGCCTTCGCAGTGGAGCCCCGTGGAGCCGATCTTGAGCACCACCGTCCCGATCACCGGCTGCATTGTTGTCATGCAGTCAGGTCAAAGCGAACACGATCAGGGCAACTTCAATCTGGCACAAAAATGCTACTCCTAGTCTACTACTGATGCTGAACATGTACTGCATTCTCATGCATTGTAGCAATTGGAGTAATAAAATAACCGAAGAACCCAGCAGGAAAGAAAGCACACAGGCATCAGGCACAAAATTCATTCCCCAGAACACGACATGATCATGATTCACCCACTTCTTTATTTTTTTCCTCTGAAGCAGCACTAGTGCAGCAGTTCTGCACGTAGTACGTCAAAGCAGGAACCTGATCATAACAGAAACTTCACCCATCGATGGGATAATGCTATCAACATTGGCATCGAGCCGAATCATGCAAATTGTACTAGGTAGCCCGTGATGTTCATCAGAAAACCGTGTTCTTCGATTCATCTCAATCAGTCATAAAATTGAGAGAAGGAAACAGAGAAGAATTGAAGGCGTGTAAATTGCATTAGTACGCACAACCGCGGGCTTCTTGTTGTCCTTGCCGCCGCCGCCCTTCCCCTTCCCTCCCCCTCCTCCTCCCCCACCGCCGCCCTTGCCGTCCTTCCCCTTCTCCTCCTCCTGGTGATCATCCTTGTCCTTCCCCTTGTCTTCCTTGTCGCCGTCGTGCTCTTTCTCCGGCTTGCCGTCCTCTTTGTTCTGGTTGCCGCCGCCGCCCTTCTGCTGGTTGTCGCCGCCGCCGCCCTTCTGCTGGTTGTTGCCGGCGTTGTTGTTGGCGACGAGGTCGACATTCTTCCTGGTCTTGTTGGCGACGCGGTCCCGCAGCTTCTTGGCGTCGAAGCGGCCCACCACGGTCATGGAGCCCTTGTCCACCTCCATCGCCACGCCCTCCACACCTGGCAAGGCAACACGCAGCAGCAGCACCCCGCGGCGATCACCATCAGTTAGTTCCTGATCTGACGGGAGGAGGCCCAGAATTGAATTGGAGGGGGCTTGAATTGAATTGGAATGTTGGGCTTGCCTGGGTAGCGGTGGACGGAGGCGCGGATGCGCTTGGCGCAGCCGTCGCAGTGCATGTCCACCTTGAGCACCGCCGTCACGACGGGGGGCTGCGGCGGCGGCTTCGGCTTGTTCCCCTTGTCTCCCTTGTCCTTGCCGGCCTGGTCCTGCTTGCCCTTGTCCTTGTCCTGGTCATCCTTGCCCTTGTCCTTGTCCTGGCCATCCTTGCCCTTGTTGTCCTCGCCGGACGCGTCGTCGGCGGTGTTGGCCGCGACGGCCTGCTCCTCGCCCTCCTCCTTATCCTCGGGCTTCTGCTGCTGCCCACCGCCGCCGCCGCCCCCTCCACCTCCACCTCCGCCGCCGCCACTGCGCTTCTTCTTCTGCACTCATCACCAATAGGAACACACGGTGGAGAGAGAAAGAGGCGGGGTTATTAACAAATCACGAGACGGGACGGCGATCGCGAAGAGATGGACCATCAGGGAGGGCGTGGGGACGCCCGGCGGCGGCGGCTTACCTTGCCCATGGCGGCGGGCGGAGGGATCGGCTCGCTTTCCTCCGGCCTGCTGCGCTGCGCTGCGCTTGTGTGGTGTGGGCGGCGAGTGATCTGAGCAAGCGAGCGTCGTCAAGGACTGGGGAGGAGGAGGGGGTTTTAGGCGAGCGAGCAGATGCATGGGCCCACCGGGCCGGGTGGGCTTTCGGTTGCTTTTGCGCGTTCGACTGGCCCACGACGGGTTCGCATTCCTAGTCATTTGAGTAGAACATATCGCAGAGTAATTTGGAGAAGAGTATTTCATCTAAGACGGAGGGGGAGGAAAAGAGAAGTGAAGTCAGCAGAAGATGGAGTGAGTCCAGGCGGCTTTTCAGGCTTTGCATTGCAGAGGCCTGTGTGTGGGCTGTGGGGGTGGTTGCTGCTGCCTCTGCCTGCTGGCCTTGGCCTTGGCATGGTCTCTTCTTCCTTCCTTCCTCCTCTAGCAGAAAAGACTAGCAGAGTCCAGCTGCATGCAGCGCGTACCTCCGAATGCGAACAAGAAAGATGCATGCAGAATTGCAGAGGAGAGGGGTACTGCTACTGCACGAAGCGATGCCGCTTTTCAGAATTCAGACTCATCATCAGTTCACCTTCACCCCCTGCTCGGCTCGGCTGGTGGGTGCCGCGTCGCACGGGCCAGTGGTCAGGTGCACTCGCACTGCCTGCCTGCCAGGAATCTCTCATCTCCGACGTGCTTTCACCGCCTCCCTCTAGTGTTGGTGGCGATCGACGCTGCAAAATGTATAATGCAACCTGAGCCAACTAATGCTTGAGCAGGGATGGCAATTCTACCTGCAGGTTTCGTACCCGATGGGTCTTATAGGCATGAATTTTTACCCACGGGTGAGGATAGGAGCAAGAAATTCTATCCGCGGGTATGTCGCGGGCAAGAAGACCCGCCCGCGGGTGCCCATCGGGCGACCCGCAAACCTCTCAAAATATGAGATTTTATGAATCTCAATAATGTAATATTTATTTTACGCGTGACAGTTAGAAGTACTTGAACATTTGAACTTTATGATGTAATATTTATTTAGTTGTGTTGGTGTGTGTGGCTGGTGGCTGTGCTCGTGCATGTGCATGTCAGCATGTTTATTGTATAAGTGCGAAACGATATATATGTGTGAAAATAGTCACCTGTGTGTATGATGTGAACAGTCAAAAAATATTTTTTTTGCATGTAATCTGTGTGACTGTACGTGATTGTCTGAACAATATTTTTATTGTATAATGTGCTTTTGCAAGAGAGAAAGGAAAATCTAATCATATACGTTAAACACTTGGGCTATTCAATCTATAACATAACACGCTCGACAGGTACCCGATACCAGGCCTCGGGTACCCGATGGGCACGGGCACTGGCAAGAAATTTTGCCCGCGGGCATATTATCAGGCGGGTAAAGCTAGCCACGTCGAGCATGCTATCGGACGGGTAAACGGCTCACCCGCATCTCGCCCGACCTGTTGCCATCCCTATGCATGAGATGGTAGTAGGACGGACAAGAGAGAAAAGAAACAATTTAGAGTTGGAGAATCGAGATGAACGCCAATAATCACAATACAGAATGGGCAGCTCAGCACAGTTACATTACCATTACACTATGGGCCTTGTTTAAATCTCAAATTCTATTTTTAAAGTTCACTATGAAAAAAAAAAATTTCATGACATCAAAATGTTGGTACATGCATGAAGTACTAAATGTAGATCAAATCAAAAACTAATTACACAATTTTGTTGTATACTGAGAGACGAACATTTTGAGTCTAATTAATTAATTTTGGACATTTTTTACAAATACAAATGAAATACTACAGTGACGCACGCACTATAAAAAATCAAATTTGAGGCGTAAATTTTACATGAAGGGCACGGTGGATCCGTGGAGGAGAGAAGAGAGCGAAATCCACGGCGGGCGAGCCGGGCCAAAGACCGGTCAATGGCAGCGCGGCACGTACGGCGGGTATGCGCGGGTGCCGCTGCCTTCTGCCTGCTGCTGCACCGCACTGCACAGCACAGGGACTGACAGGAGCGCCCAACGGGGACAAGGCAATACGAGCAAAGCAAGATTGGGAAAGATTTTGATTTCCCTTCTTTGCAACATGCAGCTGAGACAGGCCTCTCAAGAAAAAAAAAAGCAGATCAAAGAGAAGATAGCACCATTGTCCTGGCCTGCCTGCCTCTGCCTCCACACTGCACTACTCCAATCAGAATCAGAGCTCGTCCTTTCAGCAGCAGCAGGGGGAGGAGGAGAGCGACCCAGCGGGCTGATTGGAGGGGAAACGGGACACACCTCTCTGAATCTGATGAGCACCCAATTCACCAACCAGTTGCTGTTCATTTCGTCGCTAAACGGGGCGGAAGTGATCCAGTCCAGTAGCCGGCCAATGAGCTCATTCGTTTGGATGGTCGCCATGATATATATATATATATATACACGTATGATTCTGTCTCTATCCCCTTTCCAACCACGTACTGTTGGCCTTGGCCACAGATCCACGGATATATTAATTACCAACCACATCTTGCTACTAGTACAGTAGTAGTTCCTACATGCTGGCTTGCTGCTACTCGACTCATTCCAGTCGCACACATCAAACTGATCCAGCAGTTCAAGGCTGCCCTCTCAAGCCAAGAACAGCCGAGGAAAGCTACTGAAGCATTTCTTCCCTTCTTTTTTTTAAAAAAACTGACATTTCTTCTGTTTTTCGCGAGGTGGGCACGTTTTTTTTTAAAAAAAAGTATAATTGAGAGCACACGTTGAAACATACTCCCCTAGTTCCATACGTACTTACTTCATCACTGAAGTGCAAAATATTACAGAGCAGCATAAAAGCCTAGCGTACTGATCACCCAACAAACATACACACACATTACGGATCGAGCATTACAGCTGATCGACATACTCACAAATTAAGCACTAGATCATCTAAACTAGTAGCTGCATTAGCAACGCACAAACGGGCGATCTATCCTCTCCGGTGGCCAGGCTCAGCTGCTCTGCCTGACGGCGGCGATCAGTAGTAGGCGCCATGGCCGAGCCACCCGCCGCCGTGGCCCTGAGCCGGATACGCGGCGTACCCGCCCCAGGCCGCGCCGCCAGCACCCGGGTACGCGTAGGCCTCCGCCGCCGGCTGCTGCGCCTGCACGGCCCACGGGTGGTACGCCGCGGCGGGGGCGGCGCCGTACCCGTAGCCCCCGGCCTGCTGCTGGAGCGCGGCCCAGCCGGGCAGCACCTGGCCGTACTGGGCCGCCGCCGGCGGCGGCTGCTGCTGCTGCAGGAGGCTGCGGCGGAGCAGCGCCTCCATGGCGGCGGCGGTGGCGTCCTTGTCGGCGGCAGCGTCCTTGGCGGCGGGCTTGGGGAGGAGGAGGTCGACCTTCTTGCCGGTGGCCTTGTGCAGGCGGCGGCGGAGCTTGTCGGGTTCGGCCGTGGAGGCGACCCGGAGCTCGCCCTTGGTCCAGAGCGCCGACTGGTCGAGCGCCTCGATGCCGCCGTTGAGGGTGAGGTCGTTGACGGCGGCGCGGATCTTGTCGTCGCAGCCGTTGCAGCGGCAGTGCATGGCCACCTTGAGGACGAAGGCCGTGGCCGTGGTGGCCTTGGCGGCGCCGTCGCCGTTGCGGCCGCTCTTCTTGCCCATCTCTCTCGATCGCACGCACGCTAGGTGATGGCGGTGGCTACTACTACTAGCAGAGTAGCAGGGACAGGGACAGGGGAGGGAAGCCGAAGAGAGTGAGAGCTTGTTGCAGAGTGCTTGTGCTTCCTTCACTGGTGAGGTGAGAGGGATAGCGATGGATGGATGGATTTTATAGAGCGGAGCGGAAGCGGCGGAGCTGGATGGCGAGTGGGCCACGTGGCCGGCTTCCGGGAAGATTCGCATGCGTTGCAGGCAGGAGCGGGCCGACCGCGTCCGTCGGAGCCCAGCCCAGCGGAATGGAGGAACGGAGTCTTTGGTCAGTCAACGGCTGGCTCACACGGGACGGGATGGACGTACTGATAAGAGGCGACGTTGACGCGATGGGTTCGCTGGCTAGCTTACCATAAGCCCTGTTTAGTTCGCGAAAAGAGAACCTGAAGTTCGGTGAAAATGTCACATCGGACACTGTAGCGTATTGTAGCACTTTTCGTTTGTTTGTGGTAATCGTTGTCCTATCATAACCTAACTAGGCTCAAAAGATTTGTCTCGTCGTGTACATCAAAACCATATACTTAGTTTTTTTTATTTACCCATGTTTAGTGTTCCATGCATGAAGAGAGAGATTTGATGTGATGGGTGAATAGTGAATTTTGGAGAGAGAATTTTTCCGGGAAAGGGCCCGTATTGGCTACTGCTATGCTCTCTATTCTCGCTCCGCCCGCGATCCTTTCAACTCGCTGCCACAATGGCCGTGTTTCTCTCCTTCTCTCGGCTTGTTATCCGATGAATCCAACGGGAAAGAGAACTCACAAATACAACAACAAAAAAAAGATAGCCAACTCTTCAAATGGCTGCCAGATATGATCGAGCCTGCCCTTGCAGCAAGGCCGGAGGGCATTTTTGTCTCATCGATCGTCCGGCTCAGCTCTACTCCGTACTCTGCTTCCGCGTACGTATGCACATGCAGCTGGGGAACCCGAATCACAAGCATGTGGGGAAATTACACGGAGCTTGCTTGCACAGAGCAACGATCCAACCGCACAGCTCTTGGAGTATTATACTTGGAGTATACTATTATACCAGTAGCACTAGCAGTTAGACGACCCGCGGGCGCATTGACCGGCCGGACTTATACTACACTGCCATCGCCACCGCGTGATCGATCGATCATGTTCCGGCAACTGTTTTAAAACAGCTTCAGCTTGTCCAACCAACCACAGGCCAAGAGGACAAGCAAGCACTGAACTGGACCAGACAACGGAAGACCTTGCCCTCCTTTGCGTGCTTGACGCGCTACACTGCACCAGCACCAGGTCCCGGCGCCGGCGGGCTTCCACACTTGACGCCACTCGTTTCGTAGCGCACCAGTGCCAGTTGCCTTTTCGCCACCCGTGCCAGTGAGGGGGCGCACTACATGTCAATCCACAATACATGCATGTTGCCCCCATGATTAGACTAAACCTCGCACACATGGATTAAGAGTAGTTACAATCATGCAATGAAGCAAAACAGAACCATCCCATGTCTTTAAAAACTGAGATTTGCCATCACCATCACCATCACCATCGTATAAACAACTCATGACACTGACAACTCCTGGAGATCGAGCAGATTGGGACATCAACGGAGTACACGAACCTCTTTGGAACACCTCCACTGCTGTAAAGCAACAATGGTCACGCACGCAGCATCTACATCAACATGCGGCTCAGAGCTCGTACATGGCCAGAGTGCCGGTGATGTCCGACGCAGCCCACACGCCGAATGAGCTCGAAGGTGCTGACCACCGATACCAGCACCGTTCCGAAGGCACCATCGTCTCGCTCCATGCCTCCTCCTCGGGCAATGGCGGGGCGCTTGGGATTACCGGAGCCTCCGGAGAGAACCAGTCAGAAGGAACCTGAAAGATTCATTCACATCAGTTGAGGTGGGAAGTTCTCATATTCCTGGTTCAAAGTTCAAACATGGATGGATCCATATTAGCAGGTGGCCTACTAACCTACTACTACGGCTCGTAACAGACAACGAGACAAGCTACGAAACAACAAACAGGCGCCATTGGTAGCTTACCTAACTAGCTCAGTATTTCAGAGAAATTTGAAAACACGAATGGCCAAATTCAATTTTCTTTTGGGCAACAGTCAAATAAAAGATAGAATGAAGGGATAAGCTCAGGAGTAGTACTCCACCACACAACAGTACAAGTAGCTTAGCATCAGATATATCATATATCTGCTGTATTTACTGTCACTACTAGTCGTCTAGCATGCTAACAAAAACAAGGTTATTCTGTAACTTCCTTCATACCTGATCATATAGGTTCTTGTTTTGCTGAGGTGGTGCAATGTGTTCTTCAGACAGGGTGCTTTGGGTAACTATCTCCACACTCTTCTTTGTCACTGCATGCAACAGAGAACAGAGCTTCTCCGGGTCCATTCTCCCAGTCACTTTCACCTCTCCTGTCTCTATCAAAAGATCGGCTCTCTCCAACCCTACAGCACAGAGTTACAGGAAGGGGTATATTCAGGTAACTTAAAAAGCAGTACTCCCAAATAAGACATGCACAGCTTGCTATAACAAAGAGATTCCAATATCAGTGGCTGTTTCCCCCCTTCTTTTGACGAAACTACAGAATATATCTCCATCATCCTGAACTTGATATTAATAAGGAACCAAAAGGGAGGACAAAATCTTTTTGCAGTCAAGTAGGTCACGGTAAGAAAGGAAAGAAGAATTTACATACCTTCTGAAAGGATAATCTCCTTTACCCCATCGTTGATCTTCTTGATACAACCATTGCATTGGCAGTGCATGTCAAACTTCAAAATATAAGTCTTTGAACCATCAATCTTGCACCGTTCCTGCTACAGAATAAGAACAACACCTCAGCAAATATCGAAGAAACAATTGCAACATGCAAAGCTAAACTTTCAGATGCTTGAAGAGAACATACCTTTCCCATGATCACCTATGCCCTGCCTTGAGGTTGGTCCTGATACTTCAAGTATCCAGGAAGGGAAGGATATGATCACAAGTTATACCTTGAGCAAAAGGTGGAGCAATAAGCTAAAAGGTTAGCTTTCCTGTGGACTGTGGTTGGCCATCACCTTCTTTGAAATTCTGTACAGAGGAATGAAAAGCTTTCAATAAAAAAATCAGCACAAATCATGGTTAACCTGACTTGGATAACCAGCAGTACCTAAAAAAGCTGTATGCATATAAGAACAAAGCAATATGACAACTATTGCACCCATTTAGGTTTGAATTTGTGTAGCTATTTTGATTATATGCGTTTGTTTCTGATGTGTATTTTAAAATACAATCAATAAAGAAAAGACAGGAGTATGCCAATGCAATTACCAACTTTAAGCTTCTTTCCGTTCTTATTTTTCTGCATGTTGTTTAACAGAACAATGGCTCCATACTGTTCAGATATTACTCTGAGTTTCTGAAAGGAGTTAGGTTTTCTGTCAGTAACATTCAACAGTACCTTATGGGTTTTGATCAATTCAGTTAGGTGAACATGAAGAACAATCTTTTTCAACGTGTCATTCCAACATCTGTTCCCATACCTACTCAAGTTATTCTTTGAGAACAATTATGACTTCTTCCTGGGCAACAGGCCAACAGCAACTTTAGGTTCCTTGGGTCTTAAAACCTGAGTTATATCCCATTGATCCAGGGGTTTGTCCCTACGCAGAGCACCAATAAAATTCTTGGGCCCCGAATGGGATGGGAATTAACATATTACACAACAGTAACTGAATAACTTTGAAAGAGCATAGCTCTCGAAATTCACCACAATCTTTCTCTGTTTTGCCATCTCATTTCCAGAAGTTGTAAGATCAGTCAGCACAAAGTGACTGACTAATTGTAATCCTTGTACCGACACTGACTTTAATACAAGCTTGGTTAGCACCAGCACCAGCCGCCAAGAAAATAGAAATCTACCGTAGAGAAGTTGACAACCAGAGCTTGTTCACACGACTTGAAAAATGCATCATCAATGCTCCTTGCAAGGGCAGTCGTCCTTTTTTTTTTCATTTCAAAACTTAGCCCATCATTGGTTCTAACATCCCTTCCGTAGATTTTCATAAATCCCGAGATCGACGAATAGCGACTACCACAAATACAAAGGTAAGCGTCAGGGGTTTCAGGAACTGACTACTGTGTCGCAAGCAGTCTTCTATCAACAAATTGTGGAAAAGCCCAAATGCCTTGGCATGTGTTCAGGCATCCAATCAATCACCTTTGCCTGAGATTGGAGCTGGAAATTATCTGTGATTGCAATATGGCAAACATTACCATTACATGCCACTTTTAGGGGATATTCTTGTGCTCAGATTTGTGCTTTATAACCTTTCTCACCCTTGCAGCTACCTCTTTCCTCTTCTCGCCAGAAAATAAGCCAGATAAGGTTAACTTTTCAGGGTTGTAGGTGGTATCTAACTTGAGAATTTGCTTCTCTACAAGCTTTCTAATCTTGTTATTTCCATGGATCTTGCATGCTGTCAGAAGAGATGACCATATCACATGATTTGCTTCACAAGGCATATTTTGGATAAAGCTGTAAGCATCGTCAAGCCGTCCAGCTCTTCCAAGGAGATCAACCATACAACCATAATGCTTGATATCTGGTTTGATACTGTACTTGTCCAACATTAAATTGTACATATTACACCCTTGTGTGACCAAGCTACTGCGACTACATGCACACAAGATACCCACAAATGTGATCTCATCAGGTCGGAGCCCCAGCGATTCCATGTCATCAAAAAGTGAAACAGCTTTCTCGCCATAGCCGTGGTGAGCCAGTCCATGTATCATAGCATTAAACAACTCCACAGTCTTGACTTCATCAACAACTCCTCGAAACACATCCATAGCTGTCTGTATGTACCCATGCTTTGCAAATATGTGCACGAAACTGGTGGCAACTCTTGCATTTCTGCGAACCAAGCCATTCTGGTTCGCACGGCAATAAAGCCTCTTAGCCAGATCAACTGCACCATGCTGCACACAAGCTAAAAGCACTGTGACAACTGCCACCTCATCAGCCTCAAGTCCTGTTGCTTCCATCTCCTCGAACAACTGAAGTGCCACGTTGTATCTACGTGCCTGCACATATCCACCGATCAGAACTGTCCATGCAACCAAATCCTTATTGGGCATCTCGTCAAATAACCTTCGAGCCATGTCGATCTCCCCAGCCCTCGCATACCCTGACACAATTACACTCCAGACCCTCACATTCTTCGCCTTCTCCTCAGACAAATCAAACACCTTCCTGGCGAGCTGCACTGCCCCACACTTCACATACATGTCCACTAACCCAATTAACACCTCCCCAGAGTTGAATAATTTGAGCCTCAATGTCCTCCTGGCAAACCCATGCGCAGCTTTTGACACCATCAAATCACCTAACCCAGCACACGCGCCCAGCAACGCCGTGACAGTCCACCCATCCAGCAGGACCCCTCCTTCCACCATATTCCTGAACACCCCAAACGCGCCGTCAATACATCCTGACTGCACGTACGAATCGATCAGAGTGTTGAACGACACGGTGTCCCTCGCGTGCATTTCGTCGAACAGCTTGGACGCGAGGGAGTGGAGACCGAATGAGGCGTAGAAATGGAGGAGCGAGTTCGTGGCGAAGATGTCGGAGGCGAAACCCGATTTGAGGAGGAAGGCGTGGATGCAGAAGCCCGGGGAAGGGGACTCGTGGCGGGAGCAGGCTGCGAGAGCCGCGGAGAGGGAGTGGGAGTTGGGGACGGCCTCCTGCTCCGGAGAGGCGGTGGTGGCGCTGGTTGGGGAGGGCTGATGGTCGCGGATCATGCGGAGGAAAAGGCGGAGGGAGGCGAGCGAGTGGCCGGCGCGGAGGTGCGGGCGGAGGAGGCGGGAGGCGGCGGCGGGCGGGAGCGGGAGGCCGAGTAGGAGGAGCTGCGCGTGCGCCTGGAGAGAGGGGCGGCGGCGGAGGGAGGCGAGGAGGGATAGGTGGAGGAAGCCACCGGGCGCGGCGGCGATGGCGCGGCCGGGGCGGCGGCGCATGGCAGGAAACGGGAGGGCCTCCGATGGCGGGGGAGTTGGGAGGTAGAGGACGGTAGCGTTTGAATCGGAGGCGTGAACATGGAGGGAAAGCGTAAAGGAGGAATACGTATCCATTCACCTTGTGGAGATGGGACAAGGCCCGGCCCGGCCCATCGAGCCGAACAATAGAAAATAGTTGGGCTCCGCTCTCCTCCCAGAAGAGAAAACCCTCACCGCCGCCGGAGCTCCGGTGAGGCAGTTCTCCGGAGGCCATGGACCACGACAGGTAAGGGCACTGACGCCGTCTCCTCCAGCATCACCTCTCCACCTCCTATTCGCCCGGCATAGTTTAGGCTGAGCGAGTTAGTAGCGCCAAAGCACGAATTGCATGGTGAATCGGTGATACTGGTGATTGAATCTTGTTGGCAAGTGGGGTGCCAGTCGTGCAGATGCTTGTAGCAATTGCACGTTTTCTTTTCCATTTTATAGTTTCATGACATGTATGGTTCCTGCTGATTACAGGTTGAACTCGCCGAGCACGTCGGCTATTTCCCTGGAACTGATGGGGCACCGGCTGCATATTTCACAGGTGAGGAGAACTGGAGAATCGCCAGATGAATATTGTTTATGATGTGATTAAAGACCTTTTTTAAAATGGCTTAGTATCATAAGGGGGATCAAGTTCTTATGTTCAAGCTGTAGTGGTGATATAATTTTCTTATTGACAGGATCCGAACTCCAAGCACCTTGGGACCACAGTCTGGGATGCATAAATGGTGTTTGCCAAGTTCTTGGTAATTTCTTTGACTTCTAGGCCCTGTTTCATAAGATGATGTGGAAAAATATAGCCATGTGAACAAAAGCAGCTTCTTTTCCTAAACTGTGACTAAGCACATCCCCTATGCATAGTCTTTGGGCTTTCAGCATCTTCGAAGCTTATGTAAGCAGATGTTAATGCTAGGATTTGCTTCTCGGGAAAATGTCAGATAAATTTTATGACCATCATCATGATTGACATTTTATGGGCCGTCTACTGTTCTATACAGGAAAAGAATAGCAGAAAAGGTCGGTTTTGTCCATCTAAGCTGAAAGGGAAAAGGGTGATCGAGTTAGGAGCTGGCTGTGGTCTAGCTGGGTTTGGTAAGCTCAATTCCACTGCCCATCAGATTTATATCTAGATCCTGATTCCAGCTGCTCTCTTTTAAAATTGTTTGCTTCTCCTTTAGGAATGGCCTTGTTGGGTTGTGATGTTACAACAACTGACCAAGTCGAGGTGCTCCCACTGCTTATGAGAAATGTTGAACGTAACAAATCTTGGATTTCGCAATCGAACTCTGACTCAGGTTTTGTTCAGAGAACCATCTACTGTGCTATTCATAGCTGTATTTTGGAAATAATCAAGATTTAATTATTTGAATGGTGTGTAGGGGTCATGTCAAGTACATTTTTCTTTAATTCTGACAAACATACAGTGGCAAACAGGTTCCATTGGCTCAATTACAGTTGCAGAATTGGACTGGGGGAACAAAGAACATATCAAGGCCGTTGAACCTCCATTTGATTACATCATTGGAACTGATGTTGTAAGTTTTCTTATGTATAGTCTTGAATCTTCTGAACTCCACCTCTCAAACAGCAGATCCTGCTTTCTGATCATGCAAGCTTTCATGCGACTTGCAATTACACTATTCTGGTTATTGTTTGATACATTGTTTGGTGGGAGTTTGCTGTCATTGCAAATACGTAATTCCACCCATGAGTCCGTGATCTTGCTCTCAAACGTTCGTATTGCTTCAAGTCAAACTGTTGTGTTTGAAGATTTCATAAATTAGATGCATACAAAATGGTTTGGAATTTGAATCGCTTATAGTTGATTGTAGCAAGGTTAATGATTCAGTGACGACGAAGTGACTTACTTGCTCTTCCTTTGTGCACGATCAAGGTTTATTCAGAGCATCTGTTGCAACCTCTAATGGAGACGATCACTGCATTGTCTGGTCCTAAAACAAAAATATTGGTAGCTCCTGCCCTCCCTTTCAGAAGTTCATTTTGTAAAACAGTGGCTTGAGGACTACTGAACTGGTGCTTGGTATCCAGATAGGATATGAGATCCGTTCGACCACAGTCCATGAAAAGATGATGGAAATGTGGAAAAGCAATTTCATAGTGAAAACTGTCTCTAAATCAAAGGTATGGATCTCTGAACTCGGTTGATCAGATAACCCTTATCTTTCTATTCGTGCTTGCATCGTTCTGCAGATACTTATCATGTTTATCCTGAAACAGATGGATGCGAAATATCAACATCCTAGCATTCATCTCTACATGATGGACCCCAAAGCACCAATGTTCGCTGAGGCTGGGGCTAGCGATAATGGGAACGAGGAGGAAGAGGATGTGTTGAATCCAGGGGAAGATGAAGATCCTGAAGTGAAGAGTCGTGAACCTTGTTCTGGCTCACTAGATGCTACAAGCGGTAGCCTGGATGATTGGGAAATCAGAAGATGCGGTGCTATGGCAGCAAGGCTTCTTAAGGATGTGAAACTGTAATGTGAAACTTGTATCTGAATTCTTGCGCGGCTGATGTTGTTTCTTCACCTTGTATCAAGAGGACAGCGGGTGTTGTACTTTCTCCTCGGAGCACGTTTCTTTTTTGTTCTCATTGATGTTGTCCTTGATCATTTAGTTTTGGAATTCACACTGTCGTACTAGGCATGGCATGGCCCTTGTTTCATCCTCGCTACATTGAGCGTGCCTACATGTTGAGCGGGCGAGTGCGATGGAATTAATCAGCGTCGCGATTCAGTTCAGAGCCACTAATGTCTCTGTGACTCTGTCATGAGCTCTCTAGTCTGGACCTGTGTCAACTTTACTACTTTTCTAATTGTGTTTGATACCACCAGTATCTCTTTTCTTATTGCGCTTACTATTCTGATGCGTTCGCTCAAAAAAGTTTTACTATTGCTACAGTAGAAGGGGTTGACGCGAACGCGATGCAAGAGAGGCAGGCATCACATCACTTATCCTATGCCTCTTGCACTAGTGGGAACCGGTCTTACTCTTATCTACCATGTTGGAGAAAACAAGGTAACGAGTGAAAAACAAGGTAAGACAGACAGAAAGGTTGTGTTTTGTCCTTGATAGGTTTTCGTCTTGAGGATAATTTTCGCCCTATGCGCTTCGTTTTTGCCGGAGCAATGCAAAAGAAGGATCGAGCAGCAATACCCTTGTCGTGGCTGCAGCATCTGCATTTATAAATAACTTTTTTTACACGTGCATTTAAATAACTGAGCAGACCCACAGTGACTGGAGACTGATGGGGATTGGCTGCCAAATCAACATGACGATGCCTGCGTTAACCTCTGCTTGGTTCCGTTACAACCGGGCGAAGCATGGTTCTACTAACATGATAGCATTTTTACTAGGAAGAG
This sequence comes from Echinochloa phyllopogon, assembly GCA_033239725.1. Lineage (NCBI taxonomy): Eukaryota > Viridiplantae > Streptophyta > Magnoliopsida > Poales > Poaceae > Echinochloa > Echinochloa phyllopogon. The sequence continues at coordinate 46,547,077 of BTCW01000001.1, read as the reverse complement.
AAGTGAAAATTTCATAGGATAAGAGAGAAATTTTATCCCTATAAAACCTATCTAACTCGACTATGTCAGTTTTAATAAATGTTATAAGGACTTGTTTCACGTTAACAGAGCACCGAACACGTATCCATACACGTGCAGAGATAGAGAATGCACGGACTGTTTCCTCCAAAAGGCACCTCAGATTCCGTTAGCCGGGGTGCAACAGATTCCGTCAGAGAAAGCCAAACTCCATGGAAGATGCTGCTGCCAACCCCACGTCACGTTGTACTCCCCGCCTCTTCCTTCACTCCACCCTCCTCTCCACTTCCACCTCATCTACTCCTCCCCCGTTTGCTCCCGCACTTTCCATGTCACTGCACCCCTGCAGCGCCTCGCCCACGACGCCCGCCATGGCCGCCGCCGCCACCACGGCCAGCGCAGGCCTCTCCTCCGCTCCCCCGTTCCGCCTCCTCGGCTCCGTCTCCGGTTCTGCCCCGGGGGCCCAGCTCCGTCTCCCTCCTGCCGCCTTTCGTCGCCGCTCGCTGCAGCTCCGCTGCGCCGCCTCAGGCGGCGGGTCCGACCAGGAACTCGAGGAGCAGAAGCGGCGCCAGGCCGAGCTGGCCGCGCGCATTGCGTCCGGCGAGTTCACCGTCCAAGGACCTTCCGGGTTAGCGCTGCCTGCTCGCCCCTGTTCATCTTCTGTTCCTCCCCCGTCAATTTCATTCACGCGCTTATTTTGAGGTCTCACAGATGGGTTGCGCCGCTCGTGGGGAGGCTGTCCAAGCTGGGGCCGCCCGGGGAGCTCGCCGCCGCGCTGATCACGAGGCTGGCGGGCGCTGGTCGGGGCCCGGAGATTCCACAGGCGGTGGGATCGATCAACGCCGTTGTGGGACAGGCCTTCTTCGTCCCCTTGTACGACCTCTTCCTCGCCTACGGCGGCATCTTCCGCCTCAACTTCGGCCCTAAGGTTATTTGTGCAGTCAACCACAATCTGCTGTGCTTCCCAATGAACTCTAAAAATTTGCTTCCCAATCCCAAGTGAGGCGTTTCTAAGCCTAGCGTGTTACTGATAAGGCTCAATTTTGTCTTCTTCTAGTCTTTTCTGATCGTCTCTGACCCGGCTATAGCTAAGCACATCCTAAGGGATAACTCCAAGGCTTATTCCAAGGTTTGGCTATCAATCTGGATAAAAATATGTTTTCCATGCCTCGGGAAGATGTTCCTGATCGACTTGACCATGCTATTTCAATGATACAGGGAATTCTTGCAGAAATATTGGAGTTTGTGATGGGCACAGGATTGATCCCAGCTGATGGGGAGATTTGGCGTGTCCGCAGGCGTGCTATTGTTCCAGCGTTGCATCAGAAGGTACTAGTTATCTGGTAGTCGATCAGTAAGGTCTCGTGCATTGCTTCCTGGGTGTTACTGACCTCAATCTTGCTTTGCAGTATGTGACTGCAATGATCAGCCTCTTTGGGGAAGCTTCAGATAAGCTCTGCGAGAAATTGGATAAGGCGGCATCAGACGGGGAGGATGTGGAGATGGAATCGTTGTTCTCCCGATTAACGCTTGATGTCATCGGGAAGGCAGTGTTCAATTATGACTTTGATTCACTATCTTATGACAATGGAATAGTCGAGGTTATTATTCACCATTTTCCTTTATTCCTGTATTGATCTGTCTTTGCTTCTTGTTGTCTGAAATTTACACTGCCTTTTATTGTGGTACCATGAACAGGCAGTGTATGTAACACTAAGGGAAGCAGAGATGCGTAGCACTTCGCCTATACCAACCTGGGAAATACCCATATGGAAGGACATTTCCCCTCGGCAGAAGAAGGTCAACGAAGCTCTCAAATTGATAAATACTACTCTCGATGAACTAATTGCCATATGCAAGGTAAATCTATTCTAATACTTTGATCTCACTGTTGTACATGTTTGGATTTGTAAAAAAAATCATGACCACAACATTGCCTATTGTTACCAATGCAGAGACTGGTAGAGCAAGAAGATCTTCAGTTTCATGAGGAGTACATGAATGAGCAAGATCCTAGTATTCTTCACTTTCTTTTGGCATCTGGAGACGATGTATGATGTAAAACGTGAATTGTTCTGTATGTTTCAACTTTCTTATCTTCACCTAGCTTCAATCCATCTACCATAGGTCTCCAGCAAGCAACTCCGTGATGATTTGATGACAATGCTCATAGCTGGTCATGAGACCTCTGCAGCGGTCTTGACATGGACATTTTACCTTCTATATAAGGTACGCTACTATCAGTACTGAACTGCTTTATTGGCATATAATATCAAACGCACTAGTGTTTTTCACAGCTCGTTTGTTTTAAGCAACCAATATTAATCTAATTTCCTTTTTATCCAATTGATACCCTGCAGTATCCAAAAGTAATGGCCAAGCTCCAAGATGAGGTAGACTACATTTTTTTATACTTTAAGATGTTTTCTTTTCACTGCTTCCAAAATTTCAGAGTGACTAGTGTCACTCAATGGTCTGCAGGTTGATAGTGTTCTAGGTGATGGTTTACCAACAATTGAGGATGTGAAGAAACTGAAGTACACGACTCGAGTTATTAATGAAGTAAGAAACTAACACTTCCACCAAATCAAGAATTATGAATTGATCACTGAACAAGAATTGCACCAAATCACTTTTGTGCAGTCATTGAGACTATATCCGCAGCCGCCAGTTTTAATTCGTCGGTCACTTGAGGATGATATGCTGGGAGGGTACCCAATTGGCCGGTAATTTTTTTCCAGCATAATTGAAAATATTTAAGTCACCATTGTCTGCAAATAATCGGTTATAGCTCTAGTAGTTACCCCTAAGTTTGGGCAATTCCTCATGTTGTTGAAGTTATATAAAGAAGGTAGTTTTAGTTTTAAGTCAATTATGAGGACGGTTTAGCACTATAGAATTAGATTAGTAACCTTAGATTTCTTTTATTTGGAGGGCTTATTTGATACGCTGTTGGTAGGAACATATTAGTTTGTACAACTACGTTAAACATGTAACACTACTGCTTCTTCCCAACCTTGTGTGGTCTGTCTAGCAAAGTATTTTATTTTCTGCTTTTCAAATTCCATTGTCTGTTCAAGTAACCTGATTTAATGGCTGCTCGACGTATTTGGATATGTGATAGCGCTCATTCCTTTGGTGTTACCATCTGAAATGTTTAGTCTCTTTTAATTGTTTAAGAGGAGAAGACATTTTTATTTCTGTCTGGAATCTACACCACTGCCCGAAGCACTGGGATGACGCAGAAGTTTTCAACCCAGAAAGATGGCCTTTGGATGGACCTAATCCAAACGAGACAAACCAAAATTTCAGGTTCCCTTTGTCACTATACTGAAATGCACTTATAGTATAGTATTGACTTTTGATACGCTGTTTTTTTCAGTCAAGTTATCCATTATTGTTGTTTTGATTTCAAGAACAGATGAGGCATTTAAATGTGCTTGACTGCTTGCTCCCAATAAAACATATTTTGTTTGAATACTGGGTTCCAAAGTTATTTGGCCATCACCTGACAAATGGACATGCCAGTATCATTCTAGAGATATCCAGAGCACAACTGCTACTAACTACTATTTTCAAACTTTCATAAATGATTCATATTGTTTGTTCTACTAGTTCTGAGTTCTTACATACTACATAACCACAGCCTTTTTATGGACACTGGTGTATCAGAAACATGACAAAATCAATTTTATGGATATTTTTTAATGATGCAGCAGAACATATGGGTTTAACGGAATCTGCTGATTGAGGTTCCGTGTCTAGCTATTTTTTTAGCTTAATGCAACAAAGGTGGATACTTATATTTCTTTTAAGAGTGTATATTTCAAATAAACAACAAACTAAAGATTGCAATCAAGGTTGTGGCTGATTATACTTGTTTACCACCATGTTAACTAATGTCTGAAGAATTGTTTAACTACAGTGGGATTCATACAATCTCTTGGATTTTCAGTTACTTACCATTTGGCGGGGGACCAAGGAAATGTGTTGGCGACATGTTTGCCACGTTTGAGGTAACCTTTTTAGATTTTTATACCTGTTTTCTTTTTTTATCTCAAGCTTTTACAGGCCCGGTCTCATTTCATTATATTAGCAACAGAGTGGTTGCAACAGAATATGCACGATTCCAAACTCAAAATAACAAAGGCGTACTGGATCATTGCAGACTGTGGTGGCAACAGCAATGCTTGTCAAGCGATTTGACTTTCAGATGGCTCCAGGAGCACCTCCGGTATGCTTCTACCAGTTTCTGATTCATTGTAGTTAATAATCGTGGCCATTATTTATGAGTAATATAATAGGTTGAGATGACAACTGGAGCAACAATTCACACAACTGAGGGGTTGAAAATGACTGTTACTCGGAGGACAAGGCCACCAGTAATCCCAAACCTGGAGATGAAAGTAGTTTCTGATTCACAAGAACCAATACGTTCTACCCCATCAATGGTTGCTAGTGGTGCTACTGTTGCTTCTGGAGAAGATCAAAGGGAAATCTCCTGATTTATGCAGTTTCAAGTTGCAACGACATACAGAATGAGTATGTTCTTTTCATTCTCGGAGTTATAATTTGGTTACTTGTTTGTCTAAATTATTTTTAACTCAACGTGTGCATTTACTCGCATTTTCACATGTTTCCTCCATTCTTTGGCATGTTTCTTCTGAAAGAATAGGAGATTTCCTTTATAGCATTGGGTTAAACTTCAGTTCCTTATATAGCACCAGAAAGTTTGGCCTCCTTTATCTAACATAAAAAGTTTTCGTTTGTTCCTTCCTTGGCACTACCATTACATCCATTAGCTAATTCCATTAAAATCACGTATCTGGCATGTCAGACATTTGTTTTGTGGACCAAAATACCCCATGAGACTTTCTACTTGGACAGACGAGAGAGGTAGGAGTCGATTGTCGTCAGGATGGCGGCTAGAGGCGGTGAGGAAGGATGGCGCAGGGCACAGCTTGTTTGGCACCCCCGCCGGCATGGGGAGCCGCGGGCTGGGCATGCTGGCTGTGGGTGGCTGAAGCGGCAAGCGCAGGGCCGGACATGCCGCATGCGGCAGGCTCGCCAGTGGATGCCCCCGGCTCAGCCGGCTTGATATGCATAATTCCGCCTCCTTCCGATTGTAAGCGCATGAACTGTGGAGGAGGCTCATGAGCCATGATGAGCTCGATTGAGTCAATAACGAAATATCGATGAGCTACTCCTGTCATGCAGAAGATTCAGAGAGAGTATTTAGAACATGATGGACTGTAGCGGATGACTGAATGGAGGCAGGACTGGCGTTCAGAGAGAGTACGTTCGTTCTCTTTGCTGCATAATTGCAAAGATCACGTGCAGAGGTTCTGAATTTCGTTAGGATTTGTTATTGTCCAGAAAGCAGCAAGTGTCAAACAGGAGCTTGTCGGCATGGCCGGGCCAGAGCGCTGGAGCCTGGCTCTATGGCGATAATCTGTAAACTGGTTGACACATTTGGTTGGACTGTCGCTGAAATCACAGACCTGCAATAGTCCTGCATTTTATAGCAAGTTCTGCATCTGCCCAATGCAGAATACATTTTGTACGGCACACTTTTTTTAGCATTAGCTCATCAAACATGTCAATTTATTACTGTTATCTAAATTGATAGCAGATCAGTGATTCAGTGCAGTGAAGCATGCCATCCTTGAACAGCAGAAGACAGGGCTAGGTGATCAAGCCAAAGGCACGCCAAATACTGTGTTAGAAAGCTAGTGGGGCAAAAATGACCCTTTTCAGGTGGGACTTAACACCCAGGCTAACAGGAGTGCCAAGAGAGGAATGAGAGAAATATTTTGGTGTCAAATGAGGAAGGCTAAACTTTCTAGTGCCATATAAGGAACCGGTTTTTAATCTAGTGTTATATAGGGATTTTTCTCAAGATTATTCTAGTCATATCTATTTATATTGCTCTGGAAATACTTGACTAGTTTACAACATTTGGTTGCGCAAGCAGTACAACACAGAGAAGTTTCCTGGAGTGCAACTTTCACAAGGGAAAGCTCTTAAACTCTTCCAGGCTTATTCCGCTGATTCTAGAGTGCACTCTTTCAGTTTATGGATATGCTTGCCGCCACTCAAAAGCACCATGGACATATTTACAAGAAGTTCTGACTTCGGAGCATGGGCTGCTGCCTTCTAATTGTTCAGCAGGCTTTCCAACTCGCGAAGAACATCAGCACGGGTAACTATACCTGTCAATAGTGTTTAGAATCCCATTAAGCTTGCAACCTACTTAGTCATCAATGTTAAGGATAATACAAATCAAGTATATGTACATGCAATCCTTTTGTCTCTTAACTGTTTGCCATTCTGATACTCACCTATCACTTGTTTATCCTGATTTACAATTGGTAATCTGTGGATCTTCTTCTTGAGCATCAGAACTGCAGCATCTGTAGACGTACACATGTACTCTTAGATTTAATTTACAAAAAACATACATGAAAGAAAAACGGTAAGGTGAAAACAACAATTACCCATCACTGTTTTATCTGATGATAGTGTGATGGCTGGCGAGGTCATCACTTCTTCTACCTTTGTCTTTGACTGTTACAACCAGTAACAGATCAGTAAACAAAATGGATGATCTCTTTTGCTCTTGTATGTAACTAGCAACTTGACGTGTGTGTGCACTTGAGCACCTGTTGTGTATGTGTGAGAGTGAGAAAGAGGGGAAGGAAGAGCTGACCCCATGAGAAGCTTTGGCCCGATCATTCTTGACGACCACCCCAACACATCTGAGGCTGCTATCTACGACTGGAAGCCCTGACACGGCCTCAAAGTGGCATTCGACCTCCTCCAGCGTCTGCTCTGCTGTGGCCACTAGCACAGGTGTTGACATGGTCTCACTCAAGAGAGCCACACGCTGTATTCACAAATACCCGTTCAGAGTTCAGCAAGAGCTGAAATGAGATCAAGAGATGTAGCAACAAGAATTCCAGATCAAGTACCTGATCTCCTCCCTGGACAGCCTCCTGTGACTCAAGGTAGGCGCGGAGATCATCGTAGCTGAGAAGGGAGACGTTCTCAGGCCACTCGCCAGAGACGATCGCCTCAGGGTTCTCGTCAAGCTCAAGCCGGAGGCTCACGTCAATGAAAGACGCCCTGCACTGAAAGGTTGGTGATCCCTTTCCAGCACTGCCCCTACTTCTTGTGTTGATCTTTGCCCCTCTGGTAATGGAGCAACTTTGCAAGGTGTTGATGCACGCCATGGATGGAAGGAAACTGTTGGTGATCACTCTTTTGTGGGTGGCTCACTGGTTGCTGTATGTTCTGCAGATCTTTGCAGGGGAGGGGGATTTATAAAACGATTATCAGGGAGCTGAGGTGGATAGGAATGTATGAAGGGCATGGCCCACCAATGACTGGTGCTGCTGACAAGATACCACACTACTGATGGACTTTGACTTGATGCCCCTGTTTCTCATATAGGATATTTACCATCTGTTAAGAAAGTTGGAATTGGACTCCTCACTGCAGGCTGATACTTGGGGTAACTAACGGTGACTAGTGTGCCCAGGCTATGCAGCTGTGACTTGCAGTGAGCTGCTGAAATAATGCTGAATTACCCGAGTAATTGGTGAGGTGATAATGCATTTGTATTACTCAGGAAAAAGTAAAAGTGTTGGATCTGGATATGTGCCCAACTATGAGGGCGACACTGTATGCTGCATTCGGTGAAGTTGCTCTGAATATCTGCCCCTTTCGGATGTGGATTGACGTGGAATTTGGACGGGCTGCCTGCTGGAATTGAGCTTCCTCTCCAATGATGGGTTCTTCTACAGGGACAGGACGGCCGACGTGGTGCGCTGCGATTGGTCGCCGAGATTCCCATGGGCCCTTGTCACGTGGCAGTGGATAAGGTGACTACCGAGTGCCTGTGGATCCATGATGTCTTAGTGCACTGAGTTGGTGAATTTGAAGTTGCATGTCTTTCCTCCAGTTTTGTGGTCAAATGGTCCTGGTTTGTCCAGTATGGTTGGCCTCTGTTTTGGTAACTAGCACAGTAGCACTGCACTTGCAGCGACAAGCTCACGGTTTCGACGGAACCCGGAGGCTGCAGTGGTATGTAGGGATCTCCTAGTGGTCCTCTGGTTTTGGTGAGTGCAATGTTTTTACTGCTATAGTGGATGTATGGTTTGGTCCTATGCAGTAGTAATCGGTAATGCTAGCAATAGCTGCTTTATACCGATTCCGTACTGTGTGTTGCTGTCCGTGTAACTGATTTTTCTTCAAAACCCAGCAGGATTGAATATATGGAGATCTCCTACAAATTATCTGCAAAATCCCCACCTTCTTGTTGCATGTGTGCTTCGATCGTTCGATTTATTTCAAAGGCTGCTATACCGTGCGGACATCAACGCATGCACATGAAACCTCCGCGTTTGAAGTAATGGAAACAGTTCTGTGGCATGCCTTTTTCAGTTTGCCTGAGCTTGTAAAACGTGTTATTGAGCATACATGGAAAGAAAAATGTGAGATGAAAACAACGATTAACCGTCACTGTTTTATCTGATGATAGCGTGATGGCTGGAGAGGCCATCAATTCTTCGATCTTTGTCCTAGACTGTTACACAAGCAGCAGCAGCAGCAGCAGATTAGTAATTAATTAAACAAAGTGGATGTTCTCCTCTGGTCTTGTATGAAATGAAACTAGCAACAAGAGTCCCATATCTGATCTCCAGGTTGGACAACATCCTGTGACTCAAGGTATACATGTAGGCACGGAGACCATCGTAGCTGAGAAGGGTGAAGTTGTCACCACTCGCCTCTGGCAATAATGGAGCAACTTTGAAAGGTGTTGATACAAGGCCATGTATGGAAGGAAACTTTTGGCGATCACTCTTTTCATTTTGTGGTCTTGAGAGAGAGCATGGTGTCTCGCTGGTTTCTGACGATCAAATGCCTTGAGAGCTGCTGCCGAGGCGTACGGGCCGGGCCGTTCAACTGTTTTTACGGCTATATGGGCACGTTTCGTTGCGTCGGGGAACTCAGATCAGGTATTGGGCTCTAGTGGGCCGCTACGGAGCCCAACGTACTCCATATTCACAACTCACAAGCAAGAGCTAGGCACTAGGCAGGCCGTTACGGACGTGCGTCAGTCGTGACGGCAGCTGTGTGGATCGGAGCCCGACAAATTCATGAGTCATGGCACGTTCCGTTCCGTTCTATCCATCCATGTTACCATGTATCTTATCCTACGAACGAGGCAAGGAGGGGGCCATGGCTTGACCTTTTCATGGTACCGAAAAATAATTCTATAACTGTATGTTTCACCATATAGGAGTATTACATAACAAAAAAATAGCAGGCATTTTTTTTCAGATAATGGAAAGGGTTATGCCATCAACCAACCCTACAAACTGCCGGTCATACGTGAATGAAACGCCGCATAGAGTCTAGTTTATGGAAAACCATTCATGTTTATACCCGGCAAAAAAAATAAATAGATAAAACCAGGCTTAAGACAACTCAGTTTTCTTTTGTCTTCAGAGGCAACAAGCAATTGAAATTTTGTCTTCTGGTGGGCATAGGCTGGTGTGCCGATAGACACCGATCGCTTTCTTCGGCTGCGCATGCACTTTCCTGACGCAACGGAACGTGCCATAAGACGAAGCATCAATCAATTCAGGCCAGGCTCCCCGCTCTCCACCGCAACCTCCGCCTCCCCACCCGGCCTCCTCCCTTCGGCAACCCGAGCGAGCTAGCCATGGAGACGGCGATCGATCGGCAGCGGGTCCTCCTCGCCCACCTCCTCCCCTCCTCTTCCTCGCCCTCCTCGCGGCCGCAGCTACAGGTGAGTGACCTCCTCCCCTCATCATCTCGCCGGTTGGGTTGGGTGAATTGGCTCATCGATTTGGTCTTCAGCCGTCGGCGTGCGCGGCCGGGGACAGCGCCGCCTACCAGAGGACCTCCTCCTTCGGAGACGACGTCGTCGTTGTCGCGTAAGTTCGTTTTCTTCTCCCCATCTTTGTTAGAGACAGCATCTAGCTTCTGAGCATGCACACTGCGAAATTATTACCGCGCCCCCATCGGATCGTCAACCGTGTCGATTTTGACTCTAGTTAGCCATGGATCAATGAGGAGACTCAACAAATTGAGTCCACTTACCTTGCACTACTAATAAACAGTTACTAGCAACGAGAATGCTTAATAAGTCAACTTAACTAGTATACCAGGGCGACAACTGAGAAGGAGATCACTTGATGCTAAAATATGTGAACTCGGTTCAAGAGAGAGAGGGAGAGAGAGAGAGAGAGGGAGAAAGAAAAGCTCGAGATAACAGCTTGTACAAACCAGAAATGCACATCTTCTTTTCTGAAATTGCGCTGTGATGTGCTGCTGCAGTGCTTACCGGACGCCAATATGCAAGGCCAAGCGAGGAGGTTTCAAGGACACGTACCCAGAGGACCTCCTTACTGTTGTTCTCAAGGTTTGCTTTTTCTCTCTTTATTTCTCAGCTAGTTCTCACTGAAACCGGTTAGTTGTGCTTAGACATAAGCGTTTTCCTTACAGATTTGTTAGCAGTGCTTAAACAGAAGTTTTCACATATATGCTCGTTGTTCATCTTCTGCTACTTCCATTTCCCACCTTGTAGGCTGTTCTGGACAACACTAGAATCAATCCAGGTGACATTGGTGACATTGTGGTTGGGACGGTGCTAGGTCCAGGTTCGCAGCGTGCAAATGAGTGCAGGATGGCTGCTTTCTATGCTGGATTCCCTGGTAAATCACTATGTTTGTGATCATGTCACCTTGATATGAAGAAGAGGATTCTATCTTCTGGACAAAAATTTCACTATCCTATTTTGTTGTTGTAGAAACTGTTCCTGTTAGAACTGTCAACAGGCAATGTTCATCTGGGTTACAGGCAGTAGCTGATGTTGCCGCTGCTATAAAGGCTGGCTACTATGACATTGGTAATTGCAGTATGCTGAATATACATGCTAGCGTTGCTGCTGTTCTATGTCTCGGTGCTGAATATTGCTGTTTTTCCTCCAAACAGGGATTGGTGCTGGGTTGGAATCCATGTCCATAAGTTCCATTGGTTGGGAAGGACAAGTAAACCCAAAAGTAGGGAATATAAATCACACTATATATTGTTATAGATTTATATTTTTTTAACTTCCATAACACTTTTTTTTCTACAGATAAGTGCATTCCAGAAAGCACAGGATTGTCTTCTGCCCATGGGAATAACCTCTGAGAATGTTGCTCATCGATATGGTGTCACCAGGCAAGAGCAAGATCAGGCTGCTGTGAGTTCCTTAGGCGTGAACTGTTTTTAATTTAGTAGTTTATTTCTTTTGATCAAAATGGTAATCAAAGCTTTGCATTTTGTCAGGCCGAGTCTCATAGGAGAGCTGCTGCTGCCGCAGCTTCTGGAAAGTTCAAGGATGAGATTGTCCCAGTGCCAACAAAGGTAAGATGCATTGAAATTTTGTTTCCTCGCCCTCAACTCCTTTTAAGTAGATAGTAGCTACAGCTTAACCTAGTTTTGACTGCATCAACTTAGCAGTAACTAAAATGCTTGTTGTCAGACCAAAATTTCAGTCTAGTTATCTAGGAAAAGAGCAGAATTTTTTATAAGAACATTATTATAAGCTTCGTTTGTGCTCTCCATATTGTGCAGATCGTTGATCCTAAAACTGGAGAGGAGAAGAAAGTTGTGATATCTGTTGATGATGGAATTAGGCAAGGGACCACAGCATCTGGATTGGCGAAACTAAAACCAGTTTTCAAAAAGGATGGAACTACAACAGCAGGTATTGCAAAAGACAACCATTTTCGTTGACACTCCATTTGCATCCAGAGTTTTTTTCACTCACTGCTGAAATGTCACCTGATAAATCATTCAAACTGTGTAGGCAATTCTAGTCAAGTGAGTGATGGTGCTGGAGCTGTTCTTCTCATGAAGAGATCCGTAGCTCTGAAGAAAGGGCTTCCTATTCTCGGTGTTTTCAGGTACTTTATATACCTTTCCATCTGTAGATGCAAAATCTTCATTAGTTCGCATTGTCTTTATCAGCATTGTTTTGACATATATTTCTCTCAATTCTTGTTACACTAAAATGTTTCTTGACATAATCTATTAGGAGCTTTGCTGCTGTTGGAGTGGATCCAGCTGTTATGGGTGTTGGTCCTGCTGTAGCCATTCCTGCTGCAGTGAAGTCTGCTGGCCTTGAGATTGAAGACATTGATCTCTTTGAACTGAATGAGGTCTGCTTATTTCTCATAATCCACATGTTTCCTCTCGTCTATGAACAATATATTATTACCAAGTCATCCACTTGCAGGCATTTGCCTCTCAATTTGTCTATTGCTGCAACAAGCTTGGACTGGACCGATCCAAAGTAAATGTTAATGGAGGCGCGATTGCCCTTGGACACCCTCTGGGTGCAACAGGTAACTGGACATCTAGTTGTATGCGAGTTTGTCAGGGAAATGGAGTACCATTGCCATTGTTACCTGTTTTTTTTTCGAGAACACGCAGGAGAGCTGCGTATCTTTGTATTAAGAAGAAAGCAATTAAGTTGATTTTACAACGCGGGCCATAAGGCACACGCACACCCCACGAATTACATTTAGATGACTATACAACAACAACAACAACAACAACATAGCCTTTTGTCCCAAGCTAGTTGGGGTAGGCTAGAGGTGAAACCCAAAAAGTCAAAAAAAAAAGAGAGTTAGAGGAAAGCAGAAAAGAAAGCAAAGATCACGGCTCAGGCACATTAATTGCTAGTCTCCAAGCGCTCCTATCCATAGCTAAATCCTTAGAGATATTCCACTCTTTAAGGTCTCTAATAACCGACTCGTCCCAAGTTAGTTTGGGTCGCCCTCTACCTCTCTTAACATTATTGGCCCGCTGTAGAACCCCACTACGCACCGGCGCCTCAGGAGGCCTCCGTTGTACATTTAGATGACTATACGGCTAACAAAACAACCAAATAGGCACACGCATGAAGATGGAGCTAGGCGGTGGTGCCCTGCCTCCGGCCAAGTTACCTGTTACCAAATAGGGAAATGGAGTACCATTGTTACCTGTTACCAGGTCGTCTGAGCGAAGTTATTTGAGCTGGTTATTCTTTTTTTGTTGTTCAGGAGCGCGCTGTGTGGCTACTCTTCTGAATGAAATGAAGCGCCGAGGAAGAGACTGCAGATTTGGTGTCGTCACCATGTGCATTGGTTAGATTTATTACTACGTATTATCTCCAGCATGCTCGTCGTCAGATACATCTGATACGTATAACTGCTAAGGCAAAGAGGACATAATGCGTAAATGTATTTTTGACCACGTTGCATTGTGTCGATTGCAGGATCTGGGATGGGCGCAGCAGCTGTGTTTGAGCGGGGAGACACGGTGGATGAACTCTCCAACGTGCGCGGCATCCCGTCGCACAATTTTCTATCTAGGGATGCAAAGTAGAATTGCAGAATCATCTATCTTCAAGGCATCAGTCAGTGTATCATCCTAAAGCAGTAAGCCTGCTATGTTACTAATACGAAAACCGTATATTTTTTCACAGACACTACGTATACGAGGAATAAACGGGCATCACAGTATCCTGCTGTAACCGCCCTTAGATGGAAAGGAGAGAGAAAAAATGGTGTTGTAACCAAATAGCTCAATGTTCTGAAGATGCTGATTTGTTTCCGGATCTGAGGAGACATATGGATTCCTCCTCGCCTTCTGTAACTGGACCAAAAGGATAAATAGAGCACCTTTGTTCACCGAGCTGATTGGGAATTGTGAATCTGGTTTGAGATGCATGCTTGTCGGCTTGTCGCCACTGTGACTGAACTTCAGTTTCATTAGGCCGGTTCGGCCGGAGTCTGGATGAACTGATACCTTATTTTGGGATACCGTACAACTTACAGGTGATGCGCCGGTATATTTGGAAGACCATGCCTGAAATGGTCCCATCATTTACCGTAATTTCGACAGATCCCAGACATTGCCCTCGTGAATTGAGCAATGATTTTAAGCCAGGATTGGGATCTGATCTATCTTCTTCACCTCTACTACTGGTAGTAGCTAGCATGCAAAGTACTCCCTTTTTATTTGGACTACTCCGTATATGAAAATCGTTGTTGATTTTGTTGTAACCTTAGCTCGCACTCTTGATGTGAGGTTAATTAGATTTGCAACATAGTACAATTCATCCAGAATGTATCTATATTGTCTTTTTTTAGACTTCCATATTTGGTCCAGTTTCTCGTGGTGGACCCGATAGAGCGTTGAACTTCAAAAGTCATTGAAACTTCTGTCCCGATTCAAGTTTGAAACGCGGCACCTAACAAGCTCGGTGGAGTCTCCTCCCGTGGTCGAGTTTTTTTCGTCTTCCATACTTGAAATCTCTAAATTTGTTTTTCTAGCCTTCCATATTTAAAGTATTTTACAACATACCCAATACAACAACATATACGCAGGGGCAAAGCCAGAAAACGTACCTGAGAGATACTGTTAGTAATAAAAGAACTACCAGAGGGAATAAAATATGATGTTTTTTGTTTTATTAATTTTTATGGTAAAAATTTGTATATGTTAGGATGTGACTAGCATATAGAGAGAGAGAGAGAGCGCGCATGGCCCTCTCTGTCTCCCCTCGCCCTTGCATGTAGGGTTTTGCAAAGTGTCAATGTGGCTTGCAGTGGTGCCAGTGATTCTGTCAGAAAATTTTAGCAAGAATTTTCATTGCTTGCCTTGTGTCCATATCTATATTGGAAACTTTTTTTTGGTGAGGCTAACACTGCTGGATTAGATATATTGTGGCATAAATAAATATATAGGCATTCTCCATGTGGGCACCAAGCTAACCACGTTACGAACGAGAGAAACGTAAAGCACAAAGTACGCTTTCGTTGCTACGATGCGAAGATTCCGAGCAAGGCGCTTTCAGTTGCCTTCCCATGGATCCGCAAATCCTTCTGCTCCTCCACAACATAGATCGGTGACCGAACCGCTTGCTTCGCAGCAGGATCGAGCCGGCGGCGGGGCAGCCCGGCGGCAGGCGCAGCGGCGGCGGGTGCAAGGGTGGCCGCTTAGATCTCGGCGATGCTTTGCGGGTTCGCGTGAAGTGCGTGCGCAAACGAGCTCAGGCGTCCGATTTCCTGCGCCTGACGCCGAGCTCTGTTGCCTGAGAGAGGCTGCACGGGCCGGCGGCGATGAGCGGCAGCGGCGGAGGAGTCGGCGGCGGTGCCGGCGGGAGCCCCAACAACACGGAGTGGCGCTTCAACCAGACGCTCCGCAACGTGCAAGGGTAAGCCCGGCCTTTCCTCCCTCCCGCGAGGCTTTCCCCATCTTCGATCTGATTGCTGTGAAATGAGACTCGTGCATACGGCTGTAGCTTTGCTTAGTGTCAGTGCACTAGCTCAGTTCCTAGGCTGCGTATTCCAAAGAAATGCTCTTGATCTGTTCCTCATCATACAACCACGTGAATTCAAGTTTGTTAAATCTGTTATTCAGAAATAACCAAATGACACTTGTATTACCTGTATCCTTGCAAGCTTTGTGGATTCTGTCAATATTTCAATGCGATGTTCTGATTAGCACAAATATTATCGTTGCTAAACATTGTTGAATCCTACCTGCTTGTAACCTCACAAACGATCTTTGGTTGTTTTGCCACACTCTTTGTCAGAATGCTCAAAGGGCGCAGCTTTCCTGGGAAGGTTTTGCTAACCCGGCGATCTGAGCCTCTTTCCCCACCTGATTATTCTCCAAGATTTGAGAATGAGCATGACGAAGATGAGCACAAGGAGGGTTCTCAGGAGGTAATGTGCTATGGGGTTGATTGCTTTTTGGCATAAGAAAAGGATATATTGCAACTGATGGAGTCGTAATTGTGCAGGGAGAAGGCCATGCACCTGGAAACTCATTTGACAATGCAAGTGCAAAGAAATCAAATCTTCTGTCAACAAGTAGCTCAAATTCATTACCAGATGCCCAAGGGCTAGTTTCTGGGGCTAGAGCCACAGATTCTGCAAGAATTGCTAAATTCACAAACGAACTATCTAGGCCAGCTGTTATATTAGGTATGCAGATCATTCTTCGTAGTATATTGTTTTGCATTCATCATCAATTTTGCGTGAAGCAGTTTGATCCCAGAAGAAAAAAATGCAGTAATATTCTTGTATGATGCATGACTGAATGACTGATCATCTCTAATTTTCTTTTCGGATGCTTTTGGATTATTTTTTCCAGGAAGGCAAACATCAATAGTAGTAAAATTAATGTTCAATGATAATGTGATGAGTAGTCACTCTTTGTATTTTATGGACGCTACGCTTTCACTTCTATTTATCAATCAAGCTTTGCTTTTATTGATGATAGAAAGTTATTTCAAATACAAGGAAAACTAGCAATTTCAGTGTATCATCCCCCTCTAATGTCCCCTGCATTCTTTTTTTGTGATTATTTTATTACAAGTAAACATTGATTTCTATCTCAGGTCTGATTTGATAAAGTCAACTTTTAGTATCTTTTGATTCTTCAAGGTTATCTAGAACTTGGTTGACATCTTCTATCTATCTTATGTAGACAAATTACGTGAATTGTCTTGGAGCGGTGTGCCCCCATATATGCGACCGAATGTATGGAGGCTTCTTTTGGTGAGTAGGCACACTACTGTAAAGATCTTATAACTTCTTCTGAGTATGTTGTTTCGACTTTTGAATTTAATATAGCTGGCTACAGTGATATGCACCACCTAATAAAGATAGACGAGAAGGTGTTCTAACAAGGAAAAGACTAGAGTATGTCGAATGTGTTTCTCAATACTATGATATTCCAGATAGTGAACGCTCAGATGAAGAGATTACTATGCTTCACCAGGTAACCTTTTTGGCTTATGACTTACTGACTAATTACCTCATGCTGTTTTCTCAAATTCAGTTGTCTTACAGTAACCTGTTGGCCTGCAGATTGCTGTTGATTGCCCAAGAACTGTACCTGATGTTACCTTTTTTCAGAATTCTCAAATACAGAAATCTCTTGAGCGCATTCTATATACATGGTAAGGTGTGAACTTGGCTGATTTGTTTTCTTTCTTTCTTTTTTGTGGTGGTTGTGTGGGGGAGGCGGGCTCAGCATGGTAATCACTACATTAGCAAAAGTCACTTTTATCCATTGCAGCTCTCTGTTCTGTGTGAAAACCTGGTTGAGTGGATGGAATTTTGCACTGAGCATTATCCTGTATTATCTCCTTAAGATAGATAGCCATAGAAGAGTCTTCTTTATTCTTGACATCTTAGTGTTGGATCTCAAGGCTGGACACTTTCCTTGTTCTTGCACTAGCATGATTATTTGTTTCGAAGAGTCTTCTTTATTCTTGACATCTTAGTGTTGGATCTCAAGGCTGGGCACTTTCCTTGTTCTTGCACTAGCATGATTATTTGTTTCCTTAGAAATAGATTCTCTATCTCACCCACATGACTAATTCACTAAGCGCTAGCATGACTTCACCTTTTTTGTATTTTCAATATCTTCCGTCCCTGTGCTTGTATATCTCCTGTATTTAGTGCACTTTTTTCTTTACATTTAGATGTATTGTTCTTAGTTGGAAGTCTGTTTTCTTGATTTGGCAGTAATATGGTTCGATTAATCAAAATTCCGCCTGTTCTGTTGTTGCAAACTTGACTTTTACTAATCTTACTGCATTGGTTATGTTATCCGTAAATGTGACCAGGATTCTGCTGATTTGCTTTCCTCCATTATTCATTGATATGGCGATTTCAGGGCCATTCGTCACCCAGCAAGTGGCTATGTCCAAGGAATAAATGACCTTGTTACGCCGTTCTTGGTCGTGTTCTTATCAGAGCACCTAGAGGGCAACATGGATACTTGGTCTATGGACAATCTTTCGGCACAGGACATTTCTAACATAGAAGCAGACTGCTATTGGTGTCTCTCGAAGTTTCTTGATGGAATGCAGGATCACTACACCTTTGCGCAACCAGGAATTCAGCGCCTTGTTTTTAGATTGAAGGAATTAGTTTGCCGCATAGACGGTAATGTTCTACTGCTTCCATGTTGGCA
The DNA here is from genome assembly GCA_033239725.1 of Echinochloa phyllopogon. NCBI lineage: Eukaryota > Viridiplantae > Streptophyta > Magnoliopsida > Poales > Poaceae > Echinochloa > Echinochloa phyllopogon. The sequence continues at coordinate 46,528,999 of BTCW01000001.1, read as the reverse complement.
CTTGTAGTTTCACTTTCTTGCAAAAGATTTAACTTTCAACTCTCATATGCAATGGCCCTTCTGACTAAAATAGTTATGTTGGAATATTGGAAACTGGGCCCTTTTGTGGATATGAATAATGCGTAATTATAGAAACATAATTTTGAAAGTGCCTAGTGATTGATTGCAAAACATTTTCTTCTTGACCTCATACTTTTGGGTTGTAATGCTGTATGCAGAACCTGTGTCCAAACACATTGAAGAACAAGGACTAGAGTTTCTTCAATTTGCCTTCCGTTGGTTCAACTGCCTTCTGATACGGGAGGTTTGTCCTGTTGCACTTGATGACTTGAATTTATATCTTTCATATACAATGGTTGTCAATCTGTCTTGTCTTGTATCCATGTAGATACCTTTTCATCTTGTCACTCGCCTGTGGGATACATATCTTGCTGAAGGAGATTATCTACCAGATTTTCTTGTGTACATATCGGCTAGTTTTTTGTTAACTGTAAGTCACCTTCCAAATATATTAATGTGTTTTTATCACACAAAAGCAATCTGTCTGTCATGCTTGCAAGAATTTCAAATTCCTGATAGTTTTGAAACCATTTACCCCTTCAGTGGTCAGACAAGCTGCAGAAACTGGATTTTCAAGAAATGGTGATGTTCCTTCAGCACCTTCCCACAAGGACCTGGGCGCACCACGAGCTTGAGATGGTGCTTTCCAGGGCTTACATGTGGCACACGATGTTCAAAAGCTCTCCCAAGTCACCTTGCCAGCTAGAAACCTATTTTTCATGCCTGTAAGCAGCAACAGGCCTGTGCCGCATTCTAGTCCCATGTTCCTCGGAGTTCTTGTATATTCCGCGAGGAGTAACTGACGCTCTTGGGTCTGTTTTTGTTCAGCATACACTATTGGTTGTATTGCTCCGATTTGTATATTTTACTGAGGAATCAAGATCTGTAATGAAAATCAAAGATGAATATCAGCCCATTGTATTGTTTGCCCCTTAGGTGGCTCAAGGCTTGTACTCAAGTTCCCTTTCCTTCCTCTTGTACCTGATACACTCACAGTGGCTTTCCACCAATATGAGATGCTTCTTCATGTTTTGTGACCACCAAATTGTAGCTTCTGGGGCACTGTCTGTCTCTTTCTTGTGCTGGTATCAGATTCGGGACGAGCTCAACCAGAATGCTTCAGTGTATTTGGAAACTGTGTTTCCCTTTCAGTATGGAGACTTTTGGCACGAGTACCACCAGACACACCAAGATACCCTAAAACCTACTAAGCTGTTCTTGCTAGTGCAAAAGGGGTCTAAAGGTTTTGATGAAGTTTTAAACCATCGTACTCGGGTATTTACACGTACTGTTCCTGAGCAACTAAAGAATGTCAGTGAAGTTGGTCAAAAGGAGTAGGCACTACTGGTTTGCAGAAACATGAATGATACAGGGGACCTTTTCGTTGGGTTGCGTAAACAAATTACTACACATACACAAAGGAAGATGATTAGCCAAGACATGATGACCCTGATGCGGATCTTTGGCGCCATGATCGCGAATCGCGGCGCATTTGCGTTTGTGCTGAGGGGCTGACAGTTGGGCCCGTATGAGTATTGGTTGGTGGGCCTGCTCCCTTGCACGGGGACACTGGCCACATCTCCGTCTGGTACGGCCCGCACGCACGCACCCACCCAGAGCGGCGACTCCCTCTGTCTCTCACACGCACACACTCTCCCAGCTAGATAAAAAATAAGCCTAAAATGAACAATTCTCTCTTGAGTGGGCTGTCAATGGAAGCTTAAGACTAGTAGTAGTGAGATATTTATTCTCAATTCGTTTTAGGCTTATTTTTTATCTTGCTCAAATTCAACTACTCTAAGCCACGTGATTCTCCATGAGATTGTGTTAGGCTCGCTTTGAGATTGGCTCAAACTACACTTGAGCCTAACTGTAGGCTCACGCAATTTTGAGCCTCGGATCAAGCTTAGCTTGACCTTCTAGCAAGCTCAAGGATGAAAACCCCGTCTCAAAACCTAATTTGTTAGATCCAACCAGCCTATGATCAAATTCCATTGAATTTAGCATCGCCATGCCCTGCCTACGGTCAATTGTTCAAAGTTGACCTCCTCTCTATTTCAAAGAGATACCTGGAATTTTTGTCTTTTTGAAAACAGAAATTTGATTCCTTTTGTAGGGAAAAGAAAACGACCACAAAGAAGAACTTTATTTATAAAAAAAACAGCAAAGAAGGGGAAAAAATTGGGCTGCCGCAATCCGCACGTACGTGGTTGGTCGGGTGGACACGTGCGCAGCAGCGACGGTTGAGATGGATTGATGGTGATTACTTAAGGACAGGCAGAGGAGTTAATGAAATGAAATGCATGAGGGTGGTGGTGGGGACAGACTAGACAGAGGTGAGAGGTAAGGCTGTCGGGCCGGGCACGGGGTCAACAGTTGCCGCGGCCCACCTTGTCGGGGCGGGCCCCCATCTTTCTTCTTGCTTTGCTTTCCTTCGCTTTTCCATCTCCCTCCTCCGCTTCCGCTACACGCACATGCCATCCCGTTGCCTCTAATACGATTGCAAAAGCACAAATCAGTAATACAACACCAACTACTGATAGGTAGAAAAGTAAGTAGTTGGAAAAATTGGTTGAAGCGGCAAGTTTTTCGTTCAATCTTTTATGTGTTTTGTTACAACACCAGCTAATATCGCAACCCTAAACCCTAAACACCAGCTAATTTCTTCCGTTCAATGAAAAATACAATTGTATTTTTTTAGATAAATTAATATCGTTGTAAAAATGCTATTCTTAATAACCGTGCCAATTCCACCAATTTAAATATAAATGTTGTCTTTTAAAAAATAAGACAGTTAATTAATGCTAGAATTGCACTCTTTTATAAGATTCTTTTAATATTAATATTGGATAGAATTGCACTCTTGATATGACTGAGGGAGTAAATAAAATCCCACAATTATATGAGACCACCGCTCTCAAGCATTATCCAAAAGTCAACGGTAAATAAAATAGTAAGAAGTAATTTAGAACCAAGAAAATGGTAAAATTGGTTGGTTGAGGAAATATATGTGGCACTTCCTCTGGACTCCGGTCAAACACCGATCTCAACTGACGTCCTCGAATCAGGGGATATGGCATGCCCCGCCGCCGCCGGCAACGTGATGGGTAGGGGCGCCACCATACCACTAGCAAGCAGCTTCACTCTTGGAGTCTTGGAGAACTATGGAGGAGGCTTTGGTTTCGTTGCCCTACCAAAGAAATAAAATTTTTGTAGGGGATATTGCTTGCTTCTTGGCAATCGAGAGATCGACAAAGTGGCAGGTTAACCGGCCGGTGTGGCCTCGGAATGCTTAACCAAACACATCTACGAGTGCCAACAAATCTCCTCTGCATTGTCACCCACGTCTGATTTGTGTGCTAGTACTGATTAACTTTTGCTACTGATCGGTCTATTTTATTTTATGCCTTTTTTCAGTGAATCCTATATACAACAAAGCCATCATTTTTCAACGACATATAAACATCTACACTACGACTTCAACCTATAAATCAATACAATGCCCCTTCCATACTCCTCTCCACTTTCTGCATTTATCTTCATTCTTACTCCAGCTTTAACATCTTCCCGAATTAGTGAGGCATTAAGCTTCAACAGTACAGTACGCGTCGTAGCTGTCCAAGGACTAGCACTGGTCCACTCCAAATGAGGCGAGGGGCCTCACGTGATGGAGCTTTTCCGGCCTTTTGTCCATCCCCTTCCCCATTTCCCCGGTGTTTTTAACCTTTTCTCTCCCTTGTCTTTTGCATTTTGTACACCCAACAAAAGCTACCCATGGGCCCACCACCCAACGGGCAAGGAACAAAAGGAGACGACCGAAATGCTTTGCTTACCCTCTCATTCTCCCCTCTACTTTGTACCTTCTTTAGTTGGCTCGTAAAAGTTGCCAATGAATATATTGTCTATATACCAAGAATAAAATCACATTGTAATGCATTTCTCATATGTGGAAAATATATTATATGTATTTCTTCTTACTATACACAGTTTTCTTCTTATGAAAAATGACTTTAAATCGTTGATTAGCATGTGGTGCCACTTAGGCTCTCTTTTGGTTCCCGCCAACGTTTGCATGCCTGAAACTGCGGCTTGCCGCATGCATGACGAACAAATAAGGCGCCCGACTTTTAGCAAGCAAGTGCAGAAGAATACACTGAAGCGGCGCCATGCTTTCTTTGGCACGCTGCAGCTTAGGTCACAAACCAAATGGAAGCTAATACTAGGCGCGGTGACATGCAACGAGCTTTGGTCAGCAACCAAACACTGCCTTGATCTCGTACTACCTTCGTCCTTTTTTTATTTGACGTTAGAACAAACCATTATAGTATATTCCCAGTACTAATTCCTACTTGAAGCATCATTTTTTTTTGACAAACTGAGATAGTATGTTTTTAAGGTCTAATATATGTTCGTAGTCCTTCAATCCGCTCACTACATGAATTTAGGAGATACGGTAACATACTCCTATAGGGGCCGTTCGGTTCCGTGGCCAGGCTTGCCTCGCCTTGCCAGCCCAAGCGAGCTCAAATCGCTCTCCGACGAAAGCAAGGCAAAAGCTTGCTAGCACAGACCCCAGGGAGGACTTGCCCAGGAACCAAGCGCCAGCATTCTTGCCCAGCCAGGCAAAGCAAGGCCTGGCAAGGGTTCCAAACGTACCCATAGTCTCTCTTTGACCTTATCCACCTACACAAATATGCATCACCTTCAACCGCATAGACGGCAACTCACTTCTTTAAGTGGTCGATGATAGTTCCTCTAAACCCTAAACACCTTTTCTCTTTGTCCATAACTCACTTTTTAGATCATCGCTGGTAGTTTCTCTTAAACCCCGAGTACTATTTTCACCTCAATTATGATTCTTTTCCCTCACTGGCGAGTTTTCCACTGGACTACTAAAAGGAGGTCAATGTAACCTTAGAAGAATGAAGCTATCAATACGATTGTATTCTCGTAACAAAAAGGAGGCTACAATTTTGAGCTTAGGCCTTGTTTAGGTCCCCAAAGTTCCCAAAAAGCAACTCCTAAATTTACTATGCAAAAAGAAGATTCTCCGTCACATCAAAATGTCATAACATGCATGGAGTACTAAATGTAGATGAAATCAAAAACTAATTGTACAGTCTTGTTGTACTCTGCGAGACGAACATTTTGAGCCTAATTAATTAATTTTTGGACAATTTTTCGCACATACAAATGAAATGCTACAGTGCACATTTATGTCGACTGGGACATGCACAGTGCCGCGCCAGTACCAATTCGGGAGTACCGAATCGGTAACTAAACAGACCCTTAGTGATAGGGCCACATCTATGCGATTCAAGGTTGAAAAAAAACAGATGAGCAGCCCACAACTCCACAAGGGGCTTTTTTTTTGAAACTGTCCACAAGTGGCTTGTGCCCCTAGCAATTAGGTACTATCCCGGCACCGTGGGGGCCACAAGTCAGGATTGCAGGAAGCGAAAGCTTCCTATACTGCCCTGCACGCATACCCAGAATTCAGCTCAGATAATAGTAACAGCTCCTTTCCTCTCTCTCGAGGTGTCTCTCCCAAAACACACACCCTCGCAGTCACTCAGCCAAGAACAAGAACAAGAGCAGCGCGATGAGAGGAGGAGCGGGGCCCACGGTGGCGTTCATCGCCGGCGACCTGCCTCCGGACGCGGAGGAGGTGGAGGAGAACTCTGGCGGCGAGGAGGAGGAGCAGCAGGAGGACGACGAGCTTGAGCTGGGGCTCTGCCTAGGCTCCAAGAAGCAGCAGCCCCCGTCGCCGGCGCCATGCCGGATCCTGACGGCCAGGGACTTGCAGCCCGGGGCCCTGTCTCCGGACTCCTCCGTGTCGTCCTCCTCCCCGGCGGCAGGGGCAGGGGCGGCCAGCAAGAGGGCCAAGGCGGACGCGGCGGGCAACGCCACCACCTCTCCGGGCACGGTCGCCTCTGCCCACCCACAGAGGTGAACAGCAGCAGCAACTCCATGTGCACGCTTTCTTCTCTTTGCCTACGCAGAACAACAGCTGCAACTGCAAGCATCCACCTTTTCTTTCAATGAGAAAAGTTCGAATCTCCTACCATATATAAGTGCCTTTCTTGTTCTGCTTGTTGTTAGGATCGTAGGATGATGCGTCACCGTGCATTTACACCTAATTTCCTCCGGAAAATAAACCTTCTTTCTTGTTTCTGCACACTACTCCTAAGACTATTTTTTTCCTGCCAAAAGCTACCTAATTTTGCAACGATTCCACTATTGAAAGTTCCTTTTTTTTCCATTGCAAAACTGAGACAGAGAGAATAAAAAGGGAGACTTTTGTTGATTGTATTGCCCTTCAGATCTGCAATCATCACCATTTTCTTGACAAGAAAACAGTATCATAATATTATGTCTGAACTCTGAAACAGGAATATACCATCATGTTTTAGTTCAAAAGGAACATTTCATTGCTTGCCGAATGTCACACCCGGCCCAGTTTGTATGGCCCGGTAGTGGCCCATTAGTGCGGGATGCACATGTTTAGTGCCACATTGCTAGTTGAGCAAGGGTGGAGGCAACTTATAAGCCTTTGTCTTCCAGCCATAGCACCTTCGGGTTAACCCTTTTACACGAAGCGAGGACGAAAGTGTAAGCAGGGTACTATGTGTACGCGTGCACGCCCCTCGGAAGGGCTGTGCGGTGCGGCTTTGGAGGGCGGGGTGTTACAGAACTATCCAAATCAACTTCAACTAATCTGTACTGTATTTTCCGGTTTGGTAGCAGCTTTGGAGTGGTGGGATGGCCACCCATAAGAACTTTCAGGATGAACAGCCTATTTAATCAGGCCAAAGACAATGCTTCAGAGGCTGGCACCAAGAAGGCCGCCGATGAATCTGATATGCAGAAAGACAAGGAGAAGAGTGAGAAGAAAGGACGGGTGGTCGGTTGGGTGAAGGTGAACATGGATGGAGATATCATAGGAAGGAAGGTGGATCTCAACGCCCATCGTTCTTATAAGACCCTTGCCTCAGCACTTGAGCTCATGTTCATGAAGCCGTCCATCAGTCTTTGCACTTCTAGTAAGCCATACTCTGGTCTGGTCCTTTGCTTTATCTAGTATAGACTATAGTGTATAGTACCTATACGGGTAGAGATCATTTTTCTTTTTTCCAACAATTGTCACTCAGAAGTGAGTATTGCTGCAAACGGTAAATTGATAATGTTGCAATGAATCGAAAAGAGTAAAATACATGAATGGTCTCTAAACTTGTCTTATTGTGTCATCTAGGTCCCCGAACTCTCAAAATGCATATTTGAGTCCCTAAACTTGCTAAACTATTCATTTGATTGGTCAATTCAGTGATTCACTTCATCATTGTCTATGGTGGTATAGTTATCACATTGGGGTTGTATACTCGAAAATGTACTTAAGAAGCGACGCTATTCTAGATATAGTTTCACAAGATTTTGAGAATGCCTTTTCTGTTCTCATTCCTGAACCTGATTTGTGTTGATCATGACATTATCAGGTAGTGCGAAGTCTCTGAATCTATTGGACAGCTCGTCGGAGTATCAGCTCACCTATGAGGACCGAGATGGGGACTGGATGCTTGTTGGAGATGTTCCCTGGGAGTAAGTCCCTTGCACTATGTTAGCAACTAGAAGTTGAACACTAGATCTTACTGTGATTGTTTTCAATGCATGTTGGAATAGCCCTCTTTTAGAGGCTCATTGTTCTTCTCTTCAGGATGTTTGTAGGTTCAGTGAAGAGGCTCAAGATTATGAGGACCTCAGATGCCAACGGTCTAGGTTAGATTCTTTTCTCTATTCTTCCAAAACATTTGAAAGGAATCTAGTTAAATGGATTGTTGTTTAATTTCTCCTTGAGTCAAGAATCTGGAGGTTTAAGGCATGCTGGTTATCTAGTGATTTATAGCACTGTAATTTGGCAATTAGCCAACATTTATGCACTTGGGTTCTACCTTGTTTTGATGCCAAAATTTCCGAACATTGTGCTGCAGGTGCACGGTTCCAAGGGGTTCACAGAAGTGCAGCTTGCACAAGAGGCAGAACCTGAGAAGTGTGCGCTGGCGCTAGAGAGCTATACCGCTGGTGAAGCTTGAAAAGTGTTTGATAACAGAAGAGCAGTCGGCATAGTTGTGGAAATAGTAAAAGCTGTGAAAGAGCCTCCGTTGTCTCTTGTGCTCTGTTCTATTTGTTCTTGCCCTTTGGCGCCCTCTTCCAGCTCTTCCTGTAGCTATCTACAAATGACTCTCTAAATGATGATTTAGAGAGTGAGTTTTAGAGACTCTTGGAGATGCTCTGAGCGTGCCTCTGAACCTACCTTACGAATGGACAAATGCGATCGAGCATTTCAGCTGCAGCCCGAAAGCTACGTTGCCTCCGCCGTGCAGGTTGTGCCCATTATTTTTTTTCTTCAGAAGAAGATGCGACAAGAAATTGCTGCAACTGCAACTAACAGCATGAGCTGATACGGCAGGTGATCACAATCCAGAAATCTTGCAGCACAACCAGTAAGGATCATCCAGGGTCCTCGATAAATTTTGCAACAAGAATGCAGGCAGGAATGGTCCAAGCTGAGCATCACATACAAGGAATCGGAATAGAAGCCATCGGGAAATGCAGAATACACACGACAGACTACTGTTTCTGACCACCAAGTGGTCCAAATGTGAAATGTTTGGAACACAGCACCACGACCGGACACTCAGAATACACAAAAAACATGCATATAGTCCCTGATATCAAACACTGGTGAGGTAGCATGGCCTAAACTCCATCAGACGAATGCCGAACCCCTCTCCCTGGCACTCATTCTGCACGCCGTACCCACTTCACCTGTATGATTCCGTGCGCTTCGGCCTGCTTTGAACCACTGCCTCAATCCTGTCGATAACCTCTGGTGTCAGCAGGGGAATGGCATCTAGAGCCTTCATGTTCTCCACAATCTGTTCATGTAGTTGCCAAAGGGCCAGAGGTTAATATTACCAGTTTAGGAATGCAAAAATCCTCTGCTGAATAGAAGAAGTGCAAGATGTACCTGGCTTTCTTTAGTGGCTCCTGTGATCACAGATGAGACATTGGGGTTTGATGCACACCAAGCAATTGAAAGTTGGGCCAAGGAAACACCAAGTTCAGCAGCAATAGGTTTTAGCCCATTCACTTTCCGAAGCGTCTCATCAACTAGGGATCTGTTAGCCAAGTTCTGGAAACCCAAGGTACACGCAACAGATCAACTATAAAATACTCACATCATAAGGACTAGAAAACAGAACTGAACTAGTAGGCCACACAAAATTGTTAATTCCTGCGAGTTATAATGCGATTTTGTAAATTGATTCTGCAACGTGGCATCCATCCATCATCAACTAAAATCTAATGTTTTTCTTTTGCCATGTGAAATCTAATGATTAACATAACTGATACAGTAACTTGTATGCCTTGGTAATTAGCCATGCAGTGCAGTTTGGTAAGGTAGGTAGTTTGATACTTCAATTACTTGCAATAGTTATATGTGTACCCATCACAAATACAAACATAATGTGAGGCCAGACGGAGCAAATCTTAAAAATTCTGATATTTTAAAATACTAGACAGAGTTCCCCAATTACCTTGTAATTGTCTAGGGCAAATCTGCTGTCAGCAGGTATGTTCCCTTTGCCATATTTTCCAGTTAGTACTCCAGAAGCTAGAGGACTCCAAGTAGTCAAACCAATGCCATAGGTGTTGTAAAGAGGTACAAACTCAGACTCAACCTGCAGAAAAGCAGTGTTCTTGTGAGATATAAACTGCATACAAATAGAATAAGTGAACACAAGGACTGAATAATATCACAGACAAATAAACATGGATGATGTTAATAGTGAAAAATGGTGGTTCCATATAAGAAAGTCTGTCTCATACTGGAAATCAAACTGGCAAGATTAGGCATGCGGCAAATTGTATCTGATTCACTACATACACTAAAATTGAACCAATACTTTTAAATGAAAAACCTGTCACTATTCAAGCACATATTTTTTGTATTATGCCCACTGAGTTTTTTTTAGTGTTAAAGTGGACATGGGGAATGAACAATCCTAGCAAACTTACAGAATAATATAACTGAACAGTGAGAAGTATCAGACATCAGAAGTCAGATGTACCTATATAGAATGTACCGCAACTGACAAAGACAAATAACCTTAGATGTTAGGATACCCTAGACTATCAATGCAGATTAGATGCTCCTCTAGGTAGACTACATAACCAGCTGCTTCAATTTCTGTAAAAAGGATGCTGTTTCATTTGGAACAATCATTGTTAATGCAGTTTAATGTCCTAGGCTTCCATGATCCCTCGCCTGCCTGAATTCCAGGACAACCACCTCCAGTTCCATATGAAAAAATAACAAATGATCTTGATACAGTTTTTTTTAAAAAAATCTCTGGTTACAATCATACCCCATTGACCAAACTTACGATTTTGTTTGTGTAACATTATGCACTTATGCTCTTGTTGCTGTGGCTTGAATTAAGGTTTGCTCCTGAACTTTGTAGCACTTCAGCATCCCTACTTCAACACTTATGTCTAACGGGAATTCAATAGCTAAACTACAACTTACAACACAATTTGCATGACCTATATAATTTTGTTTAGTGAGTCCCAACCTGGACGGAGTAACCACCGCCAACAAATTGAATGCAACATTGACAGTAATAGGTTGGTGGCTTCTTCCGTTTGATAGTGAGTTTAAACCATACACTAAATTGACTGATTGACTAAAACTAAACATCAAAGTGAGTTTATATTGTTAGCGTAAAAACATATTCCTTCCGGTCTAGGCGTCTAGCTATAATTGTCGATACCATGCTGTTATACCAAACTTTAATTTCATTATCAGCATTGAGCTGTCTTATGCCTGGCATCCTAGATGGTGCAAAAGCATACACGACAACGCATGGTTGGCATCACTGTCTAGTTTGGTAGGTACATTATTCCTGGAGCTGTGCAGAGCTGCAGGTTACATCAGGAAAGATTAGATTTTTATTTTTAGTAGTCACACTCCTGGAAGCTGTCCGATAATTACCATACTATCTGCCTATCAGCCCGGTGAAGAAGGGGATCTGTCATCTTCATCCGAACAAACCAATGCTCCCATGAGCAAACCAGGTAGCTTGCTGATGGAGAGAATGTAGTCGCCGACAATGCGTGCCCACAAAACAGAATCTAGAGGCGGCCATTCCTGTCCAACTATCTACTTTGCCTCATCAAAGAGCAAATAAATGCCAAGAAGAACCGCTACCAAATCCAAGTATCCAATCCACAGAGTCACTACTACTGTACTATGATGGCCTACTTTGGCAGCAGCAACAACATTGTACTGAATTGAATTAAATCGGCCATATGTCCCCTTGGCATTTCAACAGTCCGGCCTTCCAGGACATGAAAGAGAACACCCCACAGGCCAGAGGAGAGTTCCATACTTCCATATATACCACTGCTCCCGAGTCAAACAAAGATGTAACGTGTACGGTTAACTGAATACTATACTGTCAATTCAATTGGAGGAACAGGAACTTATTATTTACGATCCCCATCCACGAATCTACGGACGAATCCACAAGTACGGTTCAACAGCGCAGCGCGACAAGTACCAATCAATCGAAGGCGTAAAATCCGCCTTGGGATCGGAATTGGGATTAAACGAGTACTCGTATTTTGTGGGGAAGGGAATGGAATGGAAGATTTGACGACCGACCTTGTGCCTTGAGAAGAGGTTGTACTCTGGCTGCTCGACGATGGGTCCGACGAGGTCGAGGCGGTTGGCGACGCCCCATGCCTCGGTGATCTGCTGCGCGGACCACTCGGAGGTTCCCCAGTAGAAGGCCCATCCCTGGTCGATGACCCAGTTCATGGCGCGCACGGTCTCCTCGATGGGCGTGGAGGCGTCGGGGCGGTGGCAGTAGACGATGTCGACGTAGTCCATGTCGAGGCGCTTGAGCGAGCCCTTGAGGCCCTCGACGATGTGCTTCCGGGAGAGGCCCTTGTCGTTGGGGCCCTGGCCGCCCCAGAAGAGCTTGGTGGAGATGACGACGTCGGCGCGGCGCCACCCGAGGTCGCGGATGGCCTGGCCCATGATCTCCTCGGCGCGGCCGTTGGCGTAGACCTCGGCGTTGTCGAAGAAGTTGACCCCGGCGTCGCGGCACGCCTGCAGCAGCGCCTTGGCCTCCTTGACGTCCAGCTGGTTGCCGAAGGTCACCCAGGAGCCGTAGGAGAGCTGGCTGACGCGCAGCCCCGACCGGCCCAGGTTCCTGTACTGCATCTTGGCCCCCTGCCTTGGCCTCGGTCTCTCCCTCCTCCTCCTCCTCCCCCTTCTCTCGCCGCCGCCGCTCCGATCTGCGCGAGGTGGGCGGAAGGAAGACGAAGCGCAACTGAACAAGGCAGGCAGCTGTGGATGTGGCCTAGCATTTCTATTCGCCTAGCAGCAACTGGCGCGACGGACAGGTGGACCGGGCTGTAAGGGGCCCACCCGCAGCGGGAGTTGAAGGAACCCTGGCACATGGGGTGTGTGTGTGGGGTAGTAATAATCTTTTCTCGAGGGAGAGAGAGAGAGCGGGTGCCTGTGGGTCCCCACTCACTGGGACCTAGTGACTGACGGGTGGGGTAGGACGCGACCGGACAGGTGAAATGTGGTGGGGTAAGGAAAGCTGGAGTGACGGAAGAAAAGGTGAAATGTGCTCTTCTGTTTTGGCAAGGCCCCACTCCCCAGTGGTTTCCGTTGCGTGTGCCGCTGCCACCGCGTTCCGGGCGACGAGGAGGAGATTGCCCTGGTGTTTTGAGGAGCATTCTTCGATGGAAGTGAATTGGATTATGTGTATGCACGATTTTGTTTTTATCTATACTTTTTTGTTGCAGCGGTTTTGCTTTGAATGTTACATTTTTTATTTATTTAACGAATCGTATGATAAATAAATAACGTGAGCGTGAGTCGTGACGAAACCTTGTCAGAGATCCAAAGATTGGATTCGCCAACGTCATGTGCCTGCGCATGTGATGCGTGGGCTTTCGAGATTGTCGTGCATGTTCAGTGTCAGACCCCGATCATGTATGTTCTCACTGTGCACGTGACAAGATCCATGAAACTAATGAAAGCATGCAAAAAAAAAAAGAGAAACGAACATGATTCATTCGTCCCCCGGCCCAGGGTGGCATGAACCAACCAGGCCTTTCATCATCTTGGCCCAAATTTGGATCTTTTTTTCATTATGTGTTCACGGTCCTTTTCCGAAAAAGCGTCCAGAGAATCAGAAAAATACAGAAAGGAAAAGCATTCAGAGAATAATAATAATAATAATAATAATAATAATAATAATAATAATAATAATAATAATAATAGACGTGATGACGGAGGAGCTGCCGTCGATGTGCCATAGCTACAAGGACAAATGATTGCAACTATATTCCGATGGTCGGAGTGGATGGAGCACAAAAGATAGTGTACAAAGGAAAGGATGGGATTCTTCTTCCTACATCTCACTCCCACCGTTTTCTTTTCCCAACTCCAAATTTGAAATGGGCCTAAAGCAGGCCGAGAGTGATGAGCTGACTCGCTATGTCTGTCAATGATGGAGACGAGATGAATGAGCAAATACTCCCTCCGTCCCAGAAAACATGCAATTCTCGCTTCCCGAGAAGTCAACCGATTCTAACTTTAACTAAATTTATATAAAAGATTACTAAGGCTTATAATACAAAATTAGTATCAATAGATTCGTGATGGAATATATTTTTATAATAAATTTTATTTGGAATATAAATATTAATATTAATTACTATAAATTTGGTCAAATTTTAGTCAAGTTGACCAGCACGATTCTCATAGTTGCATGTTTTTTTGGGACAGAGGTAGTACTGTGTGAGAGAGACGAAAGTGAGGTGACATCATGGCGCCATTGAAGGGCAGGTGCTGTACCAAACAGTAACTAGCTGGGGCCCTAGCTGGAGCTGCTGCGTTGGGCAGGGCGTGAGGAATGAACAAGTGAGCAGACGGGTGGGCCCCCGCTGCTGCTTATTGCTAGGCGGGCCGGTGGGGCTCCACGGGCCGTGCGTGCGGGTGCCCATCCTAGTCTTCCCTCGCCACTTGCAAATGAAGCAAGGCGCAAGGCCTCCTGATTGCCTAACGGCCTAGTATAGTATAGTGGAGTGGAGCGTTCCATTTCCCCTCCCTTGCCTTCCTTCCCTTCCCTTCGCCTCCACTCCACCACCTCCCCACTCCGCTCCGTCCGCGTCGACCATTTCGTCCGTCGTCCTCGCCTCGCCGCTGGCCTCGTGTCCCCGATGGCGGCGGTGGCGATCCACCAGTTCGCCGAGTGCATCACCTGCCACGCCTGGAGCCCCGACCAGTCAAGTAACGCCCTCCCCTCCCCTCCCCTCCTCTCCCGCTCTAGATCTCAGGCTTCTATGGGCGGGCGCACCGCGGTTCTGATTCCGAATCGCCGGATGGCTTGGTTCGTTGGTTTGGTCAGGCACCAGTGCTTCGGATTAGTACGCGTGGGGTTCAGGATCAGATTCCTAGGGTTTCGGTTCGTGCTTCGGATTAGTATGCGCGGATTGCTTTTGCCATCTTAGAGATCAAATGCTATTTGACATGTCTAAGGGTTATTCCATGAACCAATCAGATGCCGGGCTATTTCGTCGTTTTTCTGTCTCGCTCGCGTTTGGATTCCTGAGGCTATGCTATATGGTGCCACTTTGGCGTTTGGGATGTTTTCTGTCAAGCACAAATGTATTTTAACCTCGCTTTAAGAAAATTTAAGATGAAATGTCAAGTGAGACAAAATTGGTGGACTCTCTTAATGGTGCCAATGCGTGTAGTGGTTGGTATACCTGAATATTGCTGCCCAGCACTATCTCCTGCACTTTGTGTACACTTATAATGTATCTTCATCCATGGACCATGTAGGCAAACAGAAATGGTTGTAAAGTGCAATGGACCAGCGTTTGCCGTAGGCACCTTCTGAAAATACCTTTTGATTGTTTTTGCCCTTGTATAACTCCATTCTGATGAGTTACTACTACTGCTACTAATAGAGGAACATGCGAAATTATGCTAGTACTAGTACTGGAATATGCATAATACTTACTTTAATGCCCAAGTACCCTTTGAGAAGCATGTAGGTTGCTTGGAATGGGTGAATAAATCATTCTAATCCTGATTTATTTTCCTTATGATGATAACAGTCTGTAGGAAGAATAGATCACGGGATCCATTATTGCATTAAATATTTTCATTGGAACAGGCAGATAAATCATGGCTTTCCATCAGTACCGAGTTCCTTATGGTGTATGTTGTCATTTCAATTGTTTGTACGCAAAATGCTGCAAAGTAGATGACACGTCTGCTTGCAGTGGCAAACAGCCTAGTGCACTTTAAGGACAAAGAATTCCTTAGCTTCCGATAAAGCTAAACATACATGACATTCTGCCATCTTTACTACTTGTAATTGCGCCTATCATGGAGTTTGATGTTTAATGTGACTGGATACCTTTTCCTCTCTTCCAGTGATCGCCTTTTGTCCAAACAACAATGAAGTGCATATTTATAAGTTCTTCACAGACAAATGGGAGAAACTTCATGTTCTGTCAAAGGTAATTGTTCCTGTTTATGTCTCACAAGGAATCTTTTTTGTACTGCCTAATGAGAATGCAATTCATTATCTTATTTCTGCTTATATTTATATCTTGCAGCATGATCAAATAGTTTCGGGAATAGATTGGAGTAGATCATCCAACAAAATTGTAACAGTTTCACATGATAGAAATTCGTAAGTATATGTCAAAGTGCGGATTTCTAGCAGACGTGTCTTTCTCCTTATTCCAATAGTTAATCAATGCATGTTTCTTTTAAAATTTCAATTTCCCTGTTATTGTGTGCAGATATGTTTGGACGCAAGAAGGATCTGATTGGGTGCCTACCCTTGTTATTCTAAAGTTAAACCGTGCGGCTTTATGTGTTCAATGGAGTCCAAAAGGTTAGTTAATGATCCTTCTTTCCTATTCTGTTCTACAAACTGGACATTTTCTTACTCTACTGGTGAAATGAATAGGCCTAGTGTAATGCTCCACACACAATATGAAACTTTTGGATTTCAATATTTTATTTCTTTGGCTTCTGTCACCTGGCTCCTTGATAGATGATAGTTCAAAATTGAAAATTAAGTAATAAGCAACTTATTGCTGACCAGGATTCTGTAATGCTAACATATTTCTCTGTCCCTGTGATGCTAATATATGAAGTACTTTGTTGCCTTAGTTACTCATATCATCTCAGCCTTCCTTCAACATTTTGTTGCAAACACCATGCTGATTATATTGAAAGAATGTAATTACTATGCTAAACTTTGTTGTTTATTTTTATTTTTATTTTTATGAAGAACTATGATATGTTTACTTAAAACTCTTCATGTATGTTCAGAAAACAAGTTTGCTGTGGGAAGCGGCGCCAAATCTGTGTGTATTTGCTACTATGAACAAGAAAACAACTGGTATTTATCCCCAATTTCCTATCCTTTTCATCAATTGACCACCATTTTGTAGATGAACTTAGCTTCTATTATCTTGCGCTGTACATCTCAATTGTGACTGATGAGTCATTGAGCATGTTTCATTCTAATTTAGTTCTTGCAGTTAGTGAGGAGTGAAGTTGATGTGACACTCTTGGTATGCATGTTTAACTGTCTTTATACTGCGCTGTGCTACAGGTGGATTAGCAAAGTTATCAGGAAAAGGCATGAATCTTCTGTCACTAGTCTCGCGTGGCATCCAAACAATGTGAGTTTATTGTCATTATCACCCCCGTTAAGGTATGAGTCTTCAGTAGGAAACTTAGGACACAATTATTTTGGTGTTGTCAATATATTTTCTCTGTGGGTATTCCTGCCATTTGCGATAACCTCCATCTATACCATAAAAAATAGATAATATGATGCGGTTACTTTTGTTGTAAATATTCTGTATATGCAAATTACTATACCAGTTCCTACATTGAATGTAATGCTGGTTTGGTTGCTATTGTATTTCTTCAGATATATCTTGCAACAGCGTCTACTGATGGTAAATGCAGAGTATTCTCTACTGTTATCAAGGGTGTGGATACAAGGTGGAACATGCTAGCCTTACATCTATTAGGAATCTAGGATCTTCAAAATGATTTATTTTTCTCATACCTTTTCTTTTGTTCACTTCTGTCCAGGGGATCACAAAAATCGAACACTTCAACTGAAACAAAATTCGGAGAGGTATTTTTTTAACTCATCCACTCGAATCCTCGATATTATGCATCTGTTGAACGGTACAATATTTCTCGGCAATGTTCAGATATGTTTCCCCACTTATTTATTTGCACCACATACTGGGCTAATGACATACTGTGGAAAATAAGACTTTATGCAAACATCTAACTTTTGGCAATAGTTACAAAATATTCAAGCATATGGATAACACTTTATCTGCTCATGAACCATGCTGACCTTAACTTTATGTTGAGTTGTTTTTTTGTGCAAAATGCCGCACTAAATTGTTTCATCTGACATAGACTTAGGGTAGTTCATTATATTTTTCATCAGGAGAGCAATGCTCTGTATTAAGTCAAATTTCTTTTTCCTGTGGAAGTGAGTGTACCCTTTTAACATTCTTCTCTTGTTTGGATGCAGCAAATTGCTCAGCTTGATTTATCATCTACCTGGGTATTTGGTGTAAGGTGGTCACCAAGTGGAAAAACATTGGCGTATGCAGGTTGTTGCTCCTCTGCCAGATTCTGGCTATTCCTTTTCAAAAAAGATTCTTGCTATTGAGAGCTTGTCAAATCTGCATTATTTTTCACAACATTATGCATTACAACTGCGCTGTTGTTCTGACATGTACTTATTGCCAGGGCACAACTCCATGATTTACTTCGTCGATGAAGTTGAATCAGCTCCTGCTGCACAAAATTTAGCGCTGCGTGATCTGCCTCTCCGTGATGTGGGTCAGCATTTTCCCTTCTGATACTGTTTAGTTGCATGTGGTGATTTCTCAGTTTCTTAATGTTGAACTACTCTTCAAACTATCAGGTTCTTTTTGTCTCTGAACGCACGGTGATTGGTGTCGGATTTGATTGCAATCCTATGATCTTTGCTGCAGATGAGACTGGACTTTGGTAAGCAAAGATCCATATAACAACTCGTTTCTTATATTGTGTAGTTCCTTTCCCATTTATTCTCGATGTGCTATGAACTGAGTTACTGTTCCCTGTACAAATTGTGTAGTTACGGATACCTTAAATCTGTTAATTCTTTTAGTCCCAGTATGCTGTCAAAATACTCCATTTCTCTTTTTTGATAGAAAACAATGTACAGGATATGCAAGCAACTCTGACTCTCATCTATGGCACCTAAGCCTTTACGAGTTTTAATTCCATATTTCTTTTCACCATAGCTACTTCTTTTGTCGTGTAGGAGTTTTGTAAGATTCTTGGATGAGAGGAAAGCTACTCCATCAGCTTCTAAAGCCTCACAGGTCTAGCATCTTTTTCTTACCTATTATTAATTTGTGTCAGTGAATGCTTATGCATATGGTACCTTGCTGCTATGTTCATCAAAGGTTTGGTTTGTCCTGCATGGGTGAGTGTTAGTGAACCAACATTTTCAGAGTGGAGTTTGGTTTGAACTTTGTTGTTCATTTGCTCATACAAGAAATATCGAAGTGTTGCCAATGGCCAGTTGGCCTATAGTTGCTATTTCTATATTGCAGGCCCTGCTTGCAAAAAAAACAGTTAATTTTTTCTCTCTCAAAAACGCAGGAGAGCTAAATTTCCTTTCATTAAGAAGAGAGAATAAAATACAAAGAAAGGATCACAAGGATTCCTTTCAGGAAAACAGTTTGGTGGGCTATCTGATTCTTGATTTCTTTTCAGTCGTAAAGTATTACCAGCCCTTTATGCTTCTGGTTCTTGTTAAGGCTTTGTTTGGATGCACCAATCCCAGTCCAATCCAGTGGTGGGCTAGGATTGGGCCATAGCAGGCCCTTATTAAAATGGAATTCTTTGTCAAAAGGATTCACAAGCAATCTATTCTGCGGCGTGTGACCTATTTAGATGCCAAACCAATCTAGTTTTTGATGGTTAGGAAAGTCGGTACTAGTCAACACAGCAGAGAGTGGCTAGTGTAAGTCGTTTTTTGTGCATTCTGCTGTTATAGCTAGCAATTAGTGCTTATTTTTGTAATTTGACTTTATTGAATGCTAAATTAAAACCAGTTCAATGCCTGAAGCTTTTCGAGGGCTATAAAATGTATCTCTGTCCCAATATCTATGTATCTAGAAAAGCCAAAACAAATTATAATTTGGAACGAGGGAGTAACTTAGTAATAGTTGATTGCAATTTTCTGGCTATAGTATTGCTGAAGTTCTGATCAATGACAACGACAAACTATGTTACTGAATTTAACTCACCAAGTCAACACATGAACTAATATTGAAGAAAATACATTTCAGCTCTCCGAAGCCCTTGGAAAGCTATATGGCCAGTCAAAGCAAGGGACTAGTAGCGACAGCGTCGAACCATCAAAGCCTCGTGGTGGTGCCCATGAGAATTGCATAACGTACACTCTTTTAGCTCTTCAACTCTATTTTGGTACTCCCAGTGATGTACTCTTATCTCCGACGTAGACTAATACTCTCCTCATACTGTCAGGTGTATTGTACCGTTGACAAAAGGACGTGATGGTACTATAAAACGATTCAGCACGTCAGGTTTATAATATATATATATACATAGCTGAACCTCCCAATCGCTCGCAGCTCTTTCACTATATTTTGACATTCCTTGCCACATGGTTTACAGGATTGGATGGTAAGATTGTGGTATGGGATTTGGAAAACCACATCACAATTGCAAAATAGCTCGCATGAAGGTTTCATATAAACCACAATTCCAAAATTGAAAGAACTTCTGTCATTACCCATCGTAATCGGGGACCATTCTTGGCAGCGGGTCCTGCAGGTTTTCAAGATCCAGGGCCAAGCCAGGTAGATTGCTTATTTTGTTGTACCTGTACACAAAAACATTTCTTTAGCGTAGGGGCAGCTTGCATCTATCAAGTAGCTTCATTTTTGGCGAGTAATTTTGTCTTTTGAATCCATATATCTTGTAACCTGTATAATTTAGCTAGGTAGGCAAATGACGTATTCGGCAATTTCCCGTGTTTTTTTATAGTGGCCTGTGTAAGATAACCACACGTGGAATTCATCCGTGAATGCTCTACCTTTACTGGTACTTGTGGTGTTATATGCTGAGGCGCACTTTGATTCGTTGGAACCTGCAGAATCGAAAGACTCGCCTGGCTGTTGAATTCTGTGAACACGTATGTGTAGTCCACAGTAGAAGGGGCGTGAAATCAGGCCCTGCTGATATCTGGCTCGTGGGGACCGGCCCTGTTGGTGGATCCCCATACACTAATCCTGGTATGCTCTATAATCAGAGACATCCGACCAGGCCGGCCAGTTTTGGCGGTATGCTCATGAGCTGCTGGTACTAGTCGCTTTGCTTTTGTTCTAAGTGAAAAATTCTAGCAGCGACCGCTGAGCACCCAGGAGGCAGATGATAAGCTTATCATCACCTAGTTCGGCGCCGTCACCTCAGTCCTCCGAACCGGTTGGTTATTCATAGTGTTGGTTTGGTCTTCACTTGCTTTGATGCTAAAATTGGGCGATATGCCTAGCCACTTGCAAGAGAGTAGTAGCAAGGTTGGAAGCAGCAAAACGGCAATTCCTATATGGTGATGAACCACATATACATGTACGATTGCCCTGTACAATTTAGCATTGCCAAATCTTTTTAGGTTTAGAGACTAATGTGTCGATCGAGATAAATTTCTCCATATCCATGTGGCTTAGTCTTTACTCGCTTTGATGCTAAAACTGGGCGATATGCCCCTGCCACTTGCAAGAGACAGTAGCAAAGTTGAAGGCAGCAAAACGGCAGTTCCTAGCCCAACTTGGGTAGGTTTCGTCATATGCCATACATGTATGATTTCCTTGCACAATTCTGCACGCCCCCAAATTTTTTTAGTTTGATGTGTCGTTGAGATAAAATGTGTCCATGTCCATGTTGTTTAGTCTTGGCTTGGTTTGATGCTAAAATTGGGTGATATGCCTAGCCACTTGCAAGAGACAATAGCTAAGTTGGAGGTAGCAAAACGGCAGTTCCTAACCCAACTTGCGTAAATTTGGTGATTAGGCGTACACATATGATTTCCCGGCATACTTTGGCACTACCCAGTTTCTTTAGCCATACGGAGGCTTTTTTTTTATCAAAGCTCATTTCTTTATTTAAATCACCCTTGGTTCAGTGAGATCAGGAACCACAAGTTTTCTTACAAATTCTGGAAGGTGATCTACCCAAAAAACAGGTTGATCCAGGTCCTGATGGCGACCAAAACGAGCTAGCTCATGAGCAAAACTATTACATGAACGTGGAATAAAGCGAAATTCGTTGAGCATAACATTGTGGACATTATGAATTTAACTTCTCAGAAAAGCACACCCCCTGGAGCTCGATCATATGCCGTCGTCTGCAAAGCTTTCACAAGAATTTGGGAATCACTCTCCAATTCGATTCTTTGCATGCCATGATCCACCACTGCATTCAACGCTGCTATGCAGGCATGGGCTTCAGCACACAGAGCATCTCGCACAGCACTCAAACTTCCTGACCCAGGCCAATGCCGCTTGGCCATTATCAAAGTGGGTCCAACTGTGTCACTGAATTGTGGACCGAGTGTCAAAATCACAAAGCACAACGTTTGGAATCCTATAATCACAATTTTCTCCCAAAGAACAAAGACTTTTCAGTACCTATATATGAGCATGCCGTGAATGAGCTGAAATAAGAATCGACTGAAGAAGAACGATGATGATCCAGTATATAATTTCTCTTCTGTCCCAATATTACAGCTGCAGCCAAATTGCAATACATTTCTGAATCAACATTCATGTAACGGTAAACAGGAGTATGTAACTAGTTCAGATTGGGCTCCCGAATCCAAAGCCCCAGGAGCAGCCTGTGGAAGCAGCAGCAGCAGCAGTAGAGTGGGATGATTCCCTGGCGCTCCACCTCCTGACGAGGTCCTTGTACTCCTCTTCCTCCACGATGGCGGCGCCGACCTTGCTCTTCCACGCCTGCTCCGCCTTGGCGAGCTCCATCTCGGCGTCCTTGATGAGCGAGTCCAGGTCCAGGCCCAGGTCCAGCCCGATATCCAGGCCCTTCTCGATCTCCTTGCTCCTCGCCCAGTACTTGTCCTTCAGCATCGCCAGGAACTCGTCTTCCACCTTGTCCACGTCGAACGCCGACGCGGCAGCCTCCTCCGACAGCTCCATGAACAGGCAAGGCTTCTCGTCCTCTTCCTCCTCGTCGGCGGCGGCGCCGGAGGCGGAGGACAACACCACCGTGTCGGGCAGCGGCCGCCTCGAGCGCGACGACACCGTGCCCTTCTCCATGGTGATGAACCCCACGCCTTCCTCGTCCACGTCCTCCGCCGCCACGCGGAATGCCGCCGCCCCGCCGTCCATCTCGGCCACCGAGTTCTCGATCGTGATGAAGCCGCCGCGATCGGAACGGATGGACGTGGCGCGGCGCGCCGATCCCGACGCCGCCGCCACCTGACGGTTGCGGAGGCAGCTCAGGTCCGGCAGGCACGACGCGTAGGAGGCGCCCTGCTTTCCCTTGTTCTTCATCTTCTCGCGTGCATGGTGATGATGACCTACACGGCCATGGCCATCATTATTTGTCGATCACATTAATCACTAGGGTTTTGTTCTTTGATTGTTCCGTGTGTATATAATAAATCGATCACTAACAACATGCATCAAATATATATAATCACACGTACCACCGTTAACCCCATGGCTGTTCTCCTCATGCTCCATGACTCTGCAGTAGACGCTGACGGTGAGCACCGCGCCGGCCGCCGCGCCGCCCAGCGGGAAGCTGAGCGCTTTCCCTCCGAACTTGGGGTTGGAGGTCTCGGCCGCGGCGACCTCGGCGAGGTCGACGGGGAACGCGCCGAGATCCCCGTTCGCCGGCGAGTCCAGGAGCGCCGCCCACACGGCGAAGCTCCGGACGGTGGCGCCGCCGGCGCTGAAGTAGTGCAGGAACACCTCGTCGAACGCGGCGGCGCCCCGGGTCACCCTCGCCGGCGCCGTGTGCTCCCCGGCGGCGCCCTTGCTCCGCCACCCCACCACCACGCCCCGGCCCTCGGCGGCGGGGGGCAGGCCGGTCACGTGCTGCACCTGCAGGCACACCACGCAGCGCGCGCGCCGTGGCCGGAGCCCGCCCAGGGAGCCCAGCAGCCGGCACTTCCACTGGCCCAGAGCGCCGGCCCGGCCCTCGCCACCGCGGCCCACGACGCCGTCCGAGGATCCCCTGGCCATGTGCAACAGGTTGAGCTCCTCCGCCCCAAGCGAGGAGGAGCCATGGTGATGGTGCTGCTGATGTGGCTTGCCTACCATCTTGGCAATGGCAGCTACTGCACGTACCTTTTCGATCTCACTCAGCTATGGTGGAGATAGATGATGCGTACTATGGATCGGAGGGAGGAGCCAGGTAGCCTAGCTAGGTAGTAGAGTGTAATTAGGTGTAAAGAGGAGAGGAATATATATACACATGAAGGTACAAGGTGATGATTTGGGTAGCATGGCATGTCTCACCATGCATGTGGCTGATGGGTGGTGTGGAAGCAGGATAGGGAGGGCTGCCCTAATGTGGAAAGGGGGGACCTGGGCTAGGGTTTTGCAACATTCTCTGGAACTTATGTTTTACTACAACAAGAGGCCTGAGTGGGAGTACTGAGCAAGACTTACAGTGAAGGCATGTTAGTATGACTTGGATTGTGACGGAAAAGAGAGCCTTGTAGATCTCTTTCACTATTACATCTTGCAAGTTGTGCTCCTGAATCTTGATTGGTCAGTACAGATTAATCAGCTTTGAAATTAATTAATCAAGAAATGACATGCAGATGTTAATTCACATTATGAATATTGCTTTGCACTTGCTACTAGTCGGCTCTACCACCCAGCTGATTCAATTTCACAGTGGTTATCTGAAGCTAACTGACATTGTTAATAGCTTAATACGGTGGATATGATCAAAACTGAAATTACTGTTGTGAATATCATCGATGCAGGTTGCTCAAAAGGTTGTTATGTAAATTTTAAAGGGTCCTGTATCCATGAATCAAAGTTTCCTTGCACGTACTGCAGCCGTCTTGCAGTGAAGATATATAATTTAGTCAATTTTGAAAATAAATTGGAGATCATCATAACAGAAGCAGAGGCCAACTAGTTTGGGGTGTGAGATCTTAACCACACTATCTGGAGGGAACAAAGTGCATGTGCCATGCAGAAAGTGAGGGGGATCAGCACAAGAACTATGCACAATTAATCCTAAAAAATCTGTATGTGGTCCTAACCATTGGTGATGGTGAGTAATTATCTGTTAATTAGTTTAAGGAGCAATGTTACATGACAATTGACAACTGTCACAATGGCCAATGCCAAAGGTGCATTTCTTTTTTCTTCCAGGGACCAGCTAGTACAAAACTTGCCACCTGCAAGCATAACTACAGCCCTAGCTTGAAGGGCCATCCAACTCCATCCTTGGACTTAGCCAATTCTTTCCTCTTCTCGTGTGCCTGCCTGCTGCTCCTTGTTGCTTTGATTTGATGTTTTCAAATGGGTTCATACAGGGGTCCAGTTCTAGGGAGGATTACAAGATGATTTGATATATATCCACTATTTGCATGTACACCTGTCTTGAGGTGAGGGGTGTGTGATACCAGCTGGGTGGATACACTCATACCAATGTTTTGACTTGGTGTGAGTGTAGAATTAGCAAAAGTATCTCTGTAACTTAGATTCACTGGTAGGAATTTCCCATGATTGTATCAAAGAGATTTGCCACTAGGTATAGATATGCCAAGTTAATTACATTTATGCTAGTTAATTTGTTTTGGAGCATCATGAATGTCTAGTAACAATATATAATGTTAGGCTGACATATAATTGTTATGCCAAAGGAATTGTAGCTTAACCCCATGAAGAACAACATTGGATATGGCCTAATTAATCTTTATACTGACATACTGTTTTGATACAGTTACTCTTCGTAAAGGAAAAAAAGGGGTTGGTCGGCTGGCTCTTCAATTGACTAATAAGGTCTGGCGTATAACACCACATATTATCTCCATCTAGATATCGTCGGCTATCATTTCGATGCATGCATCTACTGACCTGACTGAATAGTTAGTCAGGTAAGTGGAACTGAAGTGATCCAAAGGCAGGCCCACTAAATCAAGCAGATAGAAGTAGGATAAAAGAAAAAGCAGGAATGCTATGCAAGTCAAGTCAAGAGTGTCTCTATGATATGAGAATTAAGGCATAGGTTTGATGGTTCATGCAGCTGGTTGTATCCCCATCCTCATGGGATCAATCCCTAGGTTTGACGTTTCGTGTGCCTTGTTAATGTGGCTACCATTATATATTCAATTAAGAGAAACGGCCTGCATACAACAACATCGACGTATCTATAGTGAATTTGTCAATCTCAAAAAATTTTGGTCTAGTTTCTCTTAAACATACAATTAGTCTTATATATATATGTAGTCAGCTTACTACATTGCAATTATATATTGTTTCCCTCAAAAAAAATTATATATTGTTAGACAGAGATGGCCTAAGCCGACTAAACCGCAACAGTCATATCAATTTTGCCGCGGGCGCCAATTGGAGGTCTTTAGCAGTTAGCACCCGTAAGTTGTTCCCCGATCCCCGTTACGGTCCAGCTGAAAAGCATCTGCATCTGAATGATCTTTTTAAATTTTATTACTCCTCAGAAAAGCAGAGCATACGTTTCCCGATATAGAAAGGCGCAAATATATAAATTGGCATTCGGCAAGAGCACGGGATCGAGTAGAGATCGATAGCTGCTCACTCGAGGTCACTCGATCGTACGTACACGGCGGATAGATTTGACAAGACCTTCAATTCGCGTTTGTTCAACCCGGCCTCTTAAGGCAAATTGATCGATGCATCACTCCCCAGTGTTAGGCTTATTAGCTCTCTGTGCTTGCGCTTCCTACCTAGCCGTGATCGACATCGCCCAATCAAATCTCTCCCACATGAAGCTTGTGCCCTCATGGTACACGCCTACTCCTTTAACAATTCCAGCAGGCGGTTGATCACTGATCTTGGCCTTTCGTAGCCTTGCTTGGACACACGCACCAACGTGTCAGATTATTCATGCATGCATTAAGCAATGCCTAGATCAGTCATCATCAATCATCAGTGTACATGAACTGAATAAAGAACGGTTAAACTGATGGTGTTCAGTCGAAGCTGCAGAGGAGGCCTACGTGGAGACGCCAAATAAACATGCATGGCTAAATAAATAATATTGCTAGGCGTCTAGCTATGCAGATAGCTACTGTTTATGCATGTGATCTAGCACTTCATACACAGCATAGGAAAACAATGTGAGAACTTGATGAGTCTTTTTTATGCATTACAAGGCGTATTAGACGCACGTGCAAAGTAAAGGATTATGGTCTTTTTAGCATAGTATAAGCAAAGGACACGGTCACAAGATGAACCAGAAAAAAAGAGGGACCAGGATGAACCGATACTTTTTGCATTCAACTGCCATCGGTTCAACGGAAGCTACTATATGATGTTAAAAATCCTACAATAGGAGATCCACCAATGTCCACAAAACAACTTAGACTAAGTTACTTTGTGATGATAATATGAAACAATCTATTTTACTTATATTTTGTGGGAATAGTTACCATTCGACCGGTAAACCCAGGGTAAAGACCGAAAGTTTTAGGCTCTTTTTGAAAGTGAAGTTTCAGCTCAGCACACGGGCAAGGAAAACCCTTTTCCTTTATTTGGCCCATATACAAATTTGGGCCTTGTCCACCGTCACTGGACTCTCCTCGTCGGCGCGCGTTGAGTGGTTGAGCTGAAGCTGGCGAAAATGGCGGAGGCTTGTGCGCGGCGCGGTGGCGGCGTGTGGAGCCGTCGCCGAGGATCTCGATTCGTGTTCCCCCCTCTCTACCTACACCCGCGACACGTCCGAGGTATGCTTGCTGTCCTGGTTAGGGATTCCGGATTTGAACTTTTCGATTCGATTCGACTTTTGTTGTACAAAATTTCGATTCAATTTCGATTCGACTTTTCCCCGCTGCTGGTGCCCTTCGTGATACTCGCAGCTTCTATGAATGGCGACGTGACTAGCTTATTTTGGAGCCTGTAAGTGCACGTTATAGTTGCAACACCCTCCCTGGCCTTAAGATAGTTTCATGTTGCTCCCTGGCCTTTTCGCAAATGTAAACAATGCAGCATAGGCAACAAATATGGAAACGGTGGCAATTTCCCCTGAAACGTCTCGACTTGACATTATCACATTTTCATCGGCTAGTGATTTGATCTTTAAACTTTGCATCAATTAGGTTCTTACTGATAGGTGCAGTCTCTCTAGCATGCCAGTTTCATTCTGCTTTTAATTGTGTGATAGATTATCTAGCATCATGACAAGAAGTGGGCACAATTATCCTCCATTATGAAACATTGGAGCATAGAACTGAAACTCAGCTGCCGCTTTCAATTCACAGTCTAGATCATCTGCCATGCTCTAACTCTATGGCGATGCTTCTGTACTGTGCAATGCTGGAAGGATAATTAGCTGAAGGCTTTGCATATAGATTTTCTGTTTCTGAAGCATAATGCTCTGTCAGCTTTTCTCGCCAGGTTCTTCTTATTACTTTAAGCCGCTCAGCAACTTCGGTCATCTGTGGCCGCTCTTCACCCTTCATACTTAGGCAGTTCTTCGCGAGTTCAGAAATTGCTCGAATTGGTTCCATCCCTACTCCTAGTATGCTTCTGTCCAGCATATCTTGAAGCTTGTTCTCCTTCATGGCTATCATGAAAGATGATGCAAGTCCTTTCCGTTCATTGGTATCCTCAGAGTAGATCGCAGTCTTCCTTGTGATTAACTCCAATATCACAACCCCAAAACTATAAACATCACTCTTTTCCGTTAGTTGCCGTTCCTGTAGATATTCAGGATCCAAATAGCCGACAGTTCCTTGGACAATTGTCATAAATTGGGTCTCATTCTTCGCAAGCATGTGTGATGCACCAAAGTCAGTCACTTTTGCCATGTATTTGTCATCTAAAAGAATGTTTGAAGATTTTACATCTCCATGTATTATGGAGGGGAATGCAGATGAATGGAGATATGCTAGCGCTTCTGCTGATTCTGTGGCTATTCTTAGTCTGTCATCCAGTGAGATGGATGACCCTTCGCAATGGATCAACTGGAAGAGAGTGCCATTTGGGATGAATTCATAGACCAACATAGGAACTTCCACTTCCAAACAACAACCTAGAAGCCTGACCACATTCCTGTGGTTTATTTGAGAAAGTATAATGATCTCCTGCACAAATTCATCTTTCTGATCCGCGTTGCAAACTTTGGAACGTTTTATGGCTACAATTCTGTTATCCTTCATAATCCCCTTGTAGACTGTGCCATGTCCCCCTCTTCCCAGTTCTCTTCTCTTGTCAAAATTGTTAGTTGCATTCTCCAGTTCTTCTTTCGAGAATACTCCTATTGTTTCTACTCGTCTTGATCGCATTTGTTCAAGTAAAATAAAGCCACCATTTTTCTTGAAGAAACCATCCTTTTCTTTGATGAGCTTTCTCTTTTGATATTCAATGGCCAAAGGAAAGATGCAAACAAGGAGAAGGACTGTGCTGATAGAAATACCTGCATTCATCAGGTGTTTTATATGGAATAAGATCAATGGACAAAACAGAAAGGATAAAAATATGATATATTAACATCACACAGTCATAATAGAGCATTGGCTTGTGTTATTTTGCCGAATTGCATGAAGAAAATAGAGTAACACGAAACAAGGTGTTGGCATCATGTTAGTACTCCGCATGGATTGTAGAGAACTGAAACTATTAATAGGGAATCGAACCATTGACTGCAGTTTCATTATCTTATAGATTGATAGATCAACCAGCTAGATATAACATACTACATAAACTAACTAGTTCCTATTGATATGTTGTCCCAGGAGGTGACCTTTAGGCCATTCAGCATTTGTTAGTCAAACTATGGTTCTATCATCTACAGAACTTTAGATCCGTATCTCCATGGGCATCAGCGTTATTGGTATATATGATATATAGATTGCTAGATCAAGATTTACCTAATACCACCTTTATAGTTTGTGTATGATCCTGGTAACTACTGCAATTTATTGTACTTGCATTAGTGCTTCGAGTTCCCTTTGGACATGTGCAGCTGTAGCTTCCAATTGTGTTAGTGCATTGTCCAAGGCAAAGATACTGCTCAGGAAAGGCGCATTCATCGATGTCTGTTAATGCAATCAGGAAAACAGGAGTGTGCATTAGAATGACTTGCATATCGCCAGAAGAATCGAAGATTGGTTGTCGCTTACCTTGGCAGCCTTCTTCCAGATATGGATTCCCCCCATAGCCGCTGGAACAGTTGCAGAGATAGCCAGGGCCACTGTCTGAAGGAATGCACTCACTATTCTTGCTAAGACATGCATAGGATGACATATTTTTCTTTGCTTCTTCACAGGATTCTTTCCCAGCGATCCAATTCAGAACTAGAGGTACACCATCACTGTACTTGTAAGCAAAGTTGTAGCCTGCAAGGTCAGTGATATCAAACCTGAATTGTTGAGTTTCAATCACAAAGGCGTAACTGCACGGGTTGAAGTCCAGCACGCTTGCACTCTGCCTTGTTGAGAAGGTGGTGTTGAAGTAGGTGAGATTTGCTGGGATGGATGTTTGGCAACAACCCATGCCAGTGCACAGGCCACTGGTATCCACGCTTGTGTTGCTGCTGCAAAAGGACATGCATCCGCTGGTGTACGAGTTCGTGTTTTCACCTTGGATGAACGCTATGGTGTCACATCCGATTGCCGTGAACTTATTCTTGGTATGTGATATCTGGTAAGAGTGCAGATCCATTGGAGACCTATTGAAATTAGTGATGCCAGTGTCATTGTAGCAGTCCCATGTCAGATGCTTGTGGACTCGAGCCTCCCCTTGCAACAGGAAGATATCAAAAGCCCAGAGGTTACTGCCTGCGCCACCCAGGTAGGCTCTTCCGATGCTGTGGTTGCATGTGACCTCAAGGCCTCTGCGAAAGCAGCCAGGACCGATGCCGAAAGGGTAGGGGATGCTGAGATTGCCGCATCTTTCTTGGCAGCCAGGGCGTGCCATCCCCGCTGCAAGTGCCATCAGGCGCATGGTGGTGGTGAAGAAGAGCAACCCCCATGGTGGCGAGCTCCAGGACGACATGACTGGCTCTCTTATCTCTCTTGGAATGATGCTCATTGAATTGGTGCAAAAGAATTGAAAGCTGGTTGATATGAACTAAGAGAGGAGCTGCTGCTCGCTGCAGGAGGCCATTTCATATCCTGGAGCTTATCTGGTGTTTGCACTAGTTTGGCCGATACAAGGGATTCTGCTTGCCGCCAATAAGGAGCCGAGCAGCTATGCGTTGCGACGTCAGTATTCCTGTTACTCAGCTTAATTAGTATCAATCAATAGACTGTCTAACATTAATTATCGCCCAACCCAACAAGGAAGCAACAATGTATTAGCTAGTTTCTGTTGTCTGATACAATTTTGATTGGTTTATTTTGATTCGAGGTTATGATTTATGAGCTTATTAGGACACTTGTACTGCTATTAAAACAATTGGCAGCCTGCTTGCCTACCTTTGTACTCGGTCAGCATAATCCAAGATGGTGTCACTGTCATTCCCCTGTCCCATTTGGGTCATAAAACCTGCAGAAGAAATTCCATTCCATAAACCAGTGTTTGGCCGACTGGATATATTATTCGCTTGATTTGGAAGGAAGGAACGCCATCAAGCCGGCCGGCCGGCCGGCCCTCCGGTCAATACTAAGATTTGTCAGGCTTGCAGCTAGCTTCAACCGTGCATGGTAGTGACAATTGACAAGATAACGCGTGGATGGGAGATTTTAGTGACTCGACGTGTCTGTGCACTGATCCACTGACATGAAATCGTCCATGCTTGAGCACGAAAAGAACATGCCCAGCAGAATTTGAATCAGCATGATGAGCCCAATGTGCAAATTAAGCCATGCCAAGAACAACTTAAGCAAGCTATTCATTGACTGCATGCACAGCAGGCCAAGGAGCTCATGGTGTAGTGACAAAGGCTTGTCATGGTGTCGCAACAAAACTCATCAGCTGAAATTCATTTATCCTGCTGAGATCATGCACACCCTTGTTGCTAATGTGTTTGGTTATGTGAATTAATGGCATCCTTTCCGTTCAAAAAAAAATTAATGGTATCCTCACCTGCTAGATGGATCCATCTGAAGTCATGGTGTCGCAACAAAACTCATCAGCTGAAATTCATTTATCCTGCTGAGATCATGCACACCCTTGTTGCTAATGTGTTTGGTTATGTGAATTAATGGCATCCTTTCCGTTCAAAAAAAATTAATGGTATCCTCACCTGCTAGATGGATCCATCTGAAGTCATGGTGTCGCAACAAAACTCATCAGCTGAAATTCATTTATCCTGCTGAGATCATGCACACCCTTGTTGCTAATGTGTTTGGTTATGTGAATTAATGGCATCCTTTCCGTTCAAAAAAAATTAATGGTATCCTCACCTGCTAGATGGATCCATCTGAAGTCATGGTGTCGCAACAAAACTCATCAGCTGAAATTCATTTATCCTGCTGAGATCATGCACACCCTTGTTTTTTTACTCATGCCCAGCCTGTTGTTAATCTCGGCGATCAGTATTGGGATCACAAAAATAAGCTTACTAATTGCTGTACTAAGGTACATCTAGTAAGATAGTACATGATAGAACCTCTCCTCTATGGGATATGGATGGAGAGATCTAACATAACACCTAG
This sequence comes from Echinochloa phyllopogon, assembly GCA_033239725.1. Classification (NCBI taxonomy): domain Eukaryota; kingdom Viridiplantae; phylum Streptophyta; class Magnoliopsida; order Poales; family Poaceae; genus Echinochloa; species Echinochloa phyllopogon. Next base: position 46,496,927 of record BTCW01000001.1, on the reverse strand, counting down.
TAAGATATACACTGCTGCTGCTACTTTACAAGATGCAATCAGATTATTCGTTGGCATGACAGTTCTGTCATGATTAAACATTTCGTTGCTGCTGTCGATCAGCTTCAGCATCAAATACTAACATGTAACTGCAAACATGGCGTACAGGTCTAATAAGGGCCCATGTTAAGCATGGGCCCTCCTCTCAGCTGTCTGACACCGCCTCTTCCGATGACGCGCCAGTGTCGCTCGGGGTGGCGCCGATGGGTCCTGCAATGGCTGCAGCTGCCGTGCCCCGGTTCAGATCCAAGGCGGCACCGGTCTGGAACAGCCTCTTGCTGAAGGAGCGCCAATCTGCGCTCCTCCTCATCGTGCGCTTCAGGGAAGCATCAGGGAAGACATGGGGCTTCACGTCGTCAGAAAATAGGGAGCCAGGAGCTCTCAGGCTATTCCTGAGGGCATCAGCAGCAGAATGCCCTGGTGCTGGTGCTGGAGCAATGCTCGGCCACATATCCCGGTCGATTCGGCTTGTGCCAGTCTCCGCATCCTTGGTCAGCCACTGGGGAAGGCTGCTGATCTTCTGTTGGTTCATGGGAAAGAGCTGAGGCGCCCTCTCTGATGGCTCTTGGAACCAGGGTGATTTGCTGTCATAGTACGCCTTTTGGAGCTTGGATGCCCTCCTACGCCTGCTGCCACTTCTTCCATAGGAGGAAGAAGCCCCAGGGAAGCCTCCCAGGGACAGATTTCTTGGCCCACCATCAGTTCCATGAAGGTTTAACATGCCCAAACTTGATAAATGATGCTGACTTATCTCCGAAGCATGAGCATTGCGAATATAGACATTGCCCAAGGAAAGGTATGTTTGCGCTCCAAGAAAAGGAGACTTTGCGCAACCTGAGCACGAAGCTCTACCAAGATAATCTTCTGCTATATGAAGAGACGGTGCAGGACCCAGAGCAGATGTCAGAAGCTTCTTCTGCTCCTTGTCCCATTGCTTAGCAAGATCCTCAGGCATCCTTGAGTTTGAAAACCGTAGCCGCGTATCCCTCAACATTGCATTCCAATTATTGACACCATACCTCCTAATTCCAATCCAAAGAAAATCCAACTCTTCTTCTGACCACGGAGCTGAGCGCCTCTTGTAGGAGTATGTGCCGAGCCTTTCTGTCAGCTTATGAGATATGCTGGAGCTGCCTCCAAGAAGCAACTTATCGCTCCTCAGGGCAGACACACTATTGTCTTGGAAACTATCCAGGCTTAGGTCTAAACTGAATTCAGGAGTCTTATCCATTATTCTGAACTTCAGTTCTGAAGGCAAGCTCCTTGGTCCCTTTAAACTCCCGGTGTTCCATGATAGAGCCGGATCAAAGAAATTTGGGTACGAGGTATGCATGGTTGAGCCTTCATGCTGTTGCTGCTTGCCATGAATAGTGTCTATCTCCCTTGCGAAAAACATCCTTTCAATTGGATGGGACGTCTGCTTTCGAGCACTACCAGCCAGATCCTGTGAGCAGTTAGAAAAATTTTCAGATCATCTCTGTAAAGATTTTACTTTTTACAGTTGTTGTACATTGTATGAGTATGACAAAAGAAAATAAATTCAAGCCTGGAGACAATTTGGTGGTTATATGAAGGGCAGAAAATCAAGTTAAGTATGTGAAACCACCCCCCTCCACAATCACAAATAAAACTGAACAGAAAGGAAAACATTAACCCCCTCTGTTAGAATAAAGGAAACGGATATATATGATTCAGAATTTCAGATAGATAAAATTTACGTCACCAAGAAACAATTCTCATTTGATGCATGAAGAATTTAGACATGTTATGAATTGCCAAGTAAACACGTAACAGAACATCTCATTTTATTAACCTTACCTGATCTGGCAGCTTTTGAATGGATGAGTCATCCAAATGTAGATACCCCTTTTGTTGTAATTCAGAATAGTTCAGGTCAATCCCCCCTAAAGAAATTCTTTTATTTTGATTATGATGAGGACCTTGATCAAGAGCCTCAGAATATTCCAGATCTTTGTCTTTCTCATCACTATCATCGTCCAAGACAATAATTGGTACGTTTTTCGTTGAACCTTGAGATTCTGGAACATCTTCTGCAGCAGATTTATTGGCATTTATGATTGGACTTGGCGGCTGCAGGAATGTAGTTTGCCCAATACTTTGTCCCTCCCCCTGAGCATCAATAACCTTTTGCACTTCAATAGTCATTGGCGACGTTTTGCTCAAGTCCTCCACTCTTGCATCTTGCACACAAGTGAACTTTGACACTGGTGTACTATCATCTTCCAGGTTCATGTTTTGGTTTCCACCTTCAGCAATCTGTGGAACCACATGCTGAACTGAGGATTTTATGATGTGCGAACTACAAAAGGAAGATTGCATTAATTCCTTGCATGTGTTTTAGTAACAAACATGTATCAACCCTACCTTTTTTGTTCAGGCGTGTGTTCACCTTGTGTAGATAATCCAGTACTTTTCACTGTAGCTACCTGTAATTGAATTAAATGTGACTTTTAGTTATTATGGAAATTATCAATGGCCACACAGATTATTGCCAAAGCAATACATGAAAACCAAGAAGTATCTCTATAGTGGCATAAAAATGGATTTGAAGAAATAGATTAAAAAAAGAAGCTGTAGTAAGGAAAATTAGGAATCTACATGTTTTTTGTGGAAAGAACATAAACCTTAGTACATTTCTGTATACATGGTGCATGAGCAAATTTTCCTTTAGCCCAAGAAAATGGTGTCACCTTTTTCAATATATAATGCTACTTGTATAGAAAAATTGCCATGATACCAAAAGCTATGCATACTGTTATGTCAAGATTTTCAATACACTCGGACAAAAGCAATAATCCTTTAGTGACATCATTTTTCTCATTATCTACACTAATAAAGATCTAATTCTATTTTTTAAACACAGAAAGTAGAGGCAATAAATTAGAAATTAAACACGACGGAATGCTGGTTAATTGTGGAAGCTCTTTAACTATCACAATATTTCCAGACAATGACACAATTTCAAGTACAAGGTACTCAAGGTAGAAGATACAAACGCATCCAGTCTACAAGGTCCCATCTGGACTAAATTATGTTTTTGGCACTTTTATGTAGTGAAGGAAGATAAACAACAACTTGTACGACTAGGCTATTGCTTAGGATATTTACAGTTTTGTTTTATTTGTGTGTTTGAGAGAAGTGCATCAGATAGACATCAAGCACCTGAACCTCATAGCTTATGTTACAGACTTCACACCTTGATACAGGTAATTTGGTAAGTTCTTGTGCATACACTATGAGATCATGTCAGCATTAAAAAGTACTAGGTACCTTCTCTTGTTTGCTAGCAAACACCTTCCATTCAATTTAAACAATATTCACCTCATTACTATATTCAAATGGCCCCACAAGAAAAAATAAAAGGGATATGAAAGAAAGATCAACAAAACCATGTAAGATGAGTGTAAAAAACATACCTTATCCTCAGTATCCAAAGGGTTTCCAGAAGTATATTTGAGCAAGGATGCATCATTAATTGACGAGCTTGGTTGGCTGCATGTCAGTGTTGAACACTGTTTGTCGTTGACCGGTAAACAAATTTCCTCCGCCGGTTCATCCAAATTAATTTTCTTTTTAACTCGCCTGCGAAAGGTAAGCAGAGGGCTAAATCTATTCTTACATTGGTGAGATCCCATAGTATTTTCTGGCCCTTTATGAGAACTCATTTCAGCAATGGCAGAGGTATTTGGATCTTTTGTGCGATCAGCCGTTCCATCAGGGTACATGAGATCACACACAGAACTTGAAACAGTAATTTGAATTGTAATAATTTGTTATGCGCCTCTGCAGTCGGAATCATGGCAGAACAAATCTCAAGTTGTTCTTCCTGGGGTAAAGATCCATTTAACTCATTTTGCCCTCTCTCTGGTTCACATTCTTCTTTGATGCTTTGTTGCATTGACAAACGCTGTTGCTTTGTAGGAGTCACCTGCAACCATTCCAGATGAGAAAAGCCTATCAGGCAAGAAAGTAGATGGAAGAGGAAAACTAGAGACTCATCAGTTGGATGAAAAAATGTAGCTGTTAACATCTTTAGATGCAATATCTACATGACGCCCCGGTCAAAAAATATCTACATGACGCCACAAGTTTCACCCCAAAAGAAATTCAGAAGTAATCATATGTTGTTTGAAGGAATGTGGGAACGGCAATAACCTATATAATCACATGTGACAGAAATGATGTCAAATAACAACATCAACAGGAAGAGAAACAAGGCAAGATTCCTTACAATATTATCTTCATTTACAATGGTGTTCTCAGCATGCGGCTCAAACTTAGGGGGTAAATTGCTGGCAACTACATTACTGGAAGTAGCAGGAGAAGATTCAGGAACTGTGTCATCAGCAGTATGGTCTTGTGAGGTAATACGCTTCCTCTTGTAGGTTATCATGACCTTGGAGCTCATCCTAAAATGCGCAAATGTATCGGAAGTAAAGCCTTGCCAACTGTATCAGATGTGTTCACTGCAAAAGGACAAGTGATAAGCTGTCAGACAAACCCTTACCAGTCAGCAATGCCAGCTTTACAGAAGATAATGGTGATCGGACTACGACCCTAACTTAATGCAGATACAGAACTTTTTTTTTTGTCACACAGCTAGTTTTTTTGCATCAGTTGATCCAACCTACGTCATACATAGACTTCAATCTACCTAACAGCTCCGAAGAAAGATGATAATCCAATTCCACCTGTTCCACAAGGGAGACCCCTGGCCCCTCCCAATCAGTGAAGTGTTTTTTTTTCTCTCATCAGTTAAGCACTAGAGCATTTCTTCAAATGCATGCAGCAATTTGCCTGCCCCCAACCCCCACTAACCCATCACAACAGCAGTTACATGGACATGAATACTGCTGATTTTAGAAAATTACTGGACCCCCTTGCGACCATCACTGGATAGTAATTCAGACACCAACCCAGAATTCAAGTGGGCCATTGGGAGTTTAGTTGAATCCCAATTTTTTATAGGAACTAAAATGCATTGGCACTTCATCAAATGGGTATGACAAGGTACTCCGGTGACATTTGAGATGAATCAACCTTATTTGCTGGCTAAGATGAACCCAATCAAAGCACGGATTGCCACAGCCAAAAATAAGAATAATATAATAGCACTCAGCTAACTGAATGGATTCACGCAAGCAAAGGAACGCCGAACTCCGAGAACAATCTGGCAGCGCAAGCAAGGTCGGGCTCCTTACGAACAAAATACGAAATCCGCACGGATCCCCCACTCCACGCCAGCGCAGGGCAGAATCACTAGAAGAGCCGGCTGAGGATGATTTGAGTACGAAGCATGACGAGGCCTCCCGACAATAGGCAGCAGCTCCGGTGGGAGTGGGACAAGCCGTGCCCTGTGTTGACAGTCAAAATTGGCTCTGGCCCGGCCAAACCGGTCAGGTTCTGTAATTCGAGTAGGATTAGGATTCCGAGTTTAATCCCATATTGTAACCTATTCGAAAGGGGTAAGACTTCCCCGGCCTATAAATATAAAGGCTAAGGCCGATTGAGATGTATTCCAATCGAATCAAACACGTTTATCCTTTACTTTTTTATCTCTCAAACCCTAATCTTTTCCAACCTCCATATTTTGTTCTTTGTTCGTCTCTACGGCGTTCAAGGGCGTTCTAGGTGGCCTGCCGACCCTAGAGCAACCCTAGCTTGCTTGAGCTCCGACGGGGTCCCTCCCGAGCTCGAGTTTCTAGGTCTTCACGAGTTCCTGCTTGAAAGCGGTCAGACCGGTTTCAGGAACCGGTCAGACCGGTTTGCCCGAGGAGCTCAGGAGTTGGCCGTTGTGACGGCTGTACTGCGCGTTTGATCGGCTTCGAGTTTGTTGGCGCGTTTTCGTGTCAACATACTTTTTGGCGACTCTGCTGGGGAGAGATTAATCTGGTTTCAAGACCGATTCAATCTACTCCAATGATGTCTGGATCAACGTGCGACCTTGACAAAGACAACATCATCACCGCGACGATGGAAGAGCTCACGGACGAGGAGCGGAAGCGGTACCTGATCGCCGAGGAGCACTTCAAGGCGCAATTCTTGAAGGGCTTCAAAAAAGATCGCGGTGGTCTTGTCAAGAGAGTGGAGGAATTCGTCATGCCGGCTTTCAAGCTGGCGAATGACCAAGTTGAAGAACTTCCAAAGGTAACTGGCGAATCCTCTGATTTAATGCAGCAAATTACTCGTATGGTTGATGATAAATTGATTGCTGCACAAACTGTTACTAGTGAGTTGATTGCTAGTATGTCGGGTAATTCTGATAAAGGTAAAAATAACGTAGAATCTAATGAATTACCTAACCCAGATCCTAGCTCATCAGGCGAGCCAGAAAATGTTTTAGATCCTAATTTAGGCATGCCGATGAATTTCTATGCAGGACAACCACCTCACCCTAGTTCGGTCCACGAACCGGTCAAACCGGTTTTCACAACCGGTCAGACCGGTTTGGCCACCTCTGGCGGTCAGACCGGTTCCATGGGTGCAGGGGCACAGGGTGCGATGGTTTTATCTAGTACGGTTGCTTCTGGTCCTGTTTACACTACTCCACGCACTACGGTTGTGGGAAGTATACCCCACGGATCTGGCGTATCTCACGGGCCGATTCCGAATACTTCTCAAAGCGCGATGTATAATGTTCCCCGTTTTCCCCAAAATATAGGTGATGGGAACTATCAAGCTGAGTTAGCTAAGTTTAAAGAAGATATAGCTAATACACTTAGAGCAAGACTCGGGCTTGATTTGGGTAATTCACGCTTGTATCAAAAACCGTATCCGCCTGAATTTGATTTAGTTGCTTATCCTAATGGTTGGCGTGTTCCTGATTTTATTAAATTCAGTGGCGAAGATAATAGAACTCCTTGGGAACATATTAGTCAATATATCTTGCAATTAGGAGAAGCATCATTTTATGAACCATTGCGTATACGGTTGTTCTCATTGTCTTTAACTGGAACTGCTTTTTCATGGTTTTCTTCGCTTGCTCCTAATTCTATTCAAAATTGGACTCAATTGGAGCGCAAATTTTATGATCATTTCTTTAGCGGAGAAAACGAGGCTAAATTGTCTGATTTAACATCGGTTAGGCAAAGCCGAGAGGAATCGGTTCTTGATTACTTCAAAAGATTTAAAGATGTTAAGAACCGATGTTTTAACATAACTGTTTCTGAAAAAGATTTAGCAGATTTAGCTTTTGCGGGCTTACGGTCTCATTTCAAGGAAAAGCTAGAGGGTGTTGATTTCCTTACTGTTAATCACTTGCAAATGAAGGCTATGAGTCTAGAGCTTAAGTTTAAAAATTCAAAAGAATCTGCTAAATCTCATCGTTCGAATGTGCATATTGTTGATAATGATTCTGATAGTTCGGACGATGATAAAGAAATTTATGCTGCTGAATTTGTTTGGTCATCAAAGAGTAAACCTGGTTATTGTCCCTCGTTGAAGCCGATTCAGAAAAATCGGCAAGAGGAAATTAAGTTTACTTTTGATGTAGCCAAATGTGATCGTGTTTTTGATGAATTGCTTAAGAATGGCTTTATTAAACTTTTTCATGCAATTCCACCAGCCGATCAATTGAAAAATCGTGCGTATTGTAAGTGGCATAATTCTTTTTCTCCTGCGACCAACGATTGCAATGTTTTTCGACGACAGGTACAATCGGCCCTTAATGAAGGACGATCAGTACTTGCTGAAATGCAAGTTGATAAAGCTCCTTTCCCTGTTCATACCTTGAATTTGAATACTAAGGTGTTGATTCGGCCGTCACAAGCCGATGGAGCTAAGGGAAAGAACGTAGTGATTGGAGACCCAAGGCCGGAAAAAGTTAATGACAAAGTTCCAGTCAGAACAGTGATGATTGGGAGAACTCTTGATGGTGAAGAGTCTCTGAAGATTACAATTAACACAGCAAGGCCCGGGGGGCAAGGAAGTTCCTTGGAAGAGAATTGGTTCGCTAGTCAGGCGAAACCGGTCAGACCGTCCAAGGACTTTCAAGCCCAAGCGCCCGGAAGTGGGTACTTGGAAGTTTAATGAACCAAAGGTTCAAGGAAGGGTTCTGAAGCAAGGACCTACTTTCTCTCAGCTCATGAACAAGTATACAAAGGCCGTTCAAGTTGATCGGCCAACAAAAAAGAGACAGAGGTCACCGCAGTGTTGGATCAATTCTACAGTTTATAAGCGCCGTGGTGATGTTACTGGGACTTCGGTACATGACCGATTGGGCTCATACCAATCAGGTCGTTCGGCTGCTCCCAAAAGCGGTCAGACCGGTTTTGTGAACCGGTCAGACCGGTTTCGGTCTAAGCAGAAGTTCCAAGCTCCTCCTAAGCAAGAATACCGTGTCAAGGAGAAAAAGGAGGACGTACAAGCCAAAGCCAGTGGGATTGTAACAATTGGCAATATTCCAGTGGCTATGCAAGATTTGGGTAGAAAGCCGATAGTCATTGGAGATTCGGCTCCTGTTCCTGTCAAAAAGCCGGTCATGGCTAATGATCATGAGGCTAGCAGTAGCAAGGGTGTAAAGAAGGTCTTCCAACCAAGGTGGTGTCCTTCTGGATTGACTCATACGCAGAAGCGGAAGTTACAACACCTGCGGAACAAAGAAAAAAGGGAACAGGAAGCTGAGAAGCTGAGGGATGAATACTTCAACAATTACAGGCCTATGATCCCTCAGATCAAGATCCGGCAAGCTAAGCCCGTTGTGCAATCAGCAGCACAACCGGTCAGACCGGTTTCTGAGTCCGGTCAGACCGGTTTGGATCAGCCCACCGCTGCAGAAGCGGTCAGACCGGTTTCTGGAACCGGTCAGACCGGTTTGACGACAGAAGCGGGAGTTGATATTACTTCAACCATCGATACTACTCCGCCAATTCCTCCAGTGGTTGAAGATGAAGAATTTGTTGATTTTGACCCTTCTCCAGAACATGACAACATGAAAATCAATGTTGTATATTTGTCTTCTGATTATTATGTGGTACCGGAAGATGAGGTCTCTCATTTTCGACTTGGACCTCGAGATGCCGTTTTTCAGAAGCCTAGTGAATCAGAGAATCATCTCAAGGCTTTATATATGAGAGGGCACATCAACGGGAAGCCAATTTCTCGTATGTTGGTTGATGGTGGAGCTATTGTAAATCTTATGCCATACTCTCTCTACAAGAAGATTGGCGGAAAAGACGAAGAATTGATCAAGACGAACATGACGGTCAGTGGAGTTGCTGGAGGTGTTCCCATTGGTGCCAAGGGGGTGGCTTCTATGGAGTTGACCGTCAGAAGCAAGACTATTGCTACGGCTTTCTTCGTCTCCGAGGTGCAAGGTAACTTCAGTTTAATCCTTGGTCGAGATTGGATTCATGCAAATAAATGTATTCCATCTACCTTGCATCAATATCTTATTCAGTGGATCGGCGATGAAGTTGAAGTTGTCCATGGTGACACTTCTTCCTTTGTTGCAATGGCCGATTCCGATTCTCTTAGTGCAAATGAGAAGGTCAAATGTCTGTCGGGCATGGATTTGACCGACTATGAACTGATCAGTTGCACCAAGGATGGTTTTGTTCCTGCTACATTAAAGCCGATGAAAAATCGGTTGAATTACTTGCTGTAATTAATGGAGCAGATGAATCAGTCGAGCAAAATCGGTCAGACCGCTTCCAGGAACCGGTCAGACCGGTTTGGATCTGAACAGTGCCAGCCGAGGAAAACCGGTCAGACCGCTTATGGAAACCGGTCAGACCGGTTTAAGTCTGGACAATGGCTTCAAGACCGAATTGATCATCATCGAGCACATTCGGCCGGTATGTTTGAAGCTATTAAAGATCTCGGTGATATGGATAAGTTGGGTCAAGGTTTCACGTCAGTCGACCCTTTAGAACAGATAGATATTGGTGACGGTACTATTCCTAGGCCGACTTTTGTAAACAAAAATTTATCGGCAGAGTTTAAAGCCGAATTAATAATTTTGTTGAAGGAGTATGTCGATTGTTTTGCTTGGGAGTACCGTGAGATGCCCGGTTTGAGTCGTGATTTAGTTGAGCATCGTTTACCGAAAAAAGCCGGTTTTAGACCTTTTAAACAATCGGCTAGACGTTTTAATCCCGCTATTTATGACCGAATAAAAGAAGTTAATCGTTTGCTAGATGCTGGTTTTATTCGGACTTGTCGTTATGCGGAGTGGATTTCTAATATTGTTCCCGTTGAAAAAGAAAGATTCGGGGAAACTTAGAGTTTGCATTGATTTTAGAGATCTTAATAAAGCCACTCCAAAAGATTCATATCCTATGCCTATAGCCGATGTCTTAATCAATGAAGCTTCTGGGCATCGTGTTGTTAGTTTCCTTGATGGTAATGCTGGATATAATCAAATCTTCATGGCCGAAGAGGATATGCACAAAACGGCCTTTCAATGTCCAGGATTTATTGGTTTGTTTGAGTGGTTGGTTATGACTTTTGGATTAAAGAATGCCGGTGCAACTTATCAAAGAGCTATGAATTTAATCTTTCATGATTTGCTTGGAGTTATCGTGGAAGTATATATTGATGATATTGTGGTTAAATCGGATGGTTTAATTCCTCATCTAGCCGATTTAAAACTTGCTCTTGAAAGGATGCGACGGTATGGATTGAAAATGAATCCACTCAAATGTGCTTTTGGTGTTTCGGCTGGGAAGTTTCTTGGGTTTGTTATTCATGAGAACGACATAGAAGTTGATCCCAAGAGAATTGAAGCTATGAAGAAAGTCGAAGCTCCTACTTGCAAGAAAGATTTGTAAAAGTTTCTAGGCAAGGTAAATTTCTTAAGAAGATTTATAATTAACTTGTCTGGAAAGGTTGATGCTTTTACTCCTTTACTTCGGTTAAAGAATGAAGCCGATTTTACTTGGGGGACAAAACAGCAAGAAGCTTTTGAGGAAATCAAAGAGTATTTGTCTTCACCACCGGTGCTTAGGGCACCTAAGCGAGGAGTACCATTTAGACTTTACGTGGCGGCTAAAGATAGAACTATTGGGGCTGTTTTGACTCAAGAAATCGGCAACAAGGAGTATGTGATTGCTTATGTAAGCCGACGTCTCATCGATGCAGAAACAAGGTATACTTTCATTGAGAAGTTGTGTTTATCCTTGTACCATGCTTGTACTCAATTGAGGCATTATTTATTATCTAGCACTTGCATCGTGTTGTGTCAAACCAATGTAATTAAACATATGTTGCAAAAGCCGATTTCTAGTGGAAGAGTCGGTAAATGGGCTTATGCTTTAGTTGAGTATGATTTGGCTTGTGAACCTTTAAAATCAATGAAAGGCCAAATTGTAGCTGATTTTATTGTTGAACATCGGATAAATGATACAAACAACTTCGACGTCGGATATGTTACTTGTACTCCACAGAAGTTATATTTTGATGGATCGGTTTGTGGTGATGGGCAAAGAATTGGTGTTGTTCTTATATCTCCGAGTGGTGCCGTTTTTAAGTTCTCAAACCGATTGGAAGAAAAGCGAACCGATAATCAAGTTGAATATGAAGCTCTTCTATTTGGTTTGGAATTTTTGCAAGACATGGGAATAAAGCATGTTGAAGTTTTTGGTGATTCGCTCCTAGTGGTACAACAAGTGTTAAAGGTATGCGAATGTTATAATGGTTCATTAAATGCATATCTTGATAGATGTCTTGATATCATTGCTTCTTTTGATGAATTTACTATCAAACATATTCCAAGAGAAGAGAATGACAAGGCAAATACTCTGGCTCAGAAAGCATCTGGTTGTATGGTTGCAAAGAAGTATTTCTATCTCCAAAAACTGATGCAAACGAAAGCCGAGGTTCTGGTTCTGGACGAACCGGTCACACCGGTTTCAGAAACCGGTCAGACCGGTCTAACTGCCAGAACCGGTCTGACCGGTTCTGAAACCGGTCTGACCGCTTCATCCCCTGACAGAAGCAAAAATCCTTTGGATGATGCTAATCAATCCAAAGTTGAAGATCAGGATTGGAGGGTGCCTATTATTACTTATTTGAGAGATCCTGGTCGTGGTGCAGAAAGAAATATTCGGCGAATATCGTTTAAATACGTTTTGCTTGACAATGAACTCTATCGTCGAAACGCAGAAGATTTGCTGTTGAAATGTCTTAATTCGGATCAGGCCAAAGTTGCCATGGGTGAGGTCCATGAAGGTATTTGTGGTACACATCAATCGGCTCCAAAGATGAAGTGATTACTTAGACGAGCCGGTTTCTATTGGCCTACTATGATGGCAGATTGTTTCAAATATTACAAAGGATGTGAGGAATGTCAGAAGTTTGGAAATTTGCAACTTGTTCCTGCTGCATTGATGCATCCTATTATTAAGCCATGGCCGTTCCGAGGTTGGGGATTGGATTTTATTGGACAAATTAATCCTCCATCATCAAAAGGACATCGTTTTGTGTTAGTTGCTACAGATTATTTCACTAAGTGGACCGAAGCGATTCCCTTGAAGAATATGACGCATCGAGAGGTAATTGAATTTGTTACGCAAAATATTATTCATAGATTCGTTTATGTCTAAAGAGGTACGTGAATTCGCCGAATCCTATAGAATTAAGTTGCTCAATTCATCTCCATATTACGCTCAGTCTAATGGACAAGCCGAGTCAAGTAATAAAATTTTGATCAAATTAATCAAGAAAAAGATAGAAGAAAATCCTAAGAGATGGCATGAAGTTTTATCCGAAGCATTATGGGCTCATCGTATATCTAGACATGGTGCTACTAAAGTTACTCCTTTTGAGCTTGTGTATGGTCAAGAGGCCGTTTTACCCGTTGAGGTAAATCTGGACGCTTATAGATTGGCTAAACAAAATGACCTTGATGCTGTTGATTACCACAATTTGATGTTGGACAATATTGATGAGGTAACCGACAAACGATTGAAAGCTTTGAAGGAGATTGAGAAAGATAAGCTTCGGGTTGCTAAAGCCTACAACAAGAAAGTACGAGGAAAATATTTTCAGATTGGTGAGCTTGTTTGGAAGACGATCTTGCCTATTGGGACGAAAAGCAACAAGCTTGGTAAATGGTCACCAAGTTGGGAAGGACCCTATAAAGTTGTCAAAGTCATTTTTGGAAATTCTTACATGCTAGAGACGCTGAAGGGAGATCATTTGCCTAAAGCTATCAACGGAAGATATTTGAAGAAATTCTATCCAAATGTTTGGCAAGACGCATGAAGACCAATGGCCGATATATTGTTGATATCGCCCTTAGCATAAATTTTAGCTCCTGAATTGTAATTACTTGCTTTTTAGTTCTCAAGTTCACTAAAAACGCAGGGGGGCATGTGTTGACAGTCAAAATTGGCTCTGGCCCGGCCAAACCGGTCTGACCGGTTTGCCAAACCGGTCTGACCGGTTTGCCAAACCGGTTGGTTCTGTAATTCGAGTAGGATTAGGATTCCGAGTTTAATCCCATATTGTAACCTATTCGAAAGGGGTAAGACTTCCCCGGCCTATAAATATAAAGGCTAAGGCCGATTGAGATGTATTCCAATCGAATCAAACACGTTTATCCTTTACTTTTTTTATCTCTCAAACCCTAATCTTTTCCAACCTCCATATTCTGTTCTTTGTTCGTCTCTACGGCGTTCAAGGGCGTTCTAGGTGGCCTGCCGACCCTAGAGCAACCCTAGCTTGCTTGAGCTCCGACGGGGTCCCTCCCGAGCTCGAGTTTCTAGGTCTTCACGAGTTCCTGCTTGAAAGCGGTCAGACCGGTTTCAGGAACCGGTCAGACCGGTTTGCCCGAGGAGCTCAGGAGTTGGCCGTTGTGACGGCTGTGCTGCGCGTTTGATCGGCTTCGAGTTTGTTGGCGCGTTTTCGTGTCAACACCCTGCCACCGGCCTCATCGGCGGCGCGAGGAATCCGGGGAATCCTCGGAGAGAAGAAAGAAAAAATTACCCGCAGCAAACCAAAACAAGGAAGGCAAGGCTGTCTTTTCTTTTCGTCCCGAGAAGAAACAATCCACCACCAAACCCAACAACCGCCGCTCCCCAAAGAAGAACGAACAAGTAAATAAACAGGGAAGAAAAAATCGAGCTTGAAGAAATCCCGAGAGCATTACCATATTATCTCGATCGATCGCGCGGGCGCGCGCGGCGGCGGATGGACGGATCCCGGGGGGATGTGAGATGGATTGGTGGATGGAAGGAAAGGGACAAGGAGCTGCTGCGCCCGCCCTTTTCAGGAAGAGAGGGAGAAAAAGAGGGTGGAGAAGTCAGCAGCGTCCTCCCTTTTTTATGCATTGTTTATTCGGGCGGACGGGGGTGCCCCTGCGGCAGTGCGCGGGTGGGCCATCCTGGCAAGGGTAAGTTTGGAAACCCTGGGGAGTGGAGTGGTTTGGTTCTATTCTGTTTCGTGGGGCGGGGGAATGAATGTTCCTTTGGTGGGCAGGAGGCAGGTGGGAAGTTTGGCGCACGAATCTGAACCTTCGAAATCCAGGGCCGTAGCCAGCTTTATAGATAAAGCGATGGAAAAATACTGGGGTTACCAGTTTTACAATAAAGCCTACGCCGCAAGACGGCCAACATCCAACAGATACTAGAAAGGACCCCCTAGGCCTCTCGCCAGAGAAAGTCCGGGACTACTCTAGGCGACCAAACTAAAGGGACATGAGACCAAAGCTCCATCTATCGGACCCGACCAACCGCGGAGCCTAACACTCCTCCACCAACGGCTACAGGAAGAACTCCAAACAACGCCTTCAGGAAGGCAAAGGCGCACAGTCACCACGGAGAGCTTCCACGAACCGCCGTCGAAAGGGACCCTGCAGACAACGCCCTCAAGAGGGGATGATCAACGCCGTTGTCCAACCCGGCAGCCAGATTGAAGCTTTCGCTTGAGGATCACCACCCGACGAGCCGATAGCACCATTGTCGCTCCCGCTCGCTTCCATCCATTGCCCACCATCGCAGCCGCCGAAGCTCACCACTGGATTCCATAAACACCCGCGCGACAGCACCCGACCCTTCGGGAAGGTTTGGAACCCTCGATTGGTCCCAAATCTTCTGTCGTCCCCTCAATGGGACGACACCGTGCCTCACAAGGTGAGCCAGAGAACATGAACCCAGCGGTGGTGACTTGACGACGCTCCGGAGTCAGCTTCGTCGGTGACGCAAAGACCGGAGGCGGAACCATCGACGAAGAGGAAGTCAGGCATCGCACCTCCCACAAGCAGCACCCTGCCAGCCGCACCGCCGTCGGTGCCCAGGCCGCCGCCGGCTCCAAGCTGCCCGCCGGAGCAGGCCGGCCGACCGGATCCGGGGGGAGGACGCCCCCAGGTCAGGCCGTCGCGCCGGGGTGGAGCACCGCCCAAGGCGGCCGGCGCGCCCCCGGGAAGCAGAGGCCAGTGGCGGGTTCACGCATCACGCCATCCTTTTTTTTCCCTTCGCCGCGAATGAGCGAAGCATACGACTGCGCGAAAAAGGCCATGCGCCAGTATCGGGTAAATACTGTGATTTTTTTAGTGGGTAAATGCTGTGATTTTACCAGCGTTGAGACTTCAGAGAAGCGCTACTAACTTGGAAGCGCATTCGAGTAGCAAAATATTGAACTGCAAAGTACGCAGCCTGAAGTAGGAATATGGTATGCTACTCCGTAAGCAAGCAGAGGCGCATCATTCAACGAGAAACAAAGAACGCGTCTAGTTTGGGGCACTCACATCGAGCATGGATGGACACCGGCATTGATGCGAGGCGCACACTGCATGCGTGACAGAGAGGGCTCTCAAGCAGTTGGCCGCCGGCCAAGTGTCTGCACCTGCACAGGAGAGGCGGTGTCGTAGACACTTGTCCAACGGGCCTCCATAAAAGACGGGTAGATACAGCAGGCCTCCTCTTGGCTGGCCGGCCCGGCCCAGGTAACTATCCCACTCCCCTTCGAGAGGCCGCATCCGAGCCGCAAGCTTCGGATCGGACGGTTCTAGCCCCCCCGGGCCTAGTCGGTAAATGGGCGGTCGGTATTTCAAACACAGACCACCGACTTGGCCTGGGCGTGCGCTCTCCGCCGCCGGGCGCCGGCGCGGCCTCGCCTCGCCTCCACGACGCGACCCGCCAAATTCTCGAAACCGGTGTCATCCATCATTGTCTTCGTCTTCCTCGGATTTGGAGACGCTTCGGGCTTTCTGTTGTTTATTTATCACAGTGGCCTCTGCTTCGACGCGTGCGCCACGACGACGCCGGGGACGAACGCGCCGCGTGCCAAGCCCTGCGTCACTCTTGCCGTTGACCGCGCTGCGCCGGCGGGCGCTTGATCAGCCCGTCCGATATGTCGGATGCCGCAGCCTGCTCCTCCGCTCCGCGGATCATGTTTCGTGTTCTTCGTCTACGGCCTGCGGGCGCCAGGTTGCGTCGAACGCGTCACCGCCACCGAGGTTCACAGGACAGGAGACGTCTCCGGCCGAGGTCAGCGCCGCCACAAGCAGCCGGAGGGTCTCGCCGGTGGTGACCGAATGTACGAATTCATGGCCTTGCAATAGCGCAGGCGCAGGTAAAGGTGCGCCCCCAGCTTCTTCACGTTCATCGATCTCCGCAATGACAAACACACCTGAGGTGATGTAACTTGCAGAAAACTGTAAATTGATAGTTGGCATTGGAGTGTTATTTATACTATTTTATAGGCACAAGACTGCTGTAGGCCAGGAACCTTGTTACTATTAATCAACACATTTTTTACATTTTCAGAATCAATCCTTTCTTACATTGCTATTCTTTGAGTGATCAGAAACTCCAAGTTAAGAGCGCTAGCTATAAGCCCCTACAGGGAACACACATTCATGCCATCGGTGTTTTCGTAGGGCATGTTTACACCTTTCTTTTCTGTTACATTCAGCTTCACTCAAATGTTCCACTCAGCGGGGGTTTCTTTTTTCACGCTTGGTCTAA
This sequence comes from Echinochloa phyllopogon, assembly GCA_033239725.1. Taxonomy (NCBI): domain Eukaryota; kingdom Viridiplantae; phylum Streptophyta; class Magnoliopsida; order Poales; family Poaceae; genus Echinochloa; species Echinochloa phyllopogon. The sequence goes on along the minus strand of BTCW01000001.1, from coordinate 46,479,960 downwards.
GCCGTGTTTTCCATTCACAAATCTAATGTTATATTCTCCAATAACAGAGGAGTGCTCTGACAACGAATGGAAGACGTTTCAGAGTGAATTAGAAACGATTGAGCTGAAAATGTTGTGTGAGCTATTGTAAGTCAGTCCTAGTTATGTTCGATGAGATTTGAACTTGTGTTTAATTAATTATCATCACAGCAATTTGACATTATGTGTGTCGATTCATGTTTGGTGAGAAAAGAAAGCAAGAGGCTGACAACATCGCATTTATTTGGGTAAATTTATGAGTTGCTAACGAACAATCTCAGAATGCTAGCCATTCTGAGTTTCCAACATGAAGAGCTACAAAACTAAAGCTAGAAGAACTAATCAAAACCGAACATATCATACAAAATGTTCACTTACAAATATTTAGTCCCATGATTTCCTCAAACATGTCCCAGTACTCATGCCTTGTTCTTGTTCTTCTCGAGCAATGAACCAGATGATCTTGAATCGATAATGGCATTGGGTGTGAGTTCTCCACTCTACAAGTAGCACGATGAGGCTGGTACGACCACCATATCGTATCCATGAAGTGAACCATGTGTGCAAATAGCACCAACTTGCGCTAGTGGCGAGAGAGAGGAAGCTAAATTTAAACCGCTGGATTTTCTTGACCAAATGTACAATCTTATAAGTGATAACACATACACTTATACTGTGGTTTCCTCCAATACTTCATTCAGAACTTATAGAGTGAGTGAGTACCCTCATAGACCTGATGAGCAAAAACACATTTCATAGCTCGTGCATGAAACGCTTTTAGTGGCATCGAAAGCCTAGTGTCATATATATACATCTCTAAACCATGCAATTGTTGCAGAAGTCACACCACAACTACTTTCTTGTCATTCAAATGTCACTTGAGCGCGCACTCATGAATTCAGATAATGTTTGGCATCAAGGCCAAAGTCATGCCACAGCAAATGTGTGAAGTCCATTCTGCTTCTAACCGTAGCAAATGCGTCGCACGCTTGTGCGTACTATGCTCGGTACCCGTGTCCGGACACACCACGCTCCTGAAGCCCCGCCGGCGACAGCACTGAGTAGCGGCGGTGGTGCGAGGAGAACAGGAACGACGGCGGCGAGCGTAAATTTGATCGGCGGCCAGGGCTCATGACACGATGGTACCTCCAGAGTCACGGCACGGCACGTCGCTGACCAAAAAAAAAGAAGGAAAACACTGACTGCAGTACTGCACATTCGTGCTCCGCTCGTGTAACAGTCATGACCTGACCTTGCAGACACTCCGATCTGGAGTTGAGTAATACTGTATACATGAGCCTGATACCAAAAACAATTCGGCTGAGCATTTTTTTGGACCAGCAGTACGCTAGTACGTACCTAGAGAGTATAACACTGTGACATGTACAATTTACTGTGTGTACCGAGAGTCAAGAGAGATCACTTTACATCACTGCTTCCGATAATCAATCGATGCGGCGGACGGCCGCAGCCACGACGAACGCGCGAACCACGCGGCGGAGACCAAATCACTAAACTGGGCCTCAACTACATGTTGGGCTCAAGTAACTTGGCCTCCACTCGGCCCAGGCAACGCTGCTGCTCCGGTTCCGTTCGTCGTCGAGCCGAACCGTGGCCGCAGTTTCCGGATCCAACGGTCCACAAAACCCAGGCCCTGTCGGTAAATGAGATACCGTCCGGGGTGAACGGTAAATGAAATACCGACCACCCCGTCCTTCCCGTTAGGGGTGGGCATAAAACCCGATACCCGAAGTCCGAACCCGAAAAACCCGAACCCGAACCCGAAAAACCTGAAATCTATAAAACCCGAACTTAGATCGGGTTTGAAATCTCATAACCCGAATTAAATTAGGGTAATTCGGGTTTGAGCCCACGGTACCCGAATAATCCGAACTACCCGAAATATGTTAGAAATTCTATATATTACAACACATAAGGCAATTTAAAGGGTCGTATAGTATATATATATTTATTTTTTTATGTCAAAACACTATTACTCTATGTTAGTATGATCTTTTTTACGGTTAATAGATACATCATTGTGTCATTTTTAGGCTTAAACGATGTTAGGTCTCTCAAATGTTACTAAAATTTTGTTTCACTTTGTTGTGATTCGGGTTACCCGAACCCGAAATTATCAAATACCCGAAAAACCCGACCCGAACTTCTGTGAACAAATTTCGGGTTTCAATTTTCAAAACCCAAATTTTTTAAAACCCGAAAAACCCGACCCGAATTTTTCGGGTAACCCGAATGCCCACCCCTACTTCCCGTCGCGACCAGCACCTTAGTGCCATACCGGCGCGCCTGCCCTCACCGCCCAGGCGCTGGCGATGCTGATTGCTGACATTTTCCGTGACCTGCACAGCTGCGGCATTGGCACCTACGGACTGCCAAAGTGGATGGCAGTGGCACACAGGCGCTCAGTCCATACAGCATTGGCACTTGAGCAATGGATGGGCGGAAAGAGACGAGTGGGGAAAGTTTGGCGACAAGGGTTGGGGAACTCTGCCGTAATTTCAAAATGTGTCAAAATCAAAGAATGCCGTAGAAAGCGCGCTGAACCAGACTATATCCGTACAGTGCAACACCTCCACTGTGTTGGGTAAATCACAGAATACAGCCGAAGATGCAGCATCTACTCTGAAGCATGTCTAGAATGACCAGCATATAATTTACACGTACTCAAGTCAGAATCCTCACACCGATCATTATACACAGTACACACGGTTCAGGCACAAGACACCAGACTGATGAAAGATGTCATAAACATAACTGCATTTGATATATGGCTTTCCTTTCTTTTTCCTTGCACTGTTGATTTACAGTATATAATTTACAAAATCTATAAATGGGGAGAGGCTACTAACATTGCCTCTCCCCCCTCCTTACCACCCTTGGGTAAAAGATTGATTTGATATTGCCCTACAAAGAATCATTTGCCCCGCTTTAAAAGATACGGCTTTTTCTAACTGTAAGGGGGGGAATCCCATCCCAGCCCTAACAAATACCTATATGGATTTTACAAAAAAAAGAAAAACTAGCTGAAAAGAAAAGATAACTAAACAAAGGCGTATATGGGGTAGAAAGGATGGAAAAAATTTACAACAAATCAAGAAATGATCTGACAAGATATCTAGCAGTATAAAGCTCGAGACATCCCCCTAGTCCTGTAAAAACTGGAAGGCAGGGTTCTCGAGTAGCTCCTCGGCTGGTTTCATATCTGAGAAATCTTTCTCTTGCATTGAGTTGGTGATATCATCCACCGAGAACGGGATGCTGCATTGCAGAAAAGGTAGGTTGAGATTATGATATTATTCAGAAATAACACAGCAGTTGAGTGAAATGGTTCATTGGATACCTTGAATTATCATCCAACAAAAATGAACTGCTTTCAGCATTGTTAGAATCCTCTGTCATTAGTACCCGCATATTACTAAGAACCTGAAACAAGAGAGGGTCAAGTTAGGTTTATTTTTTCCCTTGAGTACCATGTAAGGGAAATAAAAAACAGACAGGAGGATAGGCACCATAGCGTTGCAATTTTTTATTGAAAAATGCATCAAGCAGTTAGTGTCAGCATATTGATATTCAATACAATTAGGGAATCATGGATTTTCATACTTTTCCACTCTACAAAATAAAACATTCAAAAATGTAAGATTGCAGATACAATAGTGATTCTCGGCAGAAAAGGAACTCACATCTGACGAGACACTTTGTGTATTATACTTGTCATCCCAGTATTGTGTACAAATTCTGTACAGTTGTTGAACGCTCAAGATCTACAAGCATAAATAATAAAACATGTATTAGAAACAAGATTCCTCTATACTCCGCAAAAGAAGTGGATGGAAGTAGTAAGAAAAAATATAAGAGATTCAACATTGTAAAGTAAGTTCCAAGTATTGAGATTTACCGGACATAGATCATTGACTATCTCATCATAAGATATTCTGAATTTTTGGAATATAACCTGAAAAGAGCAAAAAATATGTCTTAATACATGCAACTCTTAGCACAAGGCAAGTCAGTTTAAACTCAACATCAAACTACAAAATTGTTGTGTGTGTCTTCTGTCCAAACTATGAATTACAGAACTGAGCTCTAGGATGCCACTAAATTGAATATAAAAAAACCTGGTGGGTGTCAGCGTTATAGACAAGCATCGATGCACAAATCTCAACATGAATATATTAAGAATACATAATTTGGTAGAACAGGTCATACCAAAAAGCCAACAGCCTGTCTGATATGCTTGAGCTCATCCCATGAAGACGCTGCATACTGTAACCACGAAACTTCAGTAATTAATCAATAAAACAAAATAAAACTAGTCATTTACACTGAAAGTGGATCACCTCAGTTGTTGCCTTTGCACACCACAACTCCATTTCAGCTAGACCAGCCTTGACATACTCTCCGTTGCTGAAGGAGCAACACTCACGGCGAAGCAGTAGACTGCAGAACAGTGAAACCATTCGTTACACTAGTTGCCACATGCATACAAGTCAACATTGAAAAATAAGTTCACCTGTTGAACAGCTGTACATTAATGTACGAGAATATCTGGGTAAAGATTTTCTGAGCTAAAACTGGGGGTACCTGAGGATAAACAAAACAACGGTAAACATACATCCAGCACAAGTGAATCGTATGGAAACAATGACACACATACATGGTTATCTTGCAGTGTCCTCAAGAGCTTATCCAAGCTTTCAATAATTTTCTGCCAGTGGTTGCTCTGATTCTGAGATTGACCAGATAATCGTCCAGAAACCCGCAGCATGCTAGCTTTCATTGATCTTGGGGCCTGATGGTTAAAAAAATCAAGGTTGACAGATCATGAATCATTTTCAATCAGATGTTTAGGACCTAATGCTCCGTATGAATTTATCAACAAGCAGTAAACAAACAACAGAGAGGATATGATACCTGGATGCATAGCGCAATCAAAGATGATAATTCCTTTTTAATATTGTCTCGGACAATTCCATATATCTTCTCCACATAAGCAGTTAGCTGCTGCTTGAAAAGTAAGGCAGGATATTTGGCCTCTACTTGGCGGACAACATCTGTTGCTTCAACATGCATATTCGCAAAAGATGCAGAACGCAAGCCCTAGACAAATGGAATTACGTTATACTATGTTCCCCAGCTCTAATCATTTTTCAAGCATGCAACGATTAGTAACATACTTGAGCCATTCTGCCAAACAATGATGTTGGCTGAGGAGGTTTCTTTCGTGAAACACTACCAGGAGCACCAGCAGCCTTGAGACTTCTCTGTAGTAGGAACAGTAAGCTAGATGTATTCGAGAGCCAGTAGGCAAGGTTGTCATTGTCATCCTCATTCTGCATCAAACACTGGACAAAGTGAGTGATTGGCACAAAAAATCAAAATAATAAACTTTCCAATTGTAAAACTCAAAAGAAGATCAAAAGAACATAGCAGCTCAATTTTTTTTAAAAAAAAATCGGATTAACAGAAGAACAGTGGGGTGTTGTCATGGCTTCTTCAGTAACAGGAATGTGTTAGATTAGTGAAGTTTAACGGGTGATTTCAATCTCTATGTTAGATTAGTGAAATTTAACAGGAATCTGCAATTTTCCATGCTGAGAGTAAACTTTAACTTTATTAGCGACGGATGGCTTGTTTTATTTTTGCAATGCCCAATTTTGTACTTTCACATTTCAATATTTTAACTAAAATCCAGCTGTAGATTACCTCGATTGCAGATCCTATTAACTGAATGAGACGGTCAAAAACGCTAGTCTTATCCGCCTCAAAAGATTTCCAATGAAGAAGACATCTGTATATGGTAAAAGCAGCAACTGGCTTCCCAGCACAATATCCAAGGTTTTTCCCTACACAGTCAATAAGTGCATCCACATTTTCCTACAGAAAGATGAGCGTCAGCTAACCATGTTTACATAAGCAATTTAAACATTAAATCTTGGTGACATACAAGTTGCCTGTCAACAGAAGATTTTCTCAGCTTTGGATCACCATTCGTGTATTCCTTAATAGCAGGGGGTGCACTTTGGGGTTCCTGAAAAGTTACAATTGAGAGCAGCTTGTCATGAGATTATGAGTATAAATGGAAGTTCAAGGGACAAAAGGTTACACACTAAGATGGAAATTTTCAAACCTTTTGTTCTTCAGCCTCATGATAGCCATTCTCTAAATTCTGTGTAACAAATAAAACAGAAGAATTCAGCAAAGAAATAAAAGAATTTCGATAGCAAGAACCATCATTTTTCAAACAATTTATTATTTGTACCTTTGGAGCAATTGGAATTGACAAATGTTCAGACATGCTCTTGACCGGCGTGCTTAATAGTGCTTGTCTTTGCACTTTCTCATCAGATTCCATGGTTGATATTTTCTCTTGAAGCCTGAAGCATAATTATAAAAGATAAATGTTCAATTTTCAGCCATTCTCGATGCATGTAAACAAAGTGCAACCTAAAATGTAGGAAAAGCAGCAAACTACTGTTGGGCAATGACTAGGAAAATAGGAAAACCTTAGCATTGCCATGTTCAAGTCAACAATTTTCGTCTCAGCATCCATTGCCTGCCTGAGCCTCTCCTCACTGATTTTGCTTGTTTCTTGATATTTCTTCTCAGTATCATCAATCTTTTTTTCAAGAGAATTGACCAAAGTCTGTAGCATGGCATGCAAAGTGTCGTAAACAGCCAGCAAATATAAAAAAAACGAATGCAGCTCAAGAGGTGCAAGGAAATGGAGTCTCATAGAAAAATATAAGGAAACAACAATAGTTCTTGAATACAAGAAATGTGCTTGTCAATGTTGCATAAATGGGAAAATTCCACATTATATTCAGGTCTCACCTTCAGCTTGTCATTTTCATCTCTAAGCTTATTCATTAGCTCGGTATCTATAACAGGGACCTCTTTAATAACAGGAGCTACATCTACAGCCTTCTTGGCTGCTTCCCTCTCCTGTACTAGCATTTCTTTTGTTTCTTTGTACTGTTGTTGCGCCTCCTGCAGTGCGGCTTGCAACTTTGCATTTTCTTGTGATTTAGCTTCCTCAAGATCAGCCTACAGCAAACAAATAATCATTATACACGATAGATGTCCTCAAAATGACTCATGACTCAACAAATCTACACATTTCAATGACAAGACAACCTACTAATTATAAAACTAAGTTTGTTTGTTATATGAGAAATTCTACAACGATAGCACAAAATAGTATGGCCCGTGTCCTTTTCAGTTAAGGTTCTCAAAAGGAAACTTGAACAGGTATAATTCATGTATATTAGCCTCAACAAGAAGGATAAAAGCTGGAGCAAGAAGCATGTAAAACCAGATGGTGCTATCTCAGTAAAGAAACAAGCTTCAGATTACATGTTCATGGTGATAGTTGCAAAGTTTACTACAGAAAACTCACTCGCATGCGCTTCTCCAGCTGTAGCCGCCATGTAAGTTCTTCAACTTGCTTTTCAAGTTTGTTTTTGGCTGCTTGCAAGGCACCAGTTTCCCGGGCAGCCTGATAAACAATAATATGTATAAGAATTGGCATTACAAAATATGCATATGCCACAGAAATAGCCTTGGTAGAACACAAAAGGTGTCTGCCACCCAGCGTGCTTTAACTTACCATTTTGAGCTTTCGAAGCTCCTTTCTAGCAACCTTTCCTCTCCAGGCACACTGTGTAGTAATTGCCGCTTTCTTTGTCCTTGAATAATGCAACCTCGCCAAGAATTGGCGGCAGCGACTCTGGAATAGAAATACGAATGAGCAAGAAGGTCAGGAATATTTACCTAATCAGTTGACTGGGGATACCGAGGATCATCACCTATACTAATTTACAAGTTAACAACAAATGAGTAATGGTGGACCTGGTGGTGAAGTTGTCAGGTTTCATCAAGATAGGTATCATGTTTATAGGAAATATTTTGGCACAATCCAACTACACTAAACAAAAAGTACAAAACGTGTAGTGGTTAATTACTTTGGTTTCTGAGTCAAGCCACCCCCATCTGTATAAGGATGGGACTGTATCTCTTTTGAGTTTTGATTGAACAAGAAATAGATCAAGAGTCCCTAATCCCTCTCTATCCCTGCCCTTGTGGTGCAACCAATGTCCATCAGCATGGTCGCACTGCTTGGGTTTAGGACTATCTACGACTTGTTTGGATTGCCTCACGGACCAGCTCCAGAGTCATCCGATCCTAAATCAATGCCTGATGATTTGTTCGGATTGAAGTATGGAACCAACTCATCCGGCACCTAGCGGTCCTTCGTAAAAGTTGCAGTTCATTTTCCCGATCAATTCGTCCATCTAAAAAAACTCTGGATCGCATCACCCGGAGCCATGCTGTCCTGGAAGGTCTGATCCGGCAAACTGAGCAGCCTACTCAAGTATGCCCTTGACAGTGTGTCAACTCATATTGCTGTCTTCATTACTAACAAAGCCATAGATGCAATTAAAAAATTACCATAAACAAAATTACCCTCTCTATCTTATTGTGTGGAAGAAAATATTGGGAAAACCAACTTTCCACAAATTTCAACGGATTCTCCAGCTCCCTAGACAGGGAAAAATCCAGCCACTAATCGATTCTCTAGTAAAGTTAGCATTGCATATTTCAGAATGACCACTGCCATATTCCAAATATACGGGTATAAATTTGTCATAACGATTATTTCCTTCTAGTAGTCCATTGCTTGTCACCCAACATGAATATGAAAAGGTTTTTATTTGTCATATTACCTGGATAATAATTGCAGCTCGTGTTTGTCTTCTGAAGTGCAGCTCTTTACGTGCACACAAACCGCGCAATCCTGATTGAATGGTAACTGCTGAAGCAGAAAGCTCATTGTATGCTTTTCTGGCAGTATGCATACGGTACCAAGTCTGGATCTTGAGTGAAGCAGCTTCTCTGCGCAGGTTGTGGTAAACTCTTCTTGCAAGCTCACCTACAAAAAGTTTAAAAAAGCCATATCAGAGAATCTTTCCCAAAAAATATTTGTTTCCGATAAATATATTAACTATTATAATAACTATGGGAGAACAAAATAATCTCACCGCGACAAACTGTCTGGATTTGTAGAGCTGATCGTCGCAGGACAATGAAATTCTTCTGTGCCAAAAATGAGCGGACTTTCCTCTGAATCATGCTAGCTGAACGCCCTAACACTTCATTTCTACGAGCATCAAGTTCAGCCATCTGACCAGCACGAAGGAATACTTTTGTCTTGCCAATCTAGATTAACAATTTGCAAAATACATACAGCTTAGTCCACACATCAAAGAGTCCTTCATTGTATGGCTGAAAAGATAGCATAATACTAGGGGCAAAAAGAGAACATCTGGTCTGAAGGAATATCTAATGACTATTAATATTCTTGTTTTTATATATTTTGTTGTATCAGCTTTTGTGGCTCTAGTTGGGTTCCATCTCTAGCCTACCCCAACTTGCTTGGAAGAAAAGGCTCAGTCATTGTTGTATTTAGTAATCAAGTATAAATAGTATGGATCAGCCACACATCAACAATGTGAAGCCTACAATGCACAGATGTAGAATTTAGGTTTCAACTAACATCCATTACCTGATAACCTTGCAGATCTACCTTCTCTAGCAACCTCCTTACAGCACTGACCTCATCAGAACTACAGCAGTGACAGTTACCACAAGCTAGATCAACAATCAGGCTCAAAAAAACAAAATTAAGAACATGGTAAAATGCGTTCTTATTACTCATTGAATATTATTACCTTCTGCTCAAAACATCAGGCGCAAGAATACCAAAACGGTCTATGAACTCATAGAACGTTCTTCTGGTTGGATATCCAGCACAACTAATCCTAATTGCTTCCATAACTCCCTGAAGCAAGCCGATTATAGTACTCAGTAATATAAATACTGAAGTTGGAAGCCAAAAGAAAGCTAATAGAAAATCTTACTCCGCATCTTAGTTGCTGGAGAACGTTTTGATTCTCAAAAATTGAAGGCTTCAACAAATTATTGGGCTTCACACAACGGATGTAGTGTGGCTCAGTTGAACTCAGAGTTTCCAAGAGAGATTGCAATTGTTGCTGCATTTATATCATAATTGTTAAAAAAAATATTTCAACTAACTCTAATGAAATCCCATTGGATCATTGAGACGCATTGAGAGGAAGCCATTTTTCACCTTGAACCTAGAACCGATGGATGAAAACTTGGAAGATTTTGAGGAATCCTCAGATAGAAGAGGGAAAAGGCCCGAAACAAATGCACAATTTGAAGCATTCAGGAGAGCCTGATGTTCAGCAACAACATAATCTTTATTCTTGTCCAGAAATAACTCTGTTTGATAGGTGACCTATACAAAAGCATTGTTCATGTCAAGGATCGGTTCTGTGAACAAAGTTAACAAGCAAAAGCAGTCCATACTTACATCTCCTGCATAATGGCATATTGTAAAATCTGACCGAGATAATTTTGGCTTGGCAAAGCGTTTGTGATTTTTAAAAGTTTGGTACAATTTCTGAGCAAACGTCTCATGTGTCGATCTTGGCAACATACTGTAACAGAACAGCAAACGAAGACAGGTTAAAAAGTTATTAGATGGATTATAGTCCTGTATAATTGGAAAATGAGAACTATAAAAATATCTATTCACACGTCCATACCAAGCTTCATCTAGAAGGGAAATAATTCCACCAGGTTTCTGCAAAGGAAGGATTGAGTGCTTAGATGGAACAAATAGCATAACAATACACGAACATCACATTACCAGTGTGAAATATCAAAGTTTAAATACACTGCATCAGAGAAATTAGCACAAATGTTTATCATGAATTGGAACTAAGGATCAAGGCAGTATCAACAACAATATTTGATAGCTAAGAATGCTGCCATTACTTGGTGTCTTCAATAGCTAAGTATCAACAACAATGTTTGTGGCTGCAGCTGCATCATCCCCATGCGACATGCAAGTTGCTTATTTGATTTGATGTATAAGGCAGTATGGGATTCTATTTGTTTGCCTTAACAAGGTGACGTGGGATGGGAATCGAGTATTACTACTTCACCGAATCAGTCTTATTACGGTTTATGAAATTTTAAAAATATAAACAAATAATAAACAACTATTCAAAACAAGATAACATGCAAAGAAAATTACCTTCTCGATGAGATCAAGAACATCCTGGTTGTCAATGAACTCAATATAACTCCAATTAATTTCTTCTTTGGTGTACTCTTCCTGTTCCATCTTAAAGACATGCTGCAGGAAGCAGAAATACGAAGTTAAAATCTCTTTCAGAAACCACAGAGAAATGAAACTATGAGTAATGGCACCAAGAAAGCTTTATAAACTTGCCTGATTGAAGTGTTGTTGCAGCTTTTCATTTGTCAGATTGATGCAAAACTGCTCAAAGCTGTAAAGAGAAAATAAGTCTCAAGTAAAGGGGCAGTAGCAAAAAAATGTGGGTGGTGGGGTTGGGGGTGTGGTGGGGTGGGGCCGTGGGGGTGTTGGGAGCAAAAGAACCAACAAATTACTAAAGATTTTATTCACCATGAGTAAAATGTAATCTTAGACTATTTGCTCATCAGATTGAAACATAGGGAAAGAAACCACATTGTAGTCAGTCTCAAAACCTATTTTGCTACCAGTCTCATTCATATTTATGTCATAACTACCATACAAACATACATGTCATGGCAGAACTTATGCAGACTGTTCAACTAATAACAAAACCAATGGTGTCACTGCAATCCGTGGATAAACAAAACAGAAGTCCACGCCAAATCATAAAAAAAAAGGGAATACCCTGCATTCCACATGTGACACTACAGGGCAGTTGTTAAAGAGTTCTGTACATGTTCAATTCCTGCCTTGTACTATCCAAGAATTTACACCAAAAAAAAATAACATGCTAATTTTTTAACATGTAATGCAAAAGAAAAGGCCCATGCTGAATTGGAAGAAGATAGGAACCATTGTGGTAACTTCCATTAAAGCTAGTCAGTTCTTCAGAACATGAGATATATGAAAAAGACTGCAGTCAACAAAGAGAGAGAGACAAGGACAGCCACCCGATTACTGTAAAAGGAAGTTGTGTGGCCAAATAGCCACAATTTACTAATAAGTGAATCGGGCCCACCTCCAGCACTTAGCTGGCAAACTTATTGACACTAAAAAACATCCAACATGCAACCAATCATCAAAGTGTACCAATTAAGCACCTGTTTGTCTTGAAGCTCTCAAACCCATAGATATCCAACACTCCTATTAAGCACTTTGAGTCCGGATCTTGGCCAATAGAGTTGTTGATTTTATTCACAAGCCTGCGATCAAAGGTCATTTGCTATATGAATGCCAAAGGGAACATATGAAAAATAGACATGAAGCTCCTTTTGAACGAAAACAGTGCAAAACATTCAAGGCTCACCAATCAAACAACCGTGAGTACACAGTCTTAGCCAGTGCATCTCTACTTCCCTTGGCAGCTTCAGGATCCAAAGTTTTTACTATGTTCTCATCGCGAGTCACAATAATGCGCTGACACAATGAATCTTCTAAAGCTTTCTCATCACACCTATGATACCAAATTTGGAGTTCTTGTAAGGCAGAGTAATCATGTAAAGTTTATAAAAAGCAGCAAAAAAAACATACATGAAGAGCTCAGCAGCTGTCTTCAAATGAAAGAGAGATTTTTCATCTTTTGGTTTTGATGAATCTCCATCAGCCCCTTCTGCAAACTCAACATTCCCCAGGTGGAGAATAGCAGCAACAACCCGAAAGATTGCTTCCTAAATGAAACACAAGCATGTGGTCAAGGGCTCCAGCTGATTTTATAAAAGAAGAAGGTAAGAATAGCCAAATGTGTACCTGCTCTTCCGAACTAATTCCGATAATGTCCATAGCCTTCCTAGTTTCAAGATACTCTTTAGATTCATCTAGGCCTTCGAGCTTAATGCACTTGGACTGATTAAGGTAGTGAAATGTTTTGGGATCTCCGAGTTTGTACCTTTCACGCTCCTGACAGATGCACAATATCATTTCAGGGTACAGTTATTGTAAACACGTCATGTTGACAAAGTGCATCAACAGGCAAGGAGGAGCACCTCAGGAGGGGCAGCACATAACATGTAGAAACAATGGTAATTTCTCTCTGGATCAGATATTTGACAGACACGGGATCTCTCAAGGAGATAAGTTCTTACAGCAGCTCCTGATATTCTCCCATTCTGATCAAACTGGATCTCAACAAATTTTCCAAAACGACTGAAGTAACAGCAGCAAGAACAAAGCTGGTTGAGTGACAAAAGTAGCTAGCCACAATATTAACCAAGATGATCATGTAAAGAAATACCTCTTACCTTGAATTATTGTTTCTGACAGTCTTTGCGTTTCCAAATGCTTCAAGAACAGGATTGGACTGTGATAGGAATATGGTAAGTGTTATTCAGTTGAACAAGAACAAAGTGGCCACCGCAATACTTTTTCAAAACTAGGTGTCTAAGAAATTATCACCTGAAGCACTTGCTTCTCCACGGTTCGCCCTTCAGTTGCGGCCTTCCCACCCATGTAAGCAAGGTAGCGCATGATCATTTTGGTGCTCTCCGTTTTACCAGCACCACTTTCTCCACTAACTAGAATCGACTGACTTATTCCTTCATTCAACATCAATCTGCAACAGTAAAATAATCAAGATTTCTCCTCTCATTCGATATCTAAAAGTAAAAAGGAAGATAAGGACACATGAGTTCTTTTATGGAAAGTACGGTAAACTATGCATGTATAAACCACCCAAAAACTATCAGATATATCAGAATGAGCTTACCTATATGCAACATCTGCAACGGCAAAAGGATGAGGACTTAATTCACCAAAATCTGCCCCTTTATATTGCTGCATCATCTGAGTGTCGTACAGATGGGGCAGTCTTCGGAAAGGATTTACGGCGATCAAGATATTTCCGGTATATGTCTTGTTTGAGAACGAAGAAGTTAGAAACAAGTGTCAGAAAAGCATGGCCAAGTCGGTTAATAAGTAGCTATGAAATATATATTGATGCAATAGGATCATTCTAACTTACATAAATTTCATTCATGTCATATCTAGATTTCAAATTCTGAAGAACCCCAGGTTCATGCAGATAGGCAAGCTTTGTCATGTCATCAACTCCACATGGAGATTCCTCGGGGTCCTTAGCATGGACATTAGATACTTTGGCCGTTACCTGAACAAAGGACCAGGTTAAATTCAGCGTGCATGCCATTTGTAACTTGCATGCGTTTTGCCTATTGTAGAAAGTTGTCTCGGCTTGGGGTGGCCCTTCTTAGCAGTTTTGTCTTTTATGAGCCTAGCATTAAACCCCAAAAGTTGCCAAAAACAACATACCGTCTTTTCATCGGAACACTTGACCGTAACCGTGTCCCCATTGACTTTTATAACCTCCCCATCAATCCAGGCCACATTAGGGTCCTCAACCCAAACTTGGGATCCCACCGCAATGGAAGCTTGCGCCGCCTGCAGGAACACATTGACATTAAACACTGGCCGCATATGTTGGATATGGAAAAAAATTGTGCTTTGCCAAACAAAACATTAATGCTAGCGCTCGTGCACTGCAGAGTGCTCATAGCAGCTCCGTATAGAAAGTAATCAAAGTATGGGCGGTAAGTTGAGGCCTCCGCCCATTTTGGTGGCGCGAAAGAGAGTGGTGCCCCTGGGGCCCTGGGCCTAATGATCAGAAAGGTAGCAAAGCACGGGTCAACGCCTGTGGCACTAGAATTCATCAAAATGGCATTCTCATTTCTCAGACACGGTCCAGATCTCCATGAGAAGGCTTGAAGCGGGTAGCGGTGTCCAGCAGGACCCAAGATTTTTTTTTTACGGAACAATAAACCGCTCTTAGCGCCACCAGCTTAGGGTAACAGGGAGATGCCCTGATACAATGCGTGCTTGAACATGCACGGACGCGTCATGCTGCTCCCGGATCTCGCCGTCTCTTCCGAAGCAGGACTGAATCGAGCACCATGACGCAGCGAACAGAACCCGAAACTAACCGGACGGAGACGGAGTGGAGTTAGAGATTCCGAGACGCGATGACTACCCACCCGCAGCAGAGCAGGAATCGAAAGCAAGCTAGGGCTCCCTTACCATCACAGCAGAACGGCCCAAGTCCGGACGGATCTCGGCTCCACGCCGGTCCGGAAGAGGGGAGGCGGGCGGCGGCGGCGGCGCCGACCACGAAGACCGCTGCGGCAGAGAGGCTTCCCCTCCGTGGTGGTGGCGGCGCTAATTCGGCTCGGCGGACGGCGGCGATGCGGAGGGAGGGAGGGCGCCGCTTGCGTTGGACGATGTTTTCCGCTTCGGCGGAGGTGGGAAAGGGAACGCAGCTGCGTGCTTTTTTTTCTGTCTCCTTTTTGCTTCCACTTCTCGTTTACTTACTGCCGCCGTCCCTCGCCAAAATCCTTTCTTCGTCCGGGTCTTTTGGGTTTTTTTCTTTTCCTTTCTCCATTCTCGCCCGGTCGTGCTCGCTTCGTTGCACCCTGCAAAACTCATGGGTTTTCTTAGTTCCAACGAAAATGGGTCTACTCCAGCCGGCCGTCCACCGCCCCAAGCTACCAGGCCGTTTGCTTACCACGCTAAGCACGGTCGGCGTGCTTAGCCTTAATTGGTGGTAGTTTTCGTGATTCCGTTCCGTGCCGGCCCAGCCAGCCACACCACACGGTTTCACTGTTCTTGGTTGCTTTTGAATCCTGGGGAGATCGCTTGTGGTGGCTCCCACGTCGCCTCGTCATCTTTGCTCGTACCCCATGAAATGCAACACAACACAAACAGCCGTGGAATGGAATGACGAAAGGGAAAGGGAGACCGGCGGCGCGCTATAGCTACGTGTACCCCGGAATGGAACGCTACTGATTTTGACATGTGGCCGGTTGGATCTCACTGCTGGCGATACTCTTGCTTCGTTGTTAAGTATACGTGTGGCGGTGTGGGTAATTAATTCTCCCAGGTAGGAGTAATCTGCAACCGAAATAAGTAGGGCGTCAAACTCTTAGAATTGTATAAATACATGACTGCAACCAACCATGTCATCAAGTGTGCTCGTATTAAGGTTACGCCACGGATACACATTGTGACGGATCAGATGTGGTTGCAGTCAGGGATGGATGTCAAGCCAGCTCGGCTCGTTTTGGCTCACCTCGTTCGAGCTCCTTAATCAAACGAGCCAGCTCGGCTCGGTTCGTCAAGGAAACTAGCAAAAATTCTAGCTCGGCTCGACTCATTAAGCTCGCGAGCTATAGTTAAATTTACAATTGATACAATAATATATATAATATAAAAAATTATAGTATTTATATGGTTTTAATACCTCCAAAATCTACTCTATCATACTATAATAATAGAATATAGCCATAACATCATCTATAACCGAAGCATATAGTATATATATATATATATTATTAATTAATAATTTGCTTATTAGCCTATTAGGCCTTCTAGCTCGTTTGGCTCGCGAGCTGGCTCGAGCCAGCTCGTTAACGAAAGCAAAAACAGCTGCTCGGCTCGTTAGGAATATGCACCAAGCCGAGCCGAGCCGGCTACGATGTGAGCGAGCTAATAAGCTTCGAGCATTTTGTCCGGTCCTAGTGGGGCCGTCGTGCCTCGGACCACTCGGCTCCTTTATTTCACTTAATCAGGTTCGCTAGCTCACGATTAGAACAAAAAAAATATCGATATGGTCCTGTCTTAAGATAGACAAATAACATACTCGGACCCCTCGACTCAATGATGGATTACTAGTGATATAGTATATTCAAATGAAGCCCATGCTATATATAGATCCTTTGTTCGAACGAAACACATAGAGAAAATGAAAGAAAAAATGCACTTATATATCCTTGAGCTACCTAGACCTTACTTATATGATTTCACGCCTAACAATGTGGGTGGGCCGGCATTCACGGAGCTAGGCCGATTTCAACGAGATGAAAAATACTACTACATGCGATTGCTCAGCAAGGGTACGTAGTGGTGTCATACCTAACCTACCACGTTTGGGTGGTAGGAATCAGTTGAACTCCACGCCCGTTTGTTTAGGCACCGGGTGACTGGGAATTGTTGCTATTAGCGTCAGCCGGATCAAGTTACGGCGATCAGGTACTGTCAATCATTCACTGCTCATGTAAAAGCGTGGATTTTAAATATATAGGTCCCAGTCCATGTGACTAACCGTCTCGTACGATCTTCGCAGAAATAAAATCGCCAGTGTCAAGACCCAATTCATTATATTTTTGTCGTGGACAGCGTGCGTATTCTCTCCTCTCCTAACTATATCCACGATCAGAGTTCTTGCTTCGGAAAGCACCATGCATGATCCTAAACCCTAAATCTTTTTCTTAAAAAAACAGAGCATTTTGAAGATAAACAGCCCCCGAAGTAAGCTTAACTGTGCTCTTGCAAGGAAAGCAAAGAGACAAGTTTTGCATGCATCTTAAGCTTAACTACACCCGTTGCGCCAAGGATACTTTCCGAACGGACAAACTGACGACGAAGCCGCAAGTGCAAGTGAATTGAAGTGATGAAAAGCGAGCTCAAAAGTGAGTGCAGTACTTGCTCCACAGAGAAGCATATCGTCGTGTCACTGCGAAAAAGTCACCTCAGTGATGAATTAAACAAAGCGGAAAGGTACAGGATCAGATGTACTAATCGTGCAGAAGAAAACGAAAAAAAAGGAGCGAAATGCAGGAGGAGCAAGTAAACGCATTGGGAGAAGGGAAAGGGTGAAATTAATCCTCCCATCAATGGCTTGTCTCTTCTCTTCTTCTCCGCAGGATCATATCTGCCTAGGAACCCAATGAACGCAAAGGAAATCCAAACCATGCGGTTGCCTTGCCTAGCTTTTGTCTCAAGGCATCACGATTGAGAATAAATGATGATGAGGCTCGGCTCGATCTGCACCTCTGCAGGCTTGGTTCCCCTTGATCTGTATGCGTTTGTCAGTTAATGATGTGGTTTGGTTACTGCAGCCTAGCCCGGCGCAAGTGCGTCGTACGATCAATGTTGAGTTTTCGTTTTTATTTATTATTATATTGATTGATGTCGGAGTGCAGATCCAATAACCGGACGTCTATAGTTGAGCGATTTTGTGATGTGCCCATTCGTCATTTAGCTATTGAGGTTGTCGTTTTTCTAATGGATATTCCTATGTATAGGACGAATCGAGGTATTGATTGATTGATCATGGTATGTATGAACAAAATAAAATGAAGGGCTGAAACATATCCAGGCCTTGCGAGATTGACTAATTCGCCCTCAAAATTGATGATGAATGAACAGGTGCGACCGGCTACTACGTAGCCACGTAGGAGTATAATCTGGACGGCTGATTGATATCTTGCCAGTTGAAATCAATAATGACACCCTGGGCATGATGATTATTAAACAAACGCAGTTGAATCAAATCCCAGAATCATGCTCAGCACTCTGAAAAAACGATGGATAATCTAACAACCAAGTTGTTGTTATTACAAGCTAGTGCCCTGGTCGTAGGGTACAACACATCCTCGATGACTAATTAAGAGCATGATTGTGAGAACAACAGGGTGCGCCACCGTACACCTTTGTCGTATATACGACGGTGGCTTTAGCTTCATAACTTGAGCTCCCCATTGCATCGTATACCCTGTCTGTACCCTGTACTGTATTACAGAACAAACAAACGCCAGCCGGCCCAGCCATTCCAGAATTTGATACTCCTGCACGTGAGTTCCATACAGATCACACGTACCTGCAATCCACCTAGCTATCTTCCTCCTCTGCAGCATCATTAAAAAGAAATACGAACATTTCATGAGCAGTTGAGCACCCAAACACAAATTTCTTCCAGTGGTACACATAAACAGTGAACAACTGAACATTTCCGGTAGCTTGCGTTCAGGAGTCAGGATGAGAGGCAGTCCTAGAGTTTGTTGACGCATCAAATCGAATCAATTCGACAGGAACTCCGCTGAGTTATGGCGTGCACGAACAGGCTCAAGCTCAAACGTGCGGCCTAACCAGCGGCTAAAAGTTGGCGGGAGTCGCCGTCAGCAGATTCAGTGGCAGCGTGACTGATGGCTCCGGAATTCAGAACGATGCGCTGACGGATGTGATCGCTGCGTGATTGGATGCAGTTGCTGCAATCGATCGCAGCGTGCTCCTGCTGGTCCATGTTAATTGTCCTGCTCTTCTCCTTTTTGATTAACACTTTAATTGTCTTGCTCTAACGGGTGGTGGTACATCCATCTCTCATGATAGCGCCATGGGGCCATGCTAGGCTCCATATATCTGGAACTCAAAAACACAGCAAACGCATGTTGCCATGCCCACTTCAATTATTGGGACACTGCAAGGACAAGACTGCTTCTATAGTCATGTGTGTTTGCTCCTTGCAGCAAGATGATCACGATCACAGAAACATGAAGAAGGCCGGCCAGCAAGAACAGGACCCTGAACAGGGTACTACCGAGTGGCCGGCCATTTCATCGAACAGATGGAAACTCCGATTCTGATTGCTAGATTTTAGTCTGTGGAGACCTTGATTCAGAGAATCCAGAACAGATTTGCAGTGTTTTGCAGAATTTTGTCAGAAAGTCAGCTTGCTTGTTGGGAGACAGTCCACGGCAGATTTTGCAGCGCTGCAGACCTTTTGTCAACGCGTCGCACCATTCTATGCGATGCGACGGCAGAAGATCCACAACGCTAGGATGAGCAATGCCTCTCGGCCGACCACAATTCACCGAGCCGCGCGATCGAGCTGGACCAATCCCAGATGATTGGGTCTGAACCGTTCATGCAGAGAGCAACATCAAGCCTCGTCCAATAAAAAAAACATCAAGCCTCGTGTGGATAAAACCATTTCATTCCAACACATGTGGATTAGGGTAAAAAGATGGAAGTATTTTTCACCTCAATCCCTCCCAGTAAATGTAGATTTGAGGGGAATATTATGATCCCAAACAAGGGCTGGGAACGCCAAGCACTTGAGAAAGAATGGAGCGTGTATTCAGAATCAAGGATTGATTATATTATGCTCTGAAACCTCATCGTTGGAACGATTTCCTCTCTTCACTTGTGCATCCAGCTCAAAATTTGACAAAACATCTGAGCGTTCTTATTGATGTAAAAACAAACAAGGAGCAGGAGCCATTCATGGAATTTGTTGGGTCCTGCCCACTGGTGAGGCAGACGGCGAAAGATGGCCGGACAACAAACACAACAATGCACCTGCAACTAAATGATTATAAATCTACAGAGTCTTCAGGGACGGGAGGAGGCTACATCTCCGAGCTCCTCATCTTCTCGCTCACGGTTGAACCGAAAGCCGGCCCGCCCTTCCGGTAAGACACAAGGTACTCCACAGGGTACCCCTTCAGCTTCTGAGGCATGATGCTGAGGTCCTCGAAAGTGAGAGCTGCAAGATGTGGTGGAACAATATGAGCAGGATGCAGTGAGCAAAATAAAATTGGATGTTTCTCGGTTTTTAGATGGGATCCTAACCATCTTCAGACACAAGGTTGTCCACAGAGAATGCATTGATCTGATCTAGGTTGAAAATGGAAGGGGTTGGCAGGGGAAATGGCACTTTGTTTAGCAACATTTCCCTTGGAGAAGCAATAGCCTGCATTTCAGAACCATAAGTGAACACGGGAGTCTAAATAATGCCAAGTTTGCTGGTCAACATGTGCTGATAGCTAAATTCATACCCTTGCAACAGGAAGTGGAACATTGACATATCGTGGCCATTCACGGATTGTCTCGTACATCAGCTCAGCCTGTAATACCAAATCATAATCACATCTTTTTCCTTCTTATACACAAATTAGAATTTTATCCATCCATCAGCACAAAGGTTGGAGTAATAATTACCAGCTCATGGACAGTGTAAATCTCAGGCCCCCCGAGCTCATATATCTTTCCCATGCTAGTGCCATCATCCTTGAGGGAGTTGACAATAGCAGCAGCAACATCGATGACATAAACAGGCTGAATCCTGCAAAAAGATAGCATCCATGTAATTTACCTGCTGTTAAATAACTTCTAAAATGTATGAGTAGACCATTTCATGCTGTAACATAAATTTCAGGTCAGACATTACGAGAAGAGGCAACAGGTAAACTAATTACTTTGAAGTTCCACCACCAACAAGCGGGAGGAAACCCCAATTCTTCGCGAATTGTGCCCATCTGTTCAAAATTCGATCTTCTGTGCCAATCATGGTTGCAGGCCTCATGATTGTAGCCTGTTGATGTATAGAAACAAAACTTCAGTTAAACTCATTGCTCATAAGAAAGGGGATATTATTTACTACTAATTTTGGCCTTTGGATGGTTTTGAAACAAGAGCTATCATCCTCTGCTGTGCTATAAAGTTGAGAAAGGTGATCACCTCAGGAAATTGTTTCAGGATTGATTCCTCTCCTGCAGCTTTTGTCCTCAACATTCTAGATTCAGAAGAGGGTGATGCCCCTAGGCACGAAACCTGGATAAATCTCATGATACCCCCATGCTCCTTAGCAATCTGATAGAATCCAGAGCATCAAGTTACTAGACAGGCACCACAAATCCTTAACATGAGTTCAATTCTCGTATTGAGGAAGTACCATAAATGATAGGAAAATTTCCATTGTTTGTGCAGCATGAATGGTCAGTGGTTTGAAGAAATTATGTAACCAGGATATTCCTCAAGGAAAAACTTGTGCACAAGTGGCGGTTAGATTCCATACCAGAACATGCAAATATGGCCCTAAACTAATAGACCAACAATGCAATGGCTCAATGGGAGGAGAGATGCATCATTCACATTCAAAAGGAGTAATTATACAAGTAAAGCAACATCCGCTACACTATACCAAGAAGCTAAGCACCACAAATCTTTACAACGAGGAAGATAAATAAGAGAAATCAGAACTAATATTAACCAAAAAGCCAGCTACAGTTACCCGGTGTGATCCTGCCAGGTGCCAACCTTTTAGCAGTCATGCAGAAAAATGAGATCGGCCCTTCTTATGCTGATGTAAGGCCCACTACTAAAGTTTTTCACCACAGCTGGGCCCATAAAATCCTAATTTTCCACAGCTCTTGTAAAAACAGCCTACATAGTTTTTTTCTTCCCCCCAAAAAATATTTCTAGAAAAAAATAGCCAACATGTTTGGACAGCAGATCAGCATCAGGAACTAAAATGGATGTGTATACAGGGCATACAATTGCAAGTTGTTCAGCCATATGATGGTTTACTTCCTCGAAGCTGTAGTTCCTTGTTTCATACTCTCGTCCTGTTGAAATGGAGCTAACAAAGTCAGAATAAGATTTGATCATGAACAGCTGAATACAATATGCGTCTCAAGTAAAACACACCTATTAGGTTAATAACCACATTTGACTTGGCCATAACAGCTTTGATTGAATCAATGTCTCTTGGATTGTATTTCATCGGCACAATCTGACAGAAGCCAAAAGGATGAAAAATACATATATAGAAAAATGAGTTAATTTCTGAAGCTATTTCTCTACTGTTTTACCTGACCCAAGTCACCCATAATCTTCAGGTGGCGGTGACAATCCTCAGAACCTCGGAATGGGACAAGCACCTGAGATCCCATCTTGGCTGAATAAAATTCGATGTTTGAGTAACCCTTCTAATCATAACTCAATTTATATAGCATCATCAGTCTTATAATCTCACCAAGCTGTTGCACAAGATAACGTCCAAGAAACCCAGTAGCTCCAAAAACCGTAGCTACAATTCCACTGTAAAGGCCAAAAAACCATGCTCGGTATCAACAAAGATAAGGTACATGATTAAGGCAAACACAACTGTGATTGATAAACTCTAGCGTTTGCCTGCAGATACGGCAGATGCAATCATGGAGAAATCATGCTGGACCAAATTGTATCAGCACATCCCTCATATGCACTCTAACCTGAGTACCTAATTAAAGAAGGTGTATGGTACTGTAGCATTGCAGAATATGAAAAGTAGTTCAGACTATTGCAACTGTTCAGATTCTGTGCGACACCAAACCAAGCAATGTTAAGATCCACTAAAAATTTCCAAAACCTCATAAGCTACATAGATCAATGCATCCACATGGTTATGCTCACGCATGATTAAACAGATTAGCAGTATAGAAACAAGCTGTGTTGACAGATAAACATAAGTATCCACCTGCCAGTGAGACAGCAAGGAAAGCACTCAGAAATCGAAATGCTAAAAGGGGCAGCAACTTTCCCACATGACTTAGACCAATAAGCTAAAGCCATAATTTTTCAGAAACCAAACATTTGCGAAGAAAACATCAACAGAAAAAAGCATAACAAATCTGCAAGTAGCACTAATTAGATTATCTCAGGTTTTAATATACATCACCACAGAGCTTTGGCAACTGTGGCAATGAGTAAAACTGTACTGTACTTCAGAAATTTGATACAAACTCAAATAAAGTCCTCACTATGCTTCAGGTCAGGCAAAGACATTTCAAATAACGGCTACTACAGCAATCAATCAACAAACTCAATTTGATACATACATTGCCAAGTGTGACAATACAAACTACATGATCTGACGATCTGAGCATCAGAAAGGTCATGTCTAGGCACTCCATCTATGTTTGGCCGTTGTAATAGATCACAACATTAGCTCAATCTCACTCAAAATTAACTAAATCACCCCGAAGGCCAGACCCGGATACACTGTCGCAACACTTGCGGCCGTTTAATTCAATCATTCATTTGGGAGAAAAGGGAAATTGAGTCTTCACCTCACAGAAGACCTCCCTCCGGTGCCCTTGCGGACGAGATGCCCCGACCCCTTGACCGCCGGCGCCCTCGCGGACGACATGTACCTCGCGCCATCCGCTCCGCACAACCCTGGAAGGAAACCGCCTCTAAGGATCTACACCGGAGGGGCACGCGAGCAGAGCGAAATGGTAGGTACCTTGGGGAGTGAGCCCGGGCTGGGAGGCGGATCTGAGGGCAGCGATGGCGGCCGAGGTGGAAGGGGAGAGGTGGTGGTCGAGGAGGTGACGCCTCCACGCCGCCGACTGCATCGTCGCTGCCCTTGTCGCCGGTGGCCGGTGGTGGTGGTCGGCGGAGGAGGGCGACGAGGGGGCCAAGTGGTGGTGGTGGCGATGACGACGACGACGGCGAGAGAAAGAGAGAGAGAAAGGAAACGTAGGGTTGGGGGCCTTGGGACGTCGGGATCTGCCAATCCGTGGCCCAACTCCATTACTGGGCCTAAAGCCCATTTGCAGGGCCCGCCGCAGTCGTTACAGTGTGGCCAATCTGATCCGTTGGATGAGGAGACGGACGGTTCAGATGATATGAGCGGGGCAGCTGTTAAGGTGTTGGGTACAGCTGCAGCTGGCAGGAATTTGATTGCCTTGTCGGCCTTTCTCATCTTCGTCTTCTCCGGCGAGCTCTACGGCGGCGCCGTCGAGGGGACGGACGCCCAGGCTAGCTGGAGAGGGGGACGGCGGCTTCGAGGCTGTCGTACAAGAACGCCACCATCGCGGTGTGCGCCTTTAACCTCCTCGTTGCTGCCCTCCTCCTTCACAACTACTTCTCGTCCTGGACGCGCATCCCAGGCGGCGACCAGTTCGATTCCGGTATGCTACCGTGATACCCTGCTAGCACTCGACCTAAATTTATGATTTTGCTATGGTTTGTTTGGATTGAGGGACGTGCTCGTTTTTTTTGTCCCAATTTAGTAGGGTTCACTGGTTAGCGAGCTTTAAATCTAGCAATGTTCAGGGATTTTCTTTCAATTAAACGGGGTTTGGGAGTGGGGGTGAACTTGTGATTACAGATCGGCACAGGACGTGTTGATCCATCTTGCAATTGTGAGCTCCTGTGAGAAAGATGTCAGTATTCTCTCAGGTCTCAGCTAGAAGCCATTGGATGCTTCATGTTGTCCGTTTCAGTATTTAAGTGCTAGAATTTTAACCTGGGTCCTTCGAAAGTTCTGCTCACATTGAGGCTCTCCACTTCATTTCTATTCTTTGATTACTCATTTTTCAGCCTAATTACTGGGTACTACTATTGTGCAGCTCAGATCCGGTACATATGGGAATCCGAAGAGTTGCGTCGTGCTATGGAACCTGTGGATTTGATTAGAAGAGTATGTTTCCATGTGCTTTTGTTTGTAGTGATTTGAGAAAGAGATGGGGGTGCACACCATGTTGCGGCATAGGAGACTTTGTTTTTGACAATTCCCAATGATTGTTACATAGGTGAAGGAAATTGAGCAAGAAGCTTATGGTGAGCATGGCATGGCAATACAAGAAGATCAGACTGCCGCTGTTGATTTATCAAACAGGCTGAAAGATTTGAGGGCAGGGAATGATGGCAGCAGCCAAAAAGGTTTTCTTCCACTCACTGCTCAGTCTTTTACTTCCTGCAGATTTAGGAACAAGCATAATTGGATCATTTTGTTTATTTTATGCAATATGTGTGATATAGGTTTTAAAATCCAGGGGTAATTTGAACCAGTGTGCTTTCATACATGGCTAAAGCATCATAATGTTGATAATGATGCCATACTTCTGTCAATTTGTGCCTCACAATTTTTAAAAGAAGAATACATGATCAGGGTTGACAAATTCGACAGCTTCCTCGCTTATGAGTAATTTATCCTGTTGTTTCCCGCTGGATTGTAGAAAAAATGCTTCTTTTCTTGCTGAAACATATTTTTCTCGAACATCTTGTTGAAATATATCTAGGCGTATTTACAACTCTGAGATACATAGCATGGCGGCTGTAATCTACTGCCCTTTGATTTGATTTGCGGTTTAAGAATATCCTTCCAACAACAGAAGACCAGATGTAGGTAGAATCAACTAAATTGAACATGCAGATGGTACCATTAGATAGCACATGGATAGAACAGAAAAAATGATGGAACATATGTGGGAAATAAACTGTTCTTCCAGTTTATGCATGGCAGGTTGCAGTTAGCAACTTTGTGTTTTTTGAATATAGTGATTTGTAAGTGATGGTACTGCTTTGCTAGAGCAGCTGGGCAGATTTCTTCCCTCTGCTCTTCTTGTGATCTTGATGATGTTTTTTGAACATCCCCAGCTCTTGAAGAATGGCGTAAACGGAAGATGGAGCGTGCAAGGCAGCGAGCGATCCAAAAGAATGGGACATCTAGCTCAAAAACACGATGAAGTGAAAGAAGAATGGTGCAGACTGAAGATGGAGCGTGCAAGGCACAAGGAATTTTTCTTTTGTTGAGGTTTGGAGTTGCTTTGGTGTGGACCTGTGGTGTGCATTCTACTCAGTCTGTTCAGCCTAGATGAAAGTAGCTGTGGACTCTATCTCTCCGATGTTTGTAAAATTACCTGTAGCGCTGTTGTTGTAGAAGTGAAGTTTTAACTTTTAACAGCATGTTATCGTGTTTAAGTAGCATGTATCAGTTTCAGTTTTGTAAATTTGTAAAAAGGGCTACCTTTCCCCTGCTCATGTAACAATCAAATATATAAAACAACATTTTATTGTTTCAAGTCTTGTGAAGAGGCTCAAGAAAACGGTTCACATTCTAAAATTGTTGTTCCGCTGAGAGTTTATGTCCACAATTCCTTAAAGTGGTGGCGTCAGAACTCAGAAGCAAACTCAGCGTAGAGCCTGCCATCTACTATCAGTTGTTGTAAATGATGACGAATAAACGACAAGAAGTAAAGGAATCAAACCGCAGGAGACATGAGATTTTAACGTGAAAACCCTCCCAATGTAGAAGGGAAAAAATCACGGGCGCCAGCCAGCAAAACCTTACTACATGAGGTGTGTGTTTACAACGCCTATTGGCGGCTTACAAGAGGATGATTTATTCATCAAGGGCAAAGCTCTATTATATAGGCAGCTCACGTGACCGAGCTTGGTTGCGTTGCCGATGTGGGACTAAACTGTGCGCTCATGAGAGAAACACACAGTACCCCTTGCTCCGGCCCAAACCTCTGGTGATGGGCCTCCGCTTCGCTCCGTCTGTGAATTTGGATCATATCACAACAAACTCCACCTTGAGACAAATTCTCTTGCAGCATCTTCACTTCATCCTGAATCATCACGAAGAAAAATACGACTGGCGCCAAATAGCCTCTTGGGCTAATTAACTAAACCAACTAAGCTTGAGCATAGCTCAAACTTAGCAACAGGAACAGGTTTAGTCATCATATCAGCTGGATTATCATGAGTGTTGATCTTGCATACTTTCAGCTTACATTCCTCAACCACATCTCGTACATAATGATACTTGATGTCAATATGCTTTGTCCTCTCATGGAACATCTGATCTTTGGTAAGGTAAATAGCACTTTGACTGTCACAATATAAATCAATGCAAGAAACAGCCCCAACCAGCTCAGAGTACAATCCGCTCAGCCAAATTAATTCTTTGCACGCCTCAGCAATAGCCATATATTCTGCTTCAGTAGTAGACAAAGCCACAACAGACTGCAAAGTAGCCTTCCAGCTCACAGCACAACTGCCAACAGTGAACACATAACCTGTGAGCGACCTTCGCCTATCAACATCAGCAGCAAAATCTGAATCAACATAGCCAATAAGTCCCTTCTCAGTTCTGCCAAACTTCAAACAAAAATCTGCAGTGCCTCTGAGGTACCTGAAAATCCACTGAACTGCCTTCCAATGTTCTTTACCAGGATTAGTCATATATCTACTAACCAGACTCATAGCATAAGATAAATCTGGACGAGAACAGACCATGGCATACATCAAAGAACCAACATCACTAGAATAAGGAACTCTAGACATGTACTCAATATCCTGATCTGTACTAGCACACTGAGCAGCCGACAATTTGAAATGAGCTGCAATAGGTGTACTGACAGGCTTAGTATCATCCATGTTGAAACGCTGAAGAATTTTCTGAATATAATTCTGCTGACTAAGAAATAGCACACCAGATTTTCTATCTCTAGTAATTTCCATGCCCAAAATTTTCTTAGCAGCACCAAGATCTTTCATGTCAAATTCGCTACTCAATAATTTCTTCAACTTAGCAATTTCGACTTTACTCTTGGCAGCAATCAACATATCGTCAACATAAATGAGCAAATAAATAGGTGATCCATTAACATGCATGATGTAGACACAGCTATCAAATTTAGACCTCTTAAAGCCGTGCGACAGTATAAATGAATCAAACCTTTTATTCCACTGACGAGGGGACTGTTTCAAACCATACAAGGATCTCTTCAACTTGCACACAAAATTCTCATTGCCTGGCACTATGAACCCTTCTGGTTGGTCCATGTATATATCCTCCTCAAGTTCACCATGCAGAAATGCAGTCTTCACATCTAACTGCTCGAGCTCAAGATCATGTGCAGCAACAATACTAAAGAATGTTCGAATGGAACTATGCTTTACCACAGGAGAGAAAACATCATTATAATCAACACCAGGAATTTGACTGTAGCCTTTCGCTACTAACCTTGCCTTATACCTTGGAGGCTCGCTTGGAGATAAACCCTCCTTTCTCTTAAAGATCCACTTGCAGCGGACTGTCTTCTTCTTCTTTGGCAATGGTACAACATCCCATGTGTGATTCTTCTCAAGTGACTGTATCTCCTCATGCATAGCAGAAATCCACTTCTCTTTATCAGCACAATCAATGGCCTCAACATATGTGGTCGGCTCATGTGAATTCTCCACCTGTTCAGCACAACTCAAAGCATAATGGGTTAGATTACACACATCAATGAGACGTTTAGGAGGTCCACAATTTCTCTTTGACTTGCGCTGAGCAATAGGTAAATCCTCCTCTAGCTGCAAATCAGGTGGTAAGTGCTTAACATCATCATGAGCCTCATAATCAACAGCTTGATTTTCCTGATCATCCACAGGCGGCTCCACCTGCTCGTCTGTATCATCATCCACATGCTCCACCTGCACGCTCATATGCTGCAGCCCTTTATTAAAATTATCTGGAACATGATCTGAGGACAAACTGTCATTAAACATCACAGATTCATTGAAAACAACACTCCTGCTCATGAAAGTCTTTTCAGTTTCGGAATTCCACAACTTATATCCTTTAACTCCCGAACCATAACCAAGAAAAAGACATTTAATAGCTCTAGGCTCCAATTTTCCATTATCAACATTAGCATAAGCAGTGCAGCCGAAAACTTCCAACTGTGAATAATCAGCGGGTGTGCCAGACCATACCTCAATAGGTGTTTTCTTATTAAGTGGAATAGAAGGCGACCTGTTTATCAAGTAGCATGCGGTGTTAGCTGCTTCAGCCCAAAAGCGCTTGCTCATCCGTGCATTGGACAACATGCAACGAGCCTTCGAGATGATGGTCCTGTTCATGCGCTCAGCCACACCGTTTTGCTACGGGGTATACGGTATGGTGTGGTGCCTGACAATGCCTTCCTGCCTGCAATAATTAGTAAATGCAACAGAACAAAATTCTCCACCATTATCAGTACGAAGCACCTTCACCTTCCTATCAGTTTGCCTTTCTATCATCACTTTCCAATCTTTAAAAGCAGCAAAAGTATCATCTTTATTATTCAGAAAATAAGACCATACTTTTCTAGAGTAGTCATCAATAATAGTAAGCATGTAACGAGCACCACCATAAGAAGGCTTACGACATAAGAAGGCTTACGAGAAGGACCACATAAGTCAGCATGTACATAATCAAGAGGACCTTTGATGGTATGAACATCAGTGTTGAACTTTACCCTTTTATGCTTCCCGAAAATATAATGCTCACAGAACTTCTTGCTACTCAAAATACAACCATTCAGTAGGTTTCTCTTCATCAATTCTGCCATACCAAGTTCACTCATATGTCCAAGACGCATATGCCAAATGTTAGTCTTACTAGGTTCAGCATTAGTAACAGCAGCAGCAGAAACAGAACCATGTAAAGTACTTCCTCTTAGGACATATAACTTTGCAGAATTCAGATCACCTACTAAACAAACAAGAGAACCTTTTGATACCTTTAAAACTCCGCCTGAACCGGAGTACTTGAATCCTTCTGCATCAAGTGTGCTGAGCGAAATCAGATTTCTGGTCATCCCTGGTATGTATCTCACATTCTGTAGCGTGCGTGTCATGCCATCATGAGCCTTGATCTGAACTGAGCCGATCCCCACAATGTCACACGGATTATCGTCTCCCATACGCACAACATCTCCTTTCTGTACAGGCTTAAACGAACTAAACCAATTTCTGTTAGTGCAGATATGAAACGAACATGCAGAATCAAGTATCCATTCATCATGACCAGAAACACAACCAGCAAGAACAATCAGACAATCTCCTGAATCAGAAGTATTCCCAGCACCAGAAACAACAGAGGCATTACCATCCGAGTTATTTTTTCTGTTCTCTTTGTTCTTAAGCTTCCAACACTTCTCAATAAAATGCGATTTCTTCTTGCAATACTTACAGAACTTCTTGGGTGGTCTGGACTTAGAACGCCCTCTACTTTCTTGGCTCTTGTAACGATCATTACTTTCATTGGAAGATCTGTGCTCCGGTCTGCCTCTCACTTGCAAAGCATCGCCCTTGGACGACGACAATCCATCAGGCTGCACCATGCCTTTCATCTTTTCCCTTGATTGGAGTGCCTCATAAACTTCCAAAACGGTTAGTTCATCACGACTAATCAACAAGGTGTCACGGAAATCTGCAAAAGAGTTTGATAGAGAACATAACAATAGGAGACCTAAGTCCTCATCATCATACTTAACCTCCATCGACGCTAGGTCAGAAACGATCTCCTTGAACACAGATATATGGCTCATCACTGAATCACCCTCCTTCATCTTGAGCGTGAACAGCTTCAACTTCATATGCATTTTACTGGTTAGATCCTTCGACATGCAGATCGATTCCAGTTTCAGCCAGAGTGCTGCAACAGTCTGTTCCTGTAGACATTCTTGCAGAATATCATTAGACAGATAAAGCTGAATTAAAGACAGAGCCTTACGATCCTTGCGCTTCTCCTCATCAGACCATTCGTTGGACGACTTGCCAAACTTATCCAACGGCTCATCGAGATCATGAGTTTGCGCCAGAACAGCCCGCATCTTGACTTGCCACAGCGCGAACCTCATCTTGTAATCCAACAGCGGTAGATCAAACTTCATCGTCGTCGACATCAAGGAAACCGAATCTGAAACCGGCTCTGATACCACTTGTTGTAAATGATGACGAATAAACGACAAGAAGTAAAGGAATCAAACAGCAGGAGACACGAGATTTTAACGTGGAAACCCTCCCAATGTAGAAGGGAAAAAACCACGGGCGCCAGCCAGCAAAACTTTACTATATGAGGTGTGTGTTTACAACGCCTATTGGCGGCTTACAAGAGGATGATTTATTCATCAAGGGTAAAGCTCTATTATATAGGCAGCTCACGTGACCGAGCTTGGTTGCGTTGCCGATGTGGGACTAAACTGTGCGCTCATGAGAGAAAAATACACAGTCCCCCTTGCTCCGGCCCAAACCTCTGGTGATGGGCCTCTGCTTCGCTCCGTCTGTGAATTTGGATCGTATCACAACATCAGTCTGTTCGCGCAGGAAACAAAAATTTCTCTGCATCGCGGGGCAGCGAAATCAGAATTGATGACAGATTTGCACTGTTTTTATCTGAAAATAGATGAAAACAGTTCCTTGAAGCCCTCACATCAGTCAAGCAAAAAAAAAAGTTTCGTTTGATCCTGCTGCAGCTATTGTCAGCTGTTTTTTTTCTTGATACTTTGTTAGCTGTTGTTGAATTGCCGGTCACCCATTCACTCGGCGAGGTTGCTATTGATCAGCAGGCAGCTGGTAGCCTGTGGTTGGACAAATCTGAACGCTCGAATGGGACGCGGACACATCGCAAGCGTGAGCCCCCTCACTCACTCCCGCTCTCATGGTGGGGTCGTCGTCGTCGACAGGTCCAACGCCACCTGTGTCCGCACCGGCGCCGCTCACTCCCCGCGCACGCGGGCCTCATGTCATGCCGCGGGAGAGCGCGCGCCACCGCCAACCACAAGCGCAGGCACACTCGTGGCCGCGCGCGAGCCAGCCGCCCCATCACCCCCCCGGGCGCTGGCCGCTGGGTGCCTGCCTCTGTCTGCTCTGCTGCCTCCGCTCCCACCACCCATTGACCGACCGGCCCCAATTCTTCTTCTTCCCCAACCACCACTTCCTCGCGCTTGCTCAGTCAGTTTAGTTTTACCTTCTTGCACCCCCCGCCTTTCCCTCTCCACGCGTGCTACGCCGGCTGCCAGACTTCGCTTCGCTTCGCAACCCACGCCGTCGGTTGCAGCTGCGGCCAGGTCGTCGGGGGTCTTCGCGCGGCTAAGCATGGAGACCGCGGCGGCGGCGCCGCATCTCCTGCACTGCGGCGGCTTCGGCCGCGTCGCGCACCTCCCGGCGCTCCCCGGCCGCCGCCGCCGCCGAGGGCACCAGCAGCTCCCCCGCGTCCGCGCCGTCGCCACGGAGCCCAAGCCGTCCACCTCCTCCCCATCTCGCCCCAGTACCAGGGCCCGTAATGATCTCTCCAACACCGTAAGTTCAAGCCGCTCCAAGCATCTCGTCTCCTCCGTGTTCCTTTCCCGAATTCCCTTCATTGTCGCTGTGACCTTGCTGAGATGATTTCCTGTGTATGACGCAGAGGTTCGGAGGGGTGTCCAAGGAGATCCAGCGCGTGCGCAAGCAGATGGAGGAGGACGAGCAGCTCGCCACGCTCATGCGTGGCCTCCGCGGCCAGAACCTCCGCGACGAGCAGTTTGCTGACGACAATGTCCGCCTTCGCCTCGTCGAGGTCCAAACTGCAACCCCCGATCAATTTCCTTCAATTTTCATTCGCGTGTTCACTTCTTTAAGCAATTACATCACCCTGGCTTATGTGTAACCCGAACACAATCACTTTCAGCCAGCAGGTGTGATATATATGCACTCCTAGGTTGTTACTGAAATACTGAATTCTGTTGCTTTTCATTTCTTGGTTCAAGGTAGAAACCGCGGATAACAATGAAGGGCTGCCTCTTGTGTATAGCCCTGAAATCATATCAGCCTATTGGGGCAAGCGTCCGAGGGCCGTCGCCACTCGAGTTGTGCAGTTACTGTCTGTTGCTGGCGGTTTCATCTCCCATCTCATATCTGATCTTATTAACAAGAAACTCAAGGAGGTAGCATCATATTCCTGCAGCTTTGTTGCCTTCCCAAAACCATGCAAACAGGCTGATCACCATGTCCTCTTCTGTTTCTGTCAAATGTTTATCGGCAGAATGAAGTAGCCCGTGCTATTGAACTGAGAGAAATTGTGACGTCTCTGGGTCCTGCTTACATCAAGCTTGGGCAAGCGCTAAGTATACGGCCAGATATTCTGTCCCCTGCAGCGATGAATGAGTTGCAGAAATTATGTGATAAGGTAAACTATGTGATAAGTTCATTACGTTTTTCCCTTGCTATGACATATAACCACATGCCTATTGCCCTATTTGCTAATTGGACTTTCTACTGCTATGTCTAGGTTCCTTCGTTCCCAGATGATATAGCCATGGCTCTTCTGGAAGAAGAGCTTGGTCAGCCTTGGCAAGCAATCTACTCTGAGCTCTCCCCCTCCCCAATTGCTGCAGGTAATTATACTATAGAACTATGCATCCTCTGTAGCAATAATCTCTATTCCTGGACTACACTTATCTGATGCATTGTATTGCAGCATCTTTGGGACAGGTATATAAAGGCCGCTTGAAAGAAACCGGAGACCTGGTAGCTGTCAAAGTGCAGAGACCGTTTGTACTTGAGACTGTCACCGTTGATTTATTCATCATTAGAAACTTGGGTTTGGTGCTCAGGAGGTTTCCACAGGTATAGATTTCTATCTACTTGAGAAGAATCGACAGATATTACCTTTGTTAATTTGAACTGAAACATTGCCGAATACTGTTAGGTCTCCATTGATGTTGTTGGCCTTGTGGATGAGTGGGCTGCTCGATTTTTTGAAGAACTTGATTATGTAAATGAAGGGGAAAATGGTACCTACTTTGCTGAAATGATGAAAGAAGATCTTCCACAGGTAATTGCTTTCACGCCCATATATTTTTACTTTGCGAGGAAGCCGTGTCATGGAACTATATGGTTTATAACTTTATAATGTTACGGATATAGCATGTGCATGTTAATTTTACTGTTAATCTGTTCACTTATGAATTTACAATTTATTCAACAATCTTCCAGGTTGTTGTGCCGAAGACATACAATAAATACACATCTAGAAAAGTTCTTACCACACAATGGATAGAGGGAGAGAAGCTGTCCCAGAGTACAGAGGATGATGTTGGATCATTGGTCAGTGTTGGAGTCATATGCTATCTGAAACAGGTTATTTTTGTCAATCATTTACTGTACACGTTATTCATATTATTCCCCGGTTAATTTGTTAATCATGTTCTTTGCTCAATCAGCTATCCTGATATATTTATTGTTATTTGCAGTTGCTTGATACTGGATTCTTCCACGCTGATCCACATCCAGGCAATATGATTAGAACACCTGATGGAAAGCTGGCTATTCTTGATTTTGGTAAGTCAACTAGTTTGAAAATCCACAGATGATTCTCACGTCCAACTATGTTATTTCAACACTCAAAAGACTTATTTTTGCTTTGTCTCTCATAAAATTGTAAATCCACAGACAACTCTCATGTCCAACTATGTTATTTTGGCACTAAAAAGACTATGTTTTTTTGCTTTGTCTCTCATAAAATTTTAAATCCACAGATGCTCTCGTTGTCTCGTATCCAACTATGATATTTTGCCACTAAAAAACAGTGTTATTTTTCTTTGCTTCTCATAAAATTGTAAACAAATGTTTGATACATTTACCCATTCTGTGGTGCAAATGGCTATACTTTACTATCAGTACAATGACATGCATTCAAGATTTTTCTGTCACTGCATTACTAACTACTGAAGCACACACTAGATTTAAAGCATGATAAGTGCAAACCTCCTTTCCGGTAGCATCTTATAGCCTGTTTGTATTGCTTTTTAGCAAGAATTCTGCTGACTAAATGTCAAAAAATATTTAACTGTGTAGCTATTCTATCAGCCTACTTTTGTTATGTTTTTCTTTCCAATTTTTGTGCGCGTGAAGAATCAACAAAAATTGTATCCTTTTTTTCTCTGTGTAGGGCTTGTAACAAAACTGACAGATGATCAAAAGTATGGAATGATTGAAGCAATAGCCCATCTTATTCACCGTGACTACGATGCAATTGTTAAGGACTTTGTGAAGCTTGGTTTCATCCCTGAGGGGGTTAACTTGGATCCAATCCTGCCTGTACTGGCCAAGGTTTTTGATCAGGCACTTGAAGGAGGCGGTGCCAAGAATATTAACTTTCAAGAATTGGCAGCGGATCTAGCACAGATAACCTTTGATTATCCATTCAGGATACCTCCGTATTTTGCTTTGATTATTAGAGCCATTGGAGTATTAGAAGGTATAGCTTTGGTGGGAGATCCTGAATTTGCCATTGTGGATGAAGCATACCCATATATTGCGCAGGTCAGCATTCAACCTATTATTCAACTTGCACATCCCATATATTTCTATGCTATACATGAACACTACTGTTATTGCAACTAAAATTTCCTCATTTTCATTAAA
Source organism: Echinochloa phyllopogon (assembly GCA_033239725.1). NCBI lineage: Eukaryota > Viridiplantae > Streptophyta > Magnoliopsida > Poales > Poaceae > Echinochloa > Echinochloa phyllopogon. The sequence continues at coordinate 46,444,277 of BTCW01000001.1, read as the reverse complement.
GAAACACACAGAGGACGCACACAGATGTTCCAATGGGAGGTTGATTTTAAGGTCCTGTAGTACTAATATGTGGTTTTATTTGATAATACCAGAGGCTACTAACAGATGAATCACCTCGGCTAAGGAGTGCCTTGCGCTACACAATATATGGCAAAACTGGTGTTTTTGATGCAGAAAGGTTCATTGATGTTATGCAAGCTTTCGAGAATTTTATTCGCGCAGCAAAGAGTGGCGGTGGGGAAAACTTGAAGGGAAACATGGCTGAGTTGGCTGACATAGGAGCTCAACCTAGCACCAGTTTGGTACCTGTATTTCCGATGGCCATAGCCCAGCCTGAGCAGCCAGTTAAAGCCCGCGCAGCTCTTTCTTTTCTACTCTCTGAGAGGGGGAACTTCTTCCGGGAGTTCATTCTTGATGAGGTGAGCTCTCATGTTAGAAGTTACAACAGCAATGACCAGGAGTTGTATTTGGCACGTTAATTTATTAGATGTAACATATAAAACCTTCTTATTTTCTGCATTGCAGATTGTCAAAGCCATTGATGCAATTTCAAGGGAGCAATTAATACAGATCGCCACATCTTTTGGGATAGGAAATGCGACCCCAGTTTTTAGCATGGTTCCTGTTAGGGCCAGCGCATTGCTTCCAACAATCACAGAGGAAGACAGAGTCATCTTGAACAATGTCGAGAAGGTTGTGAAGTTCCTAACATCTGGGACTGCAATTCCAACCATGAATGGGGTATGCGTGCTAAGCTCTGCCTTTTACTTTTGTGTATCAACAACGAAGGGCTGTTAAAGGTTGCTGATATTCATTTTCTTCGTTGGCAGGACGTAAACATGGTATCTGTAGTCCAAGAACTTCTACCTGTGTTGCCGGGCATCTCATCGAAGATCTTACCGGATGTCTTGAGCCGGTTGTCATCGCGAGTATTTGCACGGTTGATCAGAGAGACGTTTTTGTAAAGATTTTTCTTTTTCTTTCTAACAGGAAACTACAATAAGTAATATCTGCCCAAACAACACAAAACACACATGATGATAGAAAATTGTACAGCAGTACGATGTATAGAATTTATATCTATGCGAGTTAACCAAAGTTTAACCAACAATTCTGAGTCTGCAGTGGGATGCCTGGAAAACAAGAGCCCTGATCAAAGTAATGCGCAACAGGATATATTTTCTTGGTTCCGCAAAAAAAAGATATATTTGCTTGGAAGATCAGAAGCACCGGTTTTCCTTTTGGTTTGTAATGTATGTAAATTATACTATCTTTAATCCAATGTGTTTTTCATGCCGACACACACACACAAAGAGAAGGCAAAATAGGCATATTGCTCGCTGAACTTTGCTCCAAGGGTTAAAGTTTATCCCTCAACTTTCTGATCGGCCAATGAAGTCCATAAACTTTTGTTCTCGCATCAATCTTGTCCTTGTGCTCATGTTGCATTGCATATGGCTTGAGACTGACATGAAAAGTCTTTTTTACCCTTGGCTCCTTCTCCCTCAATTTCTCATCGTTTGCACTGCACAGAGACTTCCTAGGGATATGCCATCAACTATTACTATACATCAGTCATTCTTTCAGTTGTCTACAACCAATCTATTTAAGCAAAATTTGCTATAGGACATCCAAAGTGACATCGTTTTGCTGGAGTACACCATTGACCACGTTATAGGCCGATGAACACTCTTATTTTGTGCAAATTTGCTGGAAGACACCGTTTCGATTTAAATAACATTTTTAGCTGGAAAGGAGAGATAAAAGAGGAGCAAAAAAGATATTACAAGTAAGAATCCAGTCCATCTCTAGACGTGCGACGGCGACGCCATTGGCGTCGTGCCCTCCTGAGGCTGCACTGCATCTAAGACCCACCTTGGTTAGGTAGTGGTGGTGGTTGGTTGGTGGTTTTGCCCGCGCGGCAGGGGTGGTGCGCTTGGTCCATGTTAGCAGGAAGGTGCAGAGGACCCATGGGTGTTGGAGGTCTTGTGGTGACGTGCATGGTCCTGTGGTGTCTCCGGTGACGATTGGGCTGATTGGGCGGAGGTGTCGCTCTTATAGCGGTTTCAGATATCTGAGTCCTTAACAGAGGAGTGCGAGGCGGTGGACGAGGCGAGGCCCCACACAGAGTGGTCAGGATTAGTGATTTTCATCGGCGCTGCGACGAGTGTTGTGCTGATGCTCTGCCAGACAGGGAGTTCAACGGTTCTGTGTGTGACCAGAGGGTGATACTCCCATGGTGGAGGAGCTCGAGGTGGCGCTCTGGCTTGCAGCGGGCCGCGACATTTGACGTGGCACAACGTTGGCGACGACGGGACAGCGCGCGGTGCCTTCTTTCGGCTCCTCTCTTAGTTTGTGGTGGTGTAGTGTATTGTTGGGTGTGTTGTTTGTGTGGTGGGTGTTCGCTTCGGCGCATTATGTACAATTGCTCTTCTTTTTATATGATGTGGCAGTGCCTGCCTTTAATTTTTTTAAAAAATATAAGTGGGATCAAGGGCAAAAATGACATTTCATCATCTTTATTTTTTTCCTTTACAACCAAAAAATGTTATTTTAATTGAAGTGGTGTCTTCCAGTAAATTTACACAAAACGAGAGTGTCCACCAGCATATAACGTGGTCAATGGTGTGCTCCAGCAAAAATGATTCACTGCCGGAGAAGTTGATATTGGCTAAAGGGTGCCACCTTTAGCACCGGATTCACTGCCGGAGAAGTTGATATTAGCACCGGTTGGAAACCCCCTTTAGCATCGGGTTTTCCAACCGGTGCTACTCCTCCGAGGCTAAAGGTGGGCACTAGCTAAAAATATTTGCATATTTGTGTGTTGCGGGATTCGAACTTGGGACCTCTTGGCTCGCGCGCACCCACCTAACCATCTCATCTACTCAGTGCATGTGATAAGAAAGAAGATGCGCTCTTTTTGAAGTAGTATGTGACACCCCATTTAGCACCGGATCCTATTTACGAACCGGTGCTAAAGGGCCTTTAGCCCCGGGTCGTAACACCACCCGGTGCTAAAGGGTTACCCTTTAGCACCGGGTTATAACACCACCCGGGTCGTAACACCACCAGGTGCTAAAGGAGGGGGGCCGTTTAGCCCCGGGTCGTAACACCGACCGGTGCTAATGGGAACTTTAGCACCCTAATTTTACACCCGGTGCTAATGTTATATTAGCACCGGTAGTGATTTCTACACTCTTTCTGACGAGAGCCTACACTAGGACTACGCCACGGGATCAGATAGCGTCATGGCTACATGTCTAGTGCAAATGACGTCAGTGGATACCGAGGAGGAGAAGAATGAGCAAAGGCAAAAATGACTTCCATATTAGTCCTATGCCATTATAGAGCACTACACAAGTACGATGACGAGTGTGACCCGAAAAACAAAAGTTGAGGAATTAGATTGATCAATCACAAAGTTAAGGAACCAATTTAATCGAAGGATGTAAAATTGAGGGATGAAAATGTCTATTTTGTCAAAAAAACATGAAAAGACAATTCACTGGTGAAACAGTGAACAGATCAATGCATGCATTGCAGTCGTATTCTATGGTAATGGCGCGTACGCTGGGCGCTAGGAACAGGCTTACAGGCGCGGCAAAGCGCGGCTCTCGTCCTACATACATCAATTTTAGATTTGCACTTCTTTGCGTGGTACTGCAGAATGGCTTTTTCTTGACATGACTGCAGAGAGGCTTTAATTGGTAGCGGCAATGATTTCAGAGCACTAACTCGATTGCAGGAATCAAAACACTAACTCGATCAAGTCTAACTTCATGAACTAATTGCTGTAGAAATCTGCCATTACATATGGAACTAGCAAATAGAATGAGCAACACAAGAATCAGACGCTCTTTAGCCTGAAGCTGAAGTCCCCTTGATGCCTAACACCACCAGTCTGAGTGTGCCATAGGACCCAAATAAGAGCCTAGATGGTGGGAACACGTCTGCTATGAGGTCCCCTCGTAGGTCCATCTTCATGTAGGACGATTCCACCTTTGAATTCCAACCAACCAAAGTTAGTTTGGAGATGGTTAAGAAATATCTGATGATGAATGAATATTATAAGAAATAAGTTACCACAAGAGCGGAAGAAGCCATAAAGCATTGGGTTAACCTCTTCTGAACCAGATGCACTATCCTTCTCACTAGGGGTGATAATGGTAACAAGCAATGCATTGGAATGGATCTGATTAGCACTAAAATGTATAGGGTCCTTGGATGCATCAAAAATAATCACTAGAAACTTGTCAGCCTCAACATGAGGGATTTCAAACTGATCAACATATATCATCGCTGAACGGTCATTAGTCAAATCTTGGAGCTTGACATCCACATGACTAGTACTCTCTATCACAGAGCATTTATAAGAAAGCTCCATCACAGACTGCACCTCAGAAGCTGATCTGGATGAGCCGGTCAAAACAATCACTAAGTTTGCTTCCAGGACAGAAAGTATACCAGCAAGCGCATCAAGTTTCATCGATTTCTCTGGCACTTCTATGTAGCAATTGGTCGGAAAAGTCGCCTTTGGGCTACAACCTTTTGCATCTAAAAAACAAATACTATGTGTTATTGTGTAGTAAATTTCACGAAACAGATAGATTGACAAAAAAAATCACAAAACTACCAATTTAAGTAACTTTATCCTAAAACTACAGATTATGGAGAAATGTATCACAGCAGTAAAGATTTCAGGCACTTTATAACAACTAATTTAGTTGTCGTGAGAGAGTTCTTGCCAAATCCATAGCCATCCAGTAAAGTCCTTTAATATGTAATTCTGCGATAACTTGGTGAATCTTTAGAATTATGAAACTTAAGCATTGTTCTATTACTATTTTAAGAAAGCAATGATTAAATAATATAAGTGCAAACAGTGCATCATAATTACCTAGCTTGGACATTATCTTCCTCTTCACTTGTGCTATACGGAAAATTGGAATCCCCCAAATATAATGAGCCCCTTTTGCCGCTAACATTTCTTGTAATTCAAAGTGCTCCATGTTCTTCGATTTGGCCATGTCATTGACAAGACCTAACATTTCACTCGGTTGCAATCTAGATCGACAAATCTTGTACTGCTTTGCAGCCTGTATAAATGCCATGCAAATATGAGGATATGGGGTCTTATCAATGTCGTGTGTTCCTTTTAAGACTTTATCATGCAATGCAACATCAGTCACGACATCTAAATTCCAAATTCCAAGCTGTCTTCCCCGTGTGAGAACGTTATGCAGTGCAACACCTTGAGATTCACCATAGCTACTACAAGTGAGACCATGGTTAATCTGACAATCAATAATCTTCCTCGACTTCCAAATGATTGATGCTATGGTTGCAGTCCTAGATTTTGTGTCAAATGATGCAGCGTATTCTGCTTTACAATTCGTCAAATCATCATCACCTAGAGCTGCAAGCTGCATTCCATGGTCATAAACCATCCATTCTATTGGTGCGAGGGAATTCTCCCAATCTTCTACTACCATAACCCTGTCCGCCACAAGCATGTTCAATAATTCTGTCCAGTAAATTGGCTGCAATGTGACAAGACATCTCACTAGATCCAGTGAAGTTACATAAACAGGCATATGTCCGATCAACTTTAAATTCATACAATGCAGACAATTGACCCATTTATCATGAAGCGGTCTAGTTAGCAGAACACACCTGGAGACCAGGAATGGTCGAATGTGTTTGACAAAGACAAGCTTCCAAGCATTGATATCTTGTGCTTCTTTGTACTTTCCAGTGTCACATTCAAAACACGCATATTTATGTACTTCTGGAATGTATTGGGGTAATAGAGGTGCTCTTTTGTGAGATGAAGGTCGTGGTGAGAAGGAACCTGCCACTTCTTGAAGACCAGCACCAGACTGTGAGGTACATACACCGCGCAGCAGCTGTCTCAATGAAGGCATAGAAGCATAGCTGTGTCTACCACATTCCCTGGACTGGCAGTCCTGAGTTGAGGAAGCCAGGGTCATAATTTATTTATTTTCTATTATTTATGTTAGTCGACGTGATATTCATTCATGTGTATAAATCGAAGGCGAGATTTGAAACCGCTGTATAAATCGAATGGTGGGAGGAAGGCCTACCCGCCGGTTCGATCGGAGCTAGGCCAGTCTGCAACTCCTTGACCCTATCGAACCGGTTATAGATATAAAGAGGTTCTCTTAGGATTAATCATTCTCTCCCTTCTTTCTACAGAAGCAAAAAGAACATGTGAAGACGATATTTTTTTCTTTTGAGCAAGACATACTATTACAAACCAATGCTAATAGTAGCATACAATCCTGTTTAGATTCTTCGGAATAATTTTCAAAAAAATAGATTCTCAGGACTAGTCTAATAATTAAATGCCAATTAAAAATAAGTGGTGATTAATAGACGAGTAGAACCTACTGTAGTCTATAATTAATACTAGTAGGAGTATATACGTAGTAAAGACGGCGCGCCGTGCGCGAGAGAGTCGAGCAGGTTGACGGGTATTGGGCTGCGATCCACGCTGACACTATCCTTCCCAAATGCGATTTTAGCCGGACCTGACCCAGGCGGGGCCTGTGCTCCACGGCGTGGCGGGGTTTGGGCCCAATCCACTACGGTCGCCCTCGCCTGCTGGGCGCCAATGAAAGCAAAGCCGACAGATTAACCAAACCCAGACGAAATAGCCAAAACGAAACCTTGATATATTGCATCTGATACGAGCAATCGACTTGGATGAGAAAACAAAACTCTGCTTTGCAATGTGCCCAGTTAACTTTAAAGTAAAAGAAAAGGCAAAATTCCGACTATCCATATGTACAAAAAAACGCCTGTGCATTTCAGAATTGCTGTGGCGACTGGCGTCAAACATCCCGCATGTGCTGCGAACTTGTAACGAAATGCAACATCCGCACCGATGTAAGGGCTGTTCTACTAGATTGCTGATATTCAAAGCATCTCGAGACCCATGCGACTGCACGGTTTTGCATGCGTTAGTTTCTTACTAGCCGTACATACAATTCATATCTTTTGATCCTCACAAAGTAAGCTTAAATAATCTAAGTGCGTACATTCCAGTAAACTACTGCATGGTAAATGCTACTGACAACATTTGAATCCCTCAAACAGATACCCTGTGAATACTACATACAGAAGTATACTGTTGCCTCAACGAGCAGAGACAGTCTCTCACCCAGAATAAAATCAAATACAGTCACATGCGACCTTTCTTCCAAGAAAAAAGTACATCCACCCTTCAGTTTATAATCATTGAGATGAGCGCTGTACACAGCGATTTGTCACTTAAAACAAAGCCACTTTATACACCAGCCAACAATCATTGTTTTAGACAACAGTGGCATTAAAATGGCCACAACAGCAGACTAGCAAAATGTGATTGCTTTAAGTGGCAATTTATAGGGTAAAAGGCATGCTAATGCAGATGTCTAGACGAAATATCTAGCCACGGCCATGCCAAAAGTAAGGACATTGCCTTTAGCCTAGTGACCAAAGAGAAACAGTTCATGGACACAACATGTGCTACTGAATGAACTGTCACCTAGATCAGCTAAATAGAAAACAGCCCCAAAAACATATCGTAAATAAGCAAATCATTCATCATAAGCAAAATAACCATACAGAAAATGGAAAAGGAGATATAAGAAAGTAATGCATTTAAGAGATACTGCCAAGGTGCTCATGTATAATCCAAATGAAGACATACATACCAGCGAAGAAACCATAAACAAGCGGGTCGACCTCACTTGCAGTATCGGGAAGGAATGATTTCTCCTGTGGTGTAACAATGCTGATATTTATCCCTTGTGAGGTATCCTTGTCTGGATCATACTGAACTTGATCAGATGAGATAGCATAAGCAACAAAAAGAACTTTCTGCGCGGAGAATTGTGGCATCTTTGCCTCATTGATCAGAACAAAGGCTGTACGCTGCTCAATAGAACCTACATGATCAGCTTGACCAGACTTCCTCAACACCACATGATCATATCTCATCTTTAGTTCAGGTATGACAATACGAGCATGTTCCTCTGACTTTACCAATATAACAAGAAATGAAGGATCCAGAACATGTAGGAGTCCCTCAAGTGCATCAAATTTGAGTTCTGCTTCATTAACCTCAACATAATAGCTTTTAGCCTGAACCTTCTCCATGTCAACATCTCCGACCGGTGCTTTTGCTAGATATGAAAAGAAAGCAAGTGTTAGTTCAAAGTGCAACAAAGAAAATCCATTGCATATAGATACAGCGAAGTGCAACAAACAATATGAATTGAAAATCGTGCAGAACACATACCTAGATTTTTTATTATTTTGTTGGTGCTTTGGTTGATACGAACAACCGGCAAGCCCCATAGACAATATGCCTTTGCTTCCAGGATTCTTCCCAAGTGTGGTGATGTTTCTTCGAACTCTGCATTTGCCATCTCATTCACAAGACAGAGAAGCTCTCTAGGTTCATATCGAAATCTAATGACATCATATTCTTTGGCAACTTGGATAGCCGCTATCATGACATCCCGGTGTTTGTGCTGAAACACATCTAGTTCACCTATCATGGTCTTGTAGTTTTGCAAGTTATCCATAACCACATCCATGAGTTTGATCTTGAGCTTTCTCCCTCGTTGCAGTACACTAAGAAGCGCAAGAGCTTCTGCATGCTCCGAGTCTTGACATGGCAGTCCTGTTGTTATCTGGCTGTCTATCATCTTCTTAGACACCCAAATTATAGAAGCTATTGTTGCAAAACCTTTCTGTGTTACTGCTGCTGATGCAGATGGTGCTGGTTCTGATTCTGGTTCTGCTCCTGCTCCTGCTACTGCTGCTGATGCAGATGGTGCTGGTGGTGGTGTTGCACCAACTGTGGCTTTGAATGATGCATCGCACTCTGCCTTGCAAGTAAGAGAATCAGAAGTTCCAGACTGGGTTGCCAGCAGTACACCATTATCATAATATAGCACCTGAATAGGCGTCAATTCATGGACCCAATCATGTAACACCATCACCCTGTTTGCCACAAGCGAGCGCAAGATTGGTTGCCAGTGCTGCTCACGCTGTTTAACTAAGCATTTCATGAGGCTAAGAGAGGTGATATAAACAGGAAAGTGCTTAATGAGCTCCTTGTTCATAAAATGAAGTTCCTTGATATGGGGGTCAGATATCAATCCATATGTCAGAATACAATGGGAAACCAGAAATGGCTTAACTTTTTTCTCAAATAAAGCCTCATACTGGTGTGCACCATACGCATTCATGAACGCAGAACAATTAGCCTCAATCCCCGTCAGGACATCAGGACCAAGGTTTTTAATTCCGGTAGAAAAAAAATTTCGGGACCGAGCGAAAAAATCGGGTTCGGGTGAATTTTGGGTACTGTAGCATTTTCTTTTTTAAAAAATAATTAAATTTGCACTAAAAAACAAAATTCCGGAGGATTTTTTTCGTTCCGGTACCCAGCGAAAAAACCGAAATTTCGGGTTTTCCGCGAAATTCCGGCCGGAACTGTGAACCATGATCGGGACTACTACCTACTGGCGGCAACTCAATCCATGGAGGCAGCTTATGATAGTGCTCAGGATAAGGAAGCAAATGGTCGGTTCGTACAGTATCAGGCGCTGAGTGCAATGCTGAACTCTGAGAAAAGAAACAAGCAGCCAATTGAAGGCTCTTTTGTTTCAGCGAGCTCCATGGCTTGCGATGCACTCGCCAAAGTGACATGACTGAAATTAAATTAGCAACATCATAAAATCATAATAGGCTCCGCTCACCAACCAGAAATGTGATTAAACTAATTGAACTCACAAATAAAGAATGCAACAGATCCCTATCTATATCATTAGCCCAGAGATCAGCAAAACAAGTGAAGAATAAACTATTCAATACACATGAACTGAGCAATGAGCAGTAAACAAACAAGTGAACACTAAACAATTTGCATGTCATGAACAGAGCAAGGGACAGAAGAATATAAACATACTTGGTTAGTTAATGAAGTGATCAAAATGTAAAGTTCTGGTCTTTACTCTCTTTTCTTCTCAGATTTCTGCAACTAGAGTCTACTGTCTGCAAAAGCCATTGTCACTCCCTTGCCTTCTGATTCTTCTGCTGGGGGAACACAGGAGTCTTGTCTTTCACATGTCTTCTGCCAGTACACTCACTCGTCTCCGAAAGAGATTCCTCCAACAATCTGGTCAACTAACAAGAGAAGGTACATGTAAAAATTGATCACAACAACAAACAGAAAGCAAGAACGTACCAAGCAACCAGAAAAAGCAGCAGACTGAGATTCGGTGCTAGGGTTCTCTCTCCTTCAAATGGAGACGACCATGTTTCTCTATCCATTTAGGAAAGGGAAAACAAAATCGATACCACATAGTATATGCTACATTGCTATGGGGAGATAGTGAATGGAACAGGAAAAAAAAGCGTAGACTAAACGGAAATCTAGGTATCTAAGAAGAAAAAAAGGCAACCTTTTGCGATGAGATTTCTTGTGCCGGCTTACAGCACGGCTGAACAGGGCATGGCTTAAACCAGAAACAGAACGAACAAAGGAATCATCATTGAAAGAGGTCACTTGGACACTTGGACTGTTGGGCATGTCAGATAAAGGAATCATCATTGAACAGGGCATGTCAGATAAAGGGAGGGAGGAAGTGTTGGACACTTGGACTGTTGGGCCTTTTAGGGCTTTGCGGTTTGTCTTCGTTTTTTTTTCTTTTACCCTCCATGACTCCGCTCTGGTTGAAGGACGTTTCAGGATCGTTCGAGAAGCTTCGTAGGGATGGTCGCATAAGCCTCAGGCTCCGCCTATGCGTTTTCGGTTCATTTGGGTTTGCCCAGTAGAAGCCTCTGGCAAGACGAGAGGAATGGTTGCATAAGCAGCTGCTAGTTCTAAGATTCGTGTTTATAGATAGATAGATTTACTGTGAGAAATACTTGTAGCATATAATTTATCTGACAGCTAATTGAAACGAGTGAGCAGTGATCCGCAGAACTCCCAATCATTATGATAGTCTGATAGACAACCCCAAGAATAATCACTCCCGGCTCTTGGCTAGTCTAATTATGTAGTACTACTAGTATGGTGCATTGCACGAGCTGGCTAATTATGCTCAGCGTGTCGATGAAACCAAAATGCAATCAGGGATTGCACGAAAATGGTTGTGGCGCTGCTATACACCATACACTGCAGTCCTGCAGACGGGGATGTTCTCTCCATCACTTCCTGTATTAGTTATTTTTTGGATAATTTGCTGTATTAATTAGGACCTTTCATTGTATGATAAACCCTATTCGTTTGGCTTATCAACCATCAACCAGCAGCACAAATCAGCACCCGAACCGCAGTCATAGAAGTCATCGATTGGCAACCGGTAACTTAGGGTTAAAAACTTGTCCCCTACGAACGGAGTAATTTATGTACCTCAACCCTGCCCTTAGAATTAAAATAAACACGCAAAAACTAGTTCATGTGATGTTCCAAGGACCACGGGCATGTGAATGCTCGCTCTCCTCAAACACCATTCCGACTCCAGCACAAACGCGCAGGTCATCATTCCCTGACCAAGTAGACAAGCAACCATACCCAATATGTGACATGAAGGTCAGGCACTTTAGGCCATAAAAAGCACGAACACAGCTTCTAGCAGAACTTCCTCATGCCGCCGATGGTTTCATCTTCCCAGTCCTGAACAAAGATTATAGCAACATTGAGCATACAAGGGAACAAAAAACATTCATGTCAGTACAAATAAAAGGCATCTCAACATGTATATCACCATAATATTCCTCCAATCATGTGCGCCTGAACACCTTCAGGGCCATCGAAGCAACATCACAAAGTTGCCTCCTGCATTCATAATTGCTTGCCAATCGGGACCTTGACGCGGAACCAAGATTCCCCATTGATTTGCTCGGCCTTGGTTCAGTTCTTTGTATGTCCTTCCTGCTTGGTTCACAAGGTGGAAGCATCTTCACCTGCAGCCGAGCAGACAACACAGATTTCCAGTATGGGAAGAACTTATCTCTCACTTCTCTTATGGCCAATCCTTTAGGTGGTTGCTTTGCAGGGATCTGTTCACATGAGGCAAATATCATCTGAATGAGTAAACAGCCACCACACTCGGGAAGCAATGAGTACACGGTACCTTGTTAACCAGCATGGCAACAATTGGAGGTTACACTATAAGTTTACCTAATTCATGTCAAATATATTACCTTCAATCCTTAACTATTTATACGACCTAGGCACCAAGGTGCTAGGATAATTCGAAGAATAATGCCACAATAATATCCGCTATCAATACAAATTAGACTCAACAAATAACCAATCACAATAAGGAAATTCTGAGTGAATTGTAGGAGATGAAGCTCCAACCTGGAATTGTGTGCCCACTAACACAAGAAAAATTTGAATCACTTAGGACTACACCTAGAACTCAAACACTACTGAACATAAAGTAAGATGGAATTACAGTGCATTTTGGAGGATCAAATCCCATGGTCAGACTAAAACTAAATTGTTATACAAACTGGGAAGCTTTTGTCATCAAGTAACTAATATATTATAGGAAAAAGTCCAATTTGCTCCCTCCAAGTGGCCTATGTACAAAACTCCAAATAACCCCCTTAAAGTATTAAATGATCTATTTAACCCCCTAATTTTGCTAAACTGGATCAAAACACAAACCTACGTGGCTGATTTGGTGGCTTTGGAGGCCGATTTTGCTGACTAGGATTGACATGTTGGCAGCCCTACGTGGCAGGTTTGATGAGAATTGGATTGGCCCCTCCATTCCTATGTGCCTCCCCTGCGATTCATCATCATTAGGTCAGAACCGGCAGCTGTTTCTATCATTGTTTCATTGTTCTGCGCTGGTGGGCATGCTAATCAACAAGGTAATCAATGAGAAGGAAGACAGCCAGGTATGTTTCCCACGCAATTTCATTTTCAATGTTACTTCAGTGGGTAGGGTTTGGCACCGTAGAAATCTCCCATACAATAACAGTTGCCAAAAGAACGAGTTGTTCTCATTCATGATCACATCTCCGATAAGAGTACATGGGGATGTGACTGTGTAAAAGGTTTAGTTCGTGATCATAGATCTGAGACAAAAAGATATTTTAGTCAGCAAAACCGGTCTCTAAAATTAGCAAATCAGCAAAAGGTGTGTTTTGATCTAGTTTAGCAAAATTAGAATTTAACCATCACATGTTCTTTTTTAGTACATTGGGATACCAGTGTGGGGGAAAAAGTAACATTTTCTGCCTGCCTGCAGGTACATCTGAGTGTACCAAATGTTGATCAGGGGTTAAATACACCACATGATACTTTAGGGGGTTGTTTGGGCATGGGCCATACTTAGAGGGAGTATATTGGACTTTTCCTATATTATAAGCACGAGCAAAAACAGCATAGCAATTGTATGTTAATTGAAGCATCCATATGGTGACATGAGAAAAGGCAAGATCATCCGCAGTTCAAATTTAGTTAAGTATCGCTTACCCTTTTAAAACCTTCAGCATTCAGAGTGTATGACTTGTCAGCTTCATTAGTTCCCCCAGTGTCCACTATATTCAATAATAAAGGAATTGATTAGGAACCAACTTATGAAATCAGTAGGGGTGGGCATTCGGTCATTTCGGTTTGGCCCATTCGGTGTTTGGGAATTTCGGGTTTTGGAAAAGTGAGGACCGAAGTTTTAAAAGCATAATAGGAACCGAACCCAAATATACCGATTATTTTGCTACGGTGTGAACTGTGAAGAAGACTGCTGGCTCGCTGCATCAGCGCGGCTGTCTCACAGCTGATGGCTCGTCATCTAACTTGTTTGTGGGCTTAATTAGCTGGACTCTGGACAGACTGCAGCACATTAGTTCTTCAAAAGTTTTTGCATGGCCTGGCCGTGGCTCCGCCAGTGGCATCTAGTGTAACAGAGGTGCAACCGAACAGAAAGTTAATCATAGATATCTGATCAATAGGCAACATCTTAGATTATCATGTGTTAATAATATAGAGGTAACTGTTGTGCTTGCTTCCCCTGTGGTCCTATGTGCCATACTCGATACACCTAGGCAGCAATAATGCATATATGGGGAAAAAGAGACTTTCCATGATTTGACAAGTTTATTGTCCCTGTGGTCAGCACCACATCAGCCAAAACCTAATTCCCAGTCAGCTTTGAGTCACTTTCTATCTGGTTGCACCCCTTTTTGGCACTGGATACATGTCATCAGTTTTTTTTTATATACTGAAATGCTAGTAAATCTGCCACAGCGAACTTCTAAGTGCGGAACTATAAATTGCACTGCTAATTCTCTTTTCTGCTATTAAGAATAAGATCAACAAAAGAGTAACAAACCTCGGGAAGCTGGCTTATAAATTGATGTTTGCCCAGGATATTGGTAGCTTGAAAACAAGAAGGAAAATTTTAGGGAAAAAATGCCATATCAATTGTACATCAGATGTGCATAAAAGATATGTGAACACAAATGAAGCCAATAGATGACATACCATGTTAGGCTTGCAGTGTCAATGACTTTCCCTGAAGGAACAATGCCCTTGCTGTTTAGAATTGATGAAACTTGTTCAAGAATTTGCTCATGACATACCTACATTTCATCAAAATATTTTTAAAAAATCATTATAAAATGTTAAAGGACATTATTCCAATATTTATTCAGATATGTTTACTTCCAGTGTGGCAGTGGCTGCAAGGCACAGGGCATGTTTGATTTCATACCCCAGTTGGCCTGACCAAATATTGGCTATGACCACAGTTGGGCAGTGACAAAATTTGGCTAGAAAAGGAGTGTTTGGTTTGCAACCAAGCCAAAGTTAGGTTCATGCCAAATCTAAGAGTATGGCACGTGGGACCTACATGTCATTATTTTTTATCTTTAAATAGTCAACATAGGTCTTGTTTAAAATAGATTAAATCAGCAATCAGGAGATGACACATCAACATAGAGTTCTATGTGGCCAAGCCAAATCTGGGCTGACGTTTTACTGGCTGAAGCTTTTCCCAGATACTCTACAAAGATTTTGGACAGCCGAAATTTATTTGGCCATGGCCAAAACTGGCCTCCAACCAAACACCTGCCAAATTCTCTTGGCACAGCCAAAAATTGGATTGGCTCCTTGGGGTCATGAACCAAACGCGCCCATAATAACCACCTTAGAAAAGGTCATCTGTCAAGACAAACAGTACAGCACATAAAGAAAAAACACAACAGTTTTTTCTAAGTACTACTTCCTCTGATCATATATATAAGATGGGTTTATCCTAAGTAAATGAGAGTGCTAATCCTAATGTTACTGTGGTTCTGCAATCAGTAGCAAATGAGTGTTCAGCTGGAGTTCATGCGTTGTTAAAAATTCTCCCTCTCCCTCTCCCTCTCCCTCTCCCTCTCCCTCTCGTGTGTGGGTGTGTTATTGGAAGGGATCCTTGTGACGCCTTCTTTGTATTTTGTTCTCTCTTCTTAATGAAATGAAATGCAGTTCCTGCGTTTTCAAGAATCAAGAAGAATTGGTGATGGAAAGTTGGGACCAGCTAACCCAATCAACCTAGTACTCTCCATCTCCGATTACTGCCAGCACAACCACCACAATTAATGGCAACAGCAGTGCCAACCATGACAGTGATAGCATGATTTAGTGGTGACCACATCATGCTCTGCTAGTAAGTAGTGATCCTATCGGCACTGGAAGCTCTAGAATCATGACGTTTCCTGGGCACATTCTTACTGTCTTAGTTTTCTTTGTCATTCTTGCATTCAAAAGGAATCTACGTGAAAAATAGCACAAGATTCATATGTAACACGCTTTATGTATCTTTTTCCCCAAATGGATCCCAAAATTCACCATTTTTTTAATGAACTTTCTTATGGTTTTTGTATTGACCATATGAACACCTATTCAGGTGTTTCATCACCCCCAAAAAGGTTCCAAATAGATCTTTACATGTTAGACCTATTCCTACGCATTTACCATTTTTTACATTTATTTACTGTCCAAATCTCAACCACAGACTACGAAATGATCTTAAATTGTAGTTATTTTTTGCATAGATGACAAAAGAAACTACAATGAGGAAAAAAAGTACAGCCTTATATCAATAAATTACTAGTTATAAACCAAACACGATTTTTATAAACTATTGTACTGTTAAATACTCCCTCAGTTCTTAAATAAGACCTATAGGACAAGCTAATTAGTCCTTGACATGAACCAATTAGCTTGTCCCAAACATCATATATCTAAACAGAGGTGGTAAGAAAATATACAATGCAGACTTAAGCACTAACAATCTATTGTATGTAGGTGAAGATATGCTTAATTATTTTTTGATGGGAATATTACTAGTCAGTAGAACATATAGGAGTATCTCTTCTGTTTAGAAGTCACAAAGGAAAGCATTTATAAATTGGAGCATGCCTAGCAGATCAAAATCATGAATGATGAACATTTGATGAATCGTATCAAAATTGGAGAAAAGAAACATCAGTACCATAAAATAAGAGAAGAGAGAGGAGAGGGGCATAATTTATGTACCTCTGAGCAAGTCTGAATGTAATCCTCAAGAGCTTGACCAGCTTTTTCAACAATACCAACTAGCGTGTCTGCTGTAAGAAGGGCTTCCTTCTTCTGCTTCAACTTCTTAAGCTCACTGCCATTTTTCCCCTCATTAACCATAGTGATCATCTGGTGATGTAGAGCACGAATAGCTTCATAAGTGCGGCTTTTAACAGATTCAAAGCCATTCAGGGAGACCTTTCCCTTGCTCCTATTTAATGGGCCATGGAGCTGCTTCTGAGCAGCCAGCAGCAAAATTGCTAGCTGGACATGCTGCTTCTTATCGATGTAATTCCACACCTCATCGACGATGTTATGGGTATGTTGCGCAATTAATCTAGTTGTGTCCAAGTACATCTTCTGTTTGTGGCAGGTTACATGAAAAGTTACAAACAAGAAAGCAGGTTATTAAGATGGATGCATGCAGCAAATAAGAGGAAATGAGTGGGCTTAGTTTTCTAAAAGGAATGCTTGCAGTCAGTTGTATGTCCATTTAACAAATTGCCCCATGGTGCTGAGTTAGTGTATAAGTATATATATACTGCTGGATGATTTTGCTTTGCATACTATATGCATGGTAGGAAATATGAAATTAAAAAAAAAACTGTGAAGGGAATGGCCCAATGGCTAGACATTGGACCATATAGTGAGGAGTATGGCTATGCATATATGAAGTGACTACTGTAAGCAGCCTAAAGAAAAAAACACAGTAGGTGGCATGATGATGTGATTGAACGAACCATCTCAGGTAGACAAAGGAGAGATATGAGGCTGTCGAGAGGGCGGCCATCAGCCCAGTGGTCCTCCAGGTACTTGTGCATGCTAGTATTCTCGACGGCGACGTGCAGAGGCAGGAGACCCTCGATGACCTGTTCGCCCTTGGTGCGCAGGTTTGCCGACGCGCCGTGGCGGAGGAGGAGCTTGACCATTTCGACGCTGAACGTCTCGGCAGCCACGTGGAGGGGCATGAAGCCATAGGGGTGGCAGCCGTTGGGGTCGGCGCGGCGGCCCCGCAACCAATCGCCGCCCTGCAGCGCCGCCCTGGCGCAGCGCACCGCGTTCTTGGAGACCATGGAGGTGAGGATCTCCGGGTAGATGAATCCGCGGAGGCCCATGTACTGTGACAACCCGTTGCATAGTCCATAGAAGCGCGGGAGGCTATCCTTGTTCAATATGGGCCGTAACTTAGGTGCTACCGCAACCAAGAACTGATGTAACAGCATCTACAAGGAAGCAAATTAAAGAACATTTGCATAATCAGTCAGTTAAGGGACGAACCAAATCGATCATATGCCAATCAGTATCAGTAGTCAGTTAAAAGACATTGGCGCGCGCCGTGGCGGCGGCCGGCGGTCGAGGCCGCCGGAGCCGGACGGCAGGGGCTGCCGGCGGGAGAGACGATGCGACGGTCGCACGCTTTCCTGCAACCCGTTCCGTACGGGGAAAAAAATCAAAACATTACAATTATAGATATATCGTCGTTATTCACTATCTTAAAAATATTTACAATTCTTAGAAACATGCCATTCATTACTTACCTTTTCGATGTTTTCTTTTTTATAAAAATTTCAGACCAGAATGTTTACAAGTCTCTCCCGTGTAAGCGAAAAAATAATATGTGAGGCCGCTCCTCCCTCTTCCTATATTCTCACCGATACACCTCTAGTATGTAAAATACATCTCTTCTTACCATGTCAATAATGTATGAACCAAATTTATGTATTTCGATTAGGATCTATTCTACGGTTATGACTACAAAGATCATTATTTATGAGGACGTAAATGTGCCGGACTCTTATCTAATTTTATTATTTTTACAATATATACTAAGAGATATAAGGTGCAGTATAGTCCCCATAAATCCCTTTCTTTTTTTCTGCAAAATTGAACAAATAAATTGGGAAAGATTTTTTCTTCCTCCACTTAGGGCAGGTACATTGCTACACGTCAGCGGTCTCATAGGTCGTCTCATGCAGCGCCATGTAGGATTTTTGCTGATGTAGAGGAGAGAGAGCGAGGTGAGAGAATGAGGTCATTGCTTCACGAAACAACCGCCTCATGAGCTAAAATTTAGGACTATAAGACAACTCCTCCACCATTGTACGAGTTTTGTTGCCATGCAACCAATAGTATTTATTTATTTCCCCATAAATTAAGGGATTTTGTATTACTATGAGACAATTAAAACAACAGCCTATTGTATAGATTGTCTGATAAGGTGTCTCAAGATTACGTGTCACTGCATGAGACCGCCTATTAGACGGCACCAATATACCTGCCCTTATCATGAAATGCAAGCCATAGGGAAGGAGTGAGATGAGTTTAAAAAAATCATGATAGACTTCCTCTCACTTGAGAGAAGCAACAAACAAAGAGTATAACTTAAAAAGAAAAACGGTATTTTCTATCCATCCGTACCCACCCATACTAGTAAAGTACCCGTGCTAATGCTACAACCTACAGTGATAACGAAAATACGATATTCAATCAGCAAGTTCTAAATTAAAATATAGAATGAACATCCAAAATCTTGCTTGCAAACAACATTGACGGCACGGTGCCAAAAGGCCTAGTTGGAAATATCAATTATGTACTCTCTCGGTTTCAAAATTTTTTCTAGATTCATAATCTTTAATTCGTATCTAGATATGTTATATATACAATGCATAGGAAAAATTATGTATTTAAAAAAACTAAAATAAATTGTAATTTGGAACAGTCAAATGAATTGTAATTTAGAACACAGGGAGTTCATAATAAGTCAAGAGCTGCATATACATACATAATTCCTTGTTCACATAATCTTCCTTGTTTTACTTCAACTCATACTTTGCAGAGTTTGCATTCCAGTATCTCGATCCAACCTTGATGTCCATCACATTCCAGAGTTTGCTGCATCCACTTTAAAAAGAAGAATACAATCTTCAACTATGTGAATCCAGAATTGTGTTTCTTGCAAAAGCTCATACTTTAAAGCCTCGAAGCCTTTTTGCATCGGTGGCTCCATTGGGCATGCAGGCCATTCATTGGTTGCTTTCCATTTCATTGGTTGCTTTCCATTATTTCTATATATGGATCATGTGCTTGTTGCAGCTCGCAGGACCTACTTATTACTGTTATCACACAGCACAGACAACTTCAAAAACAGTTTGCAATTTGTCAATCATACCAGGCAAACGCTTCCTTGGATGACAGTAAAAACAGTGAGATATTAGCAACATAGACCAGCTTACGATAAAGGAAATGAAACAAACTAATGGCAATGCAACATATCTATCTTTTATAATTTACATAAAAGAATATGTTTAAACAATATTCTGATCACTGTGATACTATTATCATCATTAAGAGAACAGATTATTGGCAGTCCTAATCCATAGAAGCAAGGCATGGGCAGGTCTAATCTGAGGTTCTACTCTTGGTGAAACAGGGACTAAATATTCAGTGCACATTGATCTAAGATGATTACTCCACAAGAATAAATAATAATTATCCTATTAAAAAGGAAAAATATTATCATCTAAGTTGCTAGTAGTATTCACACATATTACATTATTTATGAGTAAAAAGTAACTGCAGATTGCAAGCTCTAAAATACCAAGAGTATGTGTATTAAACTTACCATTTCTGTGAAATCTAGTACAAAAAAGAAAACGCATTGCAAAAGAGGAATTGGGAACTACATAGCCGTAGTAATCAAGGAGAAATGCGGATATGCTTACCTTCCTAAGATAGAGATAGATCACAGATCTTCAGCATGAGTGCATCTTCCTTTGCCTGGTGGAGTTTGATTCCTTCTATTAAAAACACAAATAAACATCCATTTCAATACGATGAAGCCTCTTTGTTGGCTCTATTAAAGTTGATCCTCGCCATTTCAAAGAAGCAGACTGCCATTGGGACCAAAAGAGAAGTGTTGGAATTGGCTCATAGATTGGGAATACATTATGAAAGGCAAGGTGACAAAAAAAATAGTTTTAGTCAGTGGTCCCAACCCCACCGAAACGAGGAAAAAAACAGAAATGAATAGGGCATATTTCGTATGCTTGCTAGCCTTGCTAGCACTGGCAAGTAAATCTGGCTCGCCCACACAGGCCCTGAGACAGCTCACCCGTGATCCAAATGGCAGGTCATCTTGCTCAGCCAGGTGAGGCCAGCCTGAGCAAAGAAACCAAACGGCCCCTGAAGATTATATAACTGAAAACACCTGACAATCTCTCTAGACATGACCTGTTTCTAATCAAAACTTGGTCATGAATAAACCCCGCATGCATACCAGACAAACAAAAACAAGCAAGAAAACTGGTTCATGTGAAATAACTAGACCACAAGGACCCCTCCATAGGCCCAACAGTCCTTATTGGGTGATTCATATAGGACATTGATTACGGCAAGGATATGCCAAAAATTTTTACCACTCCAACAGGCCACTGAATATTTAGCAGCAAGCTTACAATAATTATTTAGTTTGCTGACAATCTCAGAATTTACTTGTATATAAAAGCTGGCACCTGATAGTCACAATTTGAACCAAATCTGAGCATACTCTCTCTTTCATCCAAAGGATATTCTGAATTATGATAGTTGAACCAAGTCCGGACTATGGAGATGTTTCAAATATCATATAAAACTGTGGCTATGGCCACATTGGCCACCTTAACGTCAAGTCAGAGATGCCTGGATTGCTTAAAATATGCAGTGACAGTAGCAAAAACTCTTGACTGCTAACAATACAGTTGCATAGTGTTACATGGCAAATCTTAATATCTAGCACGAGAAAAGGAACATGACAAAAAAGCATAACAGGGCCTGCAATGCTCTGTTTATATGAACCAGGTAAGTGCAGAACTGCACATCAACGACGTACTCCCTCCTGTTTTAAATATATTAGCACGATAAATTAAATACGATGAGGAGAATTACCTTGGAGCCGTCTGCTTCACCAATTGTTCACCAAAAGAGCAGGTGACATCAACATAGTCATTGTTTATTTCTAAGGTTAACCTGTACAAACAATCACACCCAAAAACAACAAGTAGCAAAGAGGATCAAAAGTATACTAATGATTAAGGCACCTTGTTACATGTCAGCGATTTTTTTTCAACCCATACCATTGCAGAACAATAGAGCCTACATAACATGGAGTATTTTATATCATTGTTCTGGTCTGCACAAACGTTTTGGATTGTGATAAATTATATTGGCAGGAAACCTTGGTAATTTTGATTGTGGATTGTGGGAGCCAAATGACCCATAATTTGGAGCTGCAGGTAGTTCTACATATCCACTCATGGGAGTAAACTATATGTGTAGTACTTTGTGAAACACCACTAATAGGTATTGTTTACTAGAGGAGGACTTGGAATGTTTAGAGACAGAAGAGTGTGACGAGGATATTTTTGAAGATGATGAAGCCAGGGTATACAATGAAAAAGGTATTTATTTCTTTTTTTAATGTATGTTATTTGATATTCCAGTGGATAAAAGTTTTAATCTCAGATATATTTTTTTATGTTATGTGTGATTTATTTTATATGCGTGCATGGGCACGCACATGTGCTTCTGCTAGTGTAGTAAAAAAAAAGAGTACACCAAACTCCCCTCTCTTCAAATGGATTTAGAGATCTTGTTGAGGTGAATACTACGGAGTGAAAACTTACTGAGCAAGAACACTGTTAGATGACATCTATTGTGTTTTTTGCCAACCGCATGTACGAAACACACTGTTCACGGATTTGTCCAATACATGGTGTCTACAGCTCGTGTCTTTTTTTTTTGCCATGCCCATTTAGAAACACTAGTGTTCTCGGATTTGTTTCCACCATCTTCGCCTACTGGATTATCTGGTGCCACCGTTTCAATAACATTTTCTTTCGTGGAACTCTTTCTATTCAGATTTCAATAATGGTAGAGATCGTTCATATGGCAACACACGCTTTCAGAAAATTGGCTTGAGTAGTTCCTTACAACGACGTGTATTAGGTTTTTTCTTCTGGTCTATTACCATGTTGCGTGTACACAACCTTTCTTCTCATTTTTATGTTTTATACAATATATAAAAAAATTCAGTAAGGCTTTCCCTGTTGTTTGGTCAAAAGAAGATGCTGTTCCAGATCACCACAGACAATTTCAACATAAGAGCAGCAAACACAATTGTCAATTCCACGCAGAATCGTAGAATTTCCAAGATAAAAGTCAAGATACTTGTACATGAGTTTACATCAAGCACCTCACAAGGTCACAACGCGAGCAAAGAGGATGCTACCTAATAGTTCCGCAACTGGGAGTTCAGATTTCACTCTTCTGTTGGTTTCACCACAGCTTCGACCTCCGCTATTGTACTCTCAGCTTCTCCAATCTCAGCACCTTGTTCATTTGACTCCTTCAGTTCAGCCTGCAAAAGAAATAATTGTTGCAATGGATGGACAAGGCCACACAATTTCTGGATAGAGATATGGATACATTGTAGAGTACCAGTGTTGCTTTCAAATCTGCCAGGGCAGTCTCAAGCCGCTTGTGGCAGTCTGGGACCATCATCCTTGACTCAGCTAAAACATTCTCCTACAGAGGTGAAGTTCAAGTTTCAATGACATACTAGTTATCAGATCAGCCCATTAGACAATTTCAACAATCTCAGTGACATGGAAAAGGGGAAAAACACTTCGGCCACTTCATGTGGCCTGACAAATGCAATGCATCTGAGAAATTGGAAAGCAGTCTAATCTAATATTTCAATTCTAGGCCATGAAAAGATAAATTAGGATACATCTTTAAAAAAAAGATAAATTAGGATGAAATATAATCTCAACTTATCTTCTCCCGTCTAAGAACAAAGAAAAAAACAATGTGTCAGACAACAGTCAATTAATCCTTATAGCCTCAAAGGGATCAGATGCTCATAGACTTTGATAAAAATATAAATCAGTGGCACTCCATTATAAGAAAAGAAAGCAGATATCTCCTCTCAGTGGAAAGACACAAAATTTCTGACACATGAACCTTCCCATTTTTCCAAGGCTAAACTGAACCAATTATCACACAACAATTGGAAGTACTGCCCTAACTAGATGCTCATTCAAAGACCAGCGAACAATGCTACTAAAACCATTGGGAGATCATATTAGATTCTAACCAGTCACAAGTATTCTAAGTCTTCAATAATGCAATGCATTATGATCGTATAGGGAACAAAGAAGACAAGGAAATATTAGTGTAGCTATTACTGGGGCAGGGTCGCAGGGAGATGAATGACTTCTTCAAGAAAAAGAAAGCTTTGAGGATCAGAAGACTTGTCACCTGCTGCTTGAGATCGTAGGGATCGGCGCCTTTCTCCTTCATGTCGGCGGTCTTGGCCGCCTCCTTCTCCACCTCCTTCTCGTAGGAGCGCAGCTCCTTGACGATCCTCTTGCACGTCGACGTCTTGATCTTCAAGTTCCTCAGGGTAGCCATCCTAGAGTGAGTGCAAGGAAATCAAAGCACATCAGGCAATCGAAGCATCGGGATCCGGAAAACCGGACGACGCGACAACCCTAAGGGCTCGTTCGGCAGCAGTGGAATTGTTCCAGAAGCTGTTTCGTTTCCTGCCGGGAATTGGTTATTGGAGTGGAATTATTCCAGAAGCTGTCCCCGTGAGGCTCAATACATAGATGCAGCATCATAAAGTTTGCAAAGTGCACTATGGAGCCCCGACGGGCATGCATGCGGGCTCAATATACAGATGCAGGAAATTACAAAGCGCACAAATTTTACAAAACATGTCCGACAAAGCTTGGTACAGAACAGCTGCTGCTCCGACAACAGGTACCATCTTGTGGATTCATTCACAACAGCTTCTGCTCCGACAACAGGTACTAGCCTTAGCTATAGAAATTAGAGAGCTTACACCCAATCCCACCATACACATCATGACAGCACTAAGTTTCAGGTCAACATAATTTTGTCAGTGAGAATTACAAAGTGCACAAATTAGAATCATAACTTAGGAAATTGTGATGGCCAAAAGAATCCTCCATCCTCTCAAAAGAGTACTAGAAACATCTATAAGATATGTCTAGCAACATACAGGTCTTTAGCATGACAGATGTCTAAAAATATAATGATTTCTTACACATCATTTTCTAATTATATGAATGCAAGGGTGGATTTATTTACAGGTAAAAGTAATAACAGATCAAATGTGTGATACCACACATCAACAGGGTAGAAATACAACTACCAGAAAAAAACAGCTCAGCCAGGCAATCATTATATATGCAATGAAGTAAAGCTACAGAAGTGAAGTATCAGACACTATCTGCTAAGACAGCTTCATAGTTTCGTTCGCAGAAAAAGGATCTGCTTCACAGTTTCTATTTCCATGCTTTCAACTATATGTACAATGGGGTAAATTCCCACCTTAACTGATACAAGGCTTTGCATCTACATCGTGAATCATATGGCAGCTATCAATTCTATTTTTTCTCAGCTCCAAATAGGCGCACAATGTACAAACAGAGAAAAGATTATTGATTTGTCCTATGCACAAACAGAGAAAAGATTACTGATTTGGCAAAGTGGACTATGTCCAACCAACAAAACTCTCGAAATTGTTTGATTGAAGCCGTGAAGAGCTCGAATCTGAATTTGCAACTGATCGAAAAGAGAAGGCCAAAGCCAAAACTTGAAATCAACGAGGAAGCACACCAGATGCCCAGACTAATCTGCAACTCTCGGCTTGATGGATGGACTCCTCAGTCCTCACGGTCACCGCACGCGCATGACATGCATGAATGGAAGCCGAGTTCAACTCGATCAGGCAGAGCAGGCATGCCGTGGTAGACGAAGAATCATCTCAGGAGTTGACCTTGGTGCGGGTGCACGGGGAGAGGGAGTAGTGGTCGTGCCCGCCTTCGCCGGCGCGCACGCGGTGCGAGGAGGACGAGGAGGAAGGCGCCGCCCGCATCTCCCGGTCGACTAGCGCGACCAGGCGGAGGAGGCGCGTGTGCTGCGGCAAGCTCAAGGCCAACAGGGGTGTGGAAGGAGCAGGGCGGAAGTTGGAGGGGGAGGGGCAGAGGTGGTGCTCCGCCAATATCGGCGACAACCAAGAACCGGGGTGGAGAAAGAGAAGAGGAGAGGGGAAGGATGGATGCTGTGTACCGTGGAGAAGCAGGCAGGAAGCGGAGCTCGTCGGGTGGAGGAAGATGCCGTCGTCGTCACCGCGCCGCCGGGCCGCCCCTTCGTCACTGCGCCGTCGTCGCCTCTCGCACGAATGGCCTGGACAGATGCCCAGATGTGATTAAGAAATGGATCCGATCCTAGTTCGTGAGATCGGCCTACGGAGGAGGCAAAGATTAAAATTGGGAGGTCAAGAAGGCGGCGTACCTAAGCGTTCTTCTCCGGCGACGTCTCGCGGCGGCGGCGGAAGCGGTGTGCTGCTACTGGAGCGGCGGAAAGAGCAGCTGGGAGGTGTGAGCCGCGGGGATATTTTACTTTTTACCATCACCGCTCTCCAAATAACATTCGTTACAAACGACAATACGATTTTACCATCCGATGAACAAAGATGATACAATTTTACCGGCCAGGTGGCACTCCACGTCAGGTGTCCAGCGTGGCGGGCGGAGGAAAAAAAGACTGCCCCTGTCCCCGCTCGCATCTCGCTCTTTTTCTGTTTGTCGACGCTCGTACGATTCCTCTGGCCAGCGGCCGGCGGCAAGGGCAAGCAGCAGCAGCGGAAGCCCGACGAGCGTTGTGTTAGCAACCACTCACACCCAGATCACTAGAGCTCCATTAACAGATCACCGAGCACCAATAAAGTAGAATCCGATACAACTGAACAGGATAGAATTTGGGGAGACAGCAAAGCAAGGGAAAACGAGAAGGGATCAGCAAGTTTCAGGAGCCGGAAGAAATCAGAGATACACCAGAGTCTAGAAGAGGAAGAAAGGGTAATCAGAGGTTGAAGAAAGAGATCTTCTGAATATTTTCATCGGTGCCCTCACTCGTGCATTCCCTGGTTCATTTGTAGTAGTCAAGGAGTTTCACCTTTGGCGGCCCACGGCCCATCCAGCAGACGGCCCAGATATGTTGTCCTAACATTCCCCTCCTCTTAAGCGTCGGCTTGACCCCAAGCTGATACGATGAAATCTGATGCAGCTTCTGATCTCCTGGATCTCATGGTACCAGTAGATGCTTTGTGATCAACAACAATAAAAGCAATGCATGACTTTATCTGAAGTAATAACATTTGGTTGTGGGAGCATACTGGTTGTGCCAACCAAGAGCTTGCACCATACTAGATTAATGTCTTGTCGATGACTGGGTACTTGATCTGGTAGGAGCCTGCACCATTCATCCTTCCACCTACCAGTAACTCCAATCAACAATGAATCACACCAAGTATTGTTAACTTGCAAATGCTTTTTTGTCTTGCCCAATGAATTTAAATCATCCTCTGTGTTCCTTGAACTCTCTATCATTGTGTTCCTTGCACTCTCTATCATTCCATCAGATAAGTTGATGGCAAGTGGCTGGATCAATCTTTTTGGACAACGTAGCAATAGAGATTGCTCATGCCTTTCAATGTATAAAAGGAAGTTCCCATGACACAATCCTCGTAATTGCTCAGCACTCCTCCCTTCATGGGAATCGCCTTGCCCCCAAGGTGATAATTCGACGCTGCCTGCGGGGTCCCATGTATGATTGGAGAACACAATACAAGATTCAGTAAACCTGTCAGAACCACCAATGTGTAGTGCATCCATAAAATGTAGTAACTGACAAAGCTCATGGTTGCTACCCACTGAAGCTGACCCTCGAATAAACTCATAGCCCCTGCAGTTGTAAAACAAGCAGTTGCCGTATGTATCAAGCCAACATACTGCACAGATCACAACTAGAGGCCTAATAGCCAATTGAACTATCACCCTTTTCATGCATCCAAATAGAACAGGAAGGTGCCAACGCACAAGTGGCAGCATAGTTCTTCTAGCAGATAGGGCACTTAAAAGTGAGAAGATCCATGGAAATGTACTCCATAAAATCCTACTGATCAAATTAGAAACTGACTGATTCATCTGAAAATTTCTGTACTGAAGATCATATAGCCTTAGCTTCATATTCTTTTGCCACCATAGCAGATTAACCGTTGCATTGTGCCACATATTAATGCATAAAGAATGAGCATATGATGTCAACTTGGTTACTGAAATCATTGGTGGTGGCCAAGGCTTAAGCTCAAATAATAAGCTCACAAATATTATTGCCATGTATTCCTGTAAACCATCAGTTTCAGCATGCAGACATCTGAATTCTAGTTGAGACTTGAATAAATTGGTTCTCTCCAACAATTCATGTAAGTGTACAGGTTGAATTAGTTTCATGCAAAGGTTGGAGGGCACATGAGTGTGAACAGGAATTTCACTGAACCGATGTTGTGCACCTACACTCACGCGCACGAGGGATGTCAGACTGGCGGTAGTAGGGCTCCAGATGTTGTTGGAGAGTGGTGGTGTGGACGACAACGATGTTGGTGCAACAACTGGCATGTTCTCAGAAGCTGGAACATCATCAATGATGAGGACATCACCACGTTGGACATACAAGAGACGGACTCTTCCCCGGGGTATAAGTCATCACCACGTCGGCCAACAACTTCGGTTCGGATTCAGCCGACACGTCTGCGCTTCAACTGCGATATCTCCCTCATACGACGTCCAATCAAGGTGTTCTTGGATGCGTTGGAACCGTGACGACGAGACGCTTCTTTTGGTTCTGGTTTTAGCTCCAGAAGATTCGTGGATCATTCTGTGTGACCATGAAAGGTGCTGCGTCACCTGTTTTGGGCTTTTTCAGGCTTCGTATCGTGTCGGGCCTTCGGCCCATGTCATGGGCGCGGCGCCCCAACCCTAGCTCGCCCCACGACATTAAATTCAGTAGCTGCCGTCGTTGAGACTCGGGTTTTGCTTAGATTATTCTGTCAAGAACAGTTTCGCCGTCTATCGGTTTGTAGAACCCCAACTTTCGATCTTAATCATACATCTGCAGAGTCACTTCAGACTGAGCTGCGTTCTTTCGAGTTCTTGCTTGTGTTCTTTGTTTCGCAGGCAGGGATTAGCCTTCTCGGCGAGGTCAACCGGGTTGTGACACGGTTGATAACCAGAGGAGTCGTGGTGCTAAGATTGCGGGGTTCGAGTCGCTGACTTGAAGCCGGATCAGTGTGTTACGCTCCGCCCGAAACGAATTATCCTTCACCTGACGGAAGATCGGGCAATCCCGTCCCCATCAAGTGGTAATCAGAGACTCAGGTATTACCGTCAGGATTTACCCTAGTCTTAGGTTCGTGTTTTTTTCTTTCATCCTATAGTCCAGAAAATTGCCTACAAAAATTGTCCTAGAACCCCTTTTCGCCTTGCAATTTCGTTTCAGATTGGCTTTGTTGAGTTCGTGTCCGTGGTCGAGTCTTGTTGCTGGTTAGGTCGTGTTCGTGTCGTAGTTCAATCGCCCGTTGCGTGATTTGTTTGTTTCCGCCGCTATCCCATCCACCACCATCACCAGATTACAAGTCGTTCCACTCCATAACTCGACTTGCCATCGCTAGCCGCCTTGTGTGAACTCCTGCCGTGCATGCCCTAGATAGGTTGCGAGCCGCCCTGTGTTCATCGCCTTGCATCGCAGCCCTTCTTGGTTCATCGTGCAAACCCTAGCCGTCGCTGCGCATCCTGTCGATTTGAGCCTCCAAAGAACCATACCGTGTGCCTCTCGAAAACCATAACTTGAGGTACCTTCAGTAAAACGGGCATAACTTTTCGCTCGGTGCTATGTTTTGGCTCAATTTTTTACAGCAGCTTCGTGACTCCATTGTGAGGGGAACCAAACCAGGCTTCGCCCTGTTTGCCCCAGACAAAAAATTCAAAAAAAAATCGGGAAGATAAAGAAAAAAATTGAGATCAAGTCGTTTTAAGTTTTTCAGGAAACGTTCCTGATTTTCTGTAGACCGCATCCTTGCTCTAAAAAAGTTGCAAATTTGTGTGGTTGGAGCTTTTGATATCCTTGTTCGGATAAAAATATAAAAAATAGTTGAAAAAATAAAAAATTCGTGATTCCTACTAGTCCTGAGGTTTCGGAGGGCTTTTGCTGAAAAGATTAAAAACAATTGTATAAGGGTGTTGTTTTGCTCGTTCGGTGAGTCCATCGTTTCTTGCTCTCACTTGTTGTGCTACGTCTAGGATACGTCTACGCGAGCAATTGTGACTTGTACTTTGGATACTTTTTGAACTTTGCTAATCTGTATTCGTGCATTGCTACTCCTTGCTACATACTTTGCCTTCCCAGAGCTCTACAAATTATACTTCAGGTCAGTGCAGCGAAGGACCCTTGCAATCTTGGTACTACCTCCTCACAGGTATCACGAACCAGCCACCGGTTGTACCATCCACTGCCTGCTTTGGTAAGAACCTGGTAAGAACTTGGTAAGACGTGTGTGAGGGTGTAGGTCCACCAAAGCCGACTGCATAGTTCATAGGGATTTTGTTGTTCACTAACCATGCCAGACGACGTCCCTGTTTTGTCTAGTCAGTTGGTGCAGGCAACGACCGACCTGAAGGATGTCTTCATGAAGGAGTTGAGCAAGTTAACGACGGAGGTCAAGGCCGCCTGTCATACCATTGAGGGTGTGGACAAGCGAGTCTCCACGTTGACAACAAGGGTTCAGAACCTCGAGTCCAACCCCCCCCCCCCAAGCCCAAGGACGAGGATGCCTTTGATGAAGACTACCTCGACGACGATGATGATGTTATTTTTGGATCCGATGGCGAGCCTGATCTCATCAAGACTAGAGCTGAGAGGCTACGTCGTCGCCGCTTTCGCAAGAATACCACAGGTATGGGAGGTAACAGACACCGCCGAAGCCAAGGTAATGGTAATGATGATCCTTACGCCAAAGTTAAATTTACAATACCATCTTTTTATGGGCGTTATGATGCGGAAGAATATCTAGATTGGGAGATGACGGTAGAACAAAAATTTGTTTCCCACCTTATTCCTGATAAACATAAGGTTAGACAAGCAACTAGTGAATTTAAGGATTTTGCTATAATCTGGTGGCAAGAATGTGCTTCATTAAACATACAACCAACTTTCTGGAATGAACTTAAAGTTGCTATGCGTGATCGTTTTGTTCCTGCCTCTTATAAGCGTGATTTGCGTAAGAAATTGCAACGTTTAGAGCAGGGAAATATGTCTGTTCAGGAATATTATGCCGAGCTACAGAAGGGTATGGTTCGTTGTGGTGTAGTAGAGGATCCTGAGGATAAAATATGTCGTTTTTATGGTGGTTTGAGACGCGATATTCAGGACATTGTTGACTACAAAGAGTTTACTACCACCAACTAGTTGTTCCAGCTTGCTATGCTTGCAGAAAAAGAATTGCAGGGACGAGCCAAGACCTTCACACCGTCGCCGGTCGCAAGTGCACGTCCGACGCCACCAGCGAGTGCACGTTCGACAACGCCGGCGCCATCTAATGTGCCGGTTCCACAACACAAGAAGCCACTTTCTACCTCTACTGACAAGGGGTCGTCAAGTAAATCTGCTAGTATCGTGTGCCACCGCTGCAAGGGCATGGGCCATGTCATGAAGGATTGTCCAAGTACTCGTGCTTTCATCGCTTCACCGGATGGTAATGGATATGTAAGTGCTAGTGATGTTGAAGATGAATTAGTTGTTGCGACTAACTTTGTTGCAGATTCGGAGGACGACAATGAGGCTATAGCAATTGACTCCGAGGCTGCATCAGCGGGGTTCCAAAATTTGGCTCTTGTTCAGCGCGCATTGAGTTCACAGGTGGAACGTGAGGAGGAGAAGATTCAGTGCAAAAATTTATTCCATATGTTCCTCATAGTCAAAGATTATCGTGTGCTCACCATAATTGATAGTGGGAGTTGCAATAACTTGGTGAGTTCAGATTTGGTAAAGAAGCTTCACTTGCCGACACATTGCCTTGAACATCCTTACCATTTAGAGTGGTTGAACAGTAGTGGTCAAGCTAAGGTAACACAATCAGCACGTATACATTTTTCTGTTGGTTCTTATCATGATTCCGCTGATTTTGATGTTGTCCCGATGCAAGCATCTTCTCTTTTGTTGGGTAGACCATGGGAATTTGATAATGATGTTGCACACCATGGTAGAACTAATACATATACTTTCATGCATAAGAATAAGAAAATTACTTTGCTTCCTTTATCGTCTGCTGATATTAGGAAACATTTTCAAGAGCTTGCGGCACGAGATAAAGCTAAAATTGATAGTGTTGGGTCTACTGATGATAAACCACCAGTGATTAAATTAAAAGGAGGTGCTTTTATTGCTACTACATCCGCTGCTGCTGCATTATGTGATAATCTTGATGCTCCTTGTTATACTATGCTTAGTCGAGCTATGTGATTTATTACAGATGATCTTTTGTCTCGCTCTTTGCACGTTCCTGTTACTAACCTTTTGCAGGAGCTCGATAATGATGGGATGGCGTCGAGGACGACTCCAATTCAAGAAGGGGAGGATGATGAGGACATCACCACGTTGGACATACAAGAGACGGACTCTTCCCCGGGGTATAAGTCATCACCACGTCGGCCAACAACTTCGATTCGGATTCAGCCGACACGTCTGCGCTTCAACTGCGATATCTCCCTCATACGACGTCCAATCAAGGTGTTCTTGGATGCGTTGGAACCGTGACGACGAGACGCTTCTTTTGGTTCTGGTTTTAGCTCCAGAAGATTTGTGGATCATTCTGTGTGACCATGAAAGGTGCTGTGTCACCTGTTTTGGGCTTTTTCAGGCTTTGTATCGTGTCGGGCCTTCGGCCCATGTCATGGGCGCGGCGCCCCAACCCTAGCTCGCCCCACGACATTAAATTCAGTAGCCGCCGTCGTTGAGACTCGGGTTTTGCTTAGATTATTCTGTCAAGAACAGTTTCGCCGTCTATCGGTTTGTAGAACCCCAACTTTCGATCTTAATCATACATCTGCAGAGTCACTTCAGATTGAGCTGCGTTCTTTCGAGTTCTTGCTTGTGTTCTTTGTTTCGCAGGCAGGGATTAGCCTTCTCAGCGAGGTCAACCGGGTTGTGACACGGTTGATAACCAGAGGAGTCGTGGTGCTAAGATTGCGGGGTTCGAGTCGCTGACTTGAAGCCGGATCGGTGTGTTACGCTCCGCCCGAAACGAATTATCCTTCACCTGACGGAAGATCGGGCAATCCCGTCCCCATCAATCAATGTAGCTCGAGCATTCGTTCAAACACTTCGTCGGCACATCGATGGCAACATCGCTGGTTGCTGCGTCAGTGACCAAGGCCACTGTAGTAGCATCACTGGCACCAGTGACGACCTTCTCCAAGATGGCATATGTCAATGGTTCTTGGAGCACAGTCGATGGCGCATGCACTTGGAGCTGATCGGCGATGTCATGCTCCACAAAATCCAGTACAGTGACGGGCTGGATAGCATTAGCAATGTCAACACCACCGCGTTCTGCTGCACTAGCAGTGCAGAACAACACGGAGGATGAACCTGCTGTTGTGTCGCCAGAGCCCGTGACCATGGAAACTTTAGGCTGGCTGGACACTCCGTAGTGGATATCAAGCTGACAACAACCATCATATATGTTGCGGCCATGCAATTCCCCGTAAGCTTCTACAGCTTCAAGCTTAGATTGAAATGCCACCCGAGCCAACACCTGATCTGCTCTCATAAGCAAGTGCACATGTTCCACCTCTCCAAATGGTTCAAACACTTGGCGTAGAAGTTCCTCAGTAACAGGATATCGAGCGCGATGTATGGTGACCTCAAGAACGCGGCTAGGTGACCTCCAGTCGCTTTGAGACATTTCGTCGAACATGTTGCAGGCATAACCCCAAGAGACACCACCCTTGGAGCAATCCTGGCTCAGATCAAATCCACTGCTCTTTTGTGTCCACCACGTCATCTCTGCTTGAAAATCCCCAAGGAATCGAACGTCTCTGATACCAATTGTTAGCAACCACTCACACCCAGATCACTAGAGCTCCATTAACAGATCACCGAGCACCAATAAAGTAGAATCCGATACAACTGAACAGGATAGCATTTGGGGAGACAGCAAAGCAAGGGAAAACGAGAAGGGATCAGCAAGTTCCAGGGGCTGGAAGAAATCAGAGATACACCAGAGTCTAGAAGAAGACGAGAGGGTAACCAGAGGTTGAAGAAAGAGATCTTCTGAATATTTTCATCGATGCCCTCTCTCGTGCATTCCCTGGTTCATTTGTAGTAGTCAAGGAGTTTCACCTTTGGCGGCCCACGGCCCTCCAGCAGACGGCCCAGATATGTTGTCCTAACACGTTGCGGGACTTCGACGAGGAGTTGGAGATCAAGCTGTTCACCTTCTCCGCCCCCGCCCCCGCGAGGAGCCAGCCGGTGGAGGCCGCGGCGCTGGCAGCGGCCAGGCGCCGCAAGGCCGCCGCGTACAAGGGCGTCTGCCGCCGTCCGTGGGGCAAGTGGGCCACCGAGATCCGCGACTCCCTCAAGGGCGTCCGCATCTGGCTCGGCACCTTCCCCTCCGCCGAGGCCACCGTGCTGGCCTACGACTCCGGCTCGGCACTGAGAGCGAGGGCTCCGACTCCAGCGGCACCCTCCCGGACTTCAACGGCGGCGTGTACGAGTCCCTCTACAGCCTGTTCAGCGTCGATGTCGTGCAGACCAAGCACGACGACGAGGTCACGAGGGGATAGGCCTCTGGAGCTTCGATGATGGCTGCCTCGTCGAGGACAACTTGCCGTTTTAAGATCCACACCTGTGTTCATGACTGCTTGTAATTGAATCAAAACCTGGAAGAATTGAAACGGACCGGCGGGGTGGGGCGTCCGGCGGTGCCCCTGGCTCCTCTGTCGCGTGGCGCTTAGGAAGAGGCGAGCGAGGGGAGACGCGAGCGCGAAAGGATAAGCCGTCAGGGGTAGGGACGTCTTTTTCCCTCCTGTTGCCACGCTGGCCAGCTGGCATGGAGTGCCACACGGTCAAATGTGGTAAAATTGTATCGTCTTTGATCATCGGATGCTAAAATCGTATTTCCGTTCGTAAGGATGCTATTCGGAGAGTAGCCATCCGCTATGATGCTATTCGGCCCCCTTTGGAACATAGGATTGTCAAAACATAGGAATAGAAAAAACGTAGGAATTGAATGTCATTGTATCTTCAATCCTATGGAATGAAGAAACACAGGAAAAATGTAGGAATGAGTGTTTGGATGGAGTCTAAGAAAATCAAAGGAATTGAGGAGAGAGAGTGACACAGAGGAAAGTTTCCATGAGGTCCAACCTCTTGGTAGAATTCCTCCAAAATTGCTATGGAACAAGCCATTCCATAGGAATTTCATAGGATTGATAGGAATTCAATCCTTTGTTCCAAAGGGCTTCATAGGAAAAATTCCTATAGGATCTAAATCCTCCAAAATTCTTCTATTTTTCCTTTGTTCCAAAGGGCCCTAAATATCCCGAGGCGCGGCGGCGGCGTCGTTGGTGGGAAGGAAAGGAAAACCACCACCAGTCGGGGTGCCTCAACTGTCGGCCCAGTCAGGCCCGCGCGCGAGCACTTTACCTCTCTCGCTTGGCCCATGTTAACCCAAATACTACATGGGCTGCACGGCCACGTCTTCTTCTCACTGGGCTGGTTGGGTCAGTTATGAAGCCGCGCGCGCTCATGGGCCGGAGGATCTGCTAAACCGCCGGCCGCCTTTTCCTCCTCCTCGTCGTCGCCCCTGCTGGCTCCGAGACTCCAGCCATGGTGCCGCTGCCTCCGGCGATCTCGCCAGCGAGGCGTCAAGTCCGGATACGGTACGGCACCCCATGCCTTCCCTTCACTTCCTGTACGTTCCTTGCCATGGCTACTTAGACTACTGCGCGGGAGCTGTCCGCGTTCCTGGAAATAGAAGAACTAGGTGTTCCTCGAAAATAGAAGAACTAGGCATTCGCGCTGGTTGGCACTCCATGTGTGATCTCGCGGGTTTGGTTGGTGTGAGGCTTAGCCGTCTGCTTACTGAGTTGGTTGTTGATCGGAATCATGTCTAGGTTTCTTCTGTCTGATTGGGTGTTTCATTTGATTGTGGAAATTAGGATCATCATGGATCGATTCATGGTACAGTAACCGTCCATTGGGTTCAGTACGCGGGGATGCTGCTTCACATGTGCTCTGTGGGGTTCCTTGAAGACCATTGGGGTTAATTACTTATGAATCTCAAGCGAGTTGATCTCTGATGCTGCGATGGTTTCGCCCGTGATCAGGTACCCACCGATTCAGTGGGTGGTTTGATCACTTGGGTTGGGTGTACTTTTAATCCAACGGCATACACTATCTCCGTCCCATGCATGGGACCTGGATTTAGGCTGTGTTTGGATCCTAGGGACTAAACTTTAGTCCCTTAAATAAGTGACAATTAGTAGCACTAAATATAAACTAATTATAAAACTAATTACATAAGTCATATCTACTCCGCAAGACGAACCTAACAAGACTAATTAACATATAATTAGTACATAATTATTAAATTATTACTGTAGCATTATATTGTCTAATCATGGACTAATTAGGCTTAATAGATTCGTATCGTAAATTAGTCCTGGCTTATGTAATGCATTTTGTAATTAATCTATATTTAATACTTCTAATTAGCATTCTTGCATTCGATGTGACGGGACTAAAAATTTTAGTCCCGGAACCAAACACCCCCTTATTCAGCCGGCCTGTTGTGTGTCGGCATATAAGAACTTTGTGTCAACTGAACTTTTGCTGCTAATTGTTGGTCAGTGGTTATGCCATGGCTTTGGAACATTACTTTATATTAGCAGCTAGCAGGATGTACGTTCATGGATGTCTGGCTTCCTGCAGAGACAGCAGAGTCAGTTGAGAAATCAGAATGGCCGCTTGCTATCAACATGCATTCATGTAGGTTTTCAGCCTAGTGCATGTAGCTATTATTAGCTCAAGCAGCCACATAAGCATATTTAGTGTACTGCAGATTTATGTCAACACCTGATCTTTATTAAGATCCTCTCGCCCGGCCTATTTTAATGAGGAGTCGAGGACAATTAATCAAGGTCCAGTATCTCATCGACTTGTTGTTAGCAAATACCCTATTTAGGAAGAGGGAATCTCATCTGGTGACCTTTCAGAGTGGACAACACTTGAGCCAGATTGACTTTATCCTTGCAAGGCGGGAGGATAGACGTGCGTGCTTAGATTGTAAGGTGATACCTGGGGAGTGTGTTGTCCCTCAACACAAGTTGATGGTGGCGGACTTCAGATTTCGGGTACGTGTCCAGCGGGACAAACGTGCCAAGATAGCGAGAACGAAGTGGTGGAAGCTTAGAGGGGAAGCAGCGCAAACTTTTAAGGACATGATGTTAAGCGAGGGGCCTTGGGAGGACGGAGAAGATGCAGACGACATGTGGCTAAAGATGGCAACATGTGTTCGGAAGGTGGCTTCAGACGTGTTTGGCGTGAGTAGGGGAGGAAAACAAGAAGCGAAAGACACTTGGTGGTGGAATGACGAGGTGCAAATGGCTATTAAGGAGAAAAAGGAATGTTTCAAGCGCCTTCACCTTGATCGGAGTGCAGCCAATATCGAGGGCTATAAATTAGCAAAGAGGGCTGCAAAGAGAGCTGTGAGTGTAGCAAAGGGTCGTGCATATGATAACCTTTATCAGCGGCTAAGCACGAAGGAAGGGGAGAAGGATATTTATAGGATGGCGAGGATCCGCGAGAGGAAGACAAGGGACATCAACCAAATCAAATGCATCAAGGATGGGACGGATCGACTTCTGGTGAAGGATGAGGAGATCAAGAACAGATGTCGAGAGTACTTCGATAAGTTATTTAATGAGGAGAATGGTTCGACGCTTGAGCTGGATGACTCATTTGACGACGCCAACAGACGTTTTGTGAGGAGAATTCATGAGGCAGAGATTGCGGAGGCTTTGAAGAGGATGAAGGGAGGTAAAGCGATGGGTCCTGATGGTATCCCCATTGAGGTGTGGAGATGCCTGGGTGACAGAGCAATAGTATGGCTGACTAAGCTTTTTAACCTCATTTTTAGGTCAAACAAGATGCCTGAAGAATGGAGAAGAAGTATATTAGTACCGATCTTCAAGAACAAGGGAGATGTTCAAAGTTGTACTAACTACCGTGGGATTAAGCTGATGAGCCATACGATGAAGCTTTGGGAGAGGGTTATCGAGCATCGCCTTAGGAGAGTGACAAGTGTGACCCAAAACCAGTTTGGGTTCATGCCTGGAAGGTCGACCATGGAGGCGATTTTTATAATACGACAACTCATGGAGAGACATAGGGAGCAAAAGAAGGACTTGCACATGGTCTTTATTGACCTCGAGAAGGCATATGATAAAGTACCAAGAAATGTCATGTGGTGGGCTTTGGAGAAGCACAAAGTCCCAACTAAGTACATTACCCTTATCAAGGATATGTACAAGGATGCGATGACGGTTGTCCGCACTTATGGTGGAGACAGTAGTGATTTTCCAAATAAAATAGGTCTGCATCAGGGGTCAGCATTGAGTCCTTATTTATTTGCTCTGGTGATGGATGAGGTCACAAGGGATATACAAAGTGATATCCCTTGGTGTATGCTCTTTGCTGATGATGTGGTGCTAGTTGATGAGAGTAGAGCAGGTGTTAATAGGAAGTTAGAGTTGTGGAGGCATACGTTAGAGTCCAAAGGTTTCAGACTTAGCAGGACTAAGACCGAGTACATGATGTGCGATTTCAGTGGGACTAGATATGAAGATGGAGATGTCAGGCTTGATGGGCAAGTGGTGGCCGAGAAAGATACCTTTAGGTATTTAGGATCGATGCTGCAAAAGGATGGTGACATTGGTGAAGATGTTAGGCATAGAATTTCAGCCGGTTGGTTGAAATGGCGTCAAGCTTCTGGTGTCCTCTGTGACAAGAGGGTACCACAAAAGCTAAAAGGTAAGTTCTATAGGACGGCGATTCGTCCGGCGATGCTATACGGTGCTGAATGTTGGCCTACTAAAAGGCGACATATACAACAACTGAGTGTAGCAGAGATGCGTATGTTGCGTTGGTTTTGTGGTCACACAAGAAGGGATAGGATACGGAATGAAGATATTCGAGATAGAGTCGGAGTGGCACCAATTGAGGAGAAATTGACGCAACATCGGTTGAGATGGTTCGGACATGTCCAACGGAGGCCTCCTGAGGCGCCGGTGCGTAGTGGGGTTCTACAGCGGGCCAATAATGTTAAGAGAGGTAGAGGGCGACCCAAACTAACTTGGGACGAGTCGGTTATTAGAGACCTTAAAGAGTGGAATATCTCTAAGGATTTAGCTATGGATAGGAGCGCTTGGAGACTAGCAATTAATGTGCCTGAGCCGTGATCTTTGCTTTCTTTTCTGCTTTCCTCTAACTCTTTTTTTTTTGACTTTTTGGGTTTCACCTCTAGCCTACCCCAACTAGCTTGGGACAAAAGGCTATGTTATTGTTGTTGTCCAGTATCTCATCGACGGCGATGTACAGATAATTATAGCATGTTTTGGATGACAAATTATTAAATCCAGTGTCTGGTCACAGAGTCATATATATGTGCATGCATGTTATCATGATTTTCATTGAAATTTGATAATACCATCCTAATTCTCTGTAAAAAAACATCCTTCATTTGTCCGGACTGGGACTGGCCTGTCAGCTTCTTCTTTGTAGCATAGATTAGTGCTTTGAATGTATATATTAAAATGCTCCAAGTTGACTGGGAGGATCTGATAGACCAGTCACTTGGAGTATTTAAAAGATCGTCACAGTACTTAATTATATAAATTAGTTCATGTGGCTGCTTAGGAAAATCTGCCATGTTGCGGGGTATCATCTAAATTGCAGGCTTGCAGCATCTCTGAATGGTCACTGATACACATTATTATGAAAACCGCAGTACCACCACTCTGCCATGCTGTCTTGCCTTCAGGCGGTACGGGCATGTTACGAGAAATTATGAAAGATAACAGTGTTCTTTTTGGCACATATGCACACTAGAGCCTTGAATTATGAGATCAATTGGTGTATTATCACCCCGGCCTCCATGTTGCGTTGTGTACCGATGCAAGCAGCTTTGTGTATAGAAGCAATTAGTTTGAGCAGTGATGTGGTCCTGCTGTGTATTCAACAGAAGGAAATTGGGGCCTATAGAATGTGCTGATGATGTGGTTGTTGCCCTTTGCTCGTTTCTAGATGGAGTACCTACAGTAGTCCAAGTGTATGCGTGCCTGCATTATTGATCCATGAATTCATCTGCTCAGTTTGTGTTCTAAGATAGCGGCTAATAATATATACTTCATTGGGCAGTTGCGCCTTGTTGAACCATTGTTGAATAAGGACAGACCAAGATCACCACGAAGAAGCAACAGCAACCTTTGAGCTAGCTGACGAGGTATGGTGTTTTTATCCCCTTTTGCCTTTCAGCTTCTAATAAGTACATCCAGTGAACTTTCTTTTCCAGCGCGCGATATTTGTGTGGGCTAGTTTTGTTTGAACAAACACTTGAATTGAAGGTTTTTGTTCTTATGTGCTGATACACTTTTACGGACGACGAACATATTAGAATTCCACGCGACATCTCTTAAATGCTATACGAAGGGACAGCAAAGTCGTTGCTCCGTATGGGTGTGTCTGTGGGTGTGGGGGACGACTAGTCCTTGGATTGTAGCGTTGTACAGTACATGGCAGTACGTGGGCGCACGCAACAATGCATGCTGCGTGGGTACGTCGGCATACATATGCATGATTATTGTTGTTTACGTACATGAACACTTGTTGTTGTGTTCATTTACTCATGCATCTCAGTTCTCAGATGATGTGTGTTTCGTGCTATGACAGTACTATCATATTCATACTGGCAACTTACTCCACTTTTCTGAACAAGTGAATATCGATCACGTATATGTATATGTGAGTAGCTAGAGTTGTTGACGCAGGCCAGGCTAATTATATGTATATATGTGCTGCCGAGCTAGCGATATATATTTGGTTCAGTTTGGTTTGGCGGACTACTTTGAATGTGGTTGGTTGGGGTAGATATGATCGATGAGCAAGAACCAGAGCTTCATTCCCAACTCATCAACTCATGGCGGCCTGGCCTGGCCTCCTTCCAATCCAATCCAATGCAGATGCAGTGGTCTCTCTCCCTGCTGAATGCTGATCGATCGATCCGGTTCTCGCGCGTTGCTATTTAATTTAATTTATCTGCGCAGGGATCGGAGTACGTACGTACAGAGTTTTTTTTTCTTTTGAGAAATGCGTACAGAGATTTTCTCAGATGCGACGAACTGACCCGAAATGGTCCTCATGCATGGTGTTGGTCTTTCAGCCAGGCCCCTGGCCTTGTCTGTTTGGGTGCTTCTGCACGCATGCGTATGCTCTGCACATACGTACGGGTCCACGAGGTGTGCAGCATGTACGTATGTATGCTGCCGGATTGGCGATCAGCATGTATATATACGTCCGAATGTCCGTTCAATCGATCCATCCTATCTGCTAGATCGTGCACTGCCAGCAAAATGACTGTTACTGCACCCTAGTTCATTTGCAGGATGCTGCCGAAAATGACTGTTACTACAGTGTCATACAGATTAACTGGTTAGCCATGGATGTGCGATTACCCCTCCACAATTACTGAAACAAATTTCTCAAGGAGCTGTCTGAGACCAGCTGAGAGAGGGAGTGAGCAGGAGCTGCACTCCACTGCAATGCCAGATCAAAAAAGCAACTCACATTTCCCTATCTTTTCAGACGAGGACCAGTGCAAGCAGAGAGCAGAGAGACCGTTGGTGTGGCCGCCCAGCCCCAACCCCAATAAATGGGGTGAGACTCACCCACTGATGTGTGGGCCCCACCGGTGCCCTGGCCCACACGT
Organism: Echinochloa phyllopogon; assembly: GCA_033239725.1. Lineage (NCBI taxonomy): Eukaryota > Viridiplantae > Streptophyta > Magnoliopsida > Poales > Poaceae > Echinochloa > Echinochloa phyllopogon. The sequence goes on along the minus strand of BTCW01000001.1, from coordinate 46,402,743 downwards.
CAGTGACTGCGAGTCCCTCCTGCAGAGGATTTGCTTCCAATAAATGAGGCCTCGCACTACTGTTTCTTCACACTTGTAAGTCACTGTACAGTGTACACTGCAATCTGAACAAGCACCAACCAGCTGCAATACCTACCTACCCAACAAGCCAACCAACGCGTACTATGCCACAGATCATGATACTCGTACTTTATATATCACAAAATCTACACCAAACAGTTTGGCACCAGCGGCTGCAGGCAAAGGGCAATTTTTATAAAAAGAGTTAGAAAGGGCAGGTTTCAAACACAACCTCCTGCTGCCGCATTTATTCTTTCCCTCACCGTCCGTCAGGCAGTCATGCACTCTGCCTGCTTGCTCTCCGAACCCAGCGAATGGCAGCCGCAAGAGAAAATAATGCAAGCACAGGCAGAGCAAGAAGCGCACCACTACTGTCACTGTTCATAGCCGAACACCATCTCTTGATAGCACAGATATACATATCCTGATTATTATTGTTCATTTTTTTGTGTGGATCAGTCTACAATATGCTGCATCTTCTGCTGTTCACAAGTACCAGAAAAAGTTGACACTGGAAGTGGCCGAAAAGGCACAAGCCTGAAGCAAAGAGAGCCACAGGCAGGCACAGCAGCACTGCATTTTCTTACCACCCTGCAACTACATCTAACATCTCCCTCCCATGCAATGCAATCAACCTCCATTAAGTTGTTATTACTGCATAGACAGGACAATGTAACAACAGTCACAGCTCGCCCTAGAAGACAAAGAAGACTGTTTCTTTCTTAATGGGCAACTTGCGACACTGCCACTGCTTACGGCCAGCCAAAGTCAGGAGGAAGATGGCGAACTTTCACTGCTGAGTGCTGATGCCCCAGCGAAATTCACATGCTGACCTGAAAAGATGAACAGGGCAACAGACCTGGCTGGCCTTGGCCTTCTCCTGTTGGGTCCTCTCGCCTTCCCTCCTCCAGGGCTCCAGGTCCCCAGTGACCTGTAGGAGACCAGACCAGAGCCGCGGCACTCCCGCCCCCGGTATCTATCGGCAATCACCTGCCTGGCATGTGGGCCCCAGTGGCACGCCCACGTGGAGCTACAGCAGCCAGCGTGGCAGTGACCAGGCGACACGCAGCCACAAAACCCAATCCAATCCTCCTTTCAAAGTTACAGCAGGCAAGTTTTAGGCTGGGGTGGTGAAATTGATTAACTGATGGAGTGGCACGAGACACCAGGGCACGGCTCCATGTTTGATGCCGCGGTCTCAGATTCACCTCAGATTACTCTTTCCCACCACCCATAGCATCTGCCTTGATATGAAACAGGCTGCTCAAGAGATTCTCTTGATAGTTTTTGTTTATGCCAAGCCACATAGACGCGCTAATCTCGATGCCAAGACAAGGTGGTTTTGTCTGTCTGATTCCTTCTCACCAAATCATGCCAATGGGCAGGCAACATTTGTCTTACTGCTAAACGTGTACTAAGTTTCAGGCTGGTGCCATGGGCTCTAAAGCTTGGATTAAACTAAGCAAAAGGATGTCCTCGAATCAAACAGATAAATAAACAAATGACAGTTGACATGCACCCTAACAAGATAATCTTGCTGCCTTGTGAGTTGTGTGGACAGGACAGGCTCCAAGATGCCATGTGCATGTTTCCATGTCTTTTGCATCAGATCATGCGTTCAACTGGTTATTGGTCCAAGAATAGGTCCCCCACCCCCCAGAGGAGACAGTGCGCTACTATTTTCTCTTGTTTCTACCCTACTTTTCTCCATCTTGGATAAGACAATCTCAACTACAGTCTACAGGCAACATCAACAACCTACCTACTGGAGCGATGCAATTCATTGCCTTTTGTCTTTCTTTTGTATGTATAGAACAGCTATTGACACAACATGGCCATAATTTATTGCCAAAACATGAAAAGTTATTGACTAATTACAAGATTGGGCAAATTTCAGAGAAGAGAGGTCAAGAGAAATGCAAACAAGGCAAAGGCACATGGCATCGCATTTCTGCAAGTAATGCGAACAAATGGAGAAGTGTTACAGCAGCAAGTATCAAGTCAACACCAACATCAGGGAGGAGAGGTAAAATTATTAGTTTGAGGACGGAGGTACCTCACTAGTTGTTAGTCAGATCTAATAGTGTCTCCTCAACCAGGTCCTCCAAAACCATTCCGCAGACTGTTGTGTTGAGCCCAAATATCTCTAACCGATTCGTGTCCGCACTGGCTGCCTCTGCCACCTCCCTCTTGAGTATCATCTCCAGCAAAAGATTTCTTTCGATGGCTTCGCCGGGAGGATACTTCTCAAGTATGGACCAATTCCTTATGACACGCCAAATTTCCTCAGCTGCCGAGTTACTGGAACTGTTCTTGCAATCCCTGTGCTCCAAAGAGCATGATTTACCCCAGGGGTATGCAGTCAATTCTGCCACCGAAGTAAGCTCAGTGAGTGCTTCATTTACGGCATCGAAAAGAAGCCTCTGCTTTGACCGCCTTTTCCCCAATTTAATTCCCTCTTCTTGGTAATCTGAAAACTTCTCAAGCAATTTTGGGTCCAAATGTTCAGCTAATATGCAACCTTCTCTATCCATGCCACAAGAATGGACCAACTTTTGGATAAAAGTTAGGGAATCTAGATCTTCATCAGCCTTTGAGAAAAGCCTTGAGAGTCTCAAAGAATTTGGCGACATGACTTCCAGCGGGGGATCCTCCCATGATAGGGAACGTGAAAATGATCCAATAAGGGGAGACCTTGACAAAGCTTCTGCACATACATGTAGAAATGTTATTGCATATAGATTATAAAATTTTTGTATGTTAAGAGTTTGGTGAAATGGATTTCCGGGCTTACGTGGGGATGAAGCGACAAAATTTTCAGCTGAGTACAGTAGCCTCCTGTTGTTATCACAAATAAATGGTCCATCTAGTACAGATACAGGACTTGGTTGGTCCTGATCACCAAAGATTCCTGGGGCACCAAGACTTGACATAGAAGAAATATCCTGACATGGTAAAGCCAACTATTAATATTTTGAACTTTTTTCAAGGTTAAACATGTGACTGATGGAACACTATGAGCACCGGCTTTAATAAGATAAATAAATTTTGAATTACCTTGGCAGCGGTGTTAGAAGTATCATTAGTATGGCAAGAACTAGTCAGGAGTCCTTGCATAGTATTCTTCTCATCTGTGTTAAGACAAGCAGTTTGTTTCTGATGATTGTCTAGCACAAGATGGTTCCAGCCCTCCTTCACATCACCATTAGTCACAGCGTCTCCATGCTTAAGTCTATTGCTAGCAGATGGATCTACCTTCTCCCGAGATTTCTTATTTTTAGAGAATAGGCTAGAAACTTTTTCCCTAAATGATGACGACTTCCTTATTCTTTCCTTTTGAGCTACCTGAGTGCCAGAGGCTACTCCATTTGACTCAATGCCTCCATAAGACAGAGAAATTGGAAGAGATCGAGACCTTGGCAAACATGAAAAAGGCTCTTCAGGTTCCAGCTCAGATCTTTGGCTATCCAGCGTTTCACCCTCAATTTCTTCCTGGTCCATGACTTTCGGAATTGTGAGCATGTCACCTAGTGTGCCTGTACTTCTACGACCTTCCATTTCTTCCTCACTACTGACTGTTGACGATACCATAGACCATCTCTCTAAAATCTTCTTCTTGCCTTCCCTAACAACCGACGGTTCCCGCCGATGGGATGTCTGACTAGAGCATGATGCTGAGTAAGGACTTCCACTCCTACTCAGAAAATCCCAAGAACGGCCAGACGTCGGAGTGCCGAACTCCAGATCCTCACTTGTTTCACCAGACATTTCTTTTGCAATCTCAACTTCCGATTTACTGAAGGAGTCATCGCCAATATAAAAATCAGGGTATTCACACGAGAGCATGCTTTCTTCATCTTGCTTGTCTTTTAACCGCATCCTCATCTGCCAAGTGATCTCCTTTGCCAACCTTCTTGAGCATACTGTTTCATCAACTGTCATCATACTTTCATCTTCACTATCTTCTGCAGATGATAATGGAGACCCTGCAATCCTAGCATCATGAGAATTTGACAGTCCTGGCTTTAGTACCACAATTTTTGTTGGCTCAGACAAATTTGAGTTTGCTGGGGAAACATCTAAGCTCTGATGACGCCTGTATCTGTTACGTTCACTTTCATCTCCATCTGAAAATAGTTGTCTCCCCACAAGAATGCTGCCTTTTCGCTTGGTTGGTTCTGATGGCTTCAGTATGGTTATTTGCTTTACTTCAGGAGGTGGTGCAACAGGTTGGAACTCATATCGGTTGCTCGATAACAGTGGATTCGGCTCGTCAAGGAACTCCAGGAATAGGTCTCTATTAGAGCTTAAAAACTGCAGTGCATCTTGGAACTCCTTTGAATGAAGAAGCTTCTCATCCGTGGCTAGACGCTTCGCTTCAGCAAACTTTTCGCGGACAAGTGACATTCTCTTCTCACAACAAGGCCCGTTCCCTTGGTGTTTGATCTGGCTGCTATTGATTCTTGAAGGTTGGTCACCAAAACCATTCCATGTGTACTGATGGCGTGGTCCTGCCTTTTGGTTTTGCTGGCATTTGCTTTCCTTCTTCGGCTTGATATTCCGGTAGTTCTCTTCAAATCCGCTAGACTGATATTCCTTATCCAATTGTCTTCCTGATATGAAATTAGATTGCTGAACTGGAGCATCATGTAGACCCATTAACCTTGCAACAACATTCAGTGGCTCCTCTTCGGGCATCCCTTCTTTCCACATGTCCTGCTCCATGAGCATCTTAACAGGCGTCCCGCAAGATCTTTTAGTCGGTGAGTTTGATCTTTTAGTAGGGGAATTCCTTCTCGCCTGACTATCTCTCTGCAGGTAAATTAGAGAAGAAACAAATTGTGTAATTTCAGCTACTAAGTTTAATTTTTTGCCTCAATGTGTAACTTCAGCTACTAAGTTTTATTTTTTGCTTCGACAGAAAAGGAACATAAAACCTATTGACATACTTCTTCAGTCTGAGCTGGGGGATTAATTGCCATCTTGAAAGTGTTACTCCGGTCCCTCCCTGCAGGAGAAACTGCAAAGCATATGCTACACTGCATCAGAGGTTTTATTTGTAGCATAACCCTGCATACATTGATGTGACCAATCCCAGGGAAGAGAAAACATGCAAAACACATAAAACCATGGAGTGAAAACGGTAAGAGAAATATGTACCATCTCTATGGGCCTTCTCAGTGAGCATCTTGGTAGCAACCACACCATTGCTGAGGTCGAACATGTTGATCATCCTACCCAGGCATCCCGGGAAGGGGGCGAGAACCTGGAGGTCCTGCTTCCTTTTGTGCCTTCTGTCCTGAACCCCTTTCATTCACACCGTCCTCCTGCAAATCCAGAGCTACAACACATCAGATACGATAATCATATCAGCGTCATACTTAATTAGCAGGGATTTCAAAGTTCGAAACTTTTAAAGACAGCGAGGAGGAGAGAGAGGAGATGGACAGGGACAAGCCCGCAGGAACGGAACAAAAAACAACTGCGTCCAAAAAGCTCCCCCCGCTCCGCATCACGAAATCCGGCAGTGAGGGAGCGAGGAATCAGCACGTGAAGCGCGACCCCCCACCTCGCGTCCGTGGGCAAGAACAATGCGCAAAGGACGATGGGGAACTATGATGAGAGAACAGACAGATAAATGCCACAAGAACTCATCACCACATTTCGCCGGCCGCGCAAAAGGCCACAGGAGCAGCCCAGCCCGCAAGAGACGAACGGATATAAAAAAGATGTTAAAGCAAGCAGCTGCCGCTCTCTGCTTTCGCGAGGCTGGAAGGAAGGAAAAGCAAAAACCTTTGATGCAGTCAGTAGCTCGGGCAGTATCCTTGTGCTGGACTGCTTGGTAGGAACTGGCACGCAAATGCAGGGAAAATCGGGAAGAAGCTTGCGAATGTCGCAACCACGCGGCGAAAGGCGGGCGATTTCCTACCCAAATCGAGGCCGCGTCGCAGAGGAGGGCAAGCGGCGAGAAAATCCACACGAAAAGGAAAGCCCAGGTCGCATCGCCACGCAGACGAAAGGCACCGGCCTTTCTTGCCCGAGCGGACGCACGCAGGGGAAGAAGAAAAAAAAAGGAGACCCGAACGAATCTGCAGCGGTGAAACGAATAAATTACAGAGGGAGGGAGGGAGGAGGCCGGCGGCGGAAATGGCGTGATTGGGACGGGCGCCGCGGCGCCGCATGTTACCTTATTACCTGGTCGGCGGAACGGAGCCGGCAACCACCGAATCGCGCCGGCGGAAAAAAAGGACGTGGTCGTTATCCGCCTCTGCTGCGTCGGCCGCCGTGGAGAAGAACGGGGGCTATGCGCGGCAGCGGCAGCGGAGTGAGACGGTCGCGGCCAATGAGCGTGGTGGAGGTAAAGCTGGCGATGGCGATGGTCCCCATGGTTGCGAGAGATTAGGCGCAGGCAGGCGGTGGTAGGAGACAAGGTTAAGAGAAGTAATAACTGAGCATTAATCGCTAGGCTAGGCTAGGCGGTGTCGATCCGTTGAGGTGATTGCGATTAGATGGGAATCAGCGGGGAGATTAAAAAGAAGGGGCAATCCAAAGGCAATCGGAAAAGGCGCCGCTTTTGGGAGCGAAAGCGACGGAGCCAGCGAACGAACGAACGGTAACCTCCCCACCGCCCCCCAACCCAAAAATGGCAAAACCCACCACCACCACCGCCACCGCCAGAGAAGAAAGAAGCAAGGCAAGCAGGGGGGAGCAAGAGGAAGAGGAAGAGGACGGACCTGCAGTGCAGCAGCGGCTGCGTTGGCGCGCGCGCCCCCGCGGCGGGCTATGAGGAAACCGCCGCCGCCGGTGTGGTCGAGGGATGCGGCGAGCGGGTGTCAGGCGCGCGGATCTACGATTCTCCTCGCCTAATCCGTGTCTCCCCGCGGCGAGGGCGACGCAGGCAGGGCAGAGCTCCCGCGGCGGAGGCGAGGCGCCGCCCTTGGCGTCGCTGTCAGCCAGCGCCGGATTCCGGCCGGCTGTGGGCGTCAGGGACCGAAGGCCGTCGCGTCGCGTCTCGTCAGGCAAATGCAGCGCCGCCGGTGACACGCACAGGAGCGCCGGAGGAGGGGGCCCACCAGGGAGGGAGGGAGGGAGCCGTGCGGCGAAGAGATCGTGGCGAGGCGACGGGTAGGGGAAAAGGTGTAGAAGAGTGGGGAGGATGGAGAAAGAGCAGCAATGACAGCTAGCGAGAGAGCGAGGTCGCAATGGCGCACGCAGGCACCACACGGATGGAAGAGAAGGGCGTGCAGTGGGGGGAAGAAGGTTAGGAGGGCGGAGCGGAGGTGGGGGCGTGGCAGGTCACGTGAAGCCCCATTAATGGGCCGCGGCACACTACACACTGTCTCTCTCTCTCCTCTTTCTCCCTCCTCTCGATCACCCGGCGGCGCTGCCGCTGCTGGCCTTGGGCTTTGCTTTGGCCTTTGCAGGAGCAAGCAAGCAAAGCAAGCAGTGGCATGAGTATTTTTCTAGGGAGACTGCCGTGCCATGCGAGTGCTACCACTACACGCTCGTGCTCGGGGAATCGGGGATGGAGCGGAGGGAGGGATGTTTTCTTTTCCTCGATTCCGTTTCCGTCCATCCCATCTGGTCGTTGCATTACTCATTGGTTAGTTCCAGGCACCAAGAGCAGTAATAGATTATTACGTGCTCCGTAGGGTGTTTAGTTCCCTGAAAAGGGTGAAAAGGAAACGTGAAAATGTCGCATCGAACACTGTAGCGTACTGTAGCATTTTTTGTTTGTTTGTAGTAAACATTGTCCTATCATAACCTAACTAGGCTCAAAAGATTTGTCTTGTCGTGTACATCAAAACCATGCAACTAGTTTTTTTATTTACCCACGTTTGGTGCTTCGAGGAAAGGGGTTTGATGTGATTTGATGGGATATGTGAATAGTGAAGTTTGGAGATAGAATTTTTCCTTTTTTAAGGGAACTAAACAGGCCGTAGCAGTAAAGTAGTACTACTAATCCTGTGCTAGTAGACTACTCTACAGTGGTCTTCCTTCTCAGCTCGAGGCTTTTAAGTATTATTACCTTATTATCCACCGGGACGGATTGGATTATTGGATTCATTCGTTCATGGGCTCTCTGCAGATCTCCATGTGCCGGCACAGCACAACCCAACGCAGCAACCCCAGTTCCCCCCCAAGTGCCCTTGCTTGTTTTTGCTTTTGCTTTTCTTTTTCTTTTTTTTTTGCCTTGCAGAAATGCAGAGCTTGGTCACGGGAGTGAGTGTGGCCTGATCAGTGGTGCTGGTGAATGGGAGCCGCCGGCCGGCACTTGGACGGCGGCGTGGCGTTGCCCTTGCGCATGTCAGAGCCTCTTCCATGCGATCGAGCCGCAAAGCAAAACTGGACCGACCACCCCATGTACGCACTCGGCTCTACCTTGATTGATTCCTCGTAGTCATAGGGAGGAGCAGAATTTTTCATGGCCGGCCGGCCAGCCGCCATGGCAGGGCAGGGCACGTCGTCCGCTATGCTTCCAAGGGGAAAGTAATCTTCTCCGGGACGGGACAGCATTACTTACTACCACTGCTAGTGGCGGTAATTACTTACTGCCGTGCGCGTGCTGCGGTCAGGGCCGTGTCTGTTAAAACTTGATTACCGGCCGGTCCCCTTGCTGTGCTGTGCTTCGACTTGGACAGCCCAGTGGTATGGTATGGTGTGGTCATGAGCCGTGGCCCGTCGGGTGCTGCTCCTCGATCTTGTCGCTGATCGATCGATCATAAGCAAGCAAACACACCACACCTGCCTCGCCCAACTGCCATGTGTACGTAGCCGTCTAGTAGGGGTGGCAAAGGGCCCTCACTTTCTTTTGTACTGGAAATTTGAAGTATCGGGCCGGATTAGGACCGGGTCAAAATAATACTAGTTTTTGAACTAAATTTTGTTAGGGCCAAGTTAGATTGTGAAGGAATAAACGAGCCATGATCCGTTTACCACCCCTGTGTGTGTCTAGTACAGGACGGTGATCATTTCGTCGACTCCCAACTTGCAGCCTCAGCTCGCACAGCAGCGGCAGCATCAGGCTTCGTCTTGGATTTCAATTCAATCCAAGAACGACCCAGCACGTACAGCTGTATACACAATAATCGCCATTTTTGTGGCTTGTACGACAGAAGCCTAGCTAGCCGCCGGCCTGCGTATTTACACTCCTCTGTAAAGACAGCGAGGCCTGATGAAAGTTCATCCAGATGAGGGCCGGGGAGGCATTCACGAACCACGCAGGTGCAAGCAACTTGTCGAGATGCATGAGATGATGCTGGTCCTCCGTTCGATCGTGCTGTCTTTGATTAATTGAGTGGACTGCCAACTGACGGACGGCGATCAGAAGATTGCATTGCATACGGACGGGACGGGCACCACCACCACCACGTCAGGATCAGACCAGACCACCGATAGATCAAGCAACGGCTGGTATCTAATCAGCGTGGAGATATGGTGCACATGCAGATGCAAGGACAGACAGCCAGCCCACCATGAGACCAGTACGGGCACAGCACAGGACTAGCCTAATTAAACCACTTGGCTTGGAATCAGGAATCCATCCGGATGATTTCGTTTCACAAATTTCACTCGATTCATAGCACATCCCAGGAGGAACTGCATGCACACCCTTTATTGAATTTTCCACTGTAATCAGTAAATCACAACAGCCGCGGGGAAGGAGAAAACCAAACACAGTACAACCCAATTCACTCATCACTCTGCACAGTGCTATTGCGTACTCCTACTCCCATCTCTCCTACGCTGCAGCACTAGTACGTATACGTACGTACTCCATCACTCTGCACAGTGCAATCTATCCTCATAAATTGGGAGCGCATGCAGGAAGGGAGGACAGGGAGGAAGAGTCGCCGATCGTCACCGTCTACTTCTTCTGGTGCGGCCGCCGGCCGGCCGGCCATTGAGGGCGTTATGAGGATGCCCGTCCCCGGCCTGCATCATATATATCAGCTAGCCGTCCGCTGCAATGAATCTTTGCTGGGACAGACGGCTGGCGTAGGTGGTTACGAGCTGCAGCTGCGCGCTGTCGAGGCCCTCCAGGTACGGCAGCAGCGACGGCCCCAGCTTCAGGTATGTGTCCACCACGCACACCATCACAGCCTGCGCCCAATGCAAATGCAGCAATGAGCAACCAACCGGTTGGAATGGAATGGTAGACGTCAGCTCTTGTTGTTTGTTTATTTTGGGGTAGAGGAAGGAAATTTCTCCGGCGAATACTTGGTAGTAGTAAGTACGTGGTACCGTATGATTCAAAGCATGCAAGTACTACAATGCAGGAGCAGTGAATGTTGCTGCAGGTCCTAGTTGATGACGCCCTCTTGTTTCTTCTCTCGGCGGATCCAGATTCAGATTCAGTCATATATGCTAATGCATGCATGCGCATTTGTGACGGTAGTGTCAGGACGCACACTGATGAATGCATGAAAAACGACCAGCAGGGGTCCATCAATCCGGTGCTTACATGCATGCATGCATGACTTGTATATGTTGACTGGATGTCTGGATCCGAAATAAACTTCTATAGGGTTACCCCCATGGCATGAGCTGTGCTCAGTAAAGAGGGATATGGCCCGGCTAACTGAAGGGAACAGACCAAACATGTGTGCAAGAAATGCTACTGAATTTCCTGATTTTATGAACGCATTGCTACTGAATGTTGTTCCTAACCAGAATTCTTCTGTGATGTTTTGCCAACATAGTTCAGCCTTTCAATGAACAGACTCAAGCTGGCAAATTTATAGTCTTTCAAAGCTGATCAATAGTGCGACTAGTAGATATTATGCTCCTTTATGGCCTAAAAATAATTGCCCCCCTACTTGTTCCCATGATCTTTAATTTTACTCTACCCCGCAGGTAATTTGGAGGAGATGAAAAAAATACAATAAGAACAAGTGTCCAAAAAGATAGTGATTGATCTCTTTAAGACGACATCTGTAGAACAAAGTGGGAGTGGATTAACCTTGCGGACATATGGGCTGTGGTTTTCAAAAGCATCCAGAAGTGCAGGAAGAAATGTTGACAAATGAGCCATGAGGTCTTCCTGTGACAATCGAATCACAATCTGCATAAAAAAAAAGAAGGAAAAATAAATATTAGCAATATCCAATATGGGAAAGATGAGCTAGCTGTATGCCTCACCAAACTCATAAACACGGGTCAGAGTTAGACACTGAGCTGTACACATGCAGCTAATCATAGTTGACTCTCAGTTAAGCCCATGAATATATTAAGGCCGAATTGAGACTCATAGTACTAGTTTTGAACTGTTTTGCAGACATGAGAAACGTAGGATTAATGCAATGAAGCTTGGTGGGCTGATTACCTTGCTCAAACTATTGATACTTATAATAAGAACTTTCTCGTCCTCGCAGGCCAACTGAGAAGATATGGCCTGAATATTTACAAGAGAAAGACATTAGTCTTCAGAACAAAATAAAAGCGCAGTTGAAGGTGAAAAAGGACAAGCAACAAGTTGTTAAGGCCTTTATCCACCAGATTCAGTTCAAAAGGTATCCACAGCTATAACACTAACAAAAATGCAAAACAAGCGTACCCGAAGGCATCTCAGTGGGTCAAACTGAGTGACCACAGTTGTCAAGCAGATATGGGCCTGATTTACAACCTGCAGTGACAATGACATAAAGGCTTCAGAGGCCAACTTTATGGTTGCATCAGCAAATGCGAGCTGAAACAAGCACCACAAGTGTATTACCTTCAAGGCAGCGTCTTTGGTTGCATGCAGCAATTTAACTATGAGAATTTCCACACAGCTCTCCATTGCCTTTCTCTGGGCGGAAAGGGCAAGGCAAGAGTCATTTTCATGGAAGATGGCATTCAATGATGGCACATGTAGGAAACAAGGTATTTCAGAAAGGCTTACGTGCTTTTCAAGAATTTCAACCAATAGAGAGAGCGCAAGCTCCCTGGTGGGCACATCTGGATCATCAAGCATCTCAAGAAGGGATGAAGACATATGGTCTAAATTCTGAAAACGATTTCAAGATGAGGCCACAGCCAACAGAGTAACCAGTAGAGAACGGACGCCCCTGAAAAATTACCATTAAGGTGACACAACATACGGAGCAAGTCAGTGCAGTCTAAACTAACCTTGAGGGGCACACAATGTCCATTCGTCTCAGAAACTTCTTCCAATTGAGTCACTGCCTCCTGCAAACAAAAGTGAAATCTGTTGCCTAACTTTGTAAAGTACTACGTAAATCTCAAAAGACACTCACAGCATGCTAACTGTTGCAGAAACGAGAAAATGTTAAAATAGTTCCCAAACAAAACATCAGCAGGTTACTCAGATTGTTAGAATTATTGATGTTATTTCTGAAAAGTGCTATTTTAGGAGAGAGAAAAACTGAGTGGAATATTTACCTTATGATCCTGGCAGCCATTCCTCATGACTTCGTTATTTCTGATATTTATGCTCAGTTCACTTGCATTTGGTTCATCAAATACCTTCTTATTCTGACTGTCCCTGCTAGCACTCTGTACTACGTTATCTGATATCACACTAAAGTCACTTCTCCTTGGGAGACTGTTCCTTGGCCTCATCATTCCAGCTTTGCAACCATAAGATTCATTACTGGATTCAAATTCAATACTCTCAGTAAGGCGCTCCTGGACCTCCAAAGATATATTTGGGAGACACTGGAGTGCAGAGCTGAAACAATCATCAGTCTTAACAGAATTAGAATGGTGTGCTGGATGTAGCGGTGATTTAGCAGATTGGTATGTGGGATGTAGCGGTGATTTAGCATATTGATATGTGGGATGAAGCGGTGATTTAGCAGATTGATATTCAGGATGGAGTGGTGATTTAACAGACCGATATGCAGGATGCATTGGTGATTTAGCAGACTGAGATGCGGGGTGAAGTATTGATTTAGCAGTAAAAATATCAAAAGATGGGGCCTTTTGCTTATGTCTCCTTTGCTGCAGGAACTCTTCTAAATCACATTCTATCGTTGGTATTAGTTGTTTCATTGCCCGTCTTAGCCGCTTCTGTTCTTCCATTGACAAGCTGACCAAAAAGCTTAACACTGATGCAGGATCATAATGGAAATAAATTGATGAGAAACCAACCACAGCAACCTCCTTCAGTTTTTTGTTTTTATCCTTACACAAAAGGGTGAGCTTTCCAAACCATGGCTTAAGGAAACTGCTGCTAGAATAGCTTTCAGAATTGATCGTGCATTTTACAAAAGAGGCATTTGCAAACTCGAGAACTGCCAGTTTTGACTTGGGAGATTTCTGCTCATCTAGTGAACGAAGTAAGGCAGGTAAGAGAGAATCAATGAAATAAATTTCACTTGCAAGTCTCAAAATTGCTAGGCACTGCTGCTTGATTGATTCCTTTGGATCATTTAACCGAGAGAAAATATGAGGCAGTGTCTTGTCGAGATAATGTTCAAAAGGCTTCTTGAAAGCTGGCATGATCTCAGCTAGTGATGAGAGAGCAGCTTGTGCCACTTTGTGATGGGGATCATCCAGATATCGACAAACAAGCCTCATAACCTTCTCAAAATTTTGTGCAACCTCCTGAATGCCTTTTGGTCCACGTTGTAGCAAACACTGTCTTAAGAAATCAAGTGCATATACCTTCATCATCCAGTCTGACCTTGGGTTAAGACCTAAAGAAAGTGCCTCCGTGAGAGTTGAGGGCACATCCATGTTACTGATCGTTTCACCCAAAACGAGTTGCTTCTCATCTAAATCACTTTTGGTACTGGCATAAAACCAATTTGTCATTTGCTTACTCAAGAGAGGCCGCCGGAAGTTAGGAATGTAACTATTACATGGCTCTTTAGAAACAGCACTCTTCTTAGGAGTGCTGAAACAATGCTTCCGTTCCTGTTGATGGCCTAGTTGTCCACCTGATCTGGCATCAGAGCTTACTTTGATAGAATTTTTCTTTATCATGTTCCCTGATCCTCTCAAGTTAACAGCAGGTGGCAAGCTTGTCAACTCAGAAGGACCTTCTGGCCCTTGAACTTGCTGAGAAGTTATCTGTTCAGCATTTGAAATACATTCAGCCTTATCTTGAACAATTGTTACAACAGGTGCATCAGTTAGTGTCATCTCTGAAGGTTCCTCTGTTGCCATGAGAGTGGCAGATGGCAGGTCATAAGCCGATGAACTGACACCTGCATAGTTGTCTTATATGCAAGACATTGGTCAGTGGATACTAATCTTCCCAGTTAAACAAACAGAAAGAACAAATGTTTTCTTTTCTGTTACAGTGAATGATGAAAATGTTTTTCAATGAAGTACCTGAATCACACCTATCAGTATCTCTGTTTCTATTTTCTTCCTTTCCCAGTGTGATCTTATCTTCAAAAGAACTTCCAATAGCCGAATTGCCTTCCTTACTTCCTTGATCTTGGCCTCTAGAGGTCATACCATCATACTGAAGGTATAGTCTTTGTGATGGTTGCAGCTCTCCAGAAGAAAATGATGTCCCGGAATCAATATTAACAACTTTGTCCACTACAGCTGGAATGCAAGTACTTTGTTTAGGCTGCCTTGGTTTGACACTTTCTACTGGAGGAAGATGCCTTGGATGTGTCTCAGCATCTTCATCGTTAATCATCTACAAATTAAAAAAAAAAGTTACGTCAGATGATCAATCAGACAAATACGTCTGATAAATTCCCTACAAATGTAAGATATGTTTAGGAGAATCAGCTTGAGGACATACTTTCTGTCTGGATGGTTCAAAAGATGAGTATAACTGGCGTGAACGTTCAGGCCATATCCTTGAGAACATCCTATAGCATGTCCTAGCGCTTGATCGAACCTTGAAATTGGAAAAGAGAAAATAAATCAGAGAATTTCTACAAGAAAACAAATTGAAACCATCTGACCGATATCAGAAGTTGAGGTCCGAAAGCAGAATTATAGATTCTTCACTGGCACCTTTCAGTCGACAATATCACAATCTCCACATAACCCATGAATTGATAAAAGGGTTCTTACCCCTTTCCTATTCAATGTAGAGCATATATTCATGATAATAGTACAGAGGACATATTGATAATATTACATAGATACTCAGATTTGAAAGACAATGGAATACTCGTAAGTTCACTGTATAGTTAGTGAATCTATGTGCCATATCTAATGAATTACTAAAAAAACAAAAAAAATATGTGCTCCAAATTTACAGGAGGAAGAAACAATGTACGAATGGCAGAATGTAAATACCTCACTAGTTGCATCTGCTATACAACATTTGATGAGATCTTCATACAGATCAGCTGATCTCTGTATTTCTGGAGTATCAACCCAGTACTCCAGAATCAGTATTGCATATTCGCAACACCTGCAATTGGGAAAACCATTTTAAGCTTCCATCAAGTACTACCGCAGTACCACTATACCATATTGGTGCTTCTTACCTGGTACGAAGAACAGAACTTCTATCGATCTTTGCAGATTCAATAATCCTTGGTAGCATACGAGCTACCTTGCAGTTCCTTAGCATCTGTGCATAGAGAGCAATAATGAAATCACGAGAAATCAAAATGGCCAGAGCAAGATCTTCAGCATATATACCTCTTTTATACAGTTATCAGCAGACTCAGCAATTACAAGGATGGTGATTACGACGTTCTTAAGAAGAACCTGTGGGTTTAAGTAACACGGTGGATTCAGATACATCAGACTGACACTGATAGTTGTTAACAGCGCATTCATAGAGAAAGAATGCAATAGCATACCGGAATAAGCAGCTCTGCATATGGTTCAAAGTCACGTAGTAGCTCTTTCGATAGGAAGTTAAGTAAATGGCATGCCTACAGATAACCAAATGAAAAAGAGCAGTTCAGCAAGTGTGCCCCCAAAATGACGAAATATGGCATATTCTGTTCACTAGGATATTTGTCAATCACACATCATGTATGTTTTTGGGTCACCCAAATCTAATAAGGTACCAACATGGCAATTTAATCAATGTTCAGTACATGTAAGTAGAATTCTCTTTCCTCAAACAATTAAACCAAGTTAGGTCGAAAACGTCAAACCACAAATTACCAAACCTGTTTCACAACACTCGATCTCCTATCCAGAAGCTGAGTTATTAGAGGGGTCACGAGCTGTTTTAGGAGCATGGGAAAGGCTGAATAGTCTGCAGCACCTGCATAAAGATGCAATAGAAAAGGCCCTCAGAAGAACTCCTACACTTCTTCAACTGATAAATCTAAATATTTTATTAATGTGTATGTAAAGTCAACACTAAAAAGAATCAATTAGGAACCTCCAAGAACTAAGCCTTCCACTCTTTGCATTGCAGCTATCCGGATTGACCACTCATTATCTGCCTGCAAAGTAGAAACTGCCTTTTGTATTTCCCTAAGTAAGTCCTTCTCAGAGAAAACCTTTATAGGTTCAACTACTTTCCTTGTAATGTCTCCTTCTCCTGTGACAAAAAGACATATTATATCCCAATAGTCAGGAACTCATATGGTAAGACAGAAAACTAACTACAGAAAAGAATTGCACCGGTACTGTACATCAGGTGCATAACCAGCCAGTTTGCTCCAGCTTACAAATTAAATAATAGCAATTTTGCTTGGCTATTGGAAGTATTACTCATTTGGTTTTGCAACACTTTAATACTACTATGAGCATCGAATTATATCATGGACTTAATAAAAAATATCTGAGAATGATGTGATATACTAATTTCTGATTTATCAATTCATACAAGGCTCCTGTTGGATAAAAGAAAAAAAAACTACATATTTGACACTTCAATGTACCTGCAAGAAGTGAGATATCTCTTGTGCTGGTCTTTTCTTTGGAATTTTTTCTTACTTGACTGGTATGAGAAGATTCCATTTTGATCGTCGTAAAGTGAACGTGTTGGTCATCTGAGTCTGGCATGCAAGAATTTGGATATGTGTTTTCCGTTCTTGCATTCTTCTCCTTCGTCTGCAACATCAATAACCAAAGCAGGTCTGTCAAACACTCAATTACTAATCACAAATCAGTACACAACTCACTGTAAATGATGTTTTCTGGGACTTGGCTTACAATTTTCTGCTTGTTCGTTCCTTATAGTATGACTGAACCCCCTTTATATGAACTTAGAACATAAGGTGCATTGTAACAGGTAAATAGTAGTTAAATGCAAGTGTTAACGGGCAGTATGAGACCTGAAGATTTTTGCACCAAATAAATTGCATAACGTACTATTTATGCACTGTACTGAATACTATAGTCACACAAATTTCACGCCAAAATGGTTCCCCCCATTAACCCTTTGTTTATGCTAACTAACATCACTAGTTTGGGCTAATCTCGAATAGTTAATTACCTCAAAACCCCGGAGCTACAAATGTAAAAAATTAGTAGCTACTGGATCAATCCATTTCGGAGTCGCTGCACCAGCACAATCCATAAGGAGGGAATAGGAGTGAGCTAACAGAATCGGAAGCCACGATATATACCTCCATGAGCAGCACGAGGAACCTCCTAGCGGCCTCCCGCACGGCCGCGTCGCCGTCCCCGAGCCGCGCCACGACCAGCGGCGCGAGCCCGTCGGCGTGGCGCCGCATCGCGTCCCCTCCTCCCGCGGCGCAGAGCGCCTCGAGCGCGGCCACGGCATCGGCACCGCCGCCGCCGGGGCGGAGGAGGCCCGCGCAGCACTCGGCGAGCGCGGCCGCGCCGGGGGCGTCGAGCTCCGCCCCCGGCGCCGGCGCCGGCGCCAGCTCCCGCAGCCGCGCCACAGCGGCGGAGGACGCCATCGTCGATCGCGCCCGCCGGCGAGAGGGTTTGATGGGTGGTGATCGAGAGAGGAAGAAGCGATCGGCGCGAGGGAGGAGAGGAGAGGAGGACGCGAAGCAAGCGAGAGTGCGGGGTTTGGAGTGCGGTGGTTTTATAGGCGCGGGTTTAGCGGTTTGGTTAGTGGCTTTGACCAGGATTAGCTGCTAATGATGGCCTCCTACTTTTTTTAATCTTTTCTTTTCTCTTTTCACGAGAGCTGATGGTCTCGTAATTTTGACAACCTCCAGTCTGTTCGATTGGCTTATCCCAGCCAGCAGTGTTTTTCTCTCAGAAAAAACTAGTACCAACCAGTAGTGTTTTTCTCTCAGTAAAAACCAGCACCAGCCATCAGCCAGCTGAACAGGCCGCTCAAAATGTATGTAGTGTTGCTGCAATGGCAGATGAAAGTTTACTGGTTGTGTGATTGTGTCATGCATGCATGTACTACTCGTATGCGCAATGTTTCTTTCAATCCTCTAATAAATTGGAAGTAAACAGTGATGGTGATAGGCATGTGTAGCTTTGCAGTAGTTAGACGGTCTTTGCTAATTAGGTTAGGTATAAGCTAAGGTTGTAGTTTTGGGCATGCGATGGAATGGAAGCAACTAACGGCCAATGGTAGTGGATTTGTCGAATTCTGTGAGCCAATGGAAGGGTTAAGTGGAAATGCTGCTGATTAGTTAATAAGTTCCACTACAGTACTGCTGGTTTCATCAACTTGTAGCCGTTGCACCATCGCTGTTACGTTGTGGCATAAAGTCAGCTGCCCTTCGAATAACACATATATAGGGTTTTATCACGGGGAAGAGAATAAATACATAGCTCTCTTCTTCAGGGGCTCCTGTCGAACTCTCGCTTGGAAACGTACACGTGGTGCGGACTGCACAACCACTGTCCTATATCTCCGTTTGTGAGCATCCCAGATCGAGAGTTTTGTCCCCCGGCCCGTACGTGTGATCTTCCGTAGGAACTCTTTCCATTTGGGACGTGACTCAATCCGAAATGGGTACATATATACGCGTATAATATATAATACTACACTTAACCATGAATCTACGGTTGTTTCACTGTTTCTTTCATCAGAGGCTAGCTGCAAAGCGTGCAGGGACGCCGACTGTCGTCTTAGTTGTTCATCCATCACATGCAGTTCAGAGCACTAGATCGATCGAGTACGCCAGTTCATTCCGGCTGTCTCATCGTTCATTCGTGTACGTATATGTAGCAGTTAGCTGGGATGGGCGCTACAAGCGTGTCAAATTAAAGATAGATAGCTAGCTAACACGCTAATGCTAGCTACGCCGCCGTCCTTGAAGGTATAGTTCAGAACTTCAGAAGGATCGGAGATATATATTCTAATGACAACATACGGCAGTATTTAATTTGGCATTCCGAAGAAGAAGAAGAAGAAACTAGCCAACGTTTATTAATTATTAAGTGGCTTCTCGTCGGAATTTAGAATGAAGCGACAGGACAATATATGTCTAACTACAAAAGGCACGACTGGGAATCTTTTCATGAATAGGCGCTTCGTTTGTTCATTAGTTTTCTTAGACTTATTACAAGGATGATCTCCCCTACCCCGTATGCTTTATTTCAAATTCAGCAGCAACCGGCTCATCATTGTTATTTATTCGGTGTCATGCTTATTATGGTCTTACGATGGTGTATTGTTAATTTTCACTTTGATGGTTGTATAAGCATGTCATGAGCATCACGAATTATTTATTTCACACTTTGCACCCCACGAATGCATGGATATACAGGGAGCTCTTGTAAATATGTGCCATATGTTGAGAATGACATATATGTTGGAGAAGCACATATTTAGGGGGAGCCACCTATATAGATGGATTCAAAATGATTATGAATTTTATTGTGAGCTTTGGTTATGTTGTCATCAATCACCAAAAAGGGGGAGATTGAAAATGCATCTAGGCTCTCCCTAGTGGGTTTTGGTTGAGTGATGACAAATGTAACCAAAGGGCTAATGGTTTAAATTGAGTCTATGAACAGGTGATACTATGTTAAAATTCATGGTTGAAATATGTTGATGTATCCCTCTATGGATCATGGTGGACGGCGTGAAGATTAAAAGATTTAAATTATTTTCTATTTTGAATTTGAGTTAGGAACGCCGTACTATCAAGGGGGATGCATGTTGATTGTGCCATGGATGATAAAGTGCTCAAAAGAAATAACAAGTGCACAAGAGAGACACAAAAATGCACTCACGGGCACCAGTTTTTCTGGAGCCAGATACTCCGGCAAGGGGTCGGAGTATTCTAGTCCAGAATCAGGGTCAAAGCTTCATGTTCATTTCTGGAGCCAGATATTCCGGCAAGGGGCCGGAGTATCCAACCCAGATCTCACAGACAGCATAACGGTTAGATTTTGGGGGCCGAGTATTTATACTCCCACTCCCCCTCTTCACTTGGCTGCCGACTCCACTTGCAAGAAACACTCTCTTGAGCCTCCCTTTCACTCCCTCATCCTCCTAGAGCTAATCTTTGTGAGATTTGAGAAAGGGATTGAGTGAGCTTGTGGATTTGAGTATGGGTGAGCATCAACTCCAACTTTGAGCACTTGAAGCATCCTTCGGCCATCGATTCGTGTTTGTTACTCTTGGAGCTTTTGCTCCTAGACGGCTAGGCGTCTCCGGCGAGCGCTCAACTCGTGTGAGCTTGCCCCGGAAAGTTTGTAAAGCCATCCCCTCGGGGAAATCATAGTAAGTAACCCTAGCTTGGCTTTTGGGCCCTATGGGGAGGGTAGGGTTGTGGCTCAACCCGGTCTCTTTGGAGTCACCTCAACGGAGACGTAGCTTCTTTTGGGAAGTGAACTTCGGGAATCAAATCTCTTGTCTCTTGTTGTTGTGTTTGTTCCTCTAGTTCATACTTGTTCTTTGTGTTCATCGTGTTCTTCCTAGTTCATAGTTGACTTTCACATATTTGCTCCGATCTACTCGTGTGTGAAGTTTGTAGTGCAGCCCTTGGTTGGAAAGAATCCTGAGACGATTCTCCACCTTTCTATTCAAAGGAAATCAGCTAAGTTGCAAAGAACATTGAATCACGAGCTCATATATTTCTGTCACAGGAAAATCTGGGAACCTGCCAGTTACTTCACGACTGTCTGAGTCGGAGTATCCGGTAGGGTGCCAGAAGTTCCGGGTACTAATCCGAGATTGAGTTGAATTGTGTGCAGATTTTTAAGAAGATCCTATTCACCCCCCTCTAGGCATCGCATCTTGTGATCCTTTCAAATAGTAGCAGCAGCAACAACACGAATCCAAGCAGGGCAGATCGAAGTGAAGGTATGAAAGATGAGAAAGGAAAAAATTAGTAAAAAGGAGAGTAGAAGATCGATTCGCCATCTCTGCCCCCATTGAATCTGATATGCTGCTTCGATTTGACACCACACAACTTGATATGCTTATTTGGTAGAGAGAAAAAGAAATCAGGGGGACATGATTTCTTTCCTGCCTGCGGGTGCTCAGTTCCGGGAGGTCAACGGTGAGGCAGAGGGAGCTGCAGGTGCTGCTTGCTCGCCCGCGCCGCTCCGGAGCAGCACTGCTTGCACGTCCATCCACACGCACCTACGCCCGGCCACACCGCCCGCCGCCAACGCCGCTCACCCACACGCACCGCCGCCCACCGGCATCACCTGCGCCGCTCGCTTGGATGTGCCGCCCGCTCGTCCCTAGAGGCAGCAGAGGGCGGCGCGAGTGTAGATATGGGCGTGGACGGGGGCGCCTTAGCCAGCAGCGAAGGAGAGGAGGAGTCGCTGGATGCCGGCGGCGGCACGGCGGTGAGATGCGAGGCAGGAGGCAGCGGTAGAAGGGCCTGCTTGGTTTGAGCCAAAATCTAGGCAGGAAAGTTGCCAACATTTTGGCAGGATCAATGTGAGATAATGCCAAAGTTTTGGTAGCAATCCAAACACAAGCCAAAGAATTGGTATGTCAAAGTCTTGGCCGGCCAAACTCTTGGCAATGAACCAAGCAGGCTCGAAATGCCGCGGGAGGTGAGCTGATGCAGTGTGTGGCCCGACGGGGCTTGTGCAGGCTGCATAAGCTGGAAACGCAACCCACTCGCGTTTCCGGCCTATGCAGGCCGTACATGCGTTTGGGCCCATCGGGGCCTGGCTAAGTGGCCGTCCAGGCAACTAATCAAGCCGGGCCTGCACTATGAGGGCCTGGCTAGGGGGTTGTGCACCATACCAATCACGTCCATATTGACTACCTAGGGAAAGAGTAAATATTTGGTGCAGACCATCTTTTTAGTGGAAACATGAAAACCCTCTAAACAATACACTTAGAAGTTTTAAAAAATCTTAAAACGATGCGAGTCAATAATTCATCCATAGATTTAACTTGTTGCAAAAGTTGAGTGTCAAACTTATTTTGTAAAAATCCATATGAAAATGACAAAATTCAGATGCATATGTATTAGAATTGAAATTGCCATGAATTTTGTTTTCTAGGGAACATGCAAGTGAAATTTTTTATTTTTGTAGAATTATTTTGCATCTTAACTTTTGCAACATGTTAATCTATGGATGAACTATGGACTTGCATCCTTTCAAGATTTTAAAATTTTTGAAGTATGATTTTAGAGGGGTTTTTACATTTCCACCGAAAGGGTGGTTTGCACCAAATTTTTGCCGGAAGGGTAGGGAAACAAAGGAAACGGGCTATGTACATAATTAAAAGGTAAACAATGTAGTAAAAGTATACTGCAGATCGATCGTATATATGTGGACGTATGTAGACGACCCACCTAACGTTGGAAACTGTAAGGATGGGATGCTTTATTTGCATTCAATAATATGCTCCATTGAGACAAGCACATCATCAAATCGCCCGTGCAAATTGTAAATTATACTACCTTGGTGTTTAAATATACGACACCATTAACCTTTTTTATTCATTTGACCTTTTCTTATCCTTTCTACAATATTTATACAAATTGATATTCTTTTGCAGCAAGCAAATAAATAAATCTACGAATTCACCTACTAGAGTATTCTTTATGATAGATCTAGTAGTACTCACTTTAATTCATTTAATTAACTAATAATTTATTAAATAAACATTATTGGTCAAAGTTTAAAAAAAACAGTGTCATATATATCTAGAAATAATAGATGATGTAGAGTATTGGAGATAAATATGGCGCATTATTGCACGGAATAAAAGCTATATATATATAAATATAAACATACGTGCAGCCACTTGGACATTTTGGAATCAAGGTCGCGTCAAGTACATATACCTGATTTGCACACTCGGAATGTCGCGAGTACCTACCTGCAGCTAGCTGACGACCGAGAGGCTGCATGTGGGTTGGGTGGCTGTTGGGTCATCGATCCGCTGTTAAGACGTTGGCATCGAAAAATTGTAGCATACGACCTGTGTGTGACACACAGCAGCACACGGGCTCTAATCGATCATATCTATCGATCCCATCCCATATATATGGCACTGCACTAGAGCTACTACATGCCAGTGAGATAAGGCCGGCCACATATGCAGGCAGCTATCAGTACATCCCTGTCGATCGCTCCCGTGGTAAGCTCCACGGCACGGCATGCACACGGTCTCGTATCGTACGTGTACTTGGGTTGTGGGCGGGTGCAATGCAACTGGACAACTACTCGATCGCGTCGTGTGATGCCACCATCTCAACGTACAGGCTCATCCCGTCCCGTGCATCATCGTGTATTTGGACGATCCAACGGCCAAGATCGGATCGATCTCCCGATCGATGCAGCGGCCGGCCACGACCATATGGATGGACCTTGGTTGGTTCCCTGTTCAGTTTCAGAGTGCACGGTGGTTGGGTGGTGCTACTGTACTGTGGAACGGGACAGCTTTGCACATCGTGTGATGCGGCATCATCCGATCCTTTTTTTCAACAAAGCTCCGTGTCATCATCTTTCAAAGGAAAAAAAAACTTCCGTCGTCGGACCCTAGCTACTACGTACCAGCTGTACGTGCATCAGCGCGTGTATAGACTACTCTTTGGTCCTATACTGGTATTTTATGTTTATATACATCGTATATATGATACCAAATCAATAAGCTAGCTTGTCTTTTGTATGGATGCTAGACGAATACGTACGTTGAACGGCCGGTTTCCTAGCTTGCTTTCAGAAAGTCCTGATGCCCTACTCCCCAACAACCAAGCAGCGAGCTAGCTGCTAGTACATTTTTTTTCTCCTTTTTTTTATATATGTGCGTGTATAAGCGTGTGAGATCATCTCGGAAGCCCCCTTTTTTTAACAGAGCCAGTGGAAGAGCTGATGATGATTAATAACAACCCATTCAAAAATGCTGAGCTATAATACTAATTAATTTTGAGAGCTACTGTATCATCTTTATTATAGAGCACACGGTGAGAAGTTAAGTGTTGTAAAATTAGATCATGGGTTGTTGCACAACGTACATCAGTGCTAGTATTTTGTTGGTTTGTGCGAGCGAGCTAGGCCAAAATCATGAGTCGACGTTCTCATGCTATACTATGCAGAGTTTTTTATATTTATATTTAGACTTTCTTATTCATCACTGTGATGGATTAACAACCTTTGGTTGTCTTCTTCTTCTAGTAATGGGGCGAATTAGGACACTGGACAAATGACAACGTACGATGAGGATGAGCTTTGTTATTCTAGGTGAGTAATGCACGTCTCATCTCCTGCTGCACTGGTTGAGTGGTTGATTTAGACGTTGTAATTAATTATTAGTCCATGCTCGAGACAACCAAGATAGCTAATATACGATTATTATAATATCTTTTGGTGAAAAACATTATTACACACACATCTACGGTCAAGCATGATAATGCGTAGCTACTACCTATACATCAAAGAGAAACTCTATAACTGATTCAAATAATAATAATTGTATTTCACAGTAAAATAACTATATTTTCTGATAGCATAAGTAAAATAACCTTGATTTGCACTATTATTTATTAGACATATTTATTTGGTACTCACTAATTGATGGATGGAATATTTTTTTTTCAAAAAAGTAGATCTTTAAATAATTTTTTTTAGGACGGGGGAGTATGACAGGAGTGCAGTGTAAATCTACCCAAGTTCGGAAGGAAATAAGGGGTGATGTGTATATAGACTTGTTAATTTTAGATAATAGATATAAATATGACTTTTATATCTACGAATGGATATACATAGTCAAGTGATGGTATATATGGATGTGTCGTACTCCCTCCGTCCCAAAATGAGTGTTCATTTCGAAAATTTAAGACAGATTAGTAGTCATAAAAATGACTATGTTACCCCTCGTTGGAACTATAAAAGTAGCATTAACTATCCATTTGATTGGCTATATGCGTTTTTCTATACACTTTTGTAGTTTCCCTATGCACTTTTGTATTAATGTGTGCATCCTATAAGCTAAATAAACACTTTTTGTGGGACAAAGATTGAACACTAATTTTAGAACGGAGGGAGCAGTACTCGTCAACGGCTAATCTGACACTCCCTTTATTCAGAGTTGGAGCAGAAGTTAATTAGAACGGACACGACGTTGTTGGTATGTTCACATCAACGGCGGCGCCTTCCGGACCTCCGGGGTGTCTGCATTTGGGCGCGCGTGCGTGATATACGACGTGCTAAGTCAAAGTCTGCATTTTTTTTCCTAGTCTCAAAAAAAAAGACACTACTGGTTTTCCGGTAGTGTATGTACGTACGTGCATGTATATACAACGAGCATCGCTTGGCTGTCTCTGTTAGTTTGTGGTGTGTACGCGGTATGGAAGTATAACGAATGAACGAAAGACATGACCCAACTGCTCGTAGGTAGGGGTCAGTAGTTGGGTCTCCCAGTGAAACTAGCTAGTCTGAAGCACAGCTGGACGTATATTTGTATCCAAAATACTTTTTTTTTTGAAAGGCGCAACCCTGCGCGGTGTTCGTTGGAGACCATTGATGATCAGTAAATCATAAACAAAATAAATTAAAGAATCAAATATTGTGAGAAAAAATTAACAAAGAACATTAAGGGCTCGTTCGGTAGCAGAGGATCCAATCCAAAAGGTGATTTAATCCACGCCAGGATCAGGTGGATCCACCTGCTGCCACTCCATCCCCATACAGTTTTTATTCCCGTCAATTCCGGGCAGCGCTAGTCCATTTTCTTCGTTCGGTTAGTTCGCTTCGCTCAATCCCCGTGCGGTTAACCATGCCAGCGAGAGATACTGCATGTATTGCAGAACAGATAAGTACCAGGGCATCTGTTTTGAAGAATAATAAGCGCACCACAGCAACATGCAGAACAATAAGCGCATCACAGCAACATGCCGAAGCTTGCACACATGTCAAAGGAGCTAGAACACAAACAAGCAGAAGCTGATATGACA
This sequence comes from Echinochloa phyllopogon, assembly GCA_033239725.1. Classification (NCBI taxonomy): domain Eukaryota; kingdom Viridiplantae; phylum Streptophyta; class Magnoliopsida; order Poales; family Poaceae; genus Echinochloa; species Echinochloa phyllopogon. The sequence goes on along the minus strand of BTCW01000001.1, from coordinate 46,376,530 downwards.
TCCAAAAAAAGCCAGCTTGGGTCGCCAGGAAACCAAAGCACATAACCGACTGAATACAAAAATAGGAGCTTAATTACAGTAGCTTGCATACCAATGCATAAAAAGTAATTGCATCTCCAGCTATATCACCTTGTACCAGGCAATTCTAATGCCTGAAAGAAATTGACTGCAACTTAAGCGTATCACCTTGTACCAGGCAATTCATTTGGAGCCGCAAATAAATTAACATTCCTTCAAAGCAATAACCTAGCTTATGTGGCTACCAGAGCTGCTAATCGAATATCTCTGCTTACAATCTAGAACCTTAAACTTGATGTATCGAACATGACCTCCAAAGTAACTTCAGCGATCACGTACTTCAGAAACACAAGAACTGTTTGACTTTTGTAGTTATGCCAACCTCATCTGCATAAAAAGGTAGCAGAGGTTTAATCACCAAGTAGACATAATTTTACAGATGACATTCTTAAAAAGGCAAAGAACATAGCAATCATGTCTTTTGCATGGTACATGTAAATTGCCTAAGTGAAAGAATAAGATGCCACACAATGTCAGACAAAAATTAACAGAAAAACTAATAGAAGTAATCAAAGAGTTCCCCGGTTATAATTCGCAAACAGGCACACAAACTAAAGGCAGGTATCCTAAGGCATTACAGCAGCAGACAGGATAATAACCGATGCAGACAACTGAAATTGTAAATTTACACAAGCAACAGCAGGAGAATCATAGAAAATCGTAAATTAACCAGCTGTCCACACAGGTTACCAACACTATCCTTTCCACTCGAAATGCTGCTTCCAGAGCCGATACGATACGCATTGCAATGCAGCTATCCAAGCAACAGGACTGTCAGGTTTGAGCAACTTCTAGTATGCTCAACTGACATTATGTTTATTGAATCCAGAACAGAAAACTACATAGCAGAGATGCAAAATCAACAAGGAGGTGACACCGCAACACTACAATCAGCCTCTGGAATAGATCATGAATAGAAATTCAAAATCAATGGAACAGTAGTAAGTACTCGTATTGATTAACACAGACACCAACAGCCCAAACACCTCAACTCCAAGTAAACCATCTGATCATTATTTATTACCACACCACACAATATTCAGACAGCACTTCAACTGGCAAACACAACCCATGAGAACTGCTCTAGGCCTTCCTGCACAACCGTTCAACTTTCATGAAATTTCATATCTTAGTAGTTATTGTATTCATCACTGCACCCTAGTAATTGATTAGTGGTAGAGAACAAAACCGGTGTACTCTGTACACAACTTCAACTTGCAAAAAAAATCCATCAGTTAGAAGTGATGGCAAGAGTGCATGACAACTTTCAAGCAATCATATAAATTGTAAGCTGTTGCAAGCATGCATTACAAAAAAACTAAAAGGTGCAAAAATCTAAAGTGGGCACATAGTTTAAATGGATACAGTAGCTAAGTTCTGAAAATGCCAAAGAACCGACTACTGGCATATTGCCATCAGTCATCACAACTACAAGTAATAGCTATTATGTAACTTCAGAAATATTGCCGAACACAAGCTGCGATAATAGCAGAACAACTAGCTGCAAATAAGTGTTCCTATCTCCTATCCCAGAGCGAATCATTTATCAACGACAAATCTCCTCATAGCAAAATTAGCTAATACTCCTGACATCAGACAGAGAGAACTATTGCTTCCACCGTTCAATCTCAAATATCAAACTCAATAAGCAGTACACACACAAGGAGTCAATACGAATCGTAATAGGTAGAGGAATCCAATCATGCTAGTATACAGGCACAAAGAACAACACCGCGTTACCCGAAGATTTTTCCTATGCTCAGAACATCCCCTCAGATGCACCAAGGACGGCCTCTACCTTCTCGACGCTAAACGCGCGCTCACCGTCGCCCCGGCGACGACGCCATCACCCCTGATCTACCGTCGCCGCTGCCCTCAAGAACTACAGATGCAACAGTCGAGAGGGAAAGGAGAGGGGAAGAAAGGATGGGTGGGGCTTACCGGGGAGAAGCAGGCCCTCGTCGCCGGAGATCTTGGAGCCGTCGTCGCCGCACCGCCGCCGCCGCTCCAGTCGCGTGAGTGCGTGATCCCCGGACGGGGAGCACCAGGCTTTGATCCGACGCGAATAGGGGTGAAATGGGCCTCTTCCCGGGCCGTTTTTGTTCCGACCTGCCCAACCGAACGACCATTCCGCGTCCGGCCCGACTCCAAACTGGGCCAGACGGAACGGGCCGAACCGAACGAGGCCTAATTTGGAATGGAGGGGATCACGCATTGTGCTCGATTATAGATAGTCCATTACTACTGCATCAGACTTGCTCTTCCAATATATATACTCCTATACAAGAGGGAGTTGCTCTGCAGCCGGGAAATGGCGTCCATGTACAACAGACTAGAGTATGTGCAGAAATCACAATACGGAGTACGTTATTACGGACCGAGAGTAAGCGTCGTCGAGAGAGATTTGTATCCAAGTACGGCGAAGACACGTTAGGAGCAATATAAACACCTATCTGGGCCGGGCTAGCTGAAGTTGACTGAGAGAGCCCAACGCCACCGCGCCAAACCCAAACAAAACCGGCCTCGATCATCTTGGCCCGCGGCTACTCAAGTCCGTTCCCGTATATGACTCTGAGCACTGGTCCCGGCCACCGACCCATTTGCCATCCACCGCGGCGCGGGCAGGGGGCGACCTCACCTCACCGACTGCTGGGCCCCACCCACCACGGCAGCCGTGTCCGCTAGTGCCGCCTGAGCCCGGAGGTCAGGTCACTCACTACTGGTGATTGCCTTGCCTCATTGGAGAGGAGAGGAGAGGAGAGGAGAGGAGAGCCAAGCCGAGCCGTGCCGTGCCCCCGAGCAATTACTCCGCTGCCGGTGGGTGGTGGAATCGAATCCGATCGATCCATCCGTCCGTCCATGCGATCGATCTGCTAGCCTCTACTCTACCTACTCTTTGGCCTCACCCATGAGCCATCCTCAGTCCATCACAGCTGCCTTGCTTAAACCAATGCATTTGTGAAAAATGAAGCACAACCACCTTGACACATGAAAACATGCTTAGCGCAACGCTGCAGAATAGATGGGCTTGACACCTCTCGTGCTAAACCCCCTCCGTCGATCAAGGCATCGATCAACCATCATCACTCTAGTCTAGGTCGGTCTAGTCCGCGCATGAAATCTTGGAAGGGACCATTGCCAAGAAGAAAATCATCCAAAATCACTCTGAACGCCTTCCTTCCAGACAGTCTACGTCAGAAATTAGGGCCCACCGTTGCCAAATTGCAATCTGATGGCAAGTTGGGTTTGCGGGCCCGCAGTTGTGGACGAGACCCTTGGTGGGAGGTTCTATCTGACCGACCTGACAGAACGGTGCAACTCAGTAATTCGCCGCCTAGGGTTTCACATGACGCGCTAGGAGGCCGGTCCTTCGCCGAGGTTGTTAGAACTGCTGTCAGGGAGAAGATGCCTCCGAACCATCCAAGGGCGCCGCCCTACGGCCGGCGACCAGTTGGCCGGGCGGACCGAGCCGACAGACGATGGGCATCTGGACGTGGGAGAGGAGATGGATTTGGACGTGGAGATGGCCGAGGTCCGATTGGTCGTGGCGATGGCCGGACTCAGGCTGGCCGAGGGGATGGGTATGCTGGCCATGGCCGAGGCCAGGCCGATCACGGACCTGGTTACGCAGGCCGGGGCGACGATCCAGGACGTCGCCAAGGAGATGGGGACGGCCGTGGCCGTGGTAGCCGACACGGACAGAGACCGGAGGGTCGTGATGATGGACGTGGTGATGCACCAGGGCGTGGTGATGGACATGCTGATGGAGGGGAACAGAATCAAGGTCGCGCTGAGGGAGGCAACAAAAGTACGGGTCCTGCTGCAGGTCGTGGGGAGAATCGGCGTGCATGGCAACCGGTACGTGGTGGAGCTTCTGAAAAGGCAGAATCCAGTGCACAGGGGGAGAATCGACAACAACACAATGCACAGCAGGGGGCTGATCAATCATTGAAGAAGAAACGTGCATTTTGTTTCAGATGTAAGTGCAATGGCCACGTAAATGACGAATGCCGGGCAGATTTAGATTGTGTCATTTGTAACAAGAAGAATGCACACATGTCAGCCAAATGCCCGATTTTAAAGTGGCCTAGAGATATCACGTCCTTCATGGGGTCTGTCAGGAAAGAATTAGCATTTGTTGAGGTGAAGGAGGTTGATTACAAATTGGAGGCACCAGATCAGGCACCTACGGGACTGGTGACTGTGGATGGACCATCCATTACTGCAGATGTGATACAAGTTGAGATTGCTAGAATTACAAGAGTGGACTGGAACTGGGAAGCCTTGCCGCATGGTCAGAACTCCTTTTTGGTGGCCTTCCCGAACGAAGAGACACTGCGGAGTATGGTTGACATCGGGTACCAGCTGAAGAATCATGGTGTCACGATCACAGTCTCTGAATGGAAAATTGACCAAGATATTGTGCCAGCTTATGAGCTAGAAGAAGTGTGGGTGCATATCACCAATGTTCCACTGAGGTACAGACACTTCCTGGTTTTCTGGGCATTAGGCAAAGAAATTGGGAGCACCAGAGAGGTAGATATGGCGACATACAGAAAGAAGGGAATTATCCGAGTAAAGGTAGCTGTGGTAGATAAAAGACTTTTGCCAATAACTACTGATCTAGTATTTGGAAATGTTGGATATAATATTACATATACACTGGAAGAGGAGGGATTTCAGCCAGCAGTCGCTGGGGTGGAGGCTCCTGATTATATGGATCAGGATGACTCCGGTGCAGATAAAGGAGATGGAGACAAGGATAATGAATCCTCGGCAGCAAAAAAAAGGAGAGGAGAAGAGACACAGAATACTTCTGAGAGCGGCAAAGAAAATAATCAGGTTGGAAATGGTCCGATACCGATGCAACTGCCACTAACACCAATAGGGGCAAACAGACCATATCCATCATGGAAGCCTCTAGTAATGATTCACAAAGGGGAAAAATTGCCTGCTGTGCTAGTGACTCCACCTAAGGGTGGTTTTCGTAATGACAGTGGCAATATTACACGTAATTCAGAGGTGCAAGCCGAGGCTCCAATTGATTCTGTCGACCAAGAGGAAGTGGACCAGGGGTTTGCTGCCGAGGTTGTAAATGTTGAGGGCAATCCTGACGGGGATGCTGCTGGTCGGGATGCAAGTGGTCAGGACAGTGCTGATCAGGCTGTGTTCCAAATCGCTGGTCAGACCGTGCAGAAAGGAGCTGGCGATCAGGAGCTGGTCGACCTGGACGCGACAGAGACAGAGACTGTAGCCGATCAGGAGCTAGCTGCTGCGGGTATGGAAACAGGCCATGATGGGATAGCGAAAGGGATGGTCAATGAAGTGCCGTCATCCTTAACCGCGAATACTGCAGATGGCCCAATAAATTCATGTCAGCTCACCCCGGGATGTGAGACGCCGTTGGGATCGACTAACACAGATGGTTTGGTGATGCAGAGAGCCATGAAGCGTGCAGCGGCTAGGAACCTCGATGGTACCTCAGCATCGCAGTCTTCGGCTACACCGGCAACACCGACATATTCCAGGGGTAAGTTATTGAAAGACACGTGTATTACAAATTTAAATTCCATAGGAATCTCGCTAGGACACAACAAGGAAGCAATTAACTTATCGTACAGTGCACTTAAGCGAATTCAGGTTGACAAGACTGTGGTACAGCCTAAGTCTAATAGTGTAGAAAAAATTAATTTGGCAGAAAATCCCTTTGACTACAGTGATGGAGAGGATTATGAGTCTAATAATGATCTTCTATTGCACTTAGTGAAAGACTTAACTGACGTGGATCTCGATGACTTGGACCTGGACACAAAAATTTGTGATCTCCAGGTATCTGGTCGTAAAACTAAGGCCGCGTCTAGGAAAAATAAAGGGCGACATAAGCATCAAAGTCAACAAAAAAAGGATTCTCGATGAAAGGTTTCTACTGGAATAGCAGAGGTCTTTCAGACTTGGCTAAATACCGGTATATTGCGGAAGCAACAAGAGAATATTCACTAGATTTTGTTGCAATCATGGAAACTGGAAAACAAGATATGTCCCGAGCAAACCTTAATCGACTATCAGGGGGAGCAGACTTTGCTTGGCATTGTCTGCCACCTAGGGGTCGATCTGGAGGGGTTCTCCTGGGCATTAATTCCCTAGTGTTTGATCTCTCTGTCATTGTGGAAGGGGAATTTTTTGTTAAATTCCATCTGCGCAATAGACAAGATGACTTTAAATGGATATTGATGGCGGTGTATGGTCCGGCTCAGGATGAGTTTAAAACTGCCTTCCTGACGGAATTAGTGCGAACTTGTCAACAGAACCCATTGCCTGCCTTGATAGGGGGTGATTTTAATATAATGAGACACAGTAGAGAAAAGAATAAAAACAACTTTAATCCCAGATGGCCTTTTCTATTCAATGCAGTAATTGATAGTTTTGATCTTCGGGAGATTGAATTGTCAGGTAGACAATTTACCTGGGCTAATTCGCTTCCGGATCCGACTTACGAAAAACTGGATCGAGTACTGATGAGTACCGAATGGGAATTAAAATACCCTTTGGTTACGGTTCGGACTCTGGACCGTGGGATTTCAGATCACACACCGTTGATTCTAGAAACGGGTGACCCAGCCTTCTCTGGTCAGCCGAAGCAGTTCAAGATGGAACTTAGCTGGCTGTCTCAAGATGACTTTAAACAAAAGGTTACAGAGATTTGGAATCATCCGGTACAAGGACAAAATTCAGTCCAACGCTGGAACAGGAAAATGGGGGCACTAAGAACACATCTCCGGGGTTGGGCTCGCCATCACCATGGAATGTACAAAGCCCAAAAAGATCAATTCCAATATATTGTGACAACACTTGATACACAAGCCGAACAACGAATTTTAACAGAAACAGAGAGAGAACAACTGGAAAATGCTCGGGATGATCTCACAAAACTCCTAAGAGAGGAGGAATTGAGGTTTTATCAACGAGCCAAAGTGAATGATGTCCTTTTGGGGGATAACAACACCAGGTACTTCCAGATGGTGGCAAATGGCAAACATCGGAAAAAACGAATTTTCTCCCTGGATCATGAAGGCAATAGAGTCGAAGGACAGCAACACCTCAAAGAATACATTACCCAATTTTACAAAGGTCTATTCGGTCCTCCGGAGGAGAGTCACTTTAGTCTGGATGAGCGAACAAGCGATATTTCGCAAGTAAGTCAGGCTGAAAACGAATTTCTCACGGCCCCTTTCACTGAAAAGGAGGTTCGAGAAGCAATTTTTACCATGGAACACAATAAAGCACCAGGTCCGGATGGTTTCCCGGCTGAGTTTTATCAGCACTTTTGGGAGACTATCAAGGGAGACCTGATGATTATGTTTCATGAACTGCACACCGGAGATTTACCGCTGTTCAGCCTCAATTTTGGAGTCATCACTTTGATACCCAAAGTTAAAGAGGCTAATAAAATACAGCAATATAGGCCTATCTGCTTACTGAATGTCAGCTTCAAAATTTTTACGAAGGTGGCAACAATCAGAATTAATTCAGTAGCAGACAACATTATCAGCCCTACTCAAACAGCCTTCATGAGAGGTAGGAACATTTTGGAAGGGGTAGTAATTCTACATGAGACAGTACACGAACTGCATAGAAGAAACCAGAACGGAGTTATATTCAAAATCGATTTTGAGAAGGCCTACGATAAAGTTAAATGGGATTTCCTGACACAGACGCTCCGATTAAAAGGTTTCTCATCCAAGTGGATTGAGTGGATCAAATCTTTTATTTCGGGTGGAAGTGTCGCGATCAATGTCAATGACGAAATAGGTCCTTTCTTCCAGACAAAAAAAGGCCTCAGACAAGGCGATCCGTTATCACCCTTCCTCTTCAACATAGTGGCCGATATGCTCACACTTCTAATTAATAGAGCTAAAATAAATAATCAGATACAAGGTGTGGTGCCCCATCTAGTTGATGGAGGCCTTTCCATACTTCAGTACGCTGATGATACAATTTTGTTCTTAGACCATAACATGGAACAAGCTCAGAACATGAAGCATATTCTTTGTGCATTCGAGCAGTTATCGGGTCTCAAAATAAATTTTCACAAAAGTGAAATTTATTGCTTTGGTGAGGCTAAGAACGATGAAGACCAGTATAAAGAACTGTTTGGTTGTAACCCCGGAACCTTCCCAGTCAAATATCTAGGTATTCCTATACATTTTAGGAGACTGGTTAATAATGACTGGTTGAGGATCCAGGAACGATTTGAAAGCCGCCTAAGCAGTTGGAAAGGGAAAAACCTTTCATACGGAGGCCGGCTAACCTTAATCAATTCAGTTCTTAGTAGTCTGCCGATGTATATGATGTCCTTCTTCCAAATCCCAAGCGGAGTTCGTAAGAAGTTGGATTACTATCGGTCTAGATTTTTTTGGCAAAGTGATGAGCATAAGAGAAAATATCGATTAGCTAGGTGGAGTATCCTATGTCTCCCACGGGATCAAGGAGGACTAGGGATACACAATCTAGAGCTCAAGAACATAGCCCTACTCAGCAAGTGGTTGTACCGTCTGCTTACAACGGATGGTATTTGGCAACAGATACTACGCAATAAATATCTAGGGACCAAGCCTTGGTTCAGGTTCAATGGAAAAGCGGGGATTCACATTTTTGGGCTGGGCTTATGAAGGTTAAGAATGACTTTCTAAAATTTGGCACGTTCACTATCAAGGATGGATCCCAGATAAGATTCTGGGAAGATAAATGGTTGGGTAATAGGCCTCTTAGGGATCAGTATCCTCAATTATACAATATTGCTAGAAAAAAGCAGGATACGGTGGCTGAAGTACTTAGTACGGAGATTTTCAATATATCCTGGCGGAGAGATCTCATAGGACCTAAACTGGTAATGTGGAATAATTTAATTGCAAGGCTGGCAAATATAAATCTCACTGACGAAGCAGATGAATTTAAATGGAGTTTGAACCCGACAGGTGTTTTCTCAGTGAAAACACATTATCTGGCTCTGATCTACCAAAATGTACCAAATACAAATAAGAGACTATGGAAATCAAAACTTCCCCTTAAGGTTAAAATTTTCCTATGGTTTTTAAAGCGGAAAGTTATTCTCACTAAAGATAATCTGGCTAAACGAAATTGGAATGGCAGTAAGCAATGTGTCTTCTGTCATGAAAATGAAACCATTCAGCACCTTTTTCTAGAGTGTAGATTCACACGTATGGTATGGGCTTCGGTCTACGCGGCATGGGGTTTACCTAAACCATCTAGTGTGTCTAATATGTTTAATGGTTGGCTGAATTTAGTACCACCAAGTTTTAAACCTCTGATATCTGTAGGCGCGGCAGCCTTATGTTGGGCGGTTTGGTGTTACAGAAATGCAGTGGTTTTTGATAACAAGTCTCCAAATTTTTTGCAGGTCATCTACACAACGGCGCATTTGCTCCGCACTTGGTCTATCCTTCAACGGCCATCATCGCGGGACAATCTTGTGGTGGCGTCGCAGTACTTGGTCCAAGTGGCCAAGGTTATTTTTGGCCGGGCATATGGCTGGCGGTCTAGTCTTAGGATTGACGGCTAATTAGGTCCGGAGATCGTGAAAAACTTTTTTCTTTTTGGCTGTGTGCCACTTGGCAGAGGCCGGGATCATTTCAGGCGGAGGTATCACCTCGATGTATCTAACTGAAAATTAATAAAGTATCCCTTTTCCAAAAAAAAAGGTCGGTCTAGTCATCAACCATCATCATCAGTGTAGTACGTGGTCATCAACCATCATCAGTGCACGTGGTCATCACCAGATGGACGACGGCGGCGATCAATGATAGTATCATACCTCTTCTTAATTCCCTTCTCGATCGAGCAAATCAGCGCGTGCCGTCTGCACGCATGCATGGGGGATCCTGCTGATAGCTCTGCTACACCGACTCACGCATCGCTCTCTCAGGATGCGTTTAGTGTTAGGGACGGGGGATCTAGCGACAATGACCGGCTATCAACCTCTGCATGCCCTCTCTCAATTGCAACAACGTCGTACAAATTAAGGGGCGATATGATCCATCGAACAAAGCTTGGCGCAATTCAATTCAGCTCATCCAGGTGTCAGCCATCAACAATCTAATATGCATGCAACCTCCAAACGCATCGCTGTTGGCTGCCTGCAGCGTTATGGCATGTATGTCGAAGTTAAAGGGAATGGATCACTTGGAATGGAGCCCGTCAGAGAATGCCATGCTGCATTACTGTAAAGAACGTAACCCACTTGAACCAGACCTCTTTTTCCCCCCCTTTGAGCAATACTTGAAGCAGTAATAAGTACTGCTAAAGTAAATATTGGACCCGGACAACCTAAACCACAATCGTGTACTTGCCTTCATATAGGCTCTGAGACTGACCAATTCGAGCAACCGACAGGATGAGAAGTAGTAGAAATCCTGTACTTCACCTGACGCCCCTAGATGAGAATTGAGATCCATCTCCACCTGCTCTTGGTTTCATCCTACTGTCCAGGGAACATCGGACTTCAATGGCCTCCATAAGATGGTGTGGCTGCTGCATCCGGTGTTATTACGACAGGTCATTTGTAATTGTAGGGTACTTCTCTGTCTCCTCCACCTGCACTCCCACTTGTAAAATACAAAAAGAGAGAGAATAAAAAAGTTTTTTTTCTGACACATACCATCTGAAAACTGAACATTGACGAGTGCAGAAGCGGTTACATCTTGGCAAAATGCAGGTTCGTTTCTGACTTCTGATACAAAATCGTGATCCAGACTGTACATATCGAAAAGGCCGTGGTATTGGTACAGTCTAGATTTACAAGAATGAAGAAGCATGGTGGAAGATGGCGCATCTGACCACACATTCAGTAGTAAATGCAGAGCGGTTGAGGGTTGGGAAGGCCCCTACTGCCTTGGGCAGGTTCAGTGATTTCACCAGTGGATCTTGTGATCCATAAACCCTAGGGGAATCACATGAGAGCAGTGTAGCAGTGCTCGTTAATTAGGTAGTACGACCTGGTGCTGTTACTTGGGTACTCCTATTGATGCTGCTCGGTTTGTATGCTGAAGTAGATGATTTGAGAACAATTCCGGTGGAGTAATAACTTCACATCAGATGGTAGTACTATACAGAGTCAATACAATCGGGTAGTACATATAGATCTAACAAAAATGGTAACTTTTGATTAGTAGAGTTAGTACAATACTCCTAACTTGATTTCTGCGCTATGAGATGGAAGCCATGAACATGTGGCTCTGCAAGAGGGCTCAATGGGTCATCATTTCCTAAAATTGTCACGGACAGATCAGAAGCTACATGTTCTTCTACTGAAGGGTTCCACACAGTGACGCAGCAGGAAATGAGGAAAAACAGACGCATGTGCGATGTTGATGCAAGCTACACTCATCCAGATCAATCTTACTGCTCACTGTCAAGGTATCATATATAGTAGCTAGCTACATACAGCTCATCTAACCCCAGGCATCATTGCACAGACGATAATATAGATCCAACTGCCCTCATGAATACCCTGGTGTAATAATCTCTGCAATGCTAGCTCTTGTCACGTTCCCTTTCAGTCTGGGTTGTTCAGTCAGTAGAACCTTCGGAATGCCTTGCATTTTCAGAAACCCAAGTGATGAGCCGCTCCCAGCAGTTGAGTTTGGCCCTTTGCCATTCAAATCCATCCTCTCACATTGTTCATAGATCCATGTTTTCTGCAAGGAAACTCCAAGATCCATCTTCTTTACGTGCAGGCCGAGATGGTGAGCTTGCATCCATCAATTGTGAAGTTGTGACTGTGCAAAACTGGAAACAAAGACCCAATCGTGTACATGCATGTAAAGTGTGACCAGGTGGAACCAGAGAATTAGAAGAAACTGCAGCACGGAATTAGAACCAGAGAGAGAATTAAGTATTAGGACCCAAAGCAAATGAACAACAGTGAACTAATGACGAGCACCAACCACCGATCATACGGGCCACGACAACCAATCCCTTGAATGATGCTCTCTCACCGTCACCGGCCGGCATGGGGCAAGATGGCGCTATAAAAGGGCTGCGGCGCTGCAGGGAAGCGTCAGTGACAAGCGCAGCAGCTCAGTCCATCACATCATCAGTAGAAGCAGGCCACTGACACTGACACTGACAAGCACAGCTGCAGCTGCAATGGCCTCGTCCTCGTGGCTCATCGTCTTCGTCCTGCTCCCCTTGCTCTGCCTGCCCACCTCCGACGCTGCCCGCGCCTTCTTCGTGTTCGGCGACTCCCTCGTCGACAACGGCAACAACAACTACCTGATCACGGCGGCCCGCGCCGACTCGCCGCCGTACGGCATCGACACGCCGGACCACCGCGCGACGGGGCGCTTCAGCAACGGCAAGAACGTGCCGGACATCATCAGTTAAGTGTCGACACGTCGTGCATTGCATCAATTAGTGCACATTGCTCAGGAACAGTAGCGTTTGTTTGAGTACGCCTAACTTTTGGATGAATGCAGGCGAGCACCTCGGCGCGGAGCCCGTGCTGCCGTACCTGAGCCCTGAGCTGGACGGCGACAAGATGCTCGTCGGCGCCAACTTCGCGTCGGCCGGCGTCGGGATCCTCAACGACACCGGAATCCAATTCGTAATAACATACTAATGATTTCTTCAGTAATCACATCACAACAGTCAACGGGCTAATGATAATAATAATAATTAACCGGCCAGGCCAACATCATCCACATCGCGAAGCAGCTTCGGTACTTCGAGCAGTACCAGACGCGGCTGAGCGCTCTGATCGGCCCCGAGCAGACCGCCCGTCTGGTGAACGGCGCCCTGGTGCTCATCACCCTCGGCGGCAACGACTTCGTCAACAACTACTACCTCGTGCCCTACTCTGCTCGCTCCCGCGAGTTCTCCCTCCCCGACTACGTCAACTACATCCTCTCCGAGTACAGGAAGGTCCTCACGGTATGTCCGATGGAGCTTGCTGATGGACTGACATGTGATCGACATGGCAAACTTAACAATGGCAAACAATGAACAATGCTGCTTGCTCTCCTGCAGAGGCTGTATGACCTGGGCGCGCGCCGCGTGCTGGTGCAGGGCGTGGGGCCGATCGGGTGCGTGCCGGCGGAGCTGGCGCTGCACAGCCTGGACGGGAGCTGCGACCGGGAGCTGCAGCGGGCGGCGGAGATGTACAACCCGCGGCTGATGTCCCTGCTGGGCGAGCTCAACGCCGGCTACGGCGGCGACGTGTTCGTGGGCGTCAACATGCAGCGCATCCACAACGACTTCATCGACAACCCCAAGGCGTACGGCTTCCAGACGGCCACCGAGGCGTGCTGCGGCCAGGGCAGGTTCAACGGCATGGGGCTCTGCACCATGGTGTCCAGCCTCTGCGCCGACCGCGACGCCTACGTCTTCTGGGACGCCTTCCACCCCACCGAGCGCGCCAACAGGCTCATCGTGCAGCAGTTCATGTCGGGGTCCGTCGACTACATCGCGCCCATGAACCTCAGCACCGTGCTCGCCATAGACCGCCTCAAGGAGCAGCAGATGCGCACATGATTCCATTGTTGATCAGCAGGCAGCTTCCTCCGATTCATATATAGCAAGCTCTATATATCATCAGTCAGCGCAGTCATTGTTACGTTTGCAGCAGGCAGCTTCATATATCCGTGCTTGTTTTCTTTTCTTTTCTTGAGTTTTTTTGAGGGTGTCATATCGATCAGTACTATGTATTTAGCTAGAGGAGTACTCCGACGACGATCCTACTAGTGTCGGCTACAAATTAATTCGGTTGTCCAGAACATGTCATTTTCTGCAGGGTTTTGTCACTGTCAGTCTGTGTTGTGCATTTGTACAGGTGGTGACCATGTAATCCCACCATAGGCTTTCAATTTTATAAAAAAAATCTTCAGTATTTTTTTCTTCTTTTAATAAAATATTATTACCCCTTATAATACGGGCTATGGCTTGCTTGCGGACCATCTACCAGCTATCTAGCAATTCAACAAGTGGCTAGTGGTATGGTTCAAATCATGTGGGTGATTCTTTTTTTGTGTGTTCAAATCATCTGGGTGACTGATCCCCGCAATTATATGGATCAAAATTAAATGTTCAAATCACTGTGTTATACTTCCTCCATTATAAATTGTTGATTGTTTTTGTATTTCTAGTAGATTTATAATTTTTCTATATGTAGGCATATATAGCGTAGATGCATATCAAAATATATAAAATCATAAAAGCCAAAACGAGCTGCAATTTGGGACAAGGGGGTAACATTTTTTAAGGCGAAGTAGTGCTCAAATTATTATGTGATGAAGCATTTTTCATACCAAAACCAGTGTGCACCATGAACGTCGATGAACTAATGCCGTGTGAAAACATGAATAAAACATGCATTTGAACTCCCTCGATTTTTTTTTGACAAGAACTCCCTCGATTTTAGTGAGAGGTCAAAAGGCCACCTTTGTTTTGGTGGTGGTGGTGGTGGTGCAATATTCCGATGAACAATGTAGTGGCAGGAATAATCACGTTCTCATAGTATCTTAGTAACGACTACTTGGGCCGTCTACTTGTGTATGTGATGCAGGAAGCGAGTCTTGCTCACCTGATTAAGGTGGTAGATGTTGTGGTATTTCTCTTGTTTTTTTTCTATATGATACACTATCGTACGTGTTGTCAGGCACTTATACTTAATTAATTGCTAACAACGAAACATATATAAAGACCGGGCGGAGAACTAATAAATAGTCTCAGCAAGGTTTAATTTCGCCCTCCATCGAGATATAACGTGTGTTTGTCACAATTTGATTGGTTTTCCATCGTCCCGTCAAACAGGCAGGTGCATGGTACTCTTGGTACACACACAGTGAAGAATTCAATAGCCTCCAATTCAGGTAGAGTAGTTTGTGGGGTCAATGGATGCCGAACCTGCAGAGTGCAAGATCGAACGTGGCCAAGAAAGGACAGAGACAGCAGATTAACTTCACCCAGCCCCTTCACCGCTCCGCTAGAACTAGAATAGCAAAACAACCAGCAGTTTGCTGCGAGGTTGTAAACGGGAACGGTGAAATTCCTGCCGTACCTACACACTCGAGGTAACTTCCAAGCGTAATGATCTCAGGAAGAAAAGAAAAAAAACTTCCAAGCGTAATAAATTCAGACAGAGGACGTATGGTGACCGAGAAGACGTAATCTTCAAGTACGTAACCCTTCATTGGACGCGGCAACGCTCCATTCGACCTTCGTCTCGCGTTGCGTTGCAGTTTTTTTTTTTTTTTTGAAATGAATGCGTTGCAAAAAGGATTCCTTGCAAGTCCACCCACACAGACAGAATCAGGCGCAGCCCATAAACCCAGCACAGCATCCTCCCGATACGGGCCATCCAGCGGCCCATACATATCGCGCCACGGATGCTCCCCCGCCTGCTCCTCCTCGGCCCGCACCGCCTGCTCCTGGGCCCCCTCGCCGCCGGCTCGCCCCTCCCCCGCCGCCGGCGCGCCCCCGCCGGCATCCGGGTCCGGGCCATGTCCTCCGCCGCGCCGGCGCCCGCGCCCGCCCGGCGGACGCTGCGCGGGGTGGTCTTCGACATGGACGGCACCCTCACCGTGCCCGTCATCGACTTCACGGCCATGTACCGCGAGGTGCTCGGCGGGGACGCCGCCTACGCCGCCGCGCGGGCTGCCGGGGGAGGCTCCGTCGACATCCTCCACTGCATCGAGGGCTGGGCGCCCGACAAGCAGCGCCATGCGTACGAGGTCATCGCGCGCTTCGAGAAAGAGGGGCTCGACCGCCTCCAGATCATGCCCGGTGAGCGCCCGCCCGCCCGCCTGGCTTGCTGCGCTGCTGGTTGGATTCTAGTTTCTAGCGCCGGAGCTGCGCCCTGGTAATTTTGGCTTGCCATCGGTGTGTGACCCGCTTGCAATTTGCCCTGGGTCTGCAGGGGCGTCAGAGCTATGCGGCTTCCTGGACACGAAGCAGATCAGGTCAGCGCTTGCTAGCTCCACAATGTAGCTGAGATTGCTTCCTTCGGATTGACTGTCGGTCGAACTGCTCTTCTTTCATGTTACTAATTGGGTGTATCTCACACCTTGTTGTTTCGAAGTTGAATCGTGATACATTTAGAGATATGCTGCCGGAACATTTTACAGTTGATTTCTGATGTTCGATACATGAGTGGTTGCCAAATGATAGGAAGCGAAGAGTCCATGTTTGTTTGGAAATTGGATGGATGAAAACTTACATAAGAGCATTACCATACGATCAGAATTTGTAGTTACATTGTGATGTTTGATCATATTCTATATTCTCGTTTCTTAAAGTAATTCTTATACACGCAGAATGTTCTGTGAAATTTTTTATGCAATGGTGCCACTTCAAGAAATTTAACACATCATAGCCTAGTGATACGGTTCAATAGAATCATGTGCTTTCATGCTTAACCAGATTCTAATAGATCATCTATTGTGATTCTGTGGCTTCGCTGCTAGTGCAACCATAGTGATATAGAGTAATCAGAAAGAAGCTGCCTAGCATCACTGCATCGATGATGTGCTGCCATGTGTTGAGAAGATGATTTTCACTTCTACGCTAGTTTGTTGTGGCTACCAGAGATGACGACTTATGCCATTGAGTTCATGTCTCCTGTCTACCATGTGTGTTTTCTGCGAATCCTTTGTTGTGTTAGAGATGTCTATGCAGCTTTTGATTCTTGACCTCAACTTTTTGCAGAAGAGGTTTGATCACCCGTAATGTGAAGGATGCAGTTGATTTGTTTCACCAGAGATTT